>CM053026.1:613992999-614726749 GCA_028564925.1 Lithobates sylvaticus | reverse complement strand
ATAGATAAAGGGAGATAGATAAATAGATAGATAGAGGGGGAAAGACAGATAGACACAGGGAGAAAGACAGATAGATAGATAGATAGATAGATAGAGGGAGAAAGATAGACAGATATATATATATATATATAGATATAGATAGATAGATAGATAGATAGATAGATAGATAGATAAAGGGAGAAAGATAGACAGATAGATAGAGGGAGAAAGACAGATAGATATATAGATAGATAGATAGATAGAGGGAGAAAGATAGATAGATAAAGGGAGATAGATAAATAGATAGATAGAGGGGGAAGACAGATAGACACAGGGAGAAAGATAGATAGATAGATAGATAGATAGAGGAAGAAAGATAGATAGATAGATAGATAGATAGATAGATAGATAGATAGATACAGGGAGAAAGACAGATAGATAGATAGATAGATAGATAGATAGATAGATAGATAGATAGATAGATAGAGGGAGAAATATAGATAGATAGCTGGATAGATAGATAAAGGGATAGAGATAGATAGATAGATAGATAGATAGATAGATAGATAGATAGATAGAGGGAGAAAGACAGATAGACAGATAGATACAGGGAGAAAGATAGATAGATAGAGGGAGGGAGATAGATAGAGGGAGAAAGACAGATAAATAGATAGATAGATAGATATATAGATAGACAGATAGATAGATAGATAGATAGATAGAGGGAGAAAGATAGAGGGAGAAAGACAGATAAATAGATAGATAGAGGGAGAAAGATAGATATATAGATAGACAGATAGATAGATAGATAGATAGATAGATAGATAGAGGGAGAAAGATAGATAGATAAAGGGGGAAGACAGATAGACACAGGGAGAAAGACAGATAGATAGATAGATAGAGGAAGAATGATAGATAGATAGATAAATAGATAGATAGATAGATAGATTGAGGGAGAAAGATAGATAGAGAGATACAGGGAGAAAGATAGACAGATAGATACAGGGAGAAAGACAGATAGATAGATAAAGGGAGAAAGATAGAGGGAGAAAGACAGATAGATAGATAGATAGATAGATAGATATAGATAGATAGATAGATAGAGGGAGAAAGATAGATAGAGGGAGAAAGAGAGATAGATAGAGGAAGAATGATAGATAGATAGATAGATAGACAGATAGATACAGGGAGAAAGATAGATAGATAGATACAGGGAGAAAGATAGACAGATAGATACAGGGAGAAAGACAGACAGATAGATAGATAGATAGATAGATGGAGAAAGAAAGATAGATAGATAGATAGATAGAGGGAGAAATATAGATAGATAGCTGGATAGATAGATAAATAGATAGATAGATAGATAGATAGAGGGAGAAAGACAGATATACAGATAGATACAGGGAGAAAGACAGATAGATAGATAGATAGAGGGAGGGAGAAAGATAGATAGATAGATAGATAGATAAAGGGAGAAAGATAGAGGGAGAAAGACAGATAGATAGATAGATAGATAGATAGATAGATAGAGGGAGAAAGATAGATAGATAGATAGATAGATAGATAGATAGATAGAGATAGATAGATAGAGGAAGAAAGATAGATAGATAGATAGATAGATAGATAGATAGATAGATAGATAAAGGCCGTGATGTTGATGAACGGGGGGTGGCCGCCGTGATGTTGATGAACGGGGGGCCGCTGTGATGTTGTGGGGGGGAGTTTATACTGTGAATTGAGCATGTGAATTGCGCTTCTGCTTACCTGCAGAGCAGCCGCGTGGACATGGACTGAGCAGCTGAGCCCAGTGGAAACGTCACTTCCTGGATTCCCCCGGCCAGTCCATCTCACCAGAAGCCAGCTTTTTTTGGCCAAATGAGGCGCCTCGTCTGCAATCTGCAATCCGGCGCCGGGTCACAGTGCACATAAGGACCCTTTTTGAAAAAATAAAAATTCTTAAATTCTTTTTTTTTTTGTTAGTTTTTGACTGCCTGGGGGGAGGGGGGGGGCGGCACCCGGGCGCCCCCTATGGAGGGGCCGCCACTGTGCAAAACGCTGCATTTTGCATGAAAAAAAGTCCCTGACCCTTTCCAAAAACGCAGAGGCACAAAAATGCATTGATGTGAACATGTTCCATAGGAACCCATGTTAAAAAATTTCCCTGCATTTCTGCAAAATGCTAAATATAGTGTGAATCAAGCATTACTGTGTTTTTTTTCTCCCTCCTTGTAATGTACTCCATGAGCTTCTGAACCTTTCCTTTTCCCTCTCATTTCCATTTGTTTGGAATGAGCATTTGTTGCAGTCATTTTCACTGATCTATACACACTACAAATCCCATAAACCACAGTCTATAGTCCATAATCCTTATTGGGAGCAGGCAAGAGAGGTTGGCTACATTCCAACATACAGTGGGACCATGAAGAACGAACGTAGCCACCCTAAGAGGGAGATGGATCACAGCAGCAAAAAAAATAAAAAAAAGGTATTGGAGAATTTGGAGTAGATTGAGAGCAATAGAAGGTACTTTTCAGAGTTAAGAATACATCTATGAATACATTTTTGTGAGTTTAGTGTCACTTTAAAAACAAAAATTCAATAAGATCTCACATAAAGCCTTTATTAAATATTGCATTCGTTTTTTATCCTGGTGAATCAGTAGAAATGTGCCCTTAGGACTTACTTGGTCATGGCTCAGCATAGATACGATTTCCTCTGTGTTTTTTCCTCTGTAGTTTCAGGAACAGAAACGAAACCAAGCATACAGATCACGCCTCTTCAAAGTGCACACATAGCAGTGCAAGCTGCATGAAAGCTTTACCATTCAGCAAGCGGACGTCTTCTTCATCTCATGCCATCAGCTGCTCAGACCTGGCTCTGTTTTGGACACAGGTTAGTAGAACACACCTTCTATAAAATAATGAACTTGTCATAAACGTACAATAGCTCTGTTAGGACTCTTTCACACTTGCGTTCAATTTTAAAGCAGCCCAAAAGCACAATATCGCACCTATAGCATTAATGAGCATATAGGATATATTTTAATGGCGTTTATTATGCGTTAGGCAACACTTCTCAAACTCCCTGTGTTTTTTTAATTTTTTTTTTCACAAGACTAAAATGGTAAATTATCATTTTAGACGCTTTGCAACCACACTGTAAATGCCATGGCGCAGTTACAGTGTGTTTAACCGCTTCAGCCCCGGAAGATTTGGCTGTTGAATGACCAGGCCATTTTTTGCAATTCGGCACTGCGTTGTTTTAACTGACAAGTGCACGGTCGTGCGGCGCTGCACCCAAACAAAATTGACGTCCTTTTTTTCCCACAAATAGAGCTTTCTTTTTTTTTTTTTTCCAAATAATTTTATTGAGAAGATTAACAGAGCAATGGGTACAGAAAATACATACCGAATACAAAAACAGTATACATGAACAATTAAGTCCTGTACATTATCTCTACAGAAATCATAACAGATAGCGGAGATGATATATGGCTATACATCAGGCATAGAGTGAGTTGAGCTAAGGAAGAATGTGCGAAGCAATTAGAGAACCAAACGAAACATAGAACAATGGGGTGGGGTAGTGAGTCTCGTGTAGGGCGAAGCCGTGGACTAAGTTAATACGAAAATATGTTAACTCGTGTCATTGCATGTAAAATCAGAATAAGCCCAAGGCACGTAAGAGTGTTTGTTATTTGCGGACCAAAACCGGGGCAATTCCCACTCCACCCTGGCACCCCAACTGGGGACATGCTGTGCCAGGGGAGCCGGCAATAGATGATCATAAAGTATGATAAGGGTGGTGGACCACAGAGGGCATGTCTAGCCTGGGTGTGTTGGATTGTGACCGAATTCTTTTAATTTTTTATGTATTGGGGGGGGGGGGGGGGGGGGGGGGCTAGATCTAATACGAAGGTACCAGAGCCTCATATGATTTAAAGTAGGATGGGGTGTGAAAAGAGATCAAGGGGGCGAGTGAAAGTCGAGATGAAGGCTTTCACAGGACCCACAAGGTGTTGAGGAGGAAGGTTAGAATACGAGAAAATATCGGGAGGAGAATCTTTTACGACAGTAGGGGAAAGGGAGCGGAAACGTGAACAGCATAGCATGACGGAGACCTGTCCTGAGGGAAGTGCGAAATGGGAATCAATACTGTGGCCCGTGGATTTATCTTTAAGGTGTATTAAGGAGATCCTGGTACGTCTGGGAGGCCTTAAAATGTAACCAGCAAGACCAGATATTACTATATGCGGTCGGAGTGTCTTTGGATTGATGGATAATACTTTCCATTTCCGAGGTTTTTTCTATACGTTGAAACCAGTCAGACAAGGTGGGTGGGGTCGTGGACCTCCACCGAGTAGGTATGCATTGTCTGGCTGCGTTGAGTAAGTGCGGGACGATGGAATTTTTGTAAACTGAGTAAGGGAGCGAGATGTGCTGAAGGAGAAATTGAGAAGGAGTAAAGTCCACAGTATATGTGGAGATATGTGGTATAAGAGCATGGATTTCCTTCCAGAAAGGTTGGATCATAGTACAATCCCACCAAATGTGAAGCGGGGTGCCCGTTTCACGACCACATCTCCAACAGATCGGAGAAATTTCGGGGTGGTATTTATGTATAATATTTGGAGTTCTATACCATCTGGCGTATATTTTGTAAGAGTTCTCCTGTGCCGAGACATTGATAGTATTTTTGTGAATGCGTTGAAAAATAAGCTCCCATTCCTTACTGGAGAGATCCATATTTAGCTCTCTTTCCCACGTCTCGACTATTTTGTTTTGTTTGGGGTCGTAGTCATTAAATAGGATTGCATAAGTTTGTGAAATAAGGTGCTTTTGTGGAGAGTCGGTGGTGCACAGGGTTTCGAAAGTATTGAGATCTCTGCACCACATAGCAGTGTTTCGAACGCCACCGAGGTAATGTCTGATCTGAAGAAAGTTATAGAACTGGATGTGGTGGTCTGGGAAGCGTGTCTGGATGTCATGAAAAGAAAGTAGGGAACCGTTGATAAAGAAATGTGAAGCCCGAAGTGTAGCGGGTTCTAGATTGTCAGTCAGGTTCCGAGAAGGTATCCCCGGAAGGAAGCCTGGGTTTCCTTGTAATGGGGTCATTGGGCCAGGGGACGGTGACCAGTTCAGAGCCCGGGATTCATGGCTGAATGCTCGTAGGGTGGCACCGGTGAGAGGGTGAGAGGAAAAGTTTTTTGGTATTTTGGATTCGGAAATCCATGGTAGGTGGGTGAGTGGAACATTATCAAAGGAGTTCTCAATTGCAATCCAGTCTTTGGAAAGTGTGTGGACATGCCAATCAATTATCCTTGTGAGGTGACAGGCTAGATAGTACTTTTGTATATCAGGAAGGCCCACCCCCCCTTTGGATTTCGGGAGAGTGAGCGTGTCCCAGCTAATCCGTGGAGATTTTGCCGCCCATATGAAGTTCCGGCATATGCGCTTGTAAGTTGAGAAGAAGGAGGTAGGCAATCCGATCGGTATGGCCTGTAAGACATATAGTATATGGGGTAGAATATTCATTTTTAATATTGCGACACGCCCAAACCACGAAAAATGTCCAGATGTCCATTTGAGGAGGTCATTTTGAATGGTTTGTAACATTGTAAAGTAATTCAATTGGTAGAGGTCAGTTGAGTTGATAGGTAGTTGGATTCCCAGGTACGTAAGGGCTTTATCTTCCCAAATGAAGGGGAAGTTAGATTTACAGAGGGATACGGTTTGTGGTTGGAGGGATATATTTAGAGCTTTTGATTTAGAAAAATTAATCTGTAAGTTAGATAGTCGTCCATATAGGGCAAAGTCTTTTAGAAGATTAGGTAGGGAAGTGAGTGGATTGGATAGGAAAAGGAGTATGTCGTCTGCGTAGGCCGCTAGTTTGAATTGTCGATTGTGTATTTCTATTCCAGTAATGTCCGGGTTTGATCTGAGTTTACGTAGGAGGGGTTCTAAGGTAAGGATAAAGATAAGGGGTGAGAGCGGGCATCCTTGGCGAGTGCCATTGGAGACAGAGAAAGCGTTCGACAGGCGACCATTTATCCGTAATCGAGCAGTCGGGTGCGAATATAATGATAGTATCATTTGTAGAAATTTGGGAGGGAAGCCCAGAGCTGAAAGCGTAGCGGACATGTAGTCCCAAGCCACCCTGTCAAACGCTTTCTCTGCATCAAGAGACAAGATAAATCCTTTCTGGGTGGTTTTGTGTAAAAGCCATCGGTGGATGTTCAGGGCTTTAATTGTATTGTCCCTAGCTTCTCTCCCAGGGACGAAGCCCACTTGATCTAAGGAGATTAAATTGGGTAAGAGTGGAAGGATACGATTGGCAAGAATTTTAGCATATAATTTTATATCTACATTCAGGAGCGAAATGGGTCTATAGTTAGACACCATAGTGTCATCCTTACCTGGTTTGGGAATCAGCGTAATGTGCGCTTCTAAGAGGTCACTTGGAATTGAGTCGGGGGAGGCAAGAGAGTTAAAGGTAGTAGTCAGGTGTGGGGCTAGCACGTCAATGAAGGTTTTATAGTAGCTAACAGTCAGTCCGTCTGGGCCTGGGCTTTTACCCGATTTAAGTTGTTTTAGGGTAGACAAAGTTTCACCCAAAGTAATAGGGGTATTAAGCGTTTCTGCGTCTGCTGTGGAGATCTGGGGAACACCGAATTGTGTTAGGAAGGTTGAAATAGATTCTCGTCTAGTGGAAGGGTGTTTTATCGTGTCAGTCTGTGGTAAGTTATAGAGCTTAGTAAAGTATGAGAGGAATTGGTTGGAGATGGATTCTGGTGATACATGTGTGTTGCCTTCGGGATCAACGATTTTGTGTATTGTTGCAGTAGCCTTTCTACGTTGTAGTGCTTTGGCAAGTAGTTTGCTTGTTTTGTTTCCAAACTGATAGAATAATTTCTGGGAAAGAAGATATTTGCGTTTAAGTCTTTTATGTAACTCTTCCTTGAGTTCGTTCCTAGTCTGAATGAGATCTGTAAGGGTTTGTTGGGCAAGTGAGGCTTTGTGCTGACGTTCCAAGGCGTGGATTTTGGTCGATAGGGTAGAAATGTGTTGGCGTCTTAATTTATTTCTATGCGCTGTCATGGAGATGAGTTCTCCTCTGATCACACATTTGTGAGCCGCCCAAGTAATTGAAGGTGTGCAGTCGGTATTGGGGTTTTCAAGAAAAAATTGGACCAGACGGGTTTTGAGTTTTTGAGTGTTGGCTATATCAGTCAGTAAAGAGTCATCCAGGCGCCAAATGGGATTGGGATTTCGGGCGTGTGGTATTGAGAGCGTCATAGAGATAGGATTATGGTCCGAAAGGATCATCGGGTCTATTGTCGCTTTTGTGAGTAGAGTCAGGTCAGCTTGGGAGATAAAAAAGTGGTCAAGTCTGGTATATTTGTTGTGCGGGGAAGAGAAGAATGTGTAATCTTTCTCGTTGGGATGCATGGTACGCCATGTATCATGTAGGGTCAATTCTTGGAGCCTCTTTTTAATGTCTCTTAAAGCTCTGTACGTTAGAGTAGAGGACCCGGTGGAGGAGTCTAGGGCCGGTGTGAATGTCACATTAAAGTCTCCACCTAAGACGATCATGCCAGAGCGGAATTCCGTAAGTAGGTCAAGAGTTTCTCGGAAAAAGGATACCTGTTTTATGTTGGGTGCGTAAATATTTGCTAATGTAATGGGTCTGTTGTGTAACGTGCCTTTGATAAAAATATATCTGCCATTGTTGTCTTGTTTAATGTCAGAAACCAGTAATGGGCAGTGTTTGGATAGTAGAATGGAGACCCCTTTAGATTTGGAAACATCCGTAGTGGCATGATAAACCGTGGGGAAGTAGTGGTTGTGAAGTTTGGGGATATTGTCCGAGCGGAAGTGGGTTTCCTGTATAAACGCAATGTGGGTTCTATCCTTTTGCAAATGGTATAATAACTGTGAGCGTTTTTCAGGAACGTTCAGACCGCGTATATTAAGTGAGCAGAACCTGACCGGGGGGAATTGTGCATCGGTGAGAGGAGGCGTTCTGGATTCCGCATTAAGAGATGTGTCTGTCATGCTATGCTGTATGTCGCAGACCTATGTCTGATAGATCAGGCCCGTAAGAAATAGTGTTGAAGTGTAAATCTGAGACTCAGGAGGGAGGGGAGGGTGGTAGAGGCAGGAAAACCAGTAAGGAAATCTGTACAGGGTAGGGAGGGAGGTAGACAAAGACTAGCCCAATCCAGTCAGGCTGGATTCAGGTCAGGAGGGTACAGTCAGCAGTAAGCAGGTAAGTTAGGTAATATAAAATATAAGTGATATAGTACTGCGCCGTAGGGGGGTTGACTCGATCCGAACAAGGAGACAACTAGTATAAATTGAAAATGAAAAATTATACGGTGAGGCCGCCGTTGCCCCTCAGGAAAGTATACAGTGGGTGAGAGGAGGGAAGAGTGCAACAATACAGTTGCATCAAGACCCAACAGCTTTGTAGGTTGTAAAAGAACCTTCAAAATAATGCAACGGGGGGTAGGGAAGGGGTGAGTATTGTGAAATAATTGTCAGACGGAGATAATAGTAGGAGGAGCCTGCAGTATATAAGGGGAATTCTTGATCACCATAAATCGTTTTGGGTGTGGAAAGTATTGTAATTGAGGAGAAGTTAGGCTATAATTAATAGGTCAGCGTGTCGCCCGTGTGGTTCGTTGGAAGCAAATGAGAGGGAGAGCATATTTAGAGGGAGCAATATATCAAAAGAATGTCCTAAGATAAGAAAAAATGTGGAGTCTGGACAATATTGTAAGGTGCACAAGGTCATTAGTGAAAACAACTAACATTAATATATGCTAGATTATAGGTAATTTCAGCTATGTTGGGATGGAGCTCTTGGAGAACGGGCAGCACCGATATAGCTAACGTATTAGTGGGGATCTGCACTTATTGCGAAAGGGAATTAGGATGAGTCAGGGTGTACTAAAATCACGGATGCAGTGGGAATACGTAGGGATATGGTCCCAGCGGCTGGTAGAACAGCCTAGGGGTAATTTGAGTATACTCTGCTCCGTGTGTGCCTTATATCAGGGCCAAATGTAATACTGTAAGGATAGGAGGCTGTCGTATTAGTGAGGGGAGTGTTAAGAATTTACCGCTTCCGTTCTCCAATAACTGCCGCGTCCAGGTGGCTTTCTCTATGATAAAATAAGGAACTAAATATTCTCCTAGGAAAATGCAGGTCCGAGCATCTAACATTTTATAGTGAGTATGATATTATAGCTTACATTATGGCATAAGTATTGTTTGAAGTACTCACATGCTGCGGGTAGGTATAACACGGAGTCTTGTACCAGTGGGAGACCTCAGAGAATTTGGGTAAAACGGAGATTACACAGAAAGTAAAGGTCTCTCATATAAATGATGAGGTACAAACATTACCTCGTGTAACGGTGCAATTTATTCCGCTATGTGGGATCGGTGCTCCTGGAGAACGGGGAGAACTGCAATAGTTAGAGCATGCCTGCAGCTGGAGTTTGAGGAATGGGGGCCTTTTATAGGTAATACCTGATCAGAATGAGTCTTATAAAAGCGGAGGGAATTTAGTTTCTATGCTTCACATATATGATCTGCTCGCTTTGGCATTTACAATCGGGTAAACCACTGATATCGGGGTAAGCATATCATGGTAGAGATAAGGGGGATGGCGTGTTAATAAAGGGTAGCACGGGAATGATTACAGTGTCCCCGTTCTCCGTTCGCTGCCGTATCGGGGTGGTAATATATGGGGTAGAGCAAGGTGTGGGGCAGCAGCCTATTACAAAATAAATCTACATCATAAGATAATACACAGAGCCAGAGGAAGAACTTCAGTTCAGGAGATGCAGTCGTAATGATGAAAAGAGCTTCTAGTTATCTGCATGCAGGTAGAAGGAAATAAGAAGCAGAGGTCGTGCAAGTAAAAATATTTTGAGACTCAGAAAACCAATATAGATTTAACATGCATTTCAGGATGAAAGGGAATCAAGTGTCCAAGCGCAGAGGCTGAGAGATGATTTGCATCAGAAAGGTAGGTTTAAGCGTGGTGAGGTAAAGAAGAAGAAGGTGGCTGCAGTTTAATAAGGTAGGAGTTAGCAGAGCAGTCTCAGTTAGTGCCCAGCAAACAGTTACCCACGTGTTTCTTCTATAGGCAGCAGGTAAAAACAAAATGGGAGTATTGAATCGCTTCATATCTCCGTCTGTAGAACCGAGGGGTAGTCAGAGACGGCATATGTAGCGGCGTCCACGGCGGGAGACAACCTAAGGGAAAACAATAGAAAAAATAAAAAGCAGCCAAACGATCACGATACCCGGCCGGGGGTCCAGTAAACGAAAAAAGCAACTAACAGAGCCCCCAGTGAGAGACAGTAGAACTATCTGGCATCTTTAGAAGTCCCTGTGTGTTCTCCGGGATCTCGAAGACTCAGACGGACCGTAACCACGGTCCAGGTGCCTGGCAGGTCGCATTCTGGAGCTTGAGGGGGATCGGCGTCGGTATTGTTGGGTGTCGTGAGTATCCATCTGATCCACAGTTGGTGATGGGTGTCGGGGCGGGTGCGGGCGGTATTCAGCGTACCAATCCGGTACATCAACGAGCGGGATATCCAGCGTGCGGCAGAAGTGGCGGAGGTCTTCTGGTACTTTTAGGAGGGCCGTGCGGCCTAGGCGAGAGGCGGATAGGCCGAAGGGAAACTTCCATCTATATTGGATTCCTTGCGCACGTAGGGACTCAAGCAGAGGTTTCAGATGTCGGCGGTGTTGGAGGGTAATTGCTGACAGATCCTGGAAGATCTGTATGGGGGTACCGTCATGCTGCAGACGCGGGGTGTCCCTGGCCCGTTTCAGGATGTCTTCTTTCACATGGAAATCAACAATGCAGCAAACGATGTCCCTTGGCGGGTCAGATTCTTTGCCTCTGGGACGGAGAGCCCTGTGGATCCGCTCAAATTCAATACAGGTCTCTGGCGGTCTGCGGAGCAGTGAATTAAAGAGGGCCGTCACTTCAGTTGTAAGGTTCCCGGGGTCAATACTTTCCGGCATCCCTCGGATCCGGAGGTTATGGCGGCGTCCTCTATTATCCAATTCTTCGAGGTGACGATTGGCATCTCGTAGCAGCAGGGTATGTGTGTCAATTCTTTTGGTAGCTTTCCTGAGGACCGTTTCGTGTTGTGCCGTCGTTTTCTCCACATCCACTACCCTCTCTGAAAGCGCGCGAATGTCCTGCCTCAGGTCTGAGATGGCGGCTGACAGCGTGTCTTTAATGTCAGCCGCGATCATCCTCAGGTCCTGCATGGAGAGTTGAGGCTGGGGAGGCACGGAGCGGTCGTTATCCAAGTCCTGAGGCGGATGTTGGAGGGCAATCGTTGGGTCAGCGAATTGCGGCGCCGTCGATTGTGAGGCATTGTGGCGGGCCGGCGCCATATTGTTCCTATGCGTCCGGAACATCTCAGGGATGTTTTGAGTCCCGTTGCCCGGTGGTTCGCGGGGGGAGCGGGATCTGGAGGCAGACGTATGTCTCGATGCTGTACCCATCTTTTCAGGGGGTTCTGTGATGCAAAGAACACCGCTAAAGGAGCTAAAAGAGAGGCAACGGCGGGAGCAGTTCTCTCAAGCGGCCATCTCCTCGCTTGGCCAAGCCACGCCCCCTATAGAGCTTTCTTTTGGTGGTATTTGATCATCTCTGTGGTTTTTATTTTTTGCAATATAAGCAAAAAAGTGCGACAATTTTGAAAATAACACAATATTTAGTACTTTTTGCTACAATAAATATCCCCATTTTTTTTTTTAAAAAAAGCTAATTTTTTATCAGTTTAGGCTGATATGTATTCTTCTACATATTTTTGGTAATAAAAATCGCAATAAGCATATATTGATTGGTTTGTGCAAAAGTTATAGCGGCTACAAAATAGGGGATAGATTTATAGCATTTTTATTATTATTTAATTTTTTTACTAGTAATGGCGGCGATCTGCGATTTTTATCGGGACTGTGACATTATGGTGGACATCAGACACTTTTGACACATTTTTGGGACCATTGGCATTTATACAGCGATCAGTGCTATGAAAATGCATTGATTACTGTAAAATGGCACTGGCAGGGAAGGGGTTAACATTATGGGGGCGATCAAGGGGTTAACTGTTCCCTCTCTGTGTTCTAACTGAGGGGGGGATGGGACTGTCTAGGGGAGATGACAGATCGCTGTTCATACTTTGTATGAACACACGATCAGTCTTCTTCCCTTTAGAGAACTGGGATCTGTGTGTTTACACACACAGATCCCGGTTCTTGGTGTGTCACGAGCGATCGCAGGAGCCCGGCGGTCATCACGTCTGCCAGGCACTCGCGTCGGCTCCGGGAGAGTGCCCCTAGTGGCCACAGGGCGAAGCAATGTAACATAATGTCGTTTCGCCCAGCCGCGCCATTCTGCCGCAGTAAAACTTCGGTGGCTGGTTGGCAAGTGGTTAAGGTGCAGTTGTGGTGCAATTCAAAAAGTGAATGGAGGCAGCTGCAAAGCGTCAACGCCTGCCAAAATCTGCAGTCAGCGTTATTTTTTGCCTTGCAGCAACGCTAATGCTGCAGTGTAAACACCTCTATAGGCTCCCTATTTTAACAATTCTGTGTGGCATTGATAGGTGTCCAGTAAGTGTTAAAAAACCTAACCTCCGGGGAGTGTGGTCTCGGCATGGAAGCGTGAAGACGCGTCTTCCCTGGGCTCCCGGACTGCGGCTCCTCTGCAGCTTACCCAGACAGACACACCGCATATTACGGCTTCTCAACACCACTTAAGGACTCGGGGAAGTGCCACCACTGAACAAAAAGCTCTGCTGCCCATATGGAGCGATTTCTGGTACCGATCCAGCCGGCCGCTTCCACCCGGACACAGCCAAGATGGCGCCGGCACCTGCCACAAGGACGGAGCTCAGCCTGTCTGCTAATGACGGAGGGAAAGTAAGGTACGATCAGGGGAATGACATACCTCTATTCTCCCTGGCCAGTGATCTCTCCCCCTGCCTCCCCCACTCGCTGTCCCTCACATCACTTGGCAGCCCTGGAGGAGACATAGGAGGCTCCACACAGTGGACTGCACGGGACACACAGGCCTCCCAGTATCAGGTCTCCATACCAGACACACCGCTGCTCCTATCTCAAAGCAGGCAAGCCACAATGAGTACTACTCCCCTAGCTGTGCCCCCACGAGAATCCTCATCTCAGCTTTTTAATGAGCAAGCTCTATGGGCTCTTCTACAAAAGCTTCCCACCAGAGATGACATGGATTCTCTAGCCGCTAGAATAGAGGCGGCACTCCGCAGTGAACTCACAGGCATTAAACAAGAAGTGGCAGAAATGTCCACCTGGGTCTCCTCAATTGACACTGACACTGCTGCCCTCCGCCAAGATGTCTCCAGTCTGCAGACTAAACAGGAGGAAGTGTCAGACCAAGTCACACAGTTGCATCTTTTGATAGATGACCTGGAAAACCGTAATCGCAGGCGTAACATAAGAATTTGCGGCCTGCCTGAAGCCACTCGCCAGGCAGATCTCAAAGCAACCGTAATTGCCATATTTAATAACTGTTTGGAACATCCTTTGGAGACACCCATTGAGGTTGACAGAGTGCACAGAACCCTAGGTCCCAGAGATCCCACGGCGGACAGACCCAGAGATGTCTTATGTTGCCTACATAACTACTCAGTCAAAGAAAGCATATTGCAACGGGCCTGGCACAAGGGACACTTAGACTTTGATGGGGCACAAATCATTCCTCTGCCTGATGTTTCCTGGAGGACCCTACAGATGCGTCACTGTATGAAACCACTGCTAGAGAAGCTCAGTGAACATGAGATCACCTACAAGTGGGGCCACCCTTTCCACCTTATTGCACGAAAGGAAGGCCGTTCATACACCCTTCGACACCCTGCAGATGTCCCCGCCTTCCTCAACTCCCTGGAATTGCCTTCGGTGTTGGTACCCAACTGGTTGGCGTTTACTATCCCTCCAACCGGCATTAACCCTGTAGCAAATACATCGGGAGGGCCTCAACGATCCCGGCGCAATCGTCGACCTCAGGCGGAAGACCACAGGCTCCGCAAGACAGCGAGCCCTAAGCGCCCAAGGTCAGAATGGTTCCGGGTCGAGGGTTTACCCTGGGTTGGAGAGGCTTCTCCCGTAAGTACTGCATAACTTTACCTTCTTCCTGATGTCCCATTAGCCATGGACGCATGGATTTGATGACTCTCCACGGGAGTAAGCCATGACCCAGACTGATAGTCGCTGCCCCCTGGGCTTGACTGTTTCCTGAGCAAACTTCAGGGGGCCACCAGCTCGGAATTGACCTATCCAAGGAAGGGAGCTGCCCCGTAAGTCTTACTTAGCGATGACACCCTAGGGTTTACTCCAAAGATAGCTAGGTCCGGCTGGATCTTCCACCATAGACTGGGTGCTTACATCGGGGCTCCCAACCCATTTGTTCCCAGTTTGTCACATGGTCATTACAATTGATGTCTTGGATTTAGATTTTTTTTTTTTTCTCTCTCTTAATGTTCAGGTTAAATTCGGGGAGCCGGGAGAGATCTTTTTGGAGCTGGCCAGTAAAATTGCATATCCTACAAGCTTAGTTCGAATTAAAGTACCGTGGGCATTTGCCCGATTGCCGGCCTCCGGAGGATCTCTCCCTCCTACCTGACTGACTCTTTAAAGCATTAATTAATACATGTTTACCAACAAATCATAACTCTTATGCCGCGTACACACGTGCGGACTTTTGCCGGCGGACCTAGTCCAGCTGGGTCCGCCGGACTTTCCAGCTGGGTCCGCCGGACTTTCCGAGCGTGTGGACTTGCCCACACACGCGCGGACTTGCCCACACACGCACGGACTTCTCTGGCGGATAATCCGCCGGCCAAAGTCCGCAGGACTTTTGAAAATGAACGGACTTGCCCACACACGGAGCAGTCCGTTCATTTAGAACGTAACTTCAGGTTACGTAGCTAGCGTAGGCAGTAAATGCTGCCGCGCTAGCTCCGTAACCTGGCATGGATTTAAAGGGACTCCCTACGCCGAAAAACGGCGTGGGGGTTCCCCCCAAATCCATGTCAGACCCTTATCCGAGCACGCAGCCTGGCCGGCCAGGAAAGGGGTGGGGACGAACGAGCGCCCCCCCCTCCTGAGCCGTACCAGGCCGCGTGCCCTCAACATGGGGGGTGCCCTGGGGAAAAGGGGGGCCTTGCGGCCCCCCCACCCCAAAGCACCTTGTCCCCATGTTGATGAGGACAAGGGCCTCTTCCCGACAACCCTGGCCCTTGGTTGTCGGGGTCTGCGGGCCGGGGCTTATCGGAATCTGGGAGCCCCCTTTTATAAGGGGCCCTCAGATCCCGGCCCCCCACCCTATGTGAATGAGTATGGGGTACGATGTACCCCTACCCATTCACCTAAGGTGTAAAATGTAAAGTACAAAAACACCCACACTTTTGAAAAAATATTTTATTGCACTGCTCCGGGGGTCTTCTTCCGTCTTGGGGGTCTTCTCGCCGGACTCCTCCGCCATTTACCAAGCTCTTTTACCGAGCGGAGAAGTCCGGCTACCTTCTTCGTCGTCGCCGCCGCCGTCTGGGGGTCTCGATCCGCCTTCGGGGGTCTTCCGGGGTCTCTTCTGTTCTTGCGCCGGTCGTCGTCTTCCGCGCCGCCGGCGCCGCCTTCTTCTTCTTGTTCTTGTTCTTGTTCTTCCGATGTCGACCCGTTGCTGTCTCTGCCCGGAATGCCAGAGCCGCGCTGCGCTGAGACTTATATAGGGACATGGGGACAGGGTCACATGCTCATGTCACATGGTGACCCCGCCCCCTTGTGATATCACAGTCCCGGAGGATGCTGGGACTGTGACATCGCAAGGGGGCGGGGTCACCATGTGACATGAGCATGTGACCCTGTCCCCATGTCACATGGTAAACTGCACATGGTAAACCCTCTAAACTGCAACGGTTCGATACCTGCCAAAAAGGACAAACTCACCTCAACTGTCAAGTTGTCTTTCCTTCTCCTTAATGCTCTCAATCATTAGCCTACATAGGCCCAATAAAACTTTCCCTTTTTTGGGATTGGAGGTTACTGATGCTTACCAGGCCTAGATACAAGGTACATCTGAGACAGTAGACTATAGACACCTGATTTACTATTGGCAGGAAATGGAACCGTGCTTATTTTTCCTATGTCATATTATATACTGACTTCGTTGACGAGTTGTTTCTTTTGTCTATCAACGAATTTCGTAGGTTGACCTATGTGTTATAATGTCATTTTGTATGTACCGCATTCCTTAAAATATTTTCAACGCATGTGTGAAAGAGCGCCTTATCAACGCATGTACATTCATTTTCCATGTGTTTTTGGTGCTTTTCTATTAAAGTCTATGGTGCCAAAATCATCCTGCAATCGTACCAAAGTAGCACTTTAAAAACATGATGTTCTGTATATATTTATATGACATATTGCTTCCCTGTATGAAAGCTGCAGCACACAAAAAGTACTGTGATAACTGTAGTATCTGTCCTAAGCAAAATAAGTGATCTGGTAGTGGCATACACCTCAGGGGGAGACTGGACACTGATCATTTTTATTTAAATTGTATTACTCAAAGCTGATTATTTTGAGGAACAAAATATTTTTTTTTAAGAACAAAATTATTTTGATGAGTTTCTGTTTACTTTGTATTATATATATATATATATATATATATATATATATATATATATATATATATATATGGCAGTCATAGTTCTATTCACAGGCTTTTGTTTAGCTTTTTCCATCTTAGGCGCTAGAGGCCGAGAAAGGGTTAAAAACCAACCGCGAAAGGGTTAAAGCCACCGCAAAGTGCTGCTGCAGCGCTATGCCGGCTGTATATCCGGGCTGCCCCATTGATTTCAATGGGCAGGAGCGGTTTAGGAGCGGTGTATACACCGCTCCTTCACTGCTCCAAAGATGCTGCTAGCAGGACTTTTTTTAGTTTACACACACAGATCCCGGTTCTCGGTGTGTCACGAGCAATCGCGGGAGCCCGGTGGACTCGCATCGGCTCCGGGGAGCACCCCTAGTGGCCACAGGGCGAAGCGATGTAACATAACGTTGTTTCGCCCAGATGTGCTATTCTGCTGCAGTAAAACAGCGGCGGCTGGTCGGCAAGTGGTTAAGGTGCGGTTGTGGTGCGTTTCAATAGAAGTGAATGGAGGCAGCTGCAAAGTGTCAACGCCTGCCAAACTCTGCAGTCAGCGTTATTTTTTGCCTTGCAGCAACGCTAATGCTGCAGTGTAAACACCTCTATAGGCTCCCTATTTTAACAATTCTGTGTGGCATTGATAGGCGTTCAGGAAGCGTTAAAAACCCTAACCTCCTATTTTCAACGCATGTGTGAAAGAGCGCTTTATCAACAGTCTACCAAAGGAGCAACTGAAAACAAGTGGGCTTAAACCGGCCATAGATGGTTTGAATTTCAGCTGGTTCAGCAGGGACCAGCCAGGATTCAAATCATGTATGGCAAGGCTGATTGTACCTGAGTTGTTGGATTTTTTGTGTGATTATTGCTAGCAGCTTTAGCCGTTGGCATTAATCACTATGTGTTCTTCCTGCTGGGATGGCTGCCTGCGACCCCCACTGACTGTGTTGGTGGGAGAATCGAGCAATTATCTTTCCTACAACCCGTGGTTCGAGGAAAGAAAATCGCAATGTCTATGGCCAGCTTTAGATTAGGTTCAAACTAGTGCAACTGCGACTTAATTTGATTTTCAGTGCGATTTTGTAGTGCGTTTTTAATGCTTTATGTGTTTTATTTTATTATGAGAAGGAGATTGGATTTTATACACAAAACTCTGCCAAAAAATGCACTAAAAACGCATTTACGTTAATTTTACATGTGTTTTTGGTGCTTTTCTATTAAAGTCTATGGTGCCAAAATGATCCTGCAATCGCACCAAAGTAGCACATGTACCTTTTTCAAAAACATGATGTTCTGTATATATTTATACAACATATTGCTTCCCTGTATGAAAGCCGCAGCACACAAAATGTACTGTAATAACTGTAGTATCTGGTCTAAGCAAAAGAAGTGATCTGGTAGTGGCATACACCTCAGGGGGAGACTGGACACTGGTAATTTTTATTTAAATTTTATTACTCAAAGCTGATCATTTTGAGGAACAAAATTTTTTTTTTTAAGAGCAAAATTATTTTGATTTTTGTTTATTTTGTATTTATATATATATATATATATATATATATATATATATATACATACATACATGTAGCGCACTACTCCCTGGAGAGCTGCTGGGTAGGTCATACAGTACTGCTAACTTACCTTTGTTCTTCCACCCCACACGATTCACAACAGACACAGTCAATAAAAGGTTGAACAAATAACTTTTATTCTTCTTCTGGTGGTATTCCATGTGTAATGGTATCTGAGGGAAATATGAGCTGCCTCTTCCTTCTGGTTCCCTTTGAGTAGCTAAGTCCCTTTCCCTTAATGAACTGACCAGTGCCCCTCTGAAAAGCACCTTGGTAATTGGATGCTGGAAGTCCCAGGCCTCACCTGCCCATCTTGCCTCCTGCGATCCTCCCCAGGTCAGTTCAGGAAAGTCCAGGTGACATCCCGGTCTACTCCGTCCGCTTTGCAGCTACTTCCCGTTTCATGTAAATAGGTCCATCCCAGCCGGGATGCCTAGTTCCTTCTCCCAGGATTTCTTGAACAGCTTGATGTAGTTGAACCCTCCAGCACTGAGGTGTCTGAACCCTCAGGTCTTCAGATTTGGTTACTGCTCCCCAGCGCTGAGGTGTCTGAACCCCCAGGCCTTCAGCCCGCTCCTTGAAGTCACATTTTGGACGTTTCTCTGGACTCAGTCTCTTCCCATACAAATTAATGATTGGGCCAGGGCCATATAAACTGCCTGCACTCTATTCTACCACTCCTCCCCAAACCAAATCAACAACCAGGCCTAAACAAAAAGAAGAGTAAGGCACTGGCAATTTTACCTATTTCTTACCTATTAGCACCCACCTAACGGTAGTGGGCACTACATATATATATAGGGCAGCCGTAGTTCTATTCACAGGCTTTTGTTTAGCTTTTTCCATCTTAGGCCCCTTTCACACTGGGGCGGTGGGTTCATTGGCGGTAAAGCGCCGCTATTTTTAGCGGCACTTTACCGTCAATTTTGCTGCGCAATTCGGCTACTAGCGGGGCGCTTTTACCCCTGCTAGCGGCCGAGAAAGGGTTAGAAACCAGTCGTGAAAGGGTTAAAACTACTGCAAAGCGCTGCTACTTTTTCTAGCGTCCTTTTTTTAGCGTCCTGCCAGCGCACAACTCCAGTGTGAAAGCCCTCGGAGAAACAGCAGCCGCTGTATCACCTTCAAAGTTCCCCAGTGTGAAAGGGGTCTAAGTGTGTACACAGTGGTTGAAAAAAGACAGGGAGGTTGATTTACTAAAGGCAAATATACATAGTTACATAGCAGGTGAGGTTGAAAAAAGACACAAGTCCATTAAGTCCAACCTATGTGTGTGATTATATGTCAGGAAACTTGGAAGTGCACTTCAAGTGCATTGCAAGTGCATTTGCTCTAGATCTAAGGGGAAGCTCTAAAATGAGGGGACGCTCTGCTGATTTCTGTCATCCAATCATGTACAAGCAAAAATTCAGTTTTCTTTGCTTGTCAGATCTAGAGAAACTGCATGTGAAGTGCTCTTGTGGGTGCACTTGCTGGTGCATTTGCAGTGCACAGACTATTTACCTTTAGTAAATCAACCCCATTGTTAACACCAAAAGAACTCCAACACCAGGGAGATTAGGGAAGTAAGCAAGTGGCTGAAGAGCTGGTGTAGTAAGGAGGGGTTTGGATTCCTGGAGGACTGGGTTGACTTCTCAGTCGACCACCAGTTCTATAGAAGGGACAGATTGCACCTAAATGAGGAAGGTGCAGATCTGCTGGGAGTGAAGATGGCCAAAAAGTGGGGTTTTTAAACTAGGCGACAAGGGGATTGTCCAGAGGTAGAGATAGTCAGCAATGAACATATTCCAGAGGGCGGGGGCATTACTGGTAGGTTGACTAAAGAACATAAACCTTAGTTAAGTATAGTAACAAGTCCTATTTGCAATCTCGGAACACCCAACAAAAGCATAGTATGCAACCGTTCTAAATTACGTGGCATGTTCACCAATGTCAGGGCAAGATGGGTGAACTAGAGATACTGTTGATCGAGGAGGATTTCAATTTTGTGGGAATTTCAGATACCTGGTTCAACAGCTCTCATGATTGGCTGGCAACCATTCAAGGGTATTCCCTTTATCGCAGGCATAGACAGGGTAAAAAAGGGGAAGGGGTATGCCTATATATCAAGAATAATGTACAAGTAAATGTGAGAGATGACATCAATAAGGGAGCTAGGGAGGAGGTGGAATCCTTATAGGTAGGGCCTCCAAAGGGACGAAGCTAAGGGGAAAATAATAATGGGAGTATGCTATAGGCCCCTTAACCTGAGGGAGGAGGGGGAGACGGACCTCCTATCACAATTTGGATTAGAAGCAAGGATGGGAAGTGTTATCATAATGGGGGATTTTAATTATCCAGAGAGAACCACACATTAGTCGAAGGCTCGCCAGTTCCTAAATGTCTTGCAGGACAATTTCATGGGTCAGATGGTAGATGCACTGACTAGAAACAAGGTGTTACTAGATCTATTGATTACCAACAATACAGACCTGATCACGGATGTGGAAATATGGGGCAATTTAGGAAACAGCGATCACAGTTCAATTGGCTTCAGTATAAATCACACAAATAGGAAACACAAGGGGAAGACAAAGACACTGAATTTCAAAAGAGCCAACTTCCCTAAACTACGAACCTTGCTAGAAGATATAAATTTGGATAAAATCTTAGAAATAAAGAACACGGATGAGAGATGGGTTTGCTTTAAGAGCATATTAACCACTTGCCGACCGCCCCATGTAGATATACGTCGGCAGAATGGCACGTACAGGCAGAACCACGTACCTGTACGTGCCATTCTTCAGGCGGTTGGGGGGTCCGATCGGACCCCCCTCCGCCGGCGGGGACGGTCGGCATCGCTTCAGGAGCGATCCGGGACGAGGGGACGGCCAGTGGTTTCTGGCCACCCCCTCGCGATCGCTCCTGGCGAATGAAAAGCTTCCCCTTCCTGTCTATTGTATAGACAGGAAGGCGGAAGTGATGTCACGCTCGGTGCGCCGGTCTATGTGACCGGAACGCCGAGCAGAGAAGATGTAAAGGTTAGTGCACAAACAGTACACTGACACCAGTACACATAGGCACACAATCCACCCCCCCCTGTCACCCCCCAGATCACCCCCAGATCACCCCCTCCCCCCCCAGTCACAGTGTCACTAATTGCAGTGATCATTTATTTACTGATCACTGCATTTAGTGTCAGTGTGACTGTCATAACTGTCAGGGCAGTTAGTTTTAGGTCCTAGGTAGCCCCCTACCCCCCCCTAATAAAGGTTTAACCCCCTGATTGCCCCTAGTTAACCCCTTCACCCCCTTTTGCCAGTGTCACTAAGCGATCGTTTTTCTGATCGCTGCATTGTGTCGCTAGGTAACCATTTTTTTTTTATTTTAACCGCCATGTTTTATATAGGTTCATAAATAGTTTTATAGGTCAGGTACCCCCATATTACAACCTAAATAAAGGTTTTAACCCCCTGATTGCCCCTAGAGTTAACCCTTTCACCAGTGATCACCGTATAAAATGTCACTGGTGACGCTGGTTAGCCAGTTAGTTATTTCGTTATTTAGGTTCCCCGTCAGGTTTTTATATAGCGTCAGGTACCCCCATATATTACCTAATAAAGGTTTAACCCCCTGATTGCCCCTAGTTAACCCTTTCACCCCCTTTTGCCAGTGTCACTAAGCGATCGTTTTTCTGATCGCTGCATTAGTGTCGCTAGGTAACCAGTTTTTTTTTTTTGTATTACTGTTACGGGTGACGCTGGTTAGTTAGCTTGTTTTTTATACTGTCAGGGCACCCGCCATTTATTACCCAATAACGGTTTAACCCCCTGATCGCCCGGCGGGTGATATCAATTAGGTTTTAGGGTCAAATAAGGTCTGCGTCGCCCCAGGTTAGTGCCAGTACCGCAAACACCCACGCGCAAAGCATACACCTCCCTTAGTGGTATAGTATCTGAACAGATCAATATCTGATCTGATCAGATCTATACTAGCGTCCCAGCAGTTTAGGGTTCCAAAAAAAAACGCATTGTTAGCGGGATCAGCCCAGATACCTGCTAGCACCTGCGTTTTCCCCCCTCCGCCCAGCCCACCCAAGTGCAGTATCGATCGATCCCTGTCACTTACAAAACACTAAGCACACATAACTGCAGCGTTCGCAGAGTCAGGCCTGATCCCTGCGATCGCTAACATTTTTTTTTGTGGTAGCGTTTTGATTCAGTCGCTAACAGTCAGGAGCTTTTTTTACCTGTGAATCTCAAAAAAATAAAAAAAACAAAAATAGTTGTCGTTTTATTGTTCTCTCTCTCTCTCTATTGTTGCTCTTTTTTTACTCCATTCTATTCTGCAATGTTTTATTATGTTTTATCATGTTTTATCATGCTTGCTTTTCAGGTATGTAATTTTGTTTACTGTGTTTTAGTGTTAAGCATTTTTTTGTTTTTCAGGTGCGCCATTCAGTTGCAGCGCGGATTTATTTATCTTGACAGCAACAGCGTTTGCTCCCACGATACATAAAGCCGCGACTCCAACGCTGTAGGAGGTGATTTCACCACCACAGTTAAAAAAAAGAGCATATGTGCCGAAGCATGGGGGCAGCAGGGGGGGCGGAGGAGCGATTGGCTCCTAATGCCACGTACATACGGTCGAAATTCCGACCGTGTGTACACGGCATAACTTTTGCGGGAGGATGCCCCCATGCATCGGCATATATAAATGGTGCATGTATGCCCATCATTAGAAGTGGGTGGATGAAGGGAGGTATTCTAATGGTGGGCATACCCACCAATCAATCTCTTTTTTTCGTTCAGCCAAGAGGCTGCATGAAAAAAAAAAAGATTACAATATATGTCCAGTATGTTGCTGGACTTTGAATGGTTATACCAGAATGATGCCTGCAGGTTTAGGTATCATCTTGGTATCATTCTTTTCAGCCAGTGATCGGCTTTCATGTAAAAGCAATTCTAGCGGGTAATTAGCCTCTAGACTGCTTTTACAAGCAGTGGGAGGGAATGCCCCCCCTCCCGGATATAAACCGCGCCATTGGGAAATTGGGAAAGCATTTTATCACACCAATCTTGGTGTGGTCAGATGCTTTGAGGGCAGAGGAAAGATCTAGGGTCTAATAGACCCCAATTTTTTCAAAAAAGAGTACCTGTCACTGCCTATTGCTATCATAGGGGATATTTACATTCCCGAGATAACAATAAAAATCATAACAAAGAAAAAAAATGGAAGGAACAGTTTAAAAATAGAATAAAAAAAGCTAAATAAATAAAAAAAAAAACTAAAAAAAAAAAAAAAAAAAAGCACCCCTGCCCCCCCTTCTCTTGCGCAAAGGCGTACACAAGCGTTGGTCTGGCGTCATATGTAAACAGCAATTGCAGCATGCATGTGAGGTATCACCGCGAAGGTCAGATCGAGGGCAGTAATTTTAGCAGTAGACCTCCTCCGTGAATCTAATGTGGTATCATGTAAAGGCTTTTAAAGGCTTTTAAAAATGTATGTAGTTTGTCGCCACTGCGTGTTTGTGCGCAATTTTAAAGCATGTCGTGTTTGGTATCCATGTACTCGGCCTAAGATCATATTTTTTATTTCATCAAAAATTTGAGCAATATAGTGTGTTTTAGTGCATTAAAATAAAAAAAAGTGTATTTTTTCCACAAAAAATGCGTTTGAAAAATCGCTGCGCAAATACTGTGTGGAAAAAAAAAAATGCAACACCCACCATTTTAATCTGTAGGGCCTTTGCTTTAACAATATATATAGTGTTTGGGGGTTCAACGTAATTTTCTTGCAAAAAAAAAAATATGTTTTCATGTAAACAAAAAGTGTCAGAAAGGGCTTTGTCTTCAAGTGGTTAGAAGAGTGGGTGACGTGTGACATAGGCTTCTAAATGTTGTGCATAAAATGCCAGGACAGTTCAAACCCCCCCCAAATGACCCCATTTTGGAAAGTAGACACCCCAAGCTATTTGCTGAGAGCAATGTTGAGCCCATTAAATATTTTTTTTTTTTGTCCCAAGAGATTGAATAATGAAAAAAAAAAAAATATATATTTTTTTTTTACAAAAAGTTGTCACTAAATGATATATTGCTCAAACATGTCATGGGCATATGTGGAAATACACCCCAAAATACATTCTGTTGCTTCTCCTGAGTACGGGGATACCACATGTGTGGGACTTTTTGGGAGCCTAGCTGCGTACGGAACCCCAAAAACCAATCACCGCCTTCAGGCTTTCTAAGGGAGTAATTTTTTTATTTCACTTCTCACTGCCAATCACAGTTTCGGAGGCCATGGAATGCCCAGATGGCATAAAACCCCCCAAAATGACCCCATTTTGGAAAGTAGACACCCCAAGCTATTTGCTGAGAGGTATTGTGAGTATTTTGCAGATGTCGCTTTTTGTCACAAAGTTTTGAAAATTGAAAAAAGAAAAAAAAAAATTTTTTTTTTACTTTACTTTCTTCATTTTCAAAAACAAATGAGAGCTGTAAAATACTCACCATGCCTCTCAACAAATAGCTTGGGGTGTCTACTTTCCAAAATGGGGTCATTTGGGGGGGTTTTGTGCTATTTTGGCATTTTATGGCCTTCGAAACTGTGATAGGTAGTGAGGAGTGAAATCAAAAATTTGCACCCTTAGAAATCCTGAAGGCGGTGCTTGGGTTTCGGGGCCCCGTACGCGGCTAGGCTCCCAAAAAGTCCCACACATGTGGTATCCCCATACTCAGGAGAAGCAGCAAAATGTATTTTGGGGTGCAATTCCACATATAACTATGGCATGTGTGAGCAATATATCATTTAGTGACAACTTTTTGAAGAAAAAAATAATTATTTTTTATTTTTGTCTTTATTCAATCACTTGGGACTAAAAAAAAAAATATTCAATGGGCTCAACATGCCTCTCAGCAAATAGCTTGGGGTGTCTACTTTCCAAAATGGGGTCATTTGGGGGGGTTTTGTACTTCTCTGCCATTTTAGCACCTCAAGAAATGAAATAGGCAGTCATAAATTAAAAGCGGTGTAAATTCCAGAAAATGTACTCTAGTTTGTAGACGCTATAACTTTTGCGCAAACCAATCAATATACGCTTATTGGCATTTTTTTTACTAAAGACATGTGGCTGAATACATTTTGGCCCAAATGTTTGACTAAAATTGAGTTTATTAGATTTTTCTTATAACAAAAAGTAGAAAATCTCTTTTTTTTTCAAAATTTTCGCTCTTTTTCCGTTTATATCGCAAAAAATAAAAATCACAGAGGCAATCAAATACCATCAAAAGAAAGCTCTATTTGTGGGAAGAAAAGGACGCAAATTTCGTTTCGTTACAAAATTGCATGACCGCACAATTACCAGTTAAAGTAGTGCAGTGCGAAATTGAAAAAAGACCTCTGGTCCTTAAGCTGACAATTGGTCCGGGGCTGAAGTGGTTAAATAAGGGCATTAGCCAGTGCATCCCATAAAAGAGCGAACAAAAGTCCTGGATGGCTTAACGCTAATGTAAAAATGCATATAAAAGCAAAGCCTTCAAAAAATACAAGGCTGGGGGATAATCATCACCATTCAGACTTTACAAAGAATGCAACAAGATATGTAAGGGTGCAATTAGGGCGGCTAAGATAGAACACAAAAGACACATAGCGGGGGAGAGCAAAAAACATCGCAAGAAATTCTTTAAGTATATAAACAGGAAAAAAGGGAGAACAGACCAAATTGGCCGCATAAAGATTGAGGAAAGACATCTGCTTACAAAGGATGGGGAGATGGGGAAGGTATTGAATTTATTCTTCTCCTCAGTCTTCACAAGGGAATTGGGGGGCTTCAGTAACCAAAACTGCAGTGTCTGTCCTCATAACACACCACAGGAAGCACCCTCATGGCAAACAGAAGACAGAATTAGAAATAGACTTGGGAAACTTAACATTAATAAATCACGGGGACCAGATGGCTTGCACTCGAGGGTACTTGGGGAACTCAGTCAAGTAATTGCCAGACCATTGATCTTAATTTTTTATTAACAGTCTACTGACCAGAATGGTACCAGCTGATTGGAGAAAAGCCAATGTAACACCAATATTTAAAAAAAGGGTCAAAATACATCCCTGGGAATTACAGACCAGTTAGCCTAACATCAATAGTATGCAAGCTCTTGAAGGGGATAATAAGGGACTATATACAAGATTTTAGTAATGAAAACGGTATCATTAGCAGTAATCAGCATGGATTCATGAAGAATCATTCTTGCCAAACCAATATATTAGCGTTCTATGAGGAGGTGAGCTGCCATCTAGATAAAGGAAGGCCCATAGACGTGGTGTATCTGGACATTGCAGAAGCATTTGACACAGTTCCCCATAAACGTTTACTGTACAAAGTAAGGTCCGTTGGAATGGACCATAGGGTGAGTACATGGATTGAAAACTGGCTACAAAGGCGAGTTCAGAGGGTGGTGATAAATGGGGAGTACTTGGAATGGTCAGGGGTGGGAAGCGGGGTCCCCCAGGGTTCTGTGCTGGGGCCAATCCTGTTTAATTTGTTCATAAACGACCTGGAGGATGGGGTAAATAGCTCAATCTCTGTATTTACGGATGACATGAAGCTAAGCAGGGCAATAACCTTGCAAGAAGATCTGTACAAATTAATCGGGTGGGCAACTACATGGAAAATTAGGTTATGTAGAAAAATTTAAAATAATGCATTTGGGTGGCAAACATATGAATGCAATCTACTCACTAAGGGGTGAACCTCTGGGGGAATCTAGGATGGAAAAGGACCTGGGGTCCTAGTAGATGCTCAGCAATAGCATGCAATGCCAAGCTGCTGCTAACAAAGCAAACAGAATATTGGCATGCATTAAAAAGGAGATTAACTCCAGGGATAAAGCGATAATTCTCCCACTCTACAAGACTCTGGTCCGGCCGCGCCTGAAATATGCTGTCCAGTTGTGGGCACCAGTCCTCAAGAAGGATGTACTGGAAATGGAGCGAGTACAAAGAAGGGCAACAAAGCTAATAAAGGGTCTGGAGGATATTGGTTATGAAGAAAGGTTGCAAGCACCAAACGTATTCTCTCTGGAGAAGAGACGCTTGAGAGGGGATATGAATTGCCTAGGTGATTCCAGTGAAAGTTCTCTGCCCCTCCTGCCCGCGACCTCCTGTGTCCCACAGGTCCCAGGAGGCTGTGGGACCATTCACAATGTGCAATGCGAAATGCATATGCGCAGTAGGGAGCCGGTTTCCCACAGTAAATATGCAGACACTGGGGTGGAAAAGAATAGCGAAGAACTGTCCCGGGTGAGGATGGCGCTGGATCCCTGGTAAGTGCCTTTTTATTAAAAGTCAGCACCTACAGTATTTGTTGTAGCTGCTGACTAGGGATGGGCCCGGTGTTTGATTCGAACCCATGTTCGAATCGAACATCGGCCGTTCGTCCGCTCGTCGAGTCCAGAACTCTGTGGGCCGTTTGCATCTAATTCGTGTGATGCGAACGGCCCACAATGCACTGCGCCAGTCACAGTGCATTGCTGACTGATGATTGGCCAAGCATGCACTGTGACCCCGCATGCTTGGCCAATCATAGCGCCAGCAGCGAGGAGAGCAATAATTGGCCCCAGGCAGGATGCCTGTGGCCAATTATAGATCAGGGGGTTTAGTACACGCCCCACACTATATAAGGGCGCTGCGCCGGCGGCCTTGTGTAGTGTGTTCCGGCGTTCAGGGAAAGAGGATTGCTAGGCAGGGACAGTGTGAACTACTTATCATTAATTTCCGTGTGGGGAAAGTGCAGGGAAAGAGGATTGCTAGGCAGGGACAGTGTGAACTACTTATCATTCATTTCCGTGTGGGGAAAGTGCAGGGAAAGAGGATTAATAGGCAGGGATAGTGTGCTCTTCTCAGGCATTTGCGTGTGGGGAAAGTGCAGGGAAAGAGGATTAATAGGCAGGGATAGTGTGTTCTTCTCAGGCATTTGCGTGTGGAGAAAGTTCTGTTCTCTATAAATACAGCTATCTGCAGGAGTTAGTGTGTGCTGTGTGAGTCCAGCACAGCACAGTATAAACCTGCACCTGTATCTACCATTTAGTGCAGTTCTCCATTAATCCAGCCATCTGCAGGAGTTAGTGTGTGTGTGTGTTGTGTGAGTCCAGCACAGCACAGTATACAACCTGCACCTGTATCTGCCCTGGTGTCATCTAATCCAGCCATCTGCAGGAGTTAGTGTGTGTGTGTTGTGTGAGTCCAGCACAGTATACAACCTGCACCTGTATCTGCCCTGTTGTTATCTAATCCAGCCATCTGCAGGAGTTAGTGTGTGTGTTGTGTGAGTCCAGCACAGCACAGTATACAACTTGCACCTGTATCTGCCCTAGTGTCATCTAATCCAGCCATCTGCAGGAGTTAAGCCCCATACACACGCGCGGATTATCCGAGGACCAGGTCCGTCAGACCATGTCCGTCATACTTTGTCTGATGTTGGTTTTGCGTACACACGGTCGGACAAAGTTGTCGGAAAATCTGATCATTCTGAACGTGGTGACGTTTGTTGCCTACGACGGGACTACGTAGAGGCTAGTAGCCAATAGCTTTGGTCTTGTAATGTGATCTGAGCATGCGTAGCACTTTGTCCGGTCGGAATTCGCTACACACGATCGGATTTGGTGTGATCGGACTTTGTTGTCAAAAAATCTATCCAGCAGGAGATAGGACTTTGTCCGTCAGACAATCTGATGGAAACTGTCCGATGGTGCCTACACACGGTCTGATTTTCCGACAACATTGTCCGATAGGACAGAATCCATCGGAAAATCCTACCGTGTGTATGGGGCTTTAGAGTGTGTGTGTTGTGTGAGTCCAGCACAGCACAGTATACAACCTGCACCTGTATCTGCCCTGGTGCCATCTAATCCAGCCATCTGCAGGAGTTAGAGTGTGTGTGTTGTGTGAGTCCAGCACAGCACAGTATACAACCTGCACCTGTATCTGCCCTGGTGTCATCTAATCCAGCCATCTGCAGGAGTTAGTGTGTGTGTGTTGTGTGAGTCCAGCACAGCACAGTATACAACCTGCACCTGTATCTGCCCTGGTGTCATCTAATCCAGCCAGGAGGAGGAGGCGGCACATCTCCAATGAGGCAGGATGCCCTCTGGGGGCCAGCTTGAGGGCAGCACACCAACTGAATCACACCGCAGAGCTCCGCCTGTGCAGGGCGCTGCCTCTGCACCTTATTCCAAAAGTTCTTTGGTGTGGGCCTTTTTTGAGACGAGTGCATCAGATCGCACCACTGCTAATTGCAACATATGTCTCAAGCGTATCTCACGTGGCCAAAACATCAGCCGCTTGGGCACCACAAGCATGACCAGACATATGTTGACCTGCCATGCAGCTCGTTGGCAAGCGTACCTTAAAGACCCACACCAAAGAACAAAGTGGACCTCTCCTTGCTCCTCATCAGCTGGGATCTCCAACCCCACTATACCTTCAGTCCTCTCTGAAAGCTGCACTGAGAGGAATGAAGGTGTAGAATTAGGTGTGTCACAGCCAAGTACTTGCAGGCACTCTGCTAGCAGTACACCGACGTCCGATTGTACCAGGCAAATTTCCCTACCCCAGCTGCTGGACCGTCGAAAGAAGTTCACTCCCAGCCATCCACATGCCCAGCGGTTGAATGCTAGCTTGGCTAAATTGCTAGCACTTCAACTGCTGCCTTTTCAGTTGGTAGACTCGGCCCCCTTCCGTGAGTTTGTGCAATGTGCGGTTCCTCAGTGGCAGGTTCCCAAACGCCACTTTTTCTCACGGAAGGCGATTCCGGCTCTCTACCGGCATGTGGAAGGCAATATCTTGGCCTCGCTGGACAGGACGGTCAGCGGTAAGGTGCATATTACCGCTGAATCATGGTCCAGCAGGCATGGACAGGGACGTTACCTATCTTTCACGGCCCATTGGGTCACTCTTTTGGCAGCTGGGAAGGATGCAGGACATGGTGCAGTAGTGTTGGAGGTTTTTCCGCCACCATGCCTCCAAAATGCTACTACTGGTTGTGACACACCTCTCCCCTCCACCCCCTCCTCTTCTTCTTCCTCCATGGCCTCTTCGAGTGCTCTGTCCTCGGAACCAGCGGTGCTCCGTAGGCGTTCAAGGGGCTACGCAAGTACGCAGGCAAAAAGATGCCATGCCATGCTTGCGCTGGTGTGTTTGGGGGACAGGAGCCACACTGGGGCAGAGGGTCTGTCAGCTCTGCAGGGGCAGGCCGAGAGGTGGTTGACGCCACGCCAGCTTAAGCCAGGAATGGTGGTTTGCGACAATGGCACCAACCTCCTCTCAGCCCTGCGACAGGGACAACTGACCCATGTGCCCTGAATGACAGTGCATTCACATGTATGTGCATTAAAGTGCTAAATACCCTTATTGAATTGTAATACTATGGTGTAAACACAATAATTCAAATAAAGTGATCATAGTGCAATAATTACATAAAAGTGCTTCAATAAATGCTTGCCGTAACTCTAGGAATAAATAAATAAATTAATGTGTCCAATGGAACGACTGCATGCAGGGCTTGACTGCATGCAGAAATGTCCAATATGGCGTGCCCGTGCACAAATGATATAGTTCACTTAATAAAAGTGCATCAAAGTGTGCCAATCCTTCTGTTGTGATGAATTATTCCACCATGGAGTCAGAAGCCTCACTGCTTTGGGGTGTTTATTCAGTGAATCATAATAGCCAGGGTATCCTTCAGTGTGCTCACAGAGTTCTTACCTTAGACCAGGGATATCACGCTTACTTGTTCCAGTAATAGTGGCTAATCTGCTGCGTCTTGTAGTAGAATCCTGTTAGGCTGCTCACTAGTGGCTCCCGGTGGTATATGTGGAGGAAACAAGGCTCAAATGGTGTGTTACCCCAATAAAATAATTTTATTCAGCAAATAGGCTGCTTACTTTAAAAACATTGATAATCTTATACAATTGTGGCCAGTTACGTATGTACAGCTGCGTTGGGACGGTTTGCAGCAGTATTTCCGATCCTCTCCAGTTTGTGTATAGTCCGCGGTACCCTATTTCCGGTCCGCGTTGTTGACTTCCGGTTTTTACGTACCCACGTGTTACGTCACGCTACGCACCTCGTGACTTCATCAGGGAACCGGATTGGACGGTGAGTCAGTCCATTTATCTCCCATAAACAGGAAATGGCAAGATCGCCATTTTGTTGAGGATCATTTAACATTGTTATGCTAATCCATATTGAACGGCAGTATATCGCCAGAAAGCAATTAATATATTGATATTACATTTATATGTCACACATTATTCATAGCCTTTACCTTTGTGGATCATATATATAGAAAATAAATACATATATATATATATACGAAATGTGTGTCCAGATACATATTATTAACCACTTCAGCCCCGGACCAATTGGCAGCCAAAGGACCAGGCCCCTTTTTGCGATTCGGCACTGCGTTGATTTAACTGACAATTGCGCGGTCGTTCGACGTGGCTCCCAAACAATTTTGAAAAAAAATCCCAAACAAAATTTTTTTTTTTTTGGCGTCCTTTTTTTCCCACAAATAGAGCTTTCTTTTGGTGGTATTTGATCGCCCCTGCGGTTTTTATTTTTTGCGCTATAAACAAAAATAGAGCGACAATTTCATGCAAATTACAATATGTAGGCAGAACTAAACGGGAGTTAAAAGTAAGAGTTAAGGAACATATACAGAACATAATAAAGGGATTCCCAAAACACAATGTCTCCCGACATTTTTCAGCGGTACATAATAACGACCCAACTGAACTCACTTTTTGGGGAGTAGAACGATACAACAGATCATGGAGGGGGGATCATAAAATCAGAACGATCAGCCAAAAAGAATCCCAATGGATATATAAAATGAACACATTGGCACCTAAGGGGTTAAATATTGATTTTGATTTAAATTGTTTTATCAGAGATTATTAATGATATTGTTATTTTTTTATAATAATAATATTTTTCCCATTTTAATATAAACATTGAATTTTAGATTTATATAAATTTATTCAAGATTTTAATATTATTTATTATGTGGAGATGGATATATATTTTTATATATAAATCTCTCCACAAGGATTTTAAACATTTCAAGGTGTACATCTAAACTGCAAGTATTGCAGTACAGAGGTATTGACTACAAAAGGTGTCATATTGTATCTAACCACAAGATGTCGTATACACACAGATCACAATGAATATAAATAGTACCTAATTTCAACCACAAGATGTCTCTATATAGAATGAGCAACATACAAGGCTCATTAATAGTATGTATCTGGACACACATTTCGTATATATATGTATTTATTTTTTATATATATATGATCCACAAAGGTAAAGGCTATGAATAATGTGTGACATATAAATGTAATATCAATATATTAATTTCTTTCTGGCGATATACTGCCGTTCAATATGGATTAGCATAACAATGTTAAATGATCCTCAACAAACTGGCGATCTTGCCATTTCCTGTTTATGGGAGATAAATGGATTGACTCACCGTCCAATCCGGTTCCCTGATGAAGTCACGAGGTGTGTAGCGTGACGTAACGCGTGGGTACGCAAAAACCGGAAGTCAACAAAGCGGACCGGAAATAGGGTACCGCGGACTATACACAAACTGGAGAGGATCGGAAATACTGCTGCAAACCGTCCCAACGCAGCTGTACATACGTAACTGGCCACAATTGTATAAGATTATCAATGTTTTTAAAGTAAGCAGCCTATTTGCTGAATAAAATTATTTTATTGGGGTAACACACCATTTGAGCCTTGTTTCCTCCACATATACCACCGGGAGCCACTAGTGAGCAGCCTAACAGGATTCTACTACAAGACGCAGCAGATTAGCCACTATTACTGGAACAAGTAAGCGTGATATCCCTGGTCTAAGGTAAGAGCTCTGTGAGCACACTGAAGGATACCCTGGCTATTATGATTCACTGAATAAACACCCCAAAGCAGTGAGGCTTCTGACTCCATGGTGGAAAAACTCATCACAACAGAAGGATTGGCACACTTTGATGCACTTTTATTAAGTGAACTATATCATTTGTGCACGGGCACGCCATATTGGACATTTCTGCACGCAGTCAAGCCTGCATGCAGTCGTTCCATTGGACACATTAATTTATTTATTCCTAGAGTTACTGCAAGCATTTATTGAAGCACTTTTATGTAATTATTGCACTATGATCACTTTATTTGAATTATTGTGTTTACACCATAGTATTACAATTCAATAAGGGTATTTAGCACTTTAATGCACATACATGTGAATGCACTGTCCTACCAGCACTTTAATTAATTTTATTATCTAGGGATTTGTGCTGAGTCACGTACATCTGGTACACACAGGGGTGATAACCCTTCCCTATGTTCTCCAAAAAGCTTAAAAATCGATTTTTTTGGATGGAGCTACACTTAAAAATTTACCTGTTCAAAATTACAAACAGATTCTACTTAAGAACAAACCTACAGTCCCTGTCTTGTTTGCACCGCCTGTATACTGCTGTTCAGAGTATATAGGGTTGCAGGTATAGGGTTTTATTTTGGGTGCGGGGTTCCCCTTCATATCCATACAAGACCCAAAGGGGCTGGTAATGGGCTGGGGTGGGGGGGGGGGGGGGGGGGGTGATAAGGTAGCCATGCCATTTTTCTCAAAGATTTTCATCCATATTGCCAGGACAAGATGTCACGTACCTAGTGGCAAGTCCGGATTGCAGTGGGAGACCTCTCTTACGTCCCAGACTTGCAGCCCCTGATAGTGGAGACAGGGGACGCAGAAGTCAAAGGAGGCACGAGTGTCTGGCGGGATCAACAGCTGCGGATGGGTCAGCAGGACTTGACAAGGGATGACAGGAACCAGCAGACAGCAGGTGACAGGAACCAGCAGACAGCAGGTGACAGGAACCAGCAGACAGCAGGTGACAGGAACCAGCAGACAACAGGTAGCAGGAACCAGCAGACAGCAGGAACTGGCAGGTAAGTGGTCACAGGAACCAGCAGGCAGCGGACAACAGGAACCAGCATGCAGCGGACAACAGGAACCAGCAGACAGCAGGAACTGGCAGGTAAGTGGTCACAGGAACCAGCAGGCAGCGGACAACAGGAACCAGCATGCAGCGGGCAACAGGAACCAGCAGACCGCAGGAACTGGCAGGTAAGTGGTCACAGGAACCAGCAGGCAGCGGACAACAGGAACCAGCATGCAGCGGACAACAGGAACCAGCAGACAGCAGGAACTGGCAGGTAAGTGGTCACAGGAACCAGCAGGCAGCGGACAACAGGAACCAGCATGCAGCGGACAACAGGAACCAGCAGACAGCAGGAACTGGCAGGTAAGTGGTCACAGGAACCAGCAGGCAGCGGACAACAGGAACCAGCATGCAGCGGACAACAGGAACCAGCAGACAGCAGGAACTGGCAGGTAGGTGGTCACAGGAACCAGCAGGCAGCGGACAACAGGAACCAGCATGCAGCGGACAACAGGAACCAGCAGACTGATAGAGCACTTCAGGACAGGTGCACAGAATGTTCAGACAAGCCGGGTTCGGTAACTGTGGAGCACACTGCGGATAAGCCAAGGGGATAAGCAAGAGGATGGTCGTGGGCAAGCCGGGATCGGGGCAGGCAGACAGCAGAGCAGGTAGATAGACAAGCCGGGTCACAGGTGCAGAGACAGAGAGGTTCAGGACTTTAGCAAGCGGGACGCTGTAGATCAGGCAGCAAGGATTGTATGGAGATGGCTGGTTTAAATAGCCCGCCCGGCGCCAGTGATCGTGCGCGCGCCCGTCCGTGCCCGCGCACGCGCACCCGCTCGATTCCGCGCATGCGCAGTAGCTCGCGTGAGGAACTACTAGGCCCAGCGGGGCTTTCCTTACATTGCCCCCCCCCCCCCCCAAGGGGCAGCCTCCGGATGCCCAACTGGGATAGCTTTTCAGGGTGAGATCTCTTGAAAGCCTGGATCAGGTGTCTGGCGTGCAAGTTGGCTTCAGGTTCCCATGAGTTTTCTTCTGAACCGTACCCCTTCCACTTGATGAGGTACTGTATCTGATTATTCCTCTTCCTGCAGTCCACAATTGTTTCCACCTCAAATTCTTCTTCCCCGTTGACCATTATAGGAGCTGGGGGATCTGTGGATCGTCCAGGGAAGGAATTGGGAACTGCTGGCTTCAGGAGCGAAACGTGAAAAACCGGGTGTACCCGAAGTGATTCCGGCAACTCCAGCTCATATGCCACCTCGTTGATCTTTCGCTTAACTGCGAAGGGGCCCAAGAATCTGGGGCCTAGCTTCCTAGATGGGCAAGCGAGCCGGAGATTGATTGTGGACAACCATACTTTGTCTCCAGGTTCCAGAACCAGTTGCCCCCGTCTGCCCCTGTCGAAGACCTCCTTATTGAGGTTTTGTGCCCGGGTCATAGTTTCCTGCAACAACTTATTGTTAGAAGAAAAAAAATCCACAGTCTCGAGAACAGCAGGGACGGAGCATTCGGGTACTGAATTAGGCAGGAATGACGGATGGTAACCATAATTGGCAAAAAACGAGGTCTGCTTGGTAGTGGAATGGATGGAGTTGTTGTAGGCGAATTCCGCCAATGGCAACAGAGAGAGCCAGTCTTGTTGAGAGAAGGACGAAAAACAACGCAGGTATTGCTCAAGAGTCTGGTTTGTTCTTTCTGTCTGCCCGTTTGTCTGTGGGTGGTATGCGGAAGATAAGGATAGTTCGATGCCAAGAGAATTGCAGAGAGCCTTCCAGAACCGGGATGTAAATTGGACGCCCCTATCCGAGATGATGTTCGCTGGGACCCCATGAAGTCTAACAATTCCTTTAATGAAAGCTTGGGCTGTCTCTGGTGCCGAGGGAGTCCCTTTCATGGGGATGAAATGGGCCATTTTGGATAGCCGGTCCACTACCACAAAGATGGCCGTATGGCCTTCGGAGGGAGGAAGTTCCACAATGAAGTCCATGGTAATTAATTTCCACGGTCTTTCCGGAGCAGGTAGGGGTTTGAGTAGCCCCCATGACTTGGTTTTGCAGCTCTTGTTGCGGGTGCAAATGGTGCATGACTCCACATATTTTTGGCAGTCCTTTGCCAGTTGAGGCCACCAGAATGTACGCTGGACCAGGTCTGTAGTTTTGGCAATGCCAAAGTGTCCAGCCAGTACATGGTCATGGCAGAGCCCAAGTATAGTGACCCGGAGACTTTCTGGGATGAAAATTTTACCATTGGACCAGAATAGACCATCTTTGGCTGAAACTCCCGACTTGGCAGGTGGCGGGTCCTCCCTGGACGCCTGCTTGATCCGGCTTAATAAGTCTTCCTGAAGAAGAAGGAAATTCTCCGCGGTTAGGATGGTGTCAGGTGGGTTATGCTCTTTAGGGTCAATAAACATCCGTGACAGGGCATCGGGCTTGGTATTCTTGGAGCCCGGCCTATAGGTGACATGGAAAGCGAACCTGGAGAAGAACAGCGCCCACCTGGCCTGACGTGGTTTTAGCCTCTTTGCGGCCTTCAAGTACTCCAGGTTCTTGTGGTCTGTATATATGAGAATTGGATGGGCCGCTCCTTCCAACAGGTACCGCCATTCCTCCAATGCCGCCTTGATTGCTAACAGTTCTCGATCGCCTACGTCGTAGTTCCGCTCGGGAGGCGTCAGCTTACGAGAGAAAAATCCAACAGGAAACAAAAGGGCCTTGGGGCCTTGTCTCTGAGACAATATCGCCCCGACAGCGATTTCCGATGCGTCTACCTCCAAGACAAACGGGAGAGCCGGGTCGGGGTGCTTCAGGACGGAGGCAGAGGTGAAGAGCTTCTTGAGGGCGACAAAGGCGGCTTGGGCCTCGGTCGTCCACTGGAACCGAGTCCCTTGTCGGGTTAGTTGTGTGATGGGGGAAATGATGGCCGAGAAGCCTTTGATAAATTTCCGGTAGAAATTGGAAAATCCCACAAACCGCTGTACCCCTTTTTTATCCACCGGAGCAGGCCAGTCAAGGATAGCGGAAATCTTCTGGGGGTCCATCTTGATGCCTTCGATGGATATAATGAGCCCCAAAAACTGTATGCTCTGTTGCTCGAACTCGCATTTTTCGGGCTTAGCATACAGACCATGTTGCCGCAGTCGCCCCAACACGCATTTGACGTGTTGACGGTGACTGTCAATGGAAGAGGAGAAAATCAAAATGTCGTCTAGGTAGATGATCACGAACAAGTCCAAGTAGTCTCGAAAAATGTCATTAATAAAATGTTGGAACGTGGCGGGGGCATTGCAGAGTCCGAAAGGCATCACAAGATATTCGAAATGCCCGAATCGTGTACGGAAGGCGGTCTTCCATTCGTCGCCCTTCCGGATGCGCACTAGGTTATAAGCCCCGCGGAGGTCCAACTTGGTGAAAATGACTGCTGCCCCTAGCCTCTGGAACAGTTCTGGGACTAACGGTAGGGGGTAGCGATTTTTGATGGTCACCTTATTCAACTCCCTGTAATCGATACATGGCCGGAGGGTATGGTCCTTTTTCTCTACGAAGAAGATGCCAGCTCCGGCAGGAGATGTAGAGGAACGGATAAAGCCTTTTCGAAGATTGTCATCAATGTAGTCCTTAAGGGCGGAGAGCTCCAGTTCGGACAGAGGAAAGATCCTCCCAAAGGGTACTTCAGCTCCGGGGAGAAGCTCGATGGGGCAATCGTAAACCCGATGAGGAGGAAGGGTCTCTGCCCCTTTCTTGCTGAAAACGTCCATAAAAGAGTGATAGGCCCTGGGGACTAACTGACGGGTTTCGCTGTCCAGGCACATTAAGGTGGTTGGCTGAGCATCAGTCCTAAGAAGGCAGTACTGGGAGCAGTAGGGGGAAGAGAATGTAATCTCCTTGGTAGACCAGTCAATGCAGGGGTTATGGGCACGGAGCCAAGGCATGCCCAGAATGACTGGAAACAGTGGGGAAGAAATAATGTCCAGACACAGAAGTTCCTGGTGGAGATGGTTTATGCATGCCGAGATAGGCTGGGTTTCTTGGGTAACAGGCCCGGACCGAATGGCTGAGCCATCGGCCAGGTGTATCTGCAGTCCTTGGGTCTTGGGTTGCAAGGGGATGCAATGAGCAGTAGCAAAGGCCGAGTCCATGAAACAACTGCAGGCTCCTGAATCAATAATGGCGGGGACCGAAATGTTCCTTCCGGGGAGCTGCAACTGAATAGAAAGGGCAAGGTGAGAAGAGGTGTCAGTAACGGCCATAATCTGGTCAACTGAAGGGAGGCGCCACTTACGGGTCTTAGCTGGACAGGATCTCATGTAGTGTCTTGGCTCCCCGCAATACAAGCACAGATTGTCCCGACGGCGTCTTTGCCGTTCCTCAGGGGTGAGGGTAGGGCGAAGCATACCCAACTGCATGGGTTCAGTCCCTTCTGTGGAGGCAGGAGGTCGAGCCGACGGTGGGCCTCTGGGGAAATAGGGTACCCTTGGCAGCATCCAAGAGGGAAGGGGCGGAGCAGAAGCCTTCTCGGACCGTCGCTCACGTAAGCGCCTGTCAATTTGTATGGCCTGGTTAATGAGCTCCTCAAGGGTTTGAGGGACCCCTACCCTAGCAAGTTCATCCTTCAGGGGGTCCGATAACCCCAACCGGAACTGGTAGCGGAGGGCCGCATCATTCCAGCTAGTGTCAGCACTCCATCTTCTGAATTCAGCAACATAGTCCTCTGCGGGCCTACGCCCCTGGAGTAGGGCATGGAGGGCAGTCTCCGCCGTGGCACAGAGCTGTGGGTCCTCATAAATTCGGGCCATTGCGTCGAAGAAGGTGCTTAGGTGGGTAAGTTCTGCGGCCTTCTGTTCAAGCAGACGGTGGGCCCAGAGCTGGGGGTCATTTTGGAGCAGGGAAATCACAAAGCCTACTTTGGTGGCCTCCAAAGAGAATGTTCGGGGTTGTAGGGCAAAGAACAGCTCACAGGCATTACGGAAAGTCCTGAACTTGCTACGCTCACCGGAGAACCTTTCAGGTGTGGGTACTCGAGGTTCCGGGGGTAGCATCACGACTGCCGGTGGGGTAGGCTGGCTAGCTGAGGCAACTGGGGGTCCTTGTGCAAGGACATGTTTCTCAAGGCGTGTGTAGCCTTCCTGGAGGTTATTGACCGCTTGGGACAAGCCTGCTAGATGGAGTTCTTCCATTGGAGAGGCTCCCTGCCCGGACTCGGTCATGGCTGCCTGATACTGTCACGTACCTAGTGGCGAGTCCGGATTGCAGTGGGAGACCTCTCTTACGTCCCAGACTTGCAGCCCCTGATAGTGGAGACAGGGGGCGCAGAAGTCAAAGGAGGCACGAGTGTCTGGCAGGATCAACAGCTGCGGATGGGTCAGCAGGACTTGACAAGGGATGACAGGAACCAGCAGACAGCAGGTGACAGGAACCAGCAGACAGCAGGTGACAGGAACCAGCAGACAGCAGGTGACAGGAACCAGCAGACAACAGGTAGCAGGAACCAGCAGACAGCAGGAACTGGCAGGTAAGTGGTCACAGGAACCAGCAGGCAGCGGACAACAGGAACCAGCATGCAGCGGACAACAGGAACCAGCAGACAGCAGGAACTGGCAGGTAAGTGGTCACAGGAACCAGCAGGCAGCGGACAACAGGAACCAGCATGCAGCGGACAACAGGAACCAGCAGACAGCAGGAACTGGCAGGTAAGTGGTCACAGGAACCAGCAAGCAGCGGACAACAGGAACCAGCAGACAGCAGGAACTGGCAGGTAGGTGGTCACAGGAACCAGCAGGCAGCGGTAAACAGGAACCAGCATGCAGCGGACAACAGGAACCAGCAGACTGATAGAGCACTTCAGGACAGGTGCACAGAATGGTCAGACAAGCCGGGTTCGGTAACTGTGGAGCACACTGCGGATAAGCCAAGGGGATAAGCAAGAGGATGGTCGTGGGCAACCCGGGATCGGGGCAGACAGACAGCAGAGCAGGTAGATAGACAAGCCGGGTCACAGGTGCAGAGACAGAGAGGTTCAGGACTTTAGCAAGCGGGACGCTGTAGATCAGGCAGCAAGGATTGTATGGAGATGGCTGGTTTAAATAGCCCGCCCGGCGCCAGTGACCGTGCGCGCGCCCGTGACCGTGCGCGCGCCCGTCCGTGCCCGCGCACGCGCACCCGCTCGATTCCGCGCATGCGCAGTAGCTCGCGCACCCGATCGCAGCAGTGAGGAACTACTAGGCCCAGCGGGGCTTTCCTTACACAAGACATGACATTAAAGCCGCAAGCAGTTTTCAATGGCTTTTTTTCCTTTACAAATGTCATTTTGTGCAAGGACAGTTCTAAACACGGGAAACACATGCCACTTCACAGGCATACTTTAGACACCCCCCAGGTACGATATTTAAAGGAATATTTCACTTTTTTTTTTCACTTTATGCATCATTAAAATGACTGCTCCATAAAAAACGTCTGTTTTTAAAACTTCTTTTTGCATTGATACATGTCCCCTGGGGCAGGACCCGGGTCCCCAAACCTTTTTTATGACAATAACATGCATATTGGCCATTATAATTAGCACTTTAGATTTCAAACGTTCGCGTCCATTGTAACTAATAGGTTTCTAACGTTCGCGCAAACTTTCGGTCCGTTCGCAGGTTCTGGTGTGAACCGAACCCGGGGGTGTTCGTCTCATCCCTACTGCTGACTCCTGTTTATTAATTTTTTTAAGGCGACTGAAGAACCTCTATAAAGTATATGTGAATCGTCTCATTGTAAAACAACCCATTCACTTTAAAAAAGAAATGCAAAGCAAAACATTTGTGTGTGTGTGTGTGTGTGTGTATATATATATATGTCAGTTTGAAAAAGGAGCGCAGGAGGCCTACACATATCAGGAATATGAAATATTGGGGTAACATACAATTTAGTTATAGCATATGTGTAGCAATTTTCTACCAACAATAAATCATAACCAGGGATGAGCCGAACTGACCCCGTTTTGGTTCGCACCAGAACATATGAACAGACAAAAAATTTGTGCGAACATGCAAACATCGTTAAAGTCTATGGGACACGAACGTGTAAAATCAAAAGTGTTAATTTTAAAGGATTATATGCAAGTTATTGCCATAAAAAGTGTTTGGGGATCGGGGTACTGCCCTAGGGGATCAATGCAATTTTTTTTTTTAAAACTACTGTTTTTTCAGGAGCAGTGATTTTAATAATGCTTAAAGTGAAACAATAAAAATTAAATATTCTTTTAAATATCGTGCCTGGGGGTCCCCTTGGCCTGCCTGTAAAGTAGCGCATCTGTCTCATGTGTTTTACTGTGCTGCAGCAAAATTACATTTCTAAAGGAAAAATTTTAATTTAAAATTGCTTGCGGCTGTAATGTATTGCCGGATCCTGGCAATATAGATAAAAAAATTGAGGGAAAATTGGCGTGGGTTCCCCCACAGTCCATACCAGACCATTCGGGTCTAGTATGGATATTAAGGGGAAATTGAGAAAAAACTGCGCTATACCTTAATCAGTGAAAAAAAGCTGCTAACATTCAAACAAACAAAGTCCAAAGCAATAAACAAAAATAATGTAGTGCTAATATTTAAACACAATAAAGTGATTGTGTATACCAAAATAGGTGTACACATTAGGATAAATACAAATTATGAATACCTCCAAAATAGTGAATAAATGAAGGATAATCGCATATGACATGCAACTACTCCTAAAGTGTACACCCAATGTCTCAATGAAAACAAATGAACAAATAACATAACAAAAGTGACAAATGTCCAATGGGTGTCCAGTGATCAACTGGTATCTGTAAGTCTCTATGAGCGATTCAGAAACTGGTACTCTGAAGAGCTTGACAGATGGTATCTCTAAACGACTTGACAGAGGGTATATAAGTAGAGAGGTCAAATACTCTTTCCGAAAATGTTGGACAGATCTGCCATATGGCAGTGTATCATACAGGCTTATGCGCTCAACCTCTTGTGCTAGGGGAAGCCAAATCAAGCCGGGACAAGGCAGCAGGGCAGAAGGCAGGCACAGCGTTGAACAGCATGCATCCGAACTGGAAACTCCCAGGCAAGCGGCTCGATGGAAATCCAAAAGTATAGGGAAGAGAAGGCAAAAAACGGAAGCAACTCCGATGGTGCAGGTAAAAAATGGATAAAGTATTTATTCACATCATACATAAAAATAGATGTGACAATAAAACAAGATCTCGAGAATATAAAGGAACAGCAATGTGAGAAAAACAAGACAGCTGGTCTGACGCGTTTCGACTCAATGGGTCTTCTACTGGGGCATATCTCTAGCCTCCTCACACTGCCAGATAATTTATAAACTAAACTTGATGGGGCTTAAGGATGGCCACACCCCCTTAGCCGTGAACCTGAAGTAAAATGTCAACCTGCGGTTCAAGCCTCCATATGAATGAGGGGGTCAAATCAATAATCCTCATTACGACATTATATATAAAAATTCAATGTATATATAAAAAATATGTGCACATATAAGACACATCATATAACTATGTGCATGCCTCACTCTGTGCTTCAATATGGTAATGGAGTCCCTTTTGTGCCTCAGTAATACCAATAGAAAAAGGAGGACTTCATAGTGTAGTACCGTATATACTCGAGTATAGGCCGTCCCGAATATAAGCCGAGGCCACTAATTTACCACAAAAAAACTGGGAAAACTTATTGACCCGTGTATAAGCCGAGGGTGAAAAATGCAGCAGCTACTGTAAGTGGAAAAGAGGGTCAGCAAATGCCCATCTGCAGCTGCATGTCCCCTATGTCCTGCACAAACCCCCCCTGTGTCCCCATTGCAGCCTACCTGTGCCGATGTGCCGATCTGCCTCCCTCCGATCTGTCACCTCCGATCTGTCCACCATTGCAGGCTTGCGATCGTTAATGCCTCCTTGTCGGCACGATCGCTGGATGTCCTGTGTCCCCCATGCTGATCCTGGCGATCAGCATGTAAGGCGCCATTACAAATTCAAAAGCCGCGCCTCCTCCTCGTCCGTGATAGGAGGAACACTCTGTTTTCCCAGCAGTCAGTGTGCAGTGTTCCGCCTATCACGGACATCCTCTCATCCTCGTCCATGAGATGAGAATGACAGGACGTCCGTGATAGGCGGAACACTGCACACTGACTTACTGCTGGGAAAATTCGTTTCCGCCTATCACGGACGAGGAGGAGGAGGAGGCGCGGCTTTTGAATTTGGAGGAGGCGGAGGCGCGGCGCGGCGCGGCTTTTGAACACTGCTGTCTGTCTGCATGACACGCTGTTCATGCAGACAGACGGTGCTGACTCGAGTATAAGCCGAGGGGGGGGACTTTCAGCCCTAAAAAAAGGGCTGAAAATCTCGGCTTATACTCGAGTATATACGGTATATTAAAACTTTTATTACCAACACAGTAAAGGGTACTCACGTTTGCATGGTGCGTCAGGGCGCCACTCTTAAATAGCATAAAAACAAGCTGTAGCGGCTGATATCAGAGTGGTATGCTGATCCTCCTTAGTGGGTGCACTGACTAGCGTTCTGTCCTGTCCCCTTCCCCTACGCGTGTCGATACAAGGGGTTAATTTGTATCTTCCTCAGGGGGTAAAAAATCATGGTTAGGTTCACTTACCATATTGAAGCACAGAGTGAGGCCACCACAGGAATCCGGATTTACCACTGAACCATTTACAGGTTCCAATGCGTGTATTGACCAAGCCAAATCAGCAAGGTCACATGCTCTAAGGTGAGCGTCCATTACCTGGGGGAACACCTGAGTGCACACGCAGCACCTTAATATTGGATTTATATCACAGCAACCACAGAATCACATGGATCGCATGGATTACATTGGAGCACTTTTGAACTTTTTTTGATTGCACAGCACATTGTAGCACTTTTTTCTCACACACACATATATATATATATATTTTTTTTTATATAAGGATTTTTATATTTATATATTTTAGTTTGGTTCACCATTATATTGGTTTAAGGATTTTATTGATTGCTTTTTTCTCACCATATGGACGTTTTATCATATCCTGCATGAAAGCACTCTATTCGGAATATTGTATGTATTTTAGCACGTTATCACTTTATTGCTGTAGTTATGTAGCACATTTTTCGTTTCACTATTTGGATTTTAAGTTTGAAAGCGCAGCGTACTTTAGAATATTGGATGATCTTTGCATGATTTATGAGACATGTGCAATGCTAGCTGCTGATTCAAAATTATAGTGTCATTTGAGAGACCCTATTTTGGGCTTATGGCAAGTGTTGGCTCGCAGGACATTACATTGTTTGTTGAGAACAAGTAGCCCAAAGCCCACCCACACACTGCAGAGTCAATTAAATCACTGTGTGGACAAATGCTTGCACGAGAGGAAGATCCTAATGCCCCATACACATGATCGGACTTTCCAACAACAATACCGTCGATTTTTTTCCGAAGGATGTTGCATACACACGGTCACACAGATGTTGTCTGAAAATCTGAACGTCAAGAACGCTGTGACGTACAATATGTATGAAGAGCCGAGAAAAATTAAGTTCAATAGCCAGTGCGGCTCTTCTGCTTGATTACGAGCATGTGTGGACTTTTGGGCATCGGACTTGTGTACACACGCCCGGAATTTCTGACAACAAGTTTTGTTGTCGGAAAATTTGAGAACCTGCTCTCAAACATTTGTTGGCGGAAAGTCCGACAGCAAATGTTCTATGGAGCATACACACGGTCGGACTTTCCAACTACAATCTCACATACAACATTTGTTGTCAGAAAGTCTGATCGTGTGTACGGGGCATTAGAGTTATAACAGACAATAGGAGTAATATGGTGGCAGCATTTAAACAAATGGCAGCAGAAGAACCACCCAGCTCTAGTGAGGAAGACTCCCCCATGACAGTAAGTGACTGTGAGTGCAAAATGAATGATCTGTGGTGAGCCATTTTTATTATTCTTTTACATAATGACACTACAATCACTTATCAAAAATGGATAAGAGATGAATGATCTTGGAGTTGTCTGCTCTACTGGTTTATCTTTGTTATTTTTCCACTTTATTTGTATCTCGTGTAAAACTATTCCCATAAGATGTGTAAGTGCAAAAATAATCTTTGATAAAGCAAGATCAATAGTGAACGTCTTTAAAGGGGAGTTCCAGGCATTTTAAAAGTCAGCAGCTACAAAAAGTGTAGTTGCTGACTTTTAATAAACAGACACTTACCTGTTCCACGGTCCAGCGATGCGGCCGAACGGGGTGTCGCTCCTCTCCCCCTCCTCTTTGCCGGCGCCTCCATTGCCACTCAGGGCACCCGGCGTTGACAGCTTTCGTCTTCACGGCCGGGCACGCACGGCGCATGCGCGAGTCACGCTGCGCTCCCGGAGTGGATAGGCGATCTCCTGGGACCTGTCACGTGTCCCAGGAGATCGCCTAGAGGGAGGAGTCGCCTAGGCGGTTCCTGGGCGGAAGGAGGAAGTGGGACAGGAAGTCCCCCTCCTAATGAAGCCCCCTCCCCCCCCCCCCAAAAAAATGACATGCCAAATGTGGCATGTAAGGGGGTGAGGAGTGCTTAAAGCGGAAGTTCCATTTTTGGGTGGAACTCCGCTTTAAGTCTTCCATTCCATTGCAACACTGAAGATATTGGAGCAGTGTGGCCTTACTCTTTTAAATGACTGCCCCAGCCCCACACACCGGGAAAGTAATACTACTAGTACATTCAACATGATCGAAAGACTCCTCAAACTGAAAGAGTCAGTCTGCCAAATCGCAAACAACATGGGATGGGTTAAATGGAAAAAGCTCACATCATTGCTCACAAAAACAGGTGGTGATTAAATACCACCAAAAAAAAGCTCTATCTGTCTCAAAAAAATGGTAAAAAGTTTGGGTACGACGTTGCATGACTGCGTAATTGTCATTCAAAGTGCAACAGTGCTAAAAGCTGAAAATTGGCCTAGGCAGGAAGTGGGTGAAAGTCCCCAATATTGAAGTAGTTAAAGGGGTGCTGGGTGGTCATGGCAAAAAGGTTAATATTTCTACCCAAAGTTTGCAAAGCATGCAACTTTTGAATTATAAAGCACAACAATTGGTTTTTGATGTTTTTATCCATTTAGTGTGGATTCCCTATTGAACTACTGTAATGCCGCGTACAAACGATCGGACATTCTGACAATAAAACCATGGATTTTTTTCCGAAGGATGTTGGCTCAAACTTGTTTTGCATACACACGGTTACACAAATGTTGTTGGAAATTCCAATTGTCAAGAATGCGGAGACGTACAACACGTACGACTGCTTGATTCCGAGCATGCGTGGCACTTTGTGCGTCGGAATTGTGTACACACGCTCGGAATTTGAGAACCTGCTCTCAAACATTTGTTGTCGGAAAGTCCGATCGTGTGTACGGGGAATATGTCTTTATGGTGGTGTTTTGATTTCCGCTCTAAATAAAAAGGAGTTTTTAAATAGGTTTGAAGTATATGTTTTCATTTTACAGGCTTAGATTAGTAATAAGAAGTCATGGCTTCTAGAGGATCTGAGTCGGAGGAAGATGCGTCGTCATCTGAATGTGAAGCCCCATCTGAGAGTGATGACTTTTCTGAAGATGACACAATTTCTGAAAGTTCAGAAAGTTTACAAAATACAGAATCTGAAAATACCAATACTTCTGAATCTACTACTAAACAAAAGGAGGATGCTTCAGGTACAGATCGTTTCGTAGATACATTTTCCAATATTATTTTTTTAGCATTTGTGCAGTTTGGTATGCTTTACTATACATACACATTTTCTTATAGTATTTCCTACTGTTTTTCTATGGTGAGGGTACCTACCTATTAAAGTGTCAATGCCCACCTATGGTCAATGTATAGTGACAGATTTGTTTCAGCCTTTCAGGTTCAAAAAAATTCTGCTGCACGTCGTAAAGGAATCCTAAAGGTATAAGGCAATATTCACAGATATCATGTTATGGACATATATCAGTTTATAAGCAGGATTATGGTTTATTATAGCAATACCTACATTATGGACACTATGCTTTAAAGGCTAAGTTCACTTTTTTTTTTCTAAATTCCAGCTCCGCTATGTACCAATATGCTATTAATGTATTTTGTTTGCAGAAATAAAACAGCTTTCCATTAATTCTACACACGCTTACCGCACTCTTTCCATGGCTGTTTAAAAACACTTCTCCATTGCTTCTGCCTTACTTCCTGGACAGACTATAGGTCATGACACAGGAAGGAGTTGACCAGCTGACCTCATTAGCACACACCCTGCATCATCTACCCTCCTACCTACCCACCCGCTTCCAGGTGCACGATGCATGAAATGCAAGCAGTCAGTGATCACTGTTCTCACTAAATACACAGGCATTGATTTGATGGGGTTGATTTACTAAAATTGAGTGCAAAATCTGGTGCAGCTATGCATAGAAACCAATCAGCTTCCAGGTTCTTTTTTATGTCAAAGCTTAAAGTGATTGTAAACCCTCACCTTGTAAAACAACCAATTCATTTTAAATCGAAATAAAAAAAGGCAAAACATTTGTAAATAGATATAAAAAAAATGATGAATACCTTTTTTTAACCCTTTTTTATAAGTGATCATATTCCCTCTGTTCTCAGCTGCATAAGAGCAGTGTTAATTTTGGCAGCAAATTTCTATTTCGTTTTAGTCTACTGCCCCGTACACACGAGCAGAATTTCCATCAGAAAAATCTTGGATAGTTTTTCCGACGGAATTCCGCTCAAGCTTGGCTTGCATACACACAGTCACACAAAAGTTCTCTGAACTTTATCTGAACATGCGTCCAATTGATTCCAAGCATGTGTAGGGATTTTGCACGTCGGAATTTGTACAGACGATCGAAATTTCCAATCGGAACTTTTTCCGACCGAAAAATAGAGAACATGCCTTCAATCTTTTGCTGGCTGGAATTCCGCCAGCAAAAGTCCGATGGAGCATACACACGGTCGCATTTTCCGACCAAAAGCTCTCATCAGAGTTTTGCTGGCGGAAGTTCCAATCGTGTGTACACGGCATTAGTCTTTTGACTAAAATGCTATTTTACTTTTAGTCTCATTTTAGTCATCTGCAATTGTTTTAGTTTTAGTCATCTTTAGTAGACTAAAATCTTCAGTACATTTTAGTTGACTAAAATAATTTTAGTCAAGTAAAATCTCATATGTTTACTTAAATTGTAATGCATTATTTAAAAATTTCGCTAGAATTTCAAAACTCATTATACATTCCTGGAGTTAAAAAAAACACCTAATATCATGTTATAATTTATGGTTTGAACAAATTACACAGACACAAATTTAGCCGTTATAGAACCACTTTACTCTGTAAAACCAAGTTTCGTTACAAAAATATTGCTTTTTTGAGTCACAGCTTCATTCCTTGCTATAAGTGCATGCTACTTTTCTGTTGTTGAGAACAAGTAGCCCAAAGCCCACCCACACACTGCATAGTCAATTAAATCACTGTGTGGACAAATGCTTGCACTGGAGGAAGATCCTAATGCCCCGTACACATGATCGAACTTTCCGACAACAAAACCGTGGATTTTTTTCCAAAGGATGTTGGCTCAAACGTGTCTTGCATACACACGGTCACACAAATCTTGTTGGAAATCCTGAACGTCAAGAACGCTGTGTACAAGATGTACGACGAGCTGAGAAAAATGAAGTTCAATAGCCAGTGGCTATTTTGCTTGATTCCGAGCATGTGTGGACTTCTGTGCGTCGGACTTGTGTACACATGCTCAGAATTTCCGATAACAATTTTTTTTGTGGGAAAATTTGAGAACCTGCTCGCAAACATTTGTTGGCGGAAAGTCCGACAGCAAATGTTCTATGGAGCATACACACGGTCGGACTTTCCGACAACAAGCTCACATCCAACATTTGTTGTCGGAAAGTCTGATCGTGTATACGGGGCATTAGAGTTATAACAGACAATAGGAGTAATATGGTGGCAACATTTAAACAAACGGAAGCAGCAGCAGAAGAACCACCCAGCTCTAGTGAGGAAGACTCCCCCATGACAGTAAGTGACTGTGAGTCCAAAATGAATGATCTGTGGTGAGCCATTTTTATTATTCTTTTACATAATGACACTACAGTTAATTATCAAAAATGCATATGAGATGAATGATCTTGGAGCTGTCTGCTCTACTGGTGTATCTTTATTATTTTTCCACTTTATTTATATCTCGTGTAAAACTATTCCCATAAGATGTTGGACCGGACACTGTGTGTGTGGTCTCATCTGGTGCATGGAGGCAAGTGTAAAAATAATCTTTGATAAAGCAAGATCAATAGTGAACGTCTTTAAGTCTTCCATTCCATTGCAACACTGAAGATATTGGAGCAGTGTGGCCTTACTCTTTTAAATGACTTCCCCAGCCCCACACACTGGGCAAGTAATACTACTAGTACATCCAACATGATCGAAAGACTCCTCAAACTGAAAGAGTCAGTATGCCAAATCGCAAACAACATGGGATGGGTTAAATGGAAAAAGCTCACATCATTGCTCACATCATTGCATGATCTACTGCTGTCTTTTGCGTAGTGGAACATACTACAACCCTCCAGAGTGACACCATGTCCCTGCCATCTTTTAACTACTTTCTCTACTCAGCCACCTTGAGGACTTTAACCACTTGCCGACCAGCCGCCGCAGTTTTACGTCATGGCTGGGCCAAGCGACGTTATGTCACGTCGCTTCGCCATGTGGCAATTAGGGGCCACAGGCTTCACGTGCCCCCTGCATGCCCCCCAATTGCCGATGAAACATGGAGAACCGGGATCTGTGTGTGTAAACCGGTTCTCTGAGCAGAGAAATTAAAGATCGTCTGTTCATACAGAGTATGAACAGCGATCTATCTCTTCCCCTACACAGTCCCCTCCCCCCTTCAGTTTGAAACACAAACAGGGAACCCAATTAACCCCTTGATCGCCCCCTAGTGTTAACCCCTTCACCGCCAGTGAAATTTTTACAGTAGTCAATGCATTTTTATAGCGCTGATTGCTGTATTAATGCCAATGGTCCCAAAAATGTTTTAAAATTGTCCGATGTGTCCGTCATAATGTCACAGTCCCAATAAAAATCGTAGATTGCCACCATTATTAGTAAAAAAAAAAAAAATAATAAAAATGCCATAAAACTATCCCCTATTTGTAGACGCTAAAACTTTTGGAAAAACCAATCAATATACGCTTATTGCAATTTTTGTTACCAAAAATATGTAGAAGGATACATATCGGCCTAAACTGAGGGAAAAAAAAAATCGTTTTTTTTATATATTTTGGGGGATATTTATTATAGCAAAAAGTAAAAAAAAATGTGTTTTTTTCAAAATGGTCGCTCTTTTTTTGTTTATAGCGCCAAAAAATTACGCAAATTTTGTTTGAGTGCAACATTGCACGACCGCGCAATTGTCAGTTAAAGCGATGTAGTGCCAAATCGCAAAAAGTGCTAAAATCTTCCAGGGCTGAAGCAGTTAAACAGAACACTAGCTACCAAGACCTTGCCACAATTGCACCGAAAATAAAAGTGAATGTGAACCAGCGTTTTGCTTCATTCATTCATTCATTCTTAGATCCAAGTAACTGATGAAATGTCCTCGTCAGTGCTTGCAGCAGCTGCTTGTTTTGTCAACCCTGCTGTCTGTGAAAACCCTTGTTGATGTGGTGAATTAAAATATTCAGGAACTGCTTTAAAAGGCAGATGAATATGCCTGTGTCGTAAGAAAACCCTTATTGCCCCACTTACAAGATGAGGATCTGTCTGACTCTGAAGATGATGTGTAAAAGGAGAATATTGAAAAATCACAGGAAGTGGAAGCAGGGGCGTACCTAGTGCATTTGGCACCAGGGCGGATCCTATATCTGGCACCCCCCCACCTTAAAGCGTAAAAAAACCCACTATACCTCTGCATCCTTAAATATCTCTTTGTCACTACTGTGTACATTACACAGCACCCTGCACCCCTATACAATACACAGCACCCTGCACCCCTTTACAATACACAGCACCCTGTACCTCTGGACCCCTTTACATTACACAGCACCCTGTACCTCTGGACCCCTTTACATTACACAGCACCCTGCACCTCTGGACCCCTTTACATTACACAGCACCCTGCACCTCTGGACCCCTTTACATTACACAGCACCCTGCACCTCTGGACCCCTTTACATTACACAGCACCCTGCACCTCTGGACCCCTTTACATTACACAGCCCTTGCACCTCTGGACCCCTTTACATTACACAGTCCTTGCACATCTGGACCCCTTTACATTACACAGCACCTTGCACCTCTAGACCCCTTTACATTACACAGCACCCTGCACCTCTAGACCCCTTTACATTACACAGCACCCTGCACCTCTAGACCCCTTTACATTACACAGCACCCTGCACCTCTAGACCTCTTTACATTACACAGCACCCTGCACCCCCACCCGGCCAACGACCACCTGCCCCCCCGCCCCCCACTTAGTACACCACTGAGTGGAAGAAGCACCATCCACATCAAAGCAGCCAGTCTTTCGGTTTTTGGCTTTTAAAATCCTATAGAAGACCCAGGCAGAACATCTCCCCAAACAGGCAGCAGATCAGTCTGACTAATCCATTTTGCTATGGCCGTCTCCGTGGCCTCAGTGCCCTGTTAGAGTCAATTTTGTATTTTTTTTTTAAGCACTTAAAAAAGCAGTACAAATAGTTTGTTGTGGAGGTGCACTAGCTTGACTTGGCCCATCATTTGAGGTTTTATTTTATCTGTGGGGTTGAATTAGGGGTAAAAAATCAAGTTATTCTGATTTTACTTTCTCTCTCACCCCACACAGTCAGCTCCAAGTTGTCTCTCTATAATATGCTACATGTATGGCCCTTCCCAGGGCCGGCCTTAGGCCTTTAGGCACCCCAATGAAAAACCTCCTACCTTTACAACCACTTGAAGTTAAAAGCTGATTGGCTACCATGCACTTCTTCACCAGATTTTGCATGCTCCAGTTTTAGTAAATCAACACCAATGTTTTGTGTGAAGGCAGTCAACTGCTCTAGTAAATCAGTCTGGACATCCTCAAAGCTTGCCCAATCGCTTATGTGTATTATTATGTCTATTACATGCCATACATATTACACTTCCTGGGAAACCAGTACCTTTAGCAACCTATGATATACACACACACACACACACTTATGTATAAAAGAGTAAAAAGCTGCTTAAAGGCATTATAAACCTTTCTTCCTGCAGCTTGTGTTTTTCACCTCCATAAGGTGTCATTGATCATGTCGTTTCATGGAGTCAGTCTTCACATTCTAGTGTCAGAAGTTTCTGTTTAGGTGTCTGGCATGGTGCTGCACAGGTTAATGTAGTCTGAGAACCAACACTTTCTGTGAAAAAACTATATATTCTACAATCCCTGGGTCTCTCAGTCTCATGCTCTTCAGTTGAGAGCAAAAGTGTTACTAAACCCACAACAGTAAAATATGTCTGTATATGCAGCATAGCATGCTTATTATACTCACTGTGGAACGTAAGGGGTTAATCCTCTGCATTGTGTAAAAAGACTGTTTTATCCTGTATGCACAGATCCTTCCCTTCTTGCATTGTCTACCTTGGGAAAGCCAGCTAACACACAGGCAGTAGCCAACCTGCACATGCTCAGTTGTGTCTTTTATGCTGGAGAGAACATTTACTTAGCTAGGTCGCATGATATTGGCATCACACATGTGGCGTGTATACAGGCTGTAGTGGAAATCTCCTCTTCCCTGAATTCGCAGCACTGGAGAAACTGTGCAGTTTATCACTGACCGTGGTATACGGATCAGCCAAAAAGGTATATAGTGGCAATATTTTAACCCCCCTGGCGGTATTCCCGAATGTGGCTCAGGGTGAGATTTCAGTACCATTAGCCGTAACCCCGAGCCAGACTCGGGATTGCTTCGCTGGATCCTGGAAGAGGTTTCTTACCTTGTCCCTAGGATCCCGCGATGTACTCCCACTGTGTATGGCGGCCGGATCTTCCACCCGATGCACTGTGTGCCCTGGCTTCGGCTCCCTGCAAGTGTCGCGATGCAGGGGGGTGGAAATGGGCGGCAAATTAAAAATGTATAAAGCACAAACACACTGATACATTGTAATCCTATTGGATTACATTACTAAATAAAATAAAAATTGACCTTAGTTTGCCCCTAGTGCTTTATCCAGTGCCCTTGCTTGCAGTTTTACTGTACTTTCTGTCTGGAAACTGCAGAGCGACCATGTGCCTCTACCTCTAAAGCAGTATAGGACCTGCTGGAAAACAACAACAGTGATACAGAATCACTTGCAGAATTGAGTGACAATGATTCTTGGGGAAGTTCGTCATCAGGCACGGAAAGCAATTTCAGCGATGATCCTGCGACTGTGCCCAGCGATGTGCGGACTTGGTGCTCGATTGAGTGAGGTAAGGAGCACGCAGCGCCCCCAAGATTTCCGTTTACTGGAGAACCCAGTATCAAAGTGGAGGTCGAAGATGACAACCCCCTGGCATACCTCCAACTCTTTTTAACCGATGAGGTTATAGAAAAAAATTGTTACAGAGACAAATCGGTACCAGGAGCAACAAGCTGCTAAGCATCAGAGGTTTGCAAGTAACAGAAAGTGGGAACCAGTGACAAAAGAGGACATCTGGAAGTTTCTGGGCCTCATAATTCTTCAGGGAGTGGTGGGGAAACCTCTGCAGAAGTGGTACTGGACAACCAACAAATTACTAGCCACTCCTTTTTTTGGCACGGTAATGTCGGAGTACAAATTTTCTCTGATAATGAAATATTTGCACTTTCAAAATAATGAAGAATTTGATGAGACTTCTCATCCAGCACCAAAACTGAAAAAGAATTGGGAGATATATCAAATTATTCAGAAAAATTTCCAGCAGACCTATGTACCAGATAGCAAACATATTACAGCGCAGACATTCAAGAATAACATTTCCTGCAGGGCTAGTTAAAAACACCTGAACATATTCAAAAAATACGGGGGTTTGGTCACACTATATGGTTATATAGTGCTAAGCCCACTTACTGCGACAAAGTACCCAGAATTAGTGGGTTCTACCCTAGTTATAGAGTGAAAGATCCTGTGTCTCAACCATGGGAGCCAAACTCCTCTATGTGGGAGAACTGAAGGGATTCCTCCTATGCACTGGTGGCCACTAAATAAGAGGTAATGAAGAGGGGGAGGGGTGCTATAACCCAAAAAAACCTGGTCAGGGTTTATTACAACATACAAAAACATATTTGAGAAGCACACCCTAATGCGTTTAGATTCAAGATGATGCTGCCATAAGACCAACGAACAATAGCAAACATATTACAGCGCACATATTCAAGAATAACATGTACCAGATAGAGACATCAGTATCGACGAAAGTCTAATGGCCTACAAAGGAAGACTCAGCTGGATACAGTTTATCGCGTCTAAGAGAGCACGATTTGTCATAAAATCATTCATGCTCTGTGAATCCAGCACCGATTCATTATGGAATTTGGTACTTTACACCGGGAAAGGAACAAAAGATTCAACAAAAGATTCAGTAATTATGGAATGGCAACCGCTTCTGTTCTTACTTTGATTGAGCCATTGCTGAATCAGGGATACTGTGTAACCACGGATAATTTTTACACTTCTCCAGAACTCTATGAGTTCCTTCTACAGCACAAGATGGATGCATATGGGACCGTTAGAGCTAACCGGCGTGACATGCCACCAACCTTTGGCAATAAAAAGCTCAAGGCAGGAGAAATAGTTGCCTGGCAGAAAGGCAAAATGATGGCACTGAGATGGCCCGACAAAAAATAAGTGTGCTATTTGAGTACTATTCACAACACCTCTACTGTCATGGTGCACACAAAAGGTGGAAAAGATGTAATGAAATCACAAGTCGTGATGGACTACAACCACACCATGGGAGGTGTTGACAGAGCTGACCAGGCCATGACTTTTTATCCAGCCATGAGAAAGCAACAAAAAAAAATTACAAAAAAATCTTCAGGCATCTTCTTGAACAGTGCCTGTGGAATGCTTGCATTCTTCTAAAAAAAAAGAGTGAAAGGCCTGTGGTTCATGCAGACTTTGTTTGGAAAGTTGCCGAACTTATATTTCTCAAGCACCAAACACCAACGACTGTAAATAGATCTGGACGTCGTGCTGCTGGCGTTGTGAACCCAGAATGCCTGACTGGTCGTCCCTTTATGGACCACATTCCACCAACGCAAAAGAAGTCAGCACCCACAAGGATGTGTGCTCTAAGCATGACGACACTGGAAGGAAAATCAGAAAAGAAACCAGGTTCTACTGTCCTGACTGTGACGTTGGACTTTGTACTGTACCATGTTGTAAAATTTTCCATACCGTTTACTGAAGCAATATGACTACTAATATTGCACCTTTGTTTGGCCAGAAAAAAATTCAGTTTTTTTGATTATATTATTTACTAAATTGTATTGAATAAAAAGTATTATTATTATTATTCTTTGTTATTATTTATAGTTATTTATTATATTATAATTTCTGATTTTGTATTTCAAACTTTATCATACCTGAGATGTCTACTAGACTCTGGTTTGGACAGATTTAAGTGAGTTATTCCTAAGAATTACAGGCCTATAATCTAAAATGCCAAATTTTCATGAAAAATAATGGTACCGCTTTCAGCACCTAAAATCTGAAAGGGAGGTTAATGTAAAAAGAAGATCTATAAGCTGTGGGCACTGTGGGGGGTAGGATGAGCTATTTTCATATTATTGGGTTTAGTAACACTTTTATAGTATACCGTATATACTCGAGTATAAGCCGAGTTTTCAGCACATTTTTTTGTGCTGAAAATGCCCCCCTCGGCTTATACTTGAGTCAAGCACTTTTCTGCAGCAGAGAATGACATGTAGCGGTGACACTTTTTCAAGGTGTCCGCTAAGTGGAAATTTAGTTATTTTTGTCTCTCAGAACAGTAAGGGGTTCTGAGAACTAATTGGATAGGGAAGCTTTGGCATCAGTTTGGCTGGGCTGTGTTGGGATTCTGCTTGATCATGCTTGCGGTGAGGTACACTGACAGGCTCAGAACCAGGCCTGGTTGGACGTTTGTGTACCGACATTCCCCGGAGCCAATGAGTGGGTGTGTTTGGCCCCGCTGAGGAGTCTGGGGAAGGGTACTTAAGATGCTAGAGTCACGTGTTCGGGGTTCGTTAGGCCAGAGCTGCCTGTTCCTGGATCTGGACCAGGGTAGCCCCGCGAGGGGTCCCGGTCAGGGGAGTGTGTGCCGCCCCGCAACATGGTTGGTTTTACAAGCCCCACAGACCCGCTTGGTCTGGGGCAAGGATCCGTCTGTTCCCGAGGCTGGTCCGAGGCACAGTGACTGAGGGAGGATTCAAGGCGTCCAGGTGCGCTCTCAACTTGGAGGGGCACCGCAGCTCGTGTAAGCGACCGGGGGAGGACTCTTCGGAGGAGGGCCAACAAGCTGGCATCCTGAGAAGTGCTTGGTTGCTGGGTTGTCAAGGACACTAGAGAATCCTGGCTTTCCCAATACTGTCAAGGAGACGGATAATGTTTCCGGTACTGAGGAAAGGTTCCTGTTTTGTTTCTGAGCGCCACTTTGACTCAAGGTTAGAGACTGTGCAAATTTCGTAATTCAACTGCTGACTGCCATAAATGCTAGAGATTTGTTTAGCTTGGAAGCGCCCAGCTGCGAGTGGCTACTCCCTGGGTTGGCGAATAGAGACTTTCGTATACTTAGCAGTTCAAGGTGCCTGAGTTTCCTTCACCCTTACCCTCTGTTCCCACATGAGACTGTGTCTGTTGGATGTTACCCCTGCAAATAAAAACCTTTTCAAAAGGACTTTTATGGTGTCAGCGTGCAAAGTCGTTGGGTACTAACTCTGGGAACCTCTAGACCTGGAGCAACATGCCAAGCAGAGGTAATCGGTAAGCCCAAAAGTCAAGGCCGCCCCATCGAGGGTTATGGCCACTACAGACATTTTCCGACCTGACTTTGGGGCCCCTATCTTGGGGCCACTTGGTGCTAGGAACCCCAAATTTGGTGTGCAAACCCAGTGGAACTAGCACTACAACATATACATTCGGAAAATGTCATTCTCTGCTGCAGAAAAGTGCTTGACATTTTCCGAACCGAATTTGGGGCCCCGTATCTCGGGGCCACTTGGTGATAGGAACCCCATCTTTGGATATGTTGTAGTGATAGTTCCACTGGGTTTGCATACCAAAGTCGGTCAGCTGTGTCCATCTGCAGCAATGTCATTTCGGAACCCTTTGGGTCCAGAGACCCCAAACATTTTGGCTGCAGCTAGGGGGCATCTAGGAACCCTTAACTACCAAGTTAGAAGTTCGAGGGACCTATGGCTGCAAATGGGCACAGTGAGGCATGCAAATGGGCACAGTGAGGCTGCAAATTGGCATTGTTAACCCTCTTTTCCACTTACAGTAGCTGCGCATTTCTCACCCTAGGCTTATACTCTAGTCAATACGTTTTCCCAGTTTTTTGTGTTAAAATTAGGTGGCTCGAATTATATTCGGGTCAGCTTATCCTCGAGTATATACAGTATGTATCTGACACAGACACAAGCAGGCAGAGCAATTAACAGAATGTTATGCAGTGTTTTATAACATTACCATTACATTATGAGGCAACACAGAGGAAATGTTGGGGCATGGACTGTGACCCAGAACAAGAAGTTGACTGTCACATTAGCAAATAGGGACAAGCTAGGTGAATGAATACAAGGACATAGGGAAACTGATCAGCAACAACATGTGAGCATATCAAGGTAAGGCACAAAAAAAAACAGAGGGAATTACAATTTAAATCCGTTTTTTAACTAGCAAGTTTTATAATTCAATACAAAAATCCCTGGCACTGCATCTAAGTAATTATCACAGAAAATGTTATTATAAATGGTTTTTAATATTTGGAAAAAACTGAGGTTTCTGTTTCATAAAATTACAATAACATATAAAGCCACACTTCTGCACCAAGACATTTTACATTGGAGCTTTACAATGTAAACAATCCTCGTTAAAAGCACAAAAAATTGGAGTCTTTAGATGGATTGAGAAGGTCTGGACTTTTTGCATGTTCTATATAATAAATATTTGTATTGATTTATTTATTCTCTGCTCACAATTTGTCTGCTTCTAAATGGTTGACTTTTTGTTTCTTTGTACTATTTCTAAAAAAATATATATTATTCACATAGGAATGAAGGAACGTATGGTCTTTTATGATGTAATATTCCGCTTTCTCTCACAACAACTATCAAGATCAAAGTAAGTATATCTTGGCTTATCAAACCAATTAGGGATGAGGTTCAAGTTCACCACTACCATGGGTTTCAGGTGAATCCTGTGCAAAATGTGTGGTCCCGGTGAAAATATAAATGTTTTTGAACCATAATGCACTGCATGGCCTTTGAACTAATGCCAGCAGGCTTAAAAGGGCCAATAAGACGACTTTGGTTAAGCCAAACCCCTCCCTATTAAAGGCTATATGAGGCTTTTATTTGGATTGAACTGCCTTTTTTGCAAGGCTTTCCTTTAAAAACATATTTCACATAAAGACATTGATTAAAAAATGGGCATTTGTCACAATTCTCCAAGACAGGGTTGAATATTTTGCAAAGTTATGTTAACCATCGGTATAACTCTTTCTTCACCCTCATTTTGATGACTCCCTACTCCTTTCTTGATATATTTAAGTGGCCCTTATTGACTCAAATTCGACCTGTCTGTAAAGTCTACATTGCAATTGAAGTTCACATCGTATATTTCATGTTAATATGTTGTGAGTAGGGATGAGCCGAACACCCCCGGGTTCGGTTCGAACCAGAACCTTCGAACGGACGAAAGTTCGCGCGAATTTTCGAACCCTATACGTTATAATGGACGCGAACGTTCGAAATCAAAAGTGCTAATTATATGCATGTTAATGTCATAATGCCCCAGGGGACATATATCAATGCAAAAAGAACTTTTAAAAACTAACGTTTTTTCGGGAGCAGTCATGATGCATAAAGTGAAAAAAAAAAAGTGAAATTTTCCTTTAAATATGGTACCTGGGGGGTGTCTAAAGTATGCCTGTGAAGTGGCATGTGTTTCCCGTGTTTAGAACTGTCCTTGCACAAAATGACATTTGTAAAGGAAAAAAAGAAGCCATTTAAAACCACTTGCGGCTTTAGGTTTGTTCTTAAGTAGAATCTGAACAGGTACATTATGAAGTGTAGCTCCATCCCAAAAAAATCTATTTTTAAGCTTTTTGGAGAACATAGGGAGGGGTTATCACCCCTGTAACATTTGCTGTCTTTGCACATCTGTTCAGAACATGTCACCTCACTTTCCGTCCCAATGACAAATGTTTTTGGAAAAGTGGGGTTTTAATTGAAACAAGGATTGGTGATAAAGTATCAGTAGAGAGGAGATACCTTTTTCCCAAATTAAATCTAACAGGATAGAATTTCCCTTCCTAGGGGTAGATTTCCTCTCACTTCCTGTTTTCTCTTTCCATTTGCAAGTAGGAGTCGTTTGTAAGTTGGATGTTTGAAAGTAGGGGCCTGGCGTATATACTCTGCAGAAATTTGCCCTATTAGATGTTGGTGTAGCCACAAGACTGGTGGGCACAGGAATGGGCCCTGCTGTGAGTTAATAGATCAAGATTTGTAATTGCATGCACCTGTTGAACAGGGCAGAAAAATTGGGGTGTGGTGGTGGTGGACGGTTTTGCCACAAGACTGTAAGCTCTCACAGTTACTCTTGGTGGGCGCAGGAATGGGCCCTGCTGTGAGTTATTAGATCAAGATTTGTAATTGCAAGCACCTGATGAACAGGCAGAAAAATTGGGCCTTTGGCGGTGGTGGTGGACGGTGTTGCCACAAGACTGTAGGCCCTCATAGTTACTCTTGGTGGGCGCAGGAATGGGCCCTGCTGTGAGTTATTAGATCAAGATTTGTAATTGCAAGCACCTGATGAACAGGGCAGAAAAATTGGGCCTTTGGCGGTGGTGGTGGACGGTGTTGCCACAAGACTGCAGGCCCTCATAGTTACTCTTGGTGGGCGCAGGAATGGGCCCTGCTGTGAACTATTAGATCAAGATTTGTAATTACCCGCCCCTGTTAAACAGGGGCTGAAAAATTGTGCCTTAGGCACTGGTGCTGGTGCCACAACACTGCAACCCCTCACAGAGACTGTACTTGGAGCACAGCAGTCACACGTGTTGCGAAGCATTTTTTTAAAAAATTGTAAGTACACGCCCCTGTTAAACAGGGGCTGAAAAATTGTGCCTTAGGCACTGGTGCTGGTGCCACAACACTGCAACCCGGCCCTCACAGATACTGTACTTGGAGCACAGCAGTCACACGTGTTGCGAAGCATTTTTTTAAAAAATTGTAAGTACCCGCCCCTGTTAAACAGGGGCTGAAAAATTGTGCCTTAGGCACTGGTGCTGGTGCCACAACACTGCAACACGGCCCTCACAGAGACTGTACTTGGAGCACAGCAGTCACACGTGTTGCGAAGCATTTTTTTTTTAAAATTGTAAGTACACGCCCCTGTTAAACAGGGGCTGAAAAATTGTGCCTTAGGCACTGGTGCTGGTGCCACAACACTGCAACACGGCCCTCACAGAGACTGTACTTGGAGCACAGCAGTCACACGTGTTGCGAAGCATTTTTTAAAAAAATTGTAAGTACACGCCCCTGTTAAACAGGGGCTGAAAAATTGTGCCTTAGGCACTGGTGTGGTGGCATGGATCATTGAGGAGGAGGAAGAGGATAGTCAGTGAACATAAGAGGACAGTCACTCAGCATCAGCATAGGCAGTCTTGAAGGGATGTGACATTAAAAAATTATTCGGTTATATCCGCCTCAGGTGCCTGGTAGCTGGTGGTGATCCAAGACTGATTCATTTTGATGAATGTCAGTCGATCAACCGAGGCGGTGGACAGGCGCACCCTATGATCAGTCACAAATCCTCCAGCAGCACTGAATGTGCGTTCGGAAAGAACGCTGGAGGCAGGACAGGCCAGTAGCTCAATTGCATACTGTGCAAGCTCTGGCCAGTGATCCATCCTCAGGACCCAGTAAGCCAGAGGATTTTCGGTGGGAAAGGTGTCCAAGTCTGACCTTGCCCCAAGGTATTCCTGCACCATGTATATCAGACGCTGGCGATGGTTGCTGGAACCGATCATACCTTGGGGCTGCGGACTAAAAAATTGTCTGAACGCATCGGTCAGACGTCCACCTTCCCCACCGCTCCTTCTGCCACTGACCGAAGCCTCAGCAACTCGTCGCCCAGGACCAGGAGTTTGTAGCCTCCCAGTTTCTGGGAACGCGTTGCACAGACCTTTCTGCAAGGCCTCCCTGAGATGTCTCATCCTCTGCTCCCTCTGCGACGGCAAGATAAGGTCCGCAACCTTACCCTTGTACCGCGGATCAAGGAGAGTGGCCAGCCAGTAATGGTCCCTCTCCTTGATCCGAAGAACACGAGGATCCTTCCGCAGGCTTTGCAGGATCAGGGAGGCCATGCAGCGTAGGTTAGCTGAGGCATTCGGTCCGGAGTCTTCTGGGTCACTGAGGATGACATGATCGCCAGCCACCTCCTCCCAGCCACGTACAAGTCCACTGGCTTGTTGGGACTGTACATCATCCCTAAAAGACTGCTGCTGCTGATGCTGAGTGCCAGGCTCCACCTCCATGCTCACACAATCCTCCTCCTCCTCCTCCTCCTCCTCCTCCTCATCCTCTTCCTGTGTGATGGGTGGGACAGAAGGAACACTGTCCGGATAAAGGGGGCCTTGAGAGGCAAGGAAGTCCTCCTCTTCCTGCCTCTGTTCTGCCTCAAGTGCCCTGTCCATTATCCCACGCAGCGTATGCTCCAACAGGTGGACAAGAGGGACAGTGTCACTGATGCATGCACTGTCACTGCTCACCATCCTCGTGGCCTCCTCAAATGGTGAGAGGACAGTGCATGCATCCCTGATCATGCTCCACTGACGTGGGGAAAAAAAACCAAGCTCCCCTGACCCTGTCCTGGTGCCGTAGTCGCAAAGGTACTCATTGATGGCCCTCTGCTGCGTGTGCAGTCGCTGCAGCATGGCCAACGTTGAGTTCCACCTGGTGGGCATGTCAGATATTAGGCGGTTCTTGGGCAGGTTCAGCTCCTTTTGCAGCTCAGTCAGCCGAGCACTGGCATTATAAGATCGGCGGAAATGCACACAGACTTTCCTGGCCTGCCTCAGGACATCCTGTAAGCCTGGGAACCTGCCCAAGAACCGCTGCACCACCAGTTGAGGACGTGAGCCATGCAGGGCACATGGGTGAGCTGCCCCTGTCGCAGGGCGGAGAGGAGGTTGGTGCCATTGTCAGAAACGACCATTCCTGGCTTAAGCTGACGTGGCGTCAACCACCTCTCGGCCTGCCCCTGCAGAGCTGCCAGAACCTCTGGCCCAGTGTGGCTCCTGTCCCCCAAACACACCAGCGCAAGCACGGCATGGCATCTTTTTGCCTGCGTACTTGCGTAGCCCCTTGTACGCCTACGGAGCACCGCTGGTTCCAAGGACAGAGCACTGGAGGAAGAAGAAGAGGAGGGGGTGGAGGAGAGAGGTGTGTCACAACCAGTAGCAGTAGTCGCGTTTTGGAGGCGTGGTGGCGGAACAACCTCCAACACTACTGCACCTTGTCCTGCATCCCTCCCAGCTGCCAATAGAGTGACCCAATGGGCCGTGAAAGAAAGGTACCGTCCCTGTCCATGCCTGCTGGACCATGAGTCAGCGGTAATATGCACCTTACCGCTGACCGCCCTGTCCAGCGAGGCATGGACATTGCCCTCCACATGCCGGTAGAGAGACGGAATCGCCTTCCGCGAGAAAAAGTGGCGTTTGGGAACCTGCCACTGAGGAACCGCACATTGAACAAACTCACGGAAGGGGGCCGAGTCTACCAACTGAAAAGGCAGCAGTTGAAGTGCTAGCAATTTAGCAAGGCTAGCATTCAACCGCTGGGCATGTGGATGGCTGGGAGTGTACTTCTTTCTACGGTCCAGCAGCTGGGGCAGGGAAATTTGCCTGCTGCATTCGGACATCGGTGTACTGCAAGTACTTGGTTGTGACACACCGAATTCTACACCTTCAGTCCTCTCAGAGCAGCTTTCAGAGAGGACTGAAGGTGTAGTGGGGATGGAGATCCCAGCTGAGGAGGAGCAAGGAGAGGTCCGCTTAGTTCTTTGGTGTGGGTCTTTTATGTGTGCCTGCCAACGAGCTGCATGGCAGGTCGCCATATGTCTGGTCATGCTTGTCGTGCCCAAGCGGCTGATGTTTTGGCCACGCGAGATACGCTTGAGACAAATATTGCAAATAGCAGTGGTGCGATCTGCTGCACTCGTCTCAAAAAAGGCCCACACCAAAGAACTTTTCTGATAACGTGCAGAGGCAGCGCCCTGCACAGGCGGAGCTCTGCGGTGTTGTACAGTTGCTGTGCTGGCCTCTACCTGGCCTCCAGGGGGCATCCTGCCTCGTTGGACATGTGACGCCGCATCCTCCTCCTCCTCGTCCTCCTCCTCATCCTCTCTCCCTTGAGGCACCCACGTGGAGTCAGTGACCTCATCATCCCCTCCCTCTTCACCACTAGAGCAAACCTGGCAGTAAGCTGCAGCTGGTGGAACTGTACTGCCAGATTCCTCAAGCTGGGTATCGTCATCCGAGCCTTCGAATCGTTGGGCATCCTCCTGGAGCATGTACCCAACACTGTGCTCAAAGAGTTCGGGGGACTCCTCAGGAGGACATGGTGGGTCTAGGGAAGGGGTGGCTGATGATGCTCTGTCAGTACCCTGAGCCTGGGTGAGAGAGGATGAGGAGGATGAGGAGGGCTTGGTCATCCATTCTACCAAGCCTTCAGCATGATGCGGCTCCACATGTCCAGCTGCCGAAAACAAAGACGCGCGTGTCCCATGGCCACGTGCTGATGACGATGCACGACCACGTCCACGTCCACGGCCACGTCCACTAGAAACAGAGCCTGCCTGCCCTGTGTTCTTGGCTCTGCACGCTCTGCCTCCCCTTGGCGGTCTTCCAGCCATTGTAGTCGGTAGTCCTGTGGGTGCTGCTGAGAAGAAAATATAGGAGCTCTGTGTGATGATGCCACTAACACACTAGAAGTCCTATGGGTGCTTCTGCAAAGAAAATAGAGGAGCTCTGTGTGATGCCACTAACACACTAGAAGTCCTGTGGGTGCTGCTGAGAAGAATATATAGGAGCTCTGTGTGATGCCACTAACACACTAGAAGTCCTATGGGTGCTTCTGCAAAGAAAATAGAGGAGCTCTGTGTGATGCCACTAACACACTAGAAGTCCTGTGGGTGCTGCTGAGAAGAAAATATAGGAGCTCTGTGTGATGCCACTAACACACTAGAAGTCCTATGGGTGCTTCTGCAAAGAAAATAGAGGAGCTCTGTGTGATGCCACTAACACACTAGAAGTCCTGTGGGTGCTGCTGAGAAGAATATATAGGAGCTTTGTGTGATGCCACTAACACACTAGAAGTCCTATGGGTGCTTCTGCAAAGAAAATAGAGGAGCTCTGTGTGATGCCACTAACACACTTGAAGTCCTGTGGGTGCTTATGCAAAGAAAATAGAGGAGCTCTGTGTGATGCCACTAACACACTAGAAGTCCTGTGGGTGCTGCTGAGAAGAATATATAGTAGCTCTGTGTGATGCCACTAACACACTAGAAGTCCTATGGGTGCTTCTGCAAAGAAAAATAGAGGAGCTCTGTGTGATGCCACTAACACACTAGAAGTCCTGTGGGTGCTGCTGAGAAGAATATATAGGAGCTCTGTGTGATGCCACTAACACACTAGAAGTCCTATGGGTGCTTCTGCAAAGAATATAGAGGAGCTCTGTGTGATGCCACTAACACACTAGAAGTCCTGTGGGTGCTTATGCAAAGAAAATAGAGGAGCTCTGTGTGATGCCACTAACACACTAGAAGTCCTGTGGGTGCTTATGCAAAGAAAATAGAGGAGCTCTGTGTGATGCCACTATCACACTAGAAGTCCTGTGGGTGCTGCTGAGAAGAATATATAGGAGCTCTGTGTGATGCCACTAACACACTAGAAGTCCTGATGGTGCTTCTGCAAAGAAAATAGAGGAGCTCTGTGTGATGCCACTAACACACTAGAAGTCCTGTGGGTGCTGCTGAGAAGAAGATATAGGAGCTCTGTGTGATGCCACAAACACACTAGAAGTCCTATGGGTGCTTCTGCAAAGAAAATAGAGGAGCTCTGTGTGATGCCACTAACACACTAGAAGTCCTGTGGGTGCTGCTGAGAAGAATATATAGGAGCTCTGTGTGATGCCACTAACACACTAGAAGTCCTATGGGTGCTTCTGCAAAGAATATAGAGGAGCTCTGTGTGATGCCACTAACACACTAGAAGTCCTGTGGGTGCTGCTGAGAAGAATATATAGGAGCTCTGTGTGATGCCACTAACACACTAGAAGTCCTATGGGTGCTTCTGCAAAGAAAATAGAGGAGCTCTGTGTGATGCCACTAACACACTAGAAGTCCTGTGGGTGCTGCTGAGAAGAATATATAGGAGCTCTGTGTGATGCCACTAACACACTAGAAGTCCTATGGGTGCTTCTGCAAAGAAAATAGAGGAGCTCTGTGTGATGCCACTAACACACTAGAAGTCCTGTGGGTGCTTATGAGAAGAAAATAGAGGAGCTCTGTGTGATGCCACTAACACACTAGAAGTCCTGTGGGTGCTTCTGCAAAGAAAATAGAGGAGCTCTGTGTGATGCCACTAACACACTAGAAGTCCTGTGGGTGCTGCTGAGAAGAAAATAGAGGAGCTCTGTGTGATGCCACTAACACACTAGAAGTCCTGTGGGTGCTGCTGAGAAGAATATATAGGAGCTCTGTGTGATGCCACTAACACACTAGAAGTCCTATGGGTGCTTCTGCAAAGAAAATAGAGGAGCTCTGTGTGATGCCACTAACACACTAGAAGTCCTGTGGGTGCTTATGAAAAGAAAATAGAGGAGCTCTGTGTGATGCCACTAACACACTAGAAGTCCTGTGGGTGCTTATGCAAAGAAAATAGAGGAGCTCTGTGTGATGCCACTAACACACTAGAAGTCCTGTGGGTGCTGCTGAGAAGAATATATAGGAGCTCTGTGTGATGCCACTAACACACTAGAAGTCCTATGGGTGCTTCTGCAAAGAAAATAGAGGAGCTCTGTGTGATGCCACTAACACACTAGAAGTCCTGTGGGTGCTGCTGAGAAGAATATATAGGAGCTCTGTGTGATGCCACTAACACACTAGAAGTCCTATGGGTGCTTCTGCAAAGAAAATAGAGGAGCTCTGTGTGATGCCACTAACACACTAGAAGTCCTGTGGGTGCTGCTGAGAAGAATATATAGGAGCTCTGTGTGATGCCACTAACACACTAGAAGTCCTATGGGTGCTTCTGCAAAGAAAATAGAGGAGCTCTGTGTGATGCCACTAACACACTAGAAGTCCTGTGGGTGCTTATGCAAAGAAAATAGAGGAGCTCTGTGTGATGCCACTAACACACTAGAAGTCCTGTGGGTGCTGCTGAGAAGAATATATAGGAGCTCTGTGTGATGCCACTAACACACTAGAAGTCCTATGGGTGCTTCTGCAAAGAAAATAGAGGAGCTCTGTGTGATGCCACTAACACACTAGAAGTCCTGTGGGTGCTGCTGAGAAGAAAATAGAGGAGCTCTGTGTGATGCCACTAACACACTAGAAGTCCTGTGGGTGCTGCTGAGAAGAATATATAGGAGCTCTGTGTGATGCCACTAACACACTAGAAGTCCTATGGGTGCTTCTGCAAAGAAAATAGAGGAGCTCTGTGTGATGCCACTAACACACTAGAAGTCCTGTGGGTGCTTATGCAAAGAAAATAGAGGAGCTCTGTGTGATGCCACTAACACACTAGAAGTCCTGTGGGTGCTTATGCAAAGAAAATAGAGGAGCTCTGTGTGATGCCACTAACACACTAGAAGTCCTGTGGGTGCTGCTGAGAAGAATATATAGGAGCTCTGTGTGATGCCACTAACACACTAGAAGTCCTATGGGTGCTTCTGCAAAGAAAATAGAGGAGCTCTGTGTGATGCCACTAACACACTAGAAGTCCTGTGGGTGCTGCTGAGAAGAATATATAGGAGCTCTGTGTGATGCCACTAACACACTAGAAGTCCTATGGGTGCTTCTGCAAAGAAAATAGAGGAGCTCTGTGTGATGCCACTAACACACTAGAAGTCCTGTGGGTGCTGCTGAGAAGAATATATAGGAGCTCTGTGTGATGCCACTAACACACTAGAAGTCCTATGGGTGCTTCTGCAAAGAAAATAGAGGAGCTCTGTGTGATGCCACTAACACACTAGAAGTCCTGTGGGTGCTTATGCAAAGAAAATAGAGGAGCTCTGTGTGATGCCACTAACACACTAGAAGTCCTGTGGGTGCTGCTGAGAAGAATATATAGGAGCTCTGTGTGATGCCACTAACACACTAGAAGTCCTATGGGTGCTTCTGCAAAGAAAATAGAGGAGCTCTGTGTGATGCCACTAACACACTAGAAGTCCTGTGGGTGCTGCTGAGAAGAAAATAGAGGAGCTCTGTGTGATGCCACTAACACACTAGAAGTCCTGTGGGTGCTTATGCAAAGAAAATAGAGGAGCTCTGTGTGATGCCACTAACACACTAGAAGTCCTGTGGGTGCTTATGCAAAGAAAATAGAGGAGCTCTGTGTGATGCCACTAACACACTAGAAGTCCTGTGGGTGCTTATGCAAAGAAAATAGAGGAGCTCTGTGTGATGCCACTAACACACTAGAAGTCCTGTGGGTGCTTATGCAAAGAAAATAGAGGAGCTCTGTGTGATGGGACTAACACACTTCAAGTCCTATAGGTGCTTCTGGGAAGAAAATATAGCTCTGTGTGTGTGATGGGACTAACACACTTCAAGTCCTATAGGTGCTTCTGGGAAGAAAATATAGCTCTGTGTGTGTGATGGGACTAACACACTTCAAGTCCTATAGGTGCTTCTGGAACAAAATATAGCTCTGTGTGTGTGATGGGACTAACACACTTCAAGTCCTATAGGTGCTTCTGGGAACAAAATATAGCTCTGTGTGTGTGATGGGACTAACACACTTCAAGTCCTATAGGTGCTTCTGGAACAAAATATAGCTCTGTGTGTGTAATGGGACTAACACACTTCAAGTCCTATAGGTGCTTCTGGGAACAAAATATAGCTCTGTGTGTGTAATGGGACTAACACACTTCAAGTCCTATAGGTGCTTCTGGGAAGAAAATATAGCTCTGTGTGTGTAATGGGACTAACACACTTCAAGTCCTATAGGTGCTTCTGGGAACAAAATATAGCTCTGTGTGTGTGATGGGACTAACACACTTCAAGTCCTATAGGTGCTTCTGGGAACAAAATATAGCTCTGTGTGTGTAATGGGACTAACACACTTCAAGTCCTATAGGTGCTTCTGGGAAGAAAATATAGCTCTGTGTGTGTAATGGGACTAACACACTTCAAGTCCTATAGGTGCTTCTGGGAACAAAATATAGCTCTGTGTGTGTGATGGGACTAACACACTTCAAGTCCTATAGGTGCTTCTGGGAACAAAATATAGCTCTGTGTGTGTAATGGGACTAACACACTTCAAGTCCTATAGGTGCTTCTGGGAACAAAATATAGCTCTGTGTGTGTGATGGGACTAACACACTTCAAGTCCTATAGGTGCTTCTGGGAACAAAATATAGCTCTGTGTGTGTAATGGGACTAACACACTTCAAGTCCTATAGGTGCTTCTGGGAACAAAATATAGCTCTGTGTGTGTAATGGGACTAACACACTTCAAGTCCTATAGGTGCTTCTGGGAAGAAAATATAGCTCTGTGTGTGTAATGGGACTAACACACTTCAAGTCCTATAGGTGCTTCTGGGAACAAAATATAGCTCTGTGTGTGTGATGGGACTAACACACTTCAAGTCCTATAGGTGCTTCTGGGAACAAAATATAGCTCTGTGTGTGTAATGGGACTAACACACTTCAAGTCCTATAGGTGCTTCTGGGGAACAAAATATAGCTCTGTGTGTGTAATGGGACTAACACACTTCAAGTCCTATAGGTGCTTCTGGGAAGAAAATATAGCTCTGTGTGTGTAATGGGACTAACACACTTCAAGTCCTATAGGTGCTTCTGGGAACAAAATATAGCTCTGTGTGTGTGATGGGACTAACACACTTCAAGTCCTATAGGTGCTTCTGGGAACAAAATATAGCTCTGTGTGTGTGATGGGACTAACACACTTCAAGTCCTATAGGTGCTTCTGGGAACAAAATATAGCTCTGTGTGTGTAATGGGACTAACACACTTCAAGTCCTATAGGTGCTTCTGGGAAGAAAATATAGCTCTGTGTGTGTAATGGGACTAACACACTTCAAGTCCTATAGGTGCTTCTGGGAAGAAAATATAGCTCTGTGTGTGTAATGGGACTAACACACTTCAAGTCCTATAGGTGCTTCTGGAACAAAATATAGCTCTGTGTGTGTGATGGGACTAACACACTTCAAGTCCTATAGGTGCTTCTGGGAAGAAAATATAGCTCTGTGTGTGTAATGGGACTAACACACTTCAAGTCCTATAGGTGCCTCTGGGAACAAAATATAGGAGCTCTGCCTGCCTGCCACGAACACACTACAAGTCCTATAGGTGCTTCTGGTAACAAAATATAGGAGCTCTGCCTGCCTGCCACGAACACACTACAAGTCCTATAGTGCTTCTGGTAACAAAATATAGGAGCTCTGCCTGCCTGCCACGAACACACTACAAGTCCTATAGGTGCCTCTGGTAACAAAATATAGGAGCTCTGCCTGCCTGCCACGAACACACTACAAGTCCTATAGGTGCTTCTGGTAACAAAATATAGGAGCTCTGCCTGCCTGCCACGAACACACTACAAGTCCTATAGGTGCTTCATCGAGCACCGGGCCCATCCTTAGTTGTGAGCCATGTACTATGGTATATTTGACTCAATAGAAAACAATGAACAATAAAAAAATGGGCATTTATGAATTTTTTGCATTGGAAACAACAAAGCATTGTAATGCCCCGTACACACGGTCGGAAATTCCGACCACAAAATCCGTCAGATTTTTTCCGATGGATTTTGTCCGACACTGGTGTTGAATACACACGGTCAGACAAAGTTGTTGAAAAATCCGATCATTCTGAACGTGGTGACGTTCGTTGCGTACGACGGAACTACGTAGAGGCTAGTAGCCAATAGCTTTGGTCTTCTAATGTGATCTGAGCATGCGTGGCACTTTGTCCGTCGGAATTCGCTACACACGATCGGAAAAAGTCCGATCGGACTTTGTTGTCGGAAAATTTGAGAGCAGGAGATAAAACTTTGTCCGTCGGAAAATCCGACGGAAAAAGTCCGATGGAGCCTACACACGGTCGGAATTTCCGACAACATTGTCCGATAGGACATTTTCCGTCGGAAAATCCGACCGTGTGTATGGGGCATAACTGTGATCAGTGGATTGTGGGTGAAATGCACAGGCTTCTGCAGACCATTTCTTCAGCCACATGTCCTTACTGATACTCACATCTTTTTCACAGGCTTCATCCAGGTTCTGGGTGTTCAGCCATATTAATTGACCAGCGGGGGACGATGTGAATCCTGTGTATGCTAACAGGATCAATTTATCCTGGCACACAGGCACTATGCGTTATCAAGGGAGACCCCTTAACCTCCCTGGCGGTATTCCCGAGACCGGTAACCCTGAGCCAGACTCTGGATCGCATTGTAGGATACAGGGAGAGTTACCTACCTTGTCCCCTGGATCCTGCGACGGGAGCGGAGATCGGCGCCAAATTCAAAAAAGTAAAAACACACAATACACATACAGTACTGTATAAAAAAAATGACACATCCCCTTTGTCCCTAGTGGTCTGTCCAGTGCCCTGCATGTAGTTTTATATTATAAATACATTTTTTTCTGCCTGAAATTTGGAGATTGTCCATAGCAACCAAAAAGTATGTCAAAAGTGGTTTTAGACCAGCTAGAAAACAGTGATAATAAATTAGAATCACTTGTAGAATTGAGCGATAGTGATTTGTGGGGAAATTCATCATCAAACACTAAATCTAATGACAGCGACCATTCTGCAACTGAGCAAATTTCAGTGTTTTTGATTTGATTACATTATTGGATAATTTTTATAGTTAATTATATTATAATTTATGATTTTGTGTTTCAAATTTTATCATACCCGGGATGTCTACTAGACTTTGGTTTGGACAGATTTAAGTGAGTTATTTCATAGAATTGCAGGCCTACAATATAAAACGCCAAATTTCCATGCAAAATAATTGTACCGCTTTCAGCACCTAAAATCAGAAATAATCATAGCGCCAGGGAGGTTAATAACGTCTTATTGGCCAAAACACGTCGGGTGGAGATTCTGATGCCGATGCCATGACACTGTGTGATCCCAGGTCAGCAGTGGCTTTACGTGAGTTTACTTTATGCGAGTTTCCTGGATTTATTGCTCTGTTTTTATGCCATTTTATCTATACAGGGGGTCCCCTACTTACAAACATCCAACTTACAAACGACTCCTACTTACAAACGGAGGGAGACAACAGGAAGTGAGGGGAAATCCACCCCAAGGAAGGGAAATTCACTCCTGTAAGAGTTAATATGGGAAAAAGGTGTCTCCATTGATGCTTTATCACCAGTCCATGCTTCCCTAACAACCCAAAATTATCTAAATCCAATTGTCATTGGGACAGATGGTGAGGTGAAATCTTCTGAACAGGGGCACAGACAGCAAAACAAATGTTACAGGGGTGATAACCCTGCTCTATGTTATCTAAAAAAAAATTTAAATAGATTTGTTGGCTGGAGCTACACTTTAAAAATGTACCTGTTCCGACTTACAAACAGATTCAACTTAAGAACAAACCTACAGTCCCTATCTTGTTTGTAACCCGGGGACCCCCTGTACAGTGAATAAACTTACTACATTATGAGATTTTCCTTTAGGCTCTTGGTCAGCTTTATTTATCCCTAGCTAGAATATACTAGGGGGTACCACTGAGAGCAAGTTGCCACACTGATCCCTGTTGGATTTCATTCATACCCAGACATATATGCTGCTGTAATGGTAACCACCTATTCTTATGAGTTCTGAATTCACTTGATGTTGGTGATTAGTAGGGATGAGCCAAACACCCCCAGGTTCGGTTCGCACCAGAACCTGCGAACGGACCGAAAGTTTGCGTGAATGTTAGAAAACTATTAGTTACAATGGACGCGAACGTTCAAAATCTAAAGTGCTAATTATAACGGCCAATATGCATTTTATTGTCATAAAAAAGGTTTGGGGACCCCGGTCCTGCCCCAGGGGACAGGTATCATTGCAAAAAGAAGTTTTAAAAACTGACGTTTTTTCTGGAGCAGTCATTTTAATGATGCATAAAGTGAAAAAAAAAAAGTGAAATATTGCCTGTGAAGTGGCATGTGTTTCCTGTGTTTAGAACTGTCCCTGCACAAAATGACATTTGTAAAGGAAAAAAAGCCATTTAAAACTGCTTGCGGCTTTAACCACCTCAGTACAGTGCATTTTCACCCCCTTCCTGACCAAGCCATTTTTCAGCTTTCAGCGCTGATGCACTTTGAATGACAATTGCGCAGTCATACGACACTGTACCCAAATTAAATTGTTATCATTTTTTCCCCACAAATAGAGCTTTCTTTTGGTGGTATTTGATCACCTCTGCGGTTTTTATTTTTTGCGCAATAAACAAAAGAAGAGCGACAAATTAAAAAAAAAAAACAATATGTTTTACTTTTTGCTATACTAAATATCCCCAAAAAATATATAAAAAAAAAATTTTTTTTTTTCCCTCAGTTTAGGCCGATACGTATTCTTCTACATATTTTTGGTAAAAAAAAAAAAAATCGCAATTAGCGATTATTGATTAGTTTTGCGCAAAAGTTATAGCGTTTACAAAATAGGGGATAGTTTTATAGCATTTTTATTAATATTTTTTTTTTTACTAGTAATGGCGGTGATCAGCGATTTTTATTGTGACTGCGACATTATGGCGGACACATCGGACATTTTTGACACATTTTTTGGCACCATTGTCATTTATACAGCAATCAATGCTATTTAAATGCATTGATTCATGTATAAATGACACTGGCAGTGAAGGGGTTAACCACTAGGGGGCAGGGAGGGGTTAATATGTTCCCTAAGAGTGATTCTTACTGTAGGGGGAGGGGACTCACAAGGGGAGGAGACCGATCGGTGTTTCTCTGTACAGAGAACACACCATCGGCTCCTCTCCTCTGACAGGACCGTTGATCTGTGTGTTTACACACACAGATCCACGGTCCCGCTGTGTTACCGGGCAATCGCTGGTGCCCAGCGGACATCGCGGCCGCTGGGCACGCGCATCGGGTGCCCAGTGACACAGCGAGAGCGCGCGCGCGCACCCGGCGGCGCACGCGCGCTCCCTTTAGTGCACAGAAGGGGAGGACGTCATATGACGCCCTCCCTGAACGAGAGCTGCGCCGCCTCGCCGTCATTTGACAGCCGGCGGTCCAAAGCGGTTAATGTCATGTCTTGTCCTGGCAATATGGATGAAAATCTTTGAGAAAAATGGCATGGCTACCCCCCCACCCCCCCCCCCCACCCGAGGCCATTACCAGCCCCATTGGGTCTTGTATGGATATTAAGGGGAACCCCGCACCCAAAATAAAACCCTATACCTACAACCCTATATACTCTGAACAGCAGCATACAGGCGGTGCAAACAAGACAGGGACTGTAGGTTTGTTCTTAAGTAGAATCTGTTTGTAATTTTGAACAGGTAAATTTTTAAGTGTAGCTTCAGCCAAAAAATCTATTTTTAAGCTTTTTGGAGAACATAGGGAAGGGTTATCACCCCTGTAACATTTGTTTTGCTGTCTGTGCACCTGTTCAGAACATTTCACCTCACTTTCCGTCCCAATGACAAATGTTTTTGGAAAAGTGGGGTTTTTATTGAAACAATGATTGGTGATAAAGCATCATGTCACGTTTCGGGTATGGCGGGGAACAGGAGGTGGATCCCCTATGTCAATGAGGCGATAGCACGGGTTGTATTGGAGGACCGGTTCTAATGTTGCTACTGGTTTTCACCAGAGCCCGCCGCAAGGCGGGATGGACTTGCTGCGGCGGTAGCAACCAGGTCGTGTCTTCCAATAGCAACTCGACCCCACTGACAGCTGAGATAGGCGCGGTACACAAGGATAAGGCAGAGGCAAGGTCAGACGTAGCAAAAGGTCAGGGCAGGTAGCAAAGGTTCGTAGTCGGGGGCAACGGCAGAGGTCTGGATACACAGTAGGAGCAAACACAAAACACGCTTTCACTGGGCACTAAAGGCAACTCAAGATCCGGCAATGACAGGAAGGGGAAGTGGGTTAATAAGGGAGAGGGTGAAGCCAGATTGGGCCAGGCACCAATCAATTGTGCACTGGCCCTTTAAGAGCAGGAAGGAGCCGCGCGCGCGCCTGGGGAGAGGAGGCAAGCGCGCAGGGGGAGGCAGGCAGAAGAGCCGGCGGGGACGAGGCAGCAGAGCGGGACGCGATCCGCGGCGGACCGGGGGCGCCGCGTGGATCGCATCCCAGAGACAGAACAGCGCCCACGGCCAGGGGAGCTGGCCGGGGCGCTGCAGGAGGACAGACGCCGTGAGCGCTCCGGGATGGATGGGGCACCCGGAGCGCTCAGCGTTACAGTACCCCCCCCCTTGGGTCTCCCCCTCTTCTTGGGCCTCCCCCTCCTCCTGGAACCCAAGAACCTGCGGATGAGATCCTTGTCAATGATGTTACCCTCAGGTTCCCAGGACCTCTCCTCAGGACCACAATTCTCCCAGTCAACAAGATAGAAGCGTTTACCTCGGACGGTTCTAGAGGCGAGGATCTCTTTAACCGAGAAGATGTCGGAGGAGCCGGTGACCGGAGCAGGAGCGGTGACCTTGGGGGAAAAGCGATTAAGAACAAGGGGTTTGAGGAGGGAAACATGGAAAGAGTTGGGGATGCGGAGGGAAGGAGGAAGGTGTAGCTTGTAGGAAACGGAATTGATCCGAGCCTTGATCTTGAATGGGCCGAGGTAACGGGGACCCAACTTATAACTGGGGATGCGGAACCTGATGTACCTGGAGGAAAGCCACACCCTATCACCAGGGGAGAATACAGGAGGAGGTCTTCTCCTACTGTCGGCATGTTTCTTCATGCGGGAAGAGGCCAGGGCAAGCGATTTTTGGGTCTCTCTCCAGATGGACGACAGCTCTTGGGTGACCTCGTCTACAGCGGGAACTCCGGAAGAAGTGGGGATGGGTAGGGGGGGAAGAGGATGACGGCGTAAACCACAAAGAAGGGTGATTTAGAGGAGGACTCAGATTTTTTCAGGTTGTAAGAAAATTCGGCCCAGGGCAGGAGGTCAGCCCAGTCGTCTTGACGAGCAGAGACAAAGTGTCGCAGGTAGGCCCCAAGGATTTGGTTGACTCTCTCCACTTGTCCATTGGACTGTGGATGATAGGCAGAGGAGAAGTCCAGCTTGACTTTCAATTGACTGCAGAGGGCTCTCCAAAACTTAGATACAAACTGGACGCCTCTATCCGAGACGATGTGAGATGGAAGTCCATGAAGACGAAAAATCTGGAGGAAGAAATGTTTAGCAAGTATGGATGCAGAAGGGAGGCCTGGAAGTGGGACAAAGTGTGCCATTTTGGAGAAACGATCCACGACCACCCATATGGTAGTGTGGCCGTGGGAAGGAGGAAGGTCCGTGATGAAGTCCATGGCTACGTGGGCCCAAGGTCGTTCAGGCACAGGCAGAGGGTGAAGAAGGCCAGCAGGCTTTTGATGAGGGGTCTTGTCTCGGGCACATATAGTACAGGCCTGTACGAAGTCCGTCACATCCTTTTTTAAGGAGGGCCACCAGTAATACGTGGAAATCAGTTGGAAGGATTTCTTGATTCCAGGATGACCAGCGAGATGAGAAGAGTGACCCCATTTGAGGATCTGAAGACGAAGGCGTGGAGGGACCAAGGTTTTCCCAGAAGGAACTTGCAGCAAGGAGGCAGGAGCAGAAGAGATCAGACACTCAGGGGGTACAATGTGTTGTACAGGAGACTCAGACTCAGAAGAATCGGTGGCACGTGATAGGGCGAGTTGAAGCGGGCAAAAAACAACGACCACCTAGCTTGGCGTGGGTTTAATCGTTGGGCGGATTGGAGGTAAGAAAGATTTTTGTGATCCGTGAGGATCGTGATGAGGTGAACGGACCCCTCAAGGAGATGTCTCCATTCCTCAAGTGCCAGCTTAATGGCCAGTAATTCACGGTCTCCGATGGAGTAGTTCTTTTCGGGGGGAGAGAAGGTCTTGGAGAAGAAGCCACAGGTGACGTTCTTGCCCTTGGGGTCTTTCTGAAGAAGCACAGCTCTTGCTTCCACAGAGGAGGCATCGACTTCCAGGAGAAATGTTTTGCGAGGATCGGGCCTGGACAAAATGGATGCAGAGGCAAAGACAGATTTGAGGTGGTTAAAGGCCTCCTCAGCTGGAGGGGGCCAGGACCTAGGATTAGCATCCTTTTTGGTTAATGCCACAATAGGCGCGACAATGGTGGAGAAGTGAGGGATAAACTGGCGATAGTAATTGGCGAAACCAAGGAAACGCTGGATGGCCCGTAGTCCGGTAGGGCGTGGCCAGTTCAAGATGGCAGAAAGCTTCTCCGGGTCCATTTGGAGGCCTTGTCCAGAGACCAAGTAACCTAGGAAGGGAAGACTGCAACGTTCAAAGAGACATTTCTCTAGTTTGGCATAAAGATGGTTCCCCCAAAGCCGTTGGAGCACTTGACGGACTTGAAGACGGTGTTCCTCCAAGCTAGCGGAAAAAATCAGGATATCATCCAGATAGACAATGACGCAGGAGTATAGCAAGTCTCTGAAAATCTCATTCACGAAGTCTTGGAAGACCGCCGGGGCATTGCATAAACCGAAGGGCATGACGAGATACTCGAAGTGTCCGTCACGAGTGTTAAAGGCGGTTTTCCACTCATCGCCTTTATGGATACGGATGAGATTATATGCACCCCGGAGGTCCAATTTGGTGAAACTTCTTGCTCCACGCAAACGATCAAAAAGTTCCGAGATAAGGGGCAGCGGGTAGCGATTTTTTATCGTGATCTTGTTAAGACCACGATAGTCAATGCAGGGACGTAAGGACCCGTCTTTTTTGGCGACAAAGAAGAATCCCGCTCCAGCAGGGGAGGAAGACTTGCGGATGAAACCTTTTTTGAGGTTCTCCTGGATGTACTCCGTCATAGCTTTAGTCTCCGGGATGGAGAGAGGGTAGATCCTGCCACGGGGTGGCGTGGTCCCAGGAAGAAGATCGATAGGACAATCGAAGAGTCTATGTGGCGGCAAGATCTCAGCTTGTTTTTTGCAAAAAACGTCAGCAAAGTCCCTGTAAGGCTTGGGGAGATCAGACCGAGAGGTAGCGATGGAAACTTGCCTAGTGGGTACCGCTTTGAGGCAATGCCTGTGGCAGGAAGGACCCCAACTTTTGATGTCCCCCGAGGTCCAGTCGAGGGTAGGAGAATGAAGCTGGAGCCAGGGTAGGCCCAAAAGGATCTCAGAGGTGCAGTTGGGCAATACAAAAAAGTCTATCTTTTCATGATGGAGAACTCCAATTCTCATGAGGAGAGGTTCGGTGCGGTAACGCACGACGCAGTCCAGATTTTGACCATTTACAGAGGTGATAAAAAATGGCTTGACAAGACGAGTGACTGGAATATCAAATTTGTCGATGAGTGAGGCTTCAATGAAGTTCCCTGCAGAACCAGAATCCAAAAAGGCCACGGCGGAGAAAGAGGACTTCTTGGGCAAAGAAAACTTCACTGGAACAGTCAGACGTGGAGAGGAAGAGTCCACACCTAGCAACACCTCTCCCACGTTAGCTAGGTGCGAGCGTTTCCCTGACGCTGAGGGCGGATAGAGCAATCCTTTAAGAAATGGTCAGGACTGGTGCAATATAGGCACAGATTATGGTCTCGGCGGCGAGTCCTCTCTTGTGTGGTCAGGCGTGACCGATCTACTTGCATAGCCTCCTCAGCGGGAGGCACAGGTACAGGTTGCAGAGGATTCTGGAAGAGAGGTGCCAGGCGAGGAAACCGCCTGACGCGACAAAAGTCCTTTTCTTGGCGTAGCTCAAGGCGTCTCTCGGTATAACGCATGTCAATGCGGGTGGCCAGCTGGATGAGTTCAGACAGAGTGGCAGGAATTTCTCGAGCAGCCAGCACATCTTTGACGTGGCTGGATAGACCCTTTTTAAAGGTCGCGCAAAGGGCCGCATTGTTCCAGGAGAGTTCAGATGCCAGGGTCCGGAATTGGATGGCGTAATCGCCCACTGAAGAATCTCCCTGGACCAGGTTCAGGAGGGCCGTCTCGGCAGAGGAGGCCCGGGCTGGCTCCTCGAAAACACTACGAACTTCGGAAAAGAAGGCTGGAATAGAAGCTGTGGCAGGGTCGCCACGGTCCCAGAGCGGTGTAGCCCAGGCTAGGGCCTTATCTGAAAGCAGGCTAACCACGAACGCCACTTTAGACCGTTCGGAGGGGAACTGGTCCGACAACATCTCCAGATGGAGGGAACACTGGGATAGGAACCCTCGGCATAGCTTAGGATCCCCATAGAACTTGTCAGGAAGGGACAGGCGGATTCTAGCGGCAGCAGCAACTCGTGGAGGAGATGTAGGAGCTGGTGGTGGAGGCGGTAGAAGCTGCTGTAGCATAGCAGTCAACTGTGCCAATTGCTGTCCCTGTTGAGCGACCACCGTGGTCAGATCCGAGAGGCTTGGCAGCGGGACCTCAGCAGGATCCATGGCCGGATCTACTGTCACGTTTCGGGTATGGCGGGGAACAGGAGGTGGATCCCCTATGTCAATGAGGTGATAGCACGGGTTGTATTGGAGGACCGGTTCTAATGTTGCTACTGGTTTTCACCAGAGCCCGCCGCAAGGCGGGATGGACTTGCTGGGGCGGTAGCAACCAGGTCGTGTCTTCCAATAGCAACTCGACCCCACTGACAGCTGAGATAGGCGCGGTACACAAGGATAAGGCAGAGGCAAGGTCAGACGTAGCAAAAGGTCAGGGCAGGTAGCAAAGGTTCGTAGTCGGGGGCAACGGCAGAGGTCTGGATACACAGTAGGAGCAAACACAAAACACGCTTTCACTGGGCACTAAAGGCAACTCAAGATCCGGCAATGACAGGAAGGGGAAGTGGGTTAATAAGGGAGAGGGTGAAGCCAGATTGGGCCAGGCACCAATCAATTGTGCACTGGCCCTTTAAGAGCAGGAAGGAGCCGCGCGCGCGCGCCTGGGGAGAGGAGGCGAGCGCGCAGGGGGAGGCAGGCAGAAGAGCCGGCGGGGACGAGGCAGCAGAGCGGGACGCGATCCACGGCGGACTGGGGGCGCCGCGTGGATCGCATCCCAGAGACAGAACAGCGCCCACGGCCAGGGGAGCTGGCCGGGGCGCTGCAGGAGGACAGACGCCGTGAGCGCTCCGGGATGGATGGGGCACCCGGAGCGCTCGGCGTTACACATCAGTAGAGAGGAGATACCTTTTCCCAAATTAAATCTAACAGGATAGAATTTCCCTTCCTAGGGGTAGATTTCCTCTCACTTCCTGTTTTCTCCTTCCGTTTGCAAGTAGGAGTCGTTTGTAAGTTGGATGTTTGAAAGTAGGGGCCTGCCGTATATACTCTGCAGAAATTTTCCCCATTAGATGTTGGTGTTGCCACAACACTGTAAGCCCTCACAGCTACTCTTGGTGGGCGCTAGAACGCCCTGCTGTGAACTATTATATCAGGAATTGTAATTACATGCCATTGTTGAACAGTGGTAAGAAAAATTGGGCCTTTGGTGGTGGTGCTGGTGCTACAACACTGTAAGCCCTCACAGTTACTCTTGGTGGGCGCAGGAATGGGCCCTGCTGTGAATTATTAGATCAAGAATTGTAATTGCATGCACCTGTTGAACAGGGGCAGAAAAATTGGGCCTTTGGTGGTGGTGGTGGACGGTGTTGCCACAACACTGTAAGCCCTCACAGTTACTCTTGGTGGGCACCGGAATAGGTCCTGCTGTGAATTATTAGATCAAGATTTGTAATTACACGCCTGAAAAAAAAAATTGTGCCTTAGGCACTGGTGCTGGTGCCACAACACTGGAATCCCTCACAGATACTGTACTTGGAGCACAGCAATGAGACCTGTTGCAAAGCATTGCATAAAAAATTGTAATTACACGCCCCTGTTAAACGGGGGCTGAAAAATTGGGCCTTAGCCACTGGTGGTGGCACTAAGAAACAAAAATGTTCTTCCAAGCTATCATCAGGATCATTAAGGAGGAAGAGGATAGTCAGTCAACATAACAGGACAGTCACTCAGCATCAGCATAGGCAGTCTTGAAGGGATGTGACATTTTAAAATAAATTATTCAGTTTTATCAGCTTCAGGTGCCTGGTAGCTGGTGGCGATCCAAGACTGATTCATCTTTATGAAGGTCAGTCGATCAACCGAGTCGGTGGACAGGCGTACACTGATCGGTGCCAAAGCCTCCAGCAGCACTGAATGTGCTTTCCGAAAGAACGCTGGATGCAGGACAGGCCAGTAGCTCAATTGCATACTGTGCAAGCTCTGGCCAGTGATCCATCCTCAAGACCCAGTAAGCCAGAGGATTTTCGGTGGGAAAGGTGTCCAAGTCTGACCTTGCCCCTAGGTATTCCTGCACCATGTACAGTGGTCTGAAAAAGTGTTTGCCCCCTTCCTCATTTCCTGTTCCTTTGCATGTTTGTCACACTTAAGTGTTTCGGAACATCAAACCAATTTAAACAATAGTCAAGACAACACAAGTAAACACAAAATGCAATTTGTAAATTAAGGTGTTTATTATTAAAGGTGAAAAAAAATCCAAACCATCATGGCCCTGTGTGAAAAAGTGATTGCCCCCCTTGTTAAAACATACTATAACTGTGGTTGTCCACACCTGAGTTCAATTTCTCTAGCCACACCCAGGCCTGATTATTGCCACACCTGTTCACAATCAAGGCATCACTTAAATAGGAGCTGCTTGACACAGTAAGGTCCACCAGAAGATCCTTAAAAGCTACACATCATGCCGAGACCCAAAGAAATTCAGAAACAATTGAGAAAGAAAGTAATTGAGATCTATCAGTCTGGAAAGGGTTATAAAGCCATTTCCAAAGCTTTGGGAATCCAGCGAACCACAGTGAGAGCCATTATCCACAAATGGCGAAGACATGGAACAGTGGTGAACCTTCCCAGGAGTGGCCGGCCGCCCAAAATTACCCCAAGAGCGCAGCGACGACTCATCCAAGAGGTCACAAAAGACCCCACAACAACGTCCAAGGAACTGCAGGCCTCACTTGCCTCAGTTAAGGTCAGCGTTCATGCCTCCACCATCAGGAAAAGACTGGGCAAAAATGGCCTGCATGGCAGAGTTCCAAGGAGAAAACCACTGCTGAGCAAAAAGAACATCAAAGCTCGTCTCAATTTCTCCACAACACATCTTGATGATCCCCAAGACTTTTGGGACAACATTCTGTGGACCGATGAGACAAAAGTGGAACTCTTTGGAAGGTGTGTGTCCAAGTATATCTGGCGTAGAAGGAACACTGCATTTTAGAAAAAGAACATTATACCAACAGTAAAATATGGTGGTGGTAGTGTGATGGTCTGGGGCTGTTTTGCGGCTTCAGGACCTGGAAGACTTGCCGTGATAAAAGGAACTATGAATTCTGCTGTCTACCAAGAGATCCTGAAGGAGAATGTCCGACCATCTGTTCGTGTACTCAAGCTGAAACGAACTTGGGTTCTGCAGCAGGACAATGATCCTAAACACACCAGCAAGTCCACTACCGAATGGCTGAAGAAAAACAAAATGAAGACTTTGGAGTGGCCTAGCCAAAGTCCAGACCTGAATCCTATTGAGATGTTGTGGTATGACCTTAAAAAGGCCATTCATGCTCGAAAACCCTCTAATGTAACTGAATTAGGACAATTCTGCAAAGATGAGTGGGCCAAAATTCCTCCAGGACGCTGTAAAAGCCTCATTGCACGTTATCGCAAACGCTTGGTTGCAGTTGTTGCTGCTAAGGGTGGCCCAACCAGTTATTAGGTTTAGGGGGCAATCACTTTTTCACACAGGGCCATGATGGTTTGGATTTTCACCTTAAATAATAAACACCTTCATTTACAAATTGCATTTTGTGTTTACTTGTGTTGTCCTTGACTATTGTTTAAATTGGTTTGATGTTCCGAAACACTTAAGTGTGACAAACATGCAAAGGAACAGGAAATGAGGAAGGGGGCAAACACTTTTTCACACCACTGTATATCAGACGCTGCCGATGGTTGCTGGAACCGATCATACCTTGGGGCTGCGGATTAAAAAATTGTCTGAACGCTCAGATGTCCACCTTCCCCACCGCTCCTTCTGCTACTGACCGAAGCCTCGGCAACTCGTCATCCAGGACCAGGAGTTTGTAACCTCCCAGTCTCTGGGAACGCGTTACACAGACCTTTCTGCAAGGCGTCCTGGAGATGTCTCATCCTTTGCTCCCTCTGCGAAGGCAAGATAAGGTCTGCAACCTTACCCTTGTACCGTGGAGTGGCCAGCCAGTAATGGTCCCTCTCCTTGATCCGAAGAATATGAGGATCCTTCCGCAAGCTTTGCAGGATCAGGGAGGCTATGCAACGTAGGTTAGCTGAGGCATTCGGTCCGGAGTCTTCTGGGTCACTGAGGACGACATGATCCACAGCCACCTCCTCCCAGTCACGTACAAGTCCACCGGTTTCTTGGGACTGTAAATCATCCCTAAAAGACTGCTGATGCTGAGTGCCAGGCTCCACCTCCATGCTGACACAATCCTCCTCCTCCTCCTCATCCTCTTCCTGTGCGATGGGTGGGAGAGAAGGAACACTGTCTGGATAAAGGGGGCCTTGAGAGGCAAGGAAGTCCTCCTCTTCCTGCCTCTGTTCTGCCTCAAGTGCCCTGTCCATTATTCCATGCAGCGTATGCTCCAACAGGTGGACAAGAGGTACAGTGTCACTGATGCATGCACTGTCACTGCTCACCATCCTCGTGGCCTCCTCAAATGGTGACAGGACAGTGCATGCATCCCTGATCATGCTCCACTGGCGTGGTGAAAAAAATCTGAGCTCCCCTGACCCTGTCCTGGTGCCGTAGTCACACAGGTACTCATTGATGCCCCTCTGCTGCGTGTGCAGTCGCTGCAGCATGGCCAACGTTGAGTTCCACCTGGTGGACATGTCACATATAAGGTGGTTCTTGGGCAGGTTTAGCAGCTCAGCCAGCTGAGCACTGGCATTATATGATCGGCGGAAATGCAAACAGACTTTCCTGGCCTGCCTCAGGACATCCTTTAAGCCTGGGTACCTGCCCAAGAACCGCTGCACCACCAGGTTAAGGACGTGAGCCATACAGGGCACATGCGTCAGTTGTCCCTGTCGCAGGGCGGAGAGGAGGTTGGTGCCATTGTCACAAACCACCATTCCTGGCTTAAGCTGGCGTGGCGTCAACCACCTCTGGGCCTGCCCCTGCAGAGCTGACAGAACCTCTGCCCCAGTGTGGCTCCTGTCCCCCAAACACACCAGCGCAAGCACGGCATGGCATCTTTTTGCCTGCGTACTTGCGTAGCCCCTTGAACGTCTACGGAGCACCGCTTGTTCCGAGGACAGAGCACTGGAAGAGGCCATGGAGGAAGAAGAAGAGGAGGGGGTGGAGGAGAGAGGATTGTCACAACCAGTAGTAGCATTTTGGAGGTGGGGTGGCAGAACAACCTCCAACACTACTGCACCTTGTCCTGCATCCTTCCCAGCTGCCAAAAGAGTGACCCAATGGGCCATGAAAGATAGGTAACGTCCCTGTCCATGCCTGCTGGACCATGAGTCAGCGGTAATATGCATCTTACCGCTGACCGCCCTGTCCAGCGAGGCCAAGACATTGCCTTCCACATGCCGGTAGAGAGCCGGAACCGCCTTTCGTGATAAAAAGTGGCGTTTGGGAACCTGCCACTGAGGAACCGCACATTGCACAAACTCACGGAAGGGGCCGAGTCTACCAACTGAAAAGGCAGCAGTTGAAGTGCTAGCAATTTAGCCAAGCTAGCATTCAACCGCTGGGCATGTGGATGGCTGGGAAGTGAACTTATTTCGACGGTCCAGCAGCTGGGGCAGGGAAATTTGCCTGGTACAATCGGACATCGGTGTACTGCTAGCAGAGTGCCCGCAAGTACTTGGCTGTGACACACCTAATTCTACACCTTCATTCCTCTCAGTGCAGCTTTCAGAGAGGACTGAAGGTATAGTGGGGTTGGAGATCCCAGCTGATGAGGAGCAAGGAGAGGTCCGCTTTGTTCTTTGGTGTGGGTCTTTAAGGTACGCTTGCCAACGAGCTGCATGGCAGGTCAACATATGTCTGGTCATACTTGTGGTGCCCAAGCGGCTGATGTTTTTGCCACGCGAGATACGCTTGAGACATATGTTGCAAATAGCAGCGGTGCGATCTGAGGCACTCGTCTCAAAAAAGGCCCACACCAAAGAACTTTTGGAATAACACGCAGAGGTGGGTCTAGAGAAGGGGTGACTGATGACATTAAGACGAGGGAAGAGTACGCGTTGGCAGCTCCTTTGCCAGTACCCTGAGCCTGGTTGAGGGAGGATGAGGAGGGCTTGGTCATTCACTCTACCAAGCCTTCGGCATGATGCGGCTCAACATGTCCAGCTGCCGAAAATAAGGACAAGCGTGTCCCATAGCCACGTGCTGATGACGATGCACCGCGTTCACGACCAGCACTGTTGTCTCTAGACACAGAGCCTGCTTCCCTCTTTTCTTGGCTTGTGACTGTCTGCCTCTCCTTGTTGGCCTTCCAGACATTGTAATGGCCAGCAGGGAGATGGGAAAAACAGCAATTGGGTAGTGTATATTGTGCTGGAGTCACACAACACACACACTAACTCATGCAGATGGCTGGATTAGATGACACCAGGATAGAAGGGCAGATACAGGTGCAAGTTGTATACTGTGCTGTGCTGGACTCACACAACACACACACACTAACTCCTGCAGATGGCTGGATTAGATGACACCAGGGCAGATACAGGTGCAGGTTGTATACTGTGCTGTGCTGGACTCACAAAACACACACACTAACTCCTGCAGATGGCTGGATTAGATGACACCAGGGCAGATACAGGTGCAGGTTGTATAATGTGCTGTGCTGGACTCACACAGCACACACACACTAACTCCTGCAGGTGGCTGGATTAGATGACACCAGGGCAGATACAGGTGCAGGTTGTATACTGTGCTGTGCTGGACTCACACAGCACACACATACTAACTCCTGCAGATGGCTGGATTAGATGACACCAGGGCAGATACAGGTGCAGGTTGTATACTGTGCTGTGCTGGACTCACACAACACACACACACTAACTCCTGCAGATGACTGGATTAGATGACACCAGGGCAGATACAGGTGCATGCTGTATACTGTGCTGTGCTGGATTCACACAACACACACATTAACTCCTGCAGATGGCTGGATTAGATGACACCAGGGCAGATACAGGTGCAGGTTGTATACTGTGCTGTGCTGGACTCACACAGCACACACACACACTATCTCCTGCAGATGGCTGGATTAGATGACACCAGGGCAGATACAGGTGCATTTTGTATACTGTGCTGTGCTGGACTCACACAGCACACACACACTAACTCCTGCAGATGACTGGATTAGATGACACCAGGGCAGATACAGGTGCATGTTGTATACTGTGCTGTGCTGGACTCACACAGCGCACACACACACTAACTCCTGCAGATGGCTGTATTTATAGAGAACAGCACTTTCCCCACACACAAATGCCTGAGAAGAACACACTATCCCTGCCTATTAATCCTCTTTCCCTGCACTTTCTCCACACGGAAATGAATGATAAGAAGTTCACACTGTCCCTGCCTATCAATGCTCTTTCCCTGCAAATGCCTGGTAACAAAGATTCAATCAAGAACACACTGTCCCTGCCTATCAATGCTATTTCCCTACAAATGCCTGGTAACAAAGATTCAATCAAGAACAACTGTCCCTGCCTATCAATTCTCTTTCCCTCCACGCCGGAACACAGTACACAAGGCCGCCGGCGCGGCGGCCTTATATAGTGTGGGGCGTGTACTAAACCCCCTGAGCTATAATTGGCCAGTGGCCAATTATTGCTCTCCTCGCTGCTGGCGCTATGATTGGCCAAGCATGCGGGGTCACAGTGTATGCTTGGCCAATCATCAGCCAGCAATGCACTGCGAATGGTGCAGTGCATTGTGGGCCGTTCGCATCACACGAGTTTGATGCGAACGGCCCGCAGAGTTCTGGACTCGACGAGTGGTCGAACGGCCAATGTTCGATTTGAACATGGGCTTGAATCGAACACCGGGCCCATCCCTAGTGATTAGTCACTTGAGCATCGTTTTATTTAATTTATACTTAGGCGTACATGCTGCTGGTAGCTTTTTGTTCTGGTGAGTTTTGAATTCACTTTAGTTGGTGATTGATCACTTGAACACTGTCTGAGAAATACACCTGTTATCATCGGTGTTGCTGCAACAAGTCCTTTTTATTTTTATTTTCACCAAACACACCTTGGGACTCTATTAATTGTCACTTTTGCACTTTCTATTAGTCTATTTTGCATTTTTGTACCAGTTATTTCATATGTCATTATATGGTGTACATTGCACATTTATTTGTTCTTTTTATATATTGGCGCTGCACTACTTTTTAATATTTATGATTTGAGGTCAGCTATACTACCTTGTGTGCTACCAGCCTCATTGTCACTTTTAGATTTTTATTTCACAGCGCAGATTTTGTCACATTTATAGCTATGTAGAAGATTAACAATAAGTGCTTATACTGTTTAACATCCAGTAATGCATTGTCTGCCCATGCTCAGTTGCTCTCTATTCTCAGCACTGTGCCTAATATCATAATCACTAGAAGCCAATCTGCTGACAGAACAAAGATTTACTGCTGAGGGGGAGGAAGCAAGAGGAATAACACAGGCTGTGCCAAGAGAACATAGATTAGGGAGAAAGAAAAATAAAGCAGAGGAGGTGACAGGACAAACTCTGTTGCCGGAGAGACACAAAAGAGTTAAACTTACAATGACAGTGTTTGAGCGGGGCCTACTTGCCCTGCATGCAGGGTACCTTTTGCGTGGAATGCACTCATCAATGCCCAGGACCAGGTGGAGACTGCGGTCAGGTGAAAAAACTGTTTCCCAACTTAAAGATGAACCTTCACTGTGTGCAGTAAAATAACACACAGAGTTCCTCTGAAAAGTGCTTTCCCATGTCACTACACACTGTATCTTATGTATGATGCATTAAGAGGGACGTGCTGAACCTGTGCCCACTCCACCAGTCAAGTGTACCTCTGTTACCTCACCCCAAGTAACAGAATGGGATCCTGCCGTGCAACTAGCGCGGACCTCATGTGTGCACTCATTAACTCTCTCACTTCCTGTACATCGTGACCAGGCCAAACATCTCCATAACGTGGGTTTGGCTACTGGATACCGACCTCTAAGGAGGGAGCCAGACAATAACCACCCTTGCTATCAGAGGAACTGTCCCTTTACCAGGGACAATGCCTAATGACTGGTTGCTTTGTGTCTCAAAATTGTACTTGGTTATTCTTAGCAACTACACTCCTTGCCAAGTTATCTCTTTGTAGTGCTGTTACTACTCTAGTGCGTTACAGACCCTGGTAATTTAGATACTCCAGAATCAACATGCACACCTTTGAATAACTTCAGACCAGGCTCATAATGGTTAACATACTTTACCGAAGAAGTGTAGCAGAACAATGTCTTTCTCCTAACTCTAACTATAGTAGTGTGGCTGCCCAGGCATACCTCTGTGAGGTGAAAGCCCATTATGGCATTGTCCATGGCTTGGATGTCTCCGAAAGTCCCAGTGTCTTCAATCTTGCTTCCAAGAACCGACAGCTAAGACAGTTTGACCACGCAGGGAATCCCAAAGAAGAGAGCCCAGGACCTCAGCCTTCCCCTTTTTATATCATAGGTGGGCCATCAAAGACCAAAAAGTCCAGGAACAGAAATTCCACAAGTACACCCCATTCCCCCTGCCTGGACAAGCCTCTAACTCAGTTGAGCCAAGCACAGTTTAACCTGCTTTCAAGTGTCTTATCTTATCTCCCTCATATTTTCTCCTTCCCTCCACTGCATCAGCAACTGTGGCCTTGAGCACTGTCAGCTAATGTAGCCTTCCCCTCTAGCTGAGCTAAGACATTCAATAAAGGCTGGAAATGCACTAATTTTAATGGTAGAAAGTGACATAAAGCATTTAAGACCACGGAGAGCGGGAGAGTTCTCAGTAAGGAAGTGACTGCTCTGGGCTTCAACAAAATGGCAGCATCAAGCAAGAATAAACAGGATAAATGCTGGAAGCAATTACACATACTCATTTTGGTAGCATAACTATTTATGTGAACTGCATGTTCCTTGCTAAAGAACATCATTTTTTTTTAAACTGTTATGGGTAAAGTTCCACTTTAAATAGGACCAATTCTACACTAAATGTGAAGTTTAAAACTCACTATGCTTCTTAATTAAAGTTCCTAGCTTTCACTCTAATTACAATTGAGTCTGCATGCAGGATTACTGTGTGTGTTTAGAATTACTCTAGCAGCAGATGGGTGTGAGCTATTCTGTTTCTAAACAGTGCACCAAAAAAAAAACATTGGGTCACCTTATCCACCCTAGGTATCACAAAGCCTGTTTCTGTGAGAATGCACACATGTGGCTTATTAAAAAACGCATTAAATGATAGGACTCTTATCTGATCATTTACTAAAGATGCACAAACTGATCACTTACCAAAATGAATGTTCGCTTTTCAAAGTGAATGTTCATTGAGCTTAATAAATAAGGTAAATACTATCATGTACAAGCCAAAATCCAGTATTTTCTAATTGCCCTTTCCCATGGTCAGGTACTCAAGCTTTACCTTATGTAAGTAAAGTATAGACTCCAATATAGACAGTAGGACACAAAATAGGGAATGTTACATTTAGTAAAATACAGTTTAGTTTGACAGAATACACTTTTCCATAAGTTTTCTCTTTTCTTAAGGCTGATGTTAGATGGGTGATTCTGCCACTAGAGACAAATCACCAGTGGCAGGATCGCTAAAGAGACTGCCTGCCAGATACCTTTGGCCAAGATGCTGCTGAATCTCAAACACTAGCAATGGGAGTGACACCTCACAGCTTCAGCTAAAGAAGGAGCGATTCTTTAGGAACAAACAGGCAGCTTCTTACTAATCCTGCCGCAGGGAAATTTTCAAAATCGCTAGAGGCATAGTCACCCTTCTGACATCAGCCTAACGCATATGTGAATGTATAAAAATTTCTGAGATTTATTCTATAATGCTCAATGAGTTACTACAATGTTGTATAACAAGTTCTCCCTTTTTTTTTCTATAGATTTGTGAGTTTACTCAATGACTATGTGGAGTCTGAGTTCTTTGTCATTCATGGAGACTCCTTGATAATCACGTGTGCTACCAATAGTTCCTTGTTACCAGGAGAAAGCTTACACTTTTTTTTCTTGGTGGAAAAGTTTCTGTTCAATTTAACAAGCAGGCACGCCAGATATGTCATTGTGTTTTTTAAGGTATGTACATTACATAGTTACATAGTAGGTGAGGTCGAAAAAAGACACAAGTCCATCAAGTCCAACCTATGTGTGTGATTATATGTCAGTATTACCTTGTATATCCCTGTATGTTGTGGTCGTTCAGGTGCTTATCTAATAGTTTCTTGAAACTATCGATGCCCCTCACTGAGACCACCGCCTGTGGAAGGGAATTCCACATCCTTGCCACTCTTACAGTAAAGAACCCTCTACGTAGTTTAAGGTTAAACCTCTTTTCTTCTAATTTTAATGAGTGGCCACGTGTCTTGTTAAACTCCCTTCCGCAAAAAAGTTTTATCCCTATTGTGGGGTCACCAGTATGGTATTTGTAAATTGAAATCATATCCCCTCTTAAGCGTCTCTTCTCCAGAGAGAATAATTTTAGTGCTCGCAACCTTTCCTCATAACTAATATCCTCCAGACCCTTTATTAGCTTTGGTGTGGTATTACAATTTAGAGAGAATGCTTAAAAGCATGCTTTCAAATAATTGTAGCAGCGCTAAAATGTGAACCTCCAAGTTCAGTGTGTGAAACCACAATAAAATGATAAGCACATGAATATTATTTGTAAAATATTATGCACATATATAAATCCATCTGGATAAATAAATCAATCACCCATAGTGAATAAATATATATAAAAGCAATAATAAATAATTAATAAATTAATGAAACAATTGATGAAAAAATAAAATTATAAATATCTCAGTCCGTGATTAAATTGATTAAATAAATAAATAAAATAAATCCATGTGAGCCTGTGCAGATGAGTAAACAGTTCTTTCAGCTGTGACAAACGTATACGGTGTGCCAAACAGTTCTATAGATTAAATCTGTAGCCAATCAGAGCCATCCACCAAAGATTCCACCCTGTGCGATGGTCGTCCCCTTTTGGGGGTACACTCACCAGATACAAACAATATATAGGCCTGTAGTCATCCACAGTATATTCGCCTCCTCTCCACCATCACCTCAGCAATTTCTCCAAACTGTGCTCTCTTGCTATCAGTCACTTCATGTTCCCTATACACGTCCTGCTCCAGGTCCCTCAGCCTCCATGCGCACACATACACTTCCTGGCCGGCCGTGCACACCTCTGTACAATCCCACCCTCAGCACACAATTACTGACAGATCACAGAAGAGAAGCATGTCCACCCTAGACACCTAGGTTAGCTTTGTTGCCCTTCTCTGTACTCGCTCCATACTTCAGGTACGGCCGGACCAGAGTCTTGTAGAGAGGGACAATTATCGTTTTATCTCTGGAATTAATCCCCTTTTTAATGCATGCCAATATTCTGTTTGCTTTGTTAGCAGCAGCTTGGCATTGCATGCCATTGCTGAGCCTATCATCTACTAGGACCCCCAGGTCCTGTGACATCTGTTTTTGGATCACAGTCTGAATAGAGAAGTAGTCAATTTTGTGTCATTGTAGTATGTAGCTTAAAGTAGAACTATAGGCAAAACTTTTCTTTACATTTTGGATAGAGCAAGTGAGGGTTATAACCCCTGTTAGATTTTTTTTGCCATCTGTTTCCCATTGTGGAAATTTCCTTTCACTTCCTGTCCCATAGCCAAACAGGAGATGAGAGAAAATCCTGCAAATTAAGGGAATTCCTTGGGGACCCCCATGTCACCGAAACTAGTATCCCCATTGGAAGATTTCCCCTCTATTACTTTTCTGGGGACAACCCAAAATCTGGGGTTTTCTTTTACTTTCACTTTCAATGATAATGGTAAACAGGACAAATAGAGAACATGAATCTCCCTAATGAGGGCACAGACAGCAATAAAAACAGACAGGTGTTCTAATCCCTCTCCACTCTATCCAAAACTAAAGTCTTTAGTTATACTTTAAGTTTTGGTAAAAATCTAAAAAAAATCATATTGCTCTTACATGTTTTTGTTACTAGATTAAATAACAAAGTATGTTGATGTAGCAGTACCCTTGTGGTCCACCTGTCACCCTGCCCAGCCCGACATTCACTTCCCAATCACCTTGGAGACAATGAACAGTCCATATGTTTGTTTTTGGATTTGAACTTGGATAGGGATGGGAATATATGGGATGTCCAGTAGAATTTTAGAACAGTCAATTTGGGACAGAACTATGTACACTCTTTGTACATGACACTTCACCAGACTCCTCCTGCACAACACTTGCTTGCAGACTATCACTTGCTCTCTCTCGTGCACAACACTGCACTTGCAGGTACAGCTAGCACATGGTTAGGCCTAACACTGACTCAGTCAGGCCTGAAAAATTGCCATTTGCAGGCAGGGACCACGGGTCCCATTTTAATGTAGCAGAAATAGAATAGGAAGTCTTTATTGCTAGCTGACCTACGGTGGACTACTGCTCCCAGCAATCCCTCTTCAGGCCCTGCCAGCCCTCCTGGCTGCAGCCACCTGACTTTACTGCCCGTGACATTGCAATCCTCACTGGCACCACACCAGGGTGGATTTGATTCAAATCAAGTCGATTTAAATCATGATTTAAATCGCTAGTAAAAAGGCTTGATTTAAATCAACTCGATTTAAACTCATAATTTTTAAAGAGCAATTGTCATGTCTGTCCCGCAGCAGATTCTCCTCTGACCCGCTGTTGAATCACTGACAGTTCACTTTAATGGGACGACTGGTGATGCGGCAGTGACACAACAAGGTGAGGTAGGTGCCTGCAGCAGGTGAGTGGATGCCCACTAACAGGCACTGCCATGATGGACCTGAAATGACAGGTGCTCTTTAAATGTAAGGACTTATACTTGCTGGTAGTAGAAACTATAATATTTGCAAACAAAATGAAGGTTTCCTATTTAGAATAATAAGCTGTCAGGTTAGTAAAACAGCGATATCAGAACTGATTCAATCATACAGTTTGTAGTATATGAAGGAATATTCCTGAACTTTGGTTTATCTCATGGTTACAGTGAAATTGTGTGAATGCATCAATGCAGTGCATGCTATCTCAGCTTGCAGAGCTTGGATTCATTAAATGAGTTTACCAAAAATGTAAATATTGCAGAATATAATATAAAAAGAAAAGAATTGCGCTAGGTGTGTAAACGATAAAAAGATTAAATTAACAAAATAAACCATGAAGGATGTCCTGCAGCTGAACAATATAACCCCGATATAGTGCACAATGCTGGATGTGTAAAAAGAAAGTGCAGCGCTGGATGATAAATAAGAAGTATGTCAACTCCTAATAAATGTGAGCAACAAAATTATACATTATAGTGGTAATAGCATCATAAACCCAAATATTGTGAATTAAATCAGTGGGTGACCATATGTGCCAAACATTCTTAATATTCAAAGAAAAGTTCATAAATAAAAGTCCAAACAATCATATGTGAAGACTGTTCATGTGTAGATGCATCCAGAATATCAAAGATGCACTTCAAGAGAACCTTTTCACCGCTCGTGCTGCCCGTCACCACAAAGTGAAGCAAAAGGGAGGCTTACCAGAAAGCCAGCGACCGCCCTTTTCAGGGGGGTTAAACTAGGCATATACAATTCACTTGTGTGGCAGACTGTAACCAGGCACTCGATTTCCACAGAGTTGGTGGGGCATCCAATGGATAAAGAGCGGGAAAAACAAAAGGAAAACTCTGATATTGCAGACGTTCCGTAAAAAAATTATTTAGATAAAAAAGGATCCTGATACATAGAAATAGCCTTGCAAGGTAAAAAAAGGAAACAAGCTATGGGAGAAAAAACAATTGCGCATGCGCAGTACGTGTGTACGCGGCGTCCCTACGACCGTTTCGTCACAACTGACGTCATCAGGGGTACCAGAATATAAGCCTCATGTTACACAACTAAGCTCCATTTCATGCTGAATAAACTAAATTATTAATGTATCTTAACCACTTAACCACTTAAGCCCTGGACCAATTTGCAGCCAAAGGACCAGGCCCCTTTTTGCGATTCGGCACTGCGTCGCTTTAACTGACAATTGCGCGGTCGTGCGACGTGGCTCCCAAACAAAATTGGCGTCCTTTTTTTCCGATAAATAGAGCTTTCTTTTGGTGGTATTTGATTGCCCCTGCGGTTTTTATTTTTTGCGCTATAAACAAAAATAGAGCGACAATTTTGACAGCCGATCAGTGACAGGCAGTGTAGAAAGCACGGGGAGAGGTTTGTTTACACAGACCTCTCCCCGTTCCTCAGCTCTGTGACCCGATCGCGGGACACCAGCGGCGATCGGGTCCGCTGGTCCCGCGGCCGCGGTCACGGTGCTCAGGACCGTGTCACAAACGCTCCGCCGGCGGCGCGCACGCGACCCGCGGCTGGGCTCTTAAAGGACCACGTACAGGTACGTGGTTTTGCCCAGCCATGCCATTCTGCCGACGTATATGTGCAGGAGGCGGTTCTTAAGCGGTTAAGCCCCGGACCAATTTGCAGCCAAAGGACCAGGCCCCTTTTTGCGATTCGGCACTGCGTCGATTTAACTGACAATTACGCGGTCGTGCGACGTGGCTCCCAAACTAAATTGGCGTCCTTTTTTTCCCACAAATAGAGCTTTCTTTTGGTGGTATTTGATCGCCCTTGCGGTTTTAATTTTTTGCGCTATAAACAAAAATAGAGCGACAATTTTGAAAAAAATTCAATATTTTTAACTTTTTGCTATAATAAATATCCCCAAAAAAATATATAAAAAAATGTTTTTTCCCTCAGTTTAGGCCGATACATATTCTTCTACATATTTTTGGTAAAAAAAATCGCAATTAGCGATTATTGATTGGTTTGCACAAAAGTTATAGCGTTTACAAAATTGGGTATAGTTTTATAGCATTTTTATTAATATTTTTTTTTTTACTAGTAATGGCGGCGATCAGCGATTTTTTTTTTACTGTGACTGCGACATTATGGCGGACACATCAGACATTTTTGACACATTTGTTGGGACCATTGTCATTTATACAGAAATCAGTGCTATTTAAATGCACTGATTCCTATGTAAATGACACTGGCAGTGAAGGAGTTAACCACTCAGGGGGCGGGGAGGGGTTAAGTCTGTGTATCGGCGTGAGGCGGTCCTTAAGTGGTTAAATAGAAAACTATCTTTTGATAGATTTTTACTCCAAAAGCATTTTTTTAAAATGAATTTGATAAAAATCAAAAAAATTGATTTAAATAAAAAAAATCAGATTTGTTTTATTTTTATTTTTAAAATCATTGATTTATATCCACCTTGCTCCACACCCAGCTCTGACTGTTTCCTTTCAGTCCTCTCTGGCATGCCTCTCCAGTACTCCCGACTGCCCATGTCACTCACCAACCCTCCTGGCTGCGCACACACCGGTGGTTCCCTCCTGAAGACTTGCCCGGCAGTACTAGCTCCTGCTGTCCTCTCTGACTCCTCTCTGGGCCTCCTGTTCAGATCCTCCATGCGTCCTTGAAGGGATCTGTCCTGCACCCGAGTCCCAGGCCCAAGGTCACCCCCCCCACAATGGGGAGCGCCCTCCAAGGCCCCGACAGCCTAGCACTCCATCCTTAGTCCTTCCACTTGACAACTCCTCCCCAGCTGGGCTGATCCTGGGTATATCAAGGAGCCCTGCCCTCTGTCAATCCTAGTTGGGGATTGGTCAGGGCTCCTTGAGACACCTCAGACAGCTCCACCTCTCTTCCCCTCCTCTCTTCTAGAATCATCACTTCTAGCACCTACCTAAGTAGAGGGCGCTACACTGATTCTTACCTTTTGTAAGCAGGAAGTGGGGTAAATCTTCCGGAGGTCAAGTGGTTAAAGAAGATGGCCCATAGATTTTTTGTTTGAAATATGCATCTGGAGAGGGGGACTAAATTACTGTAGAGAGGGGAGGGAGAGTAAGCGTGTTTTATACATCTCTTTCCCCTGCTAACCACTCAAACAGTCAAAACATAAATAAATACAATATGTTTGAGCTCACACCCACCATAATAACAAAATATAAATGGTGAATGTGGGTTCATTTACAATGAGGCGTACATCATAAAAAGTATTTTTAGCGGCATACAATATTATTGCCCATAAAATTCAGATACTTTGTGTTTTCTCCGGACGGAGGAGATGCATCACCTGGAACCTGAGTGAGAAATCTTGACATCTTATACGGTGCCAAGGGGTGATCTTGTTGGGAGACCATCTGGACCTGGAGAAAGGCCTTGTCTGGGCTAAAGCCACAAGCGCTAACGATCCCTTGTAATGAGGGATCAATAGGAGCTGGTAAGAGAGCCTTTCAGCTGTTGGTGGAGGAACTGATTTTTAAGATCACTACGGTGGTGAATGGTGGAGATTGACATCAGGATTTATTTTCACATCACTTGTGGACTGTTTAATTATCAAATTTTTACATTTGTATATACATGATTGAATAGCGTGACCTTTATCTATTTTACATATATACAACTATTTCTGAATAACCGTATGACAATTATCTTTCTGGTGTCACACAGTAAATTTACATGTTTATATGCTTTATACACAAAAGAAGTAAATATTGAACATCTCTATGTTAAATACTTCAAGGGTCTGCTTAAACATAACTAAACTAAATTTCAAATTCAAATCTTCCAGTCCTAGTTACAATGTTATACAATTAATTGTATGAAATGTTAATAATGTATGTGAATATTATTCTTCAGTTTATACGTGTTGCTGAATTACCTGTTCTATAATGACACACTGCTCCTTAGTGCTTGAACATTGGATTTGTATTTATGTGAAAAAATATTTATGCTTCAGGACAGTTTCTCAGTTAGGAATAGATGTGAAGTACCCCATGTGGTTAGTATTATCTTCTAGTATTAGGTATTAAAATGGGAAGCTGAGATAAGGTGGCTCAGGAATACTTGATAAATGTGTTTTTTTTTAAAGGGTCATGTGTGCAAACAACAAAAGTCACAGTGCTACCATGTCAGTTAATAAACAATATACACATTTTATACATTCCAAAAGAAAAGAAACATTTCAGGCGCCAAAAACTCTTAGGAATGGAGACACTTTACAATATCATTAACATCAATCTATTAACATATAAGTAAATGGTACAATATTAAAAATTGTTTTTCAATCAAATCAATCTCAAGGGCAAAATCTAGTGTAGCTCTGCATAGAAACCAATCAGCTTTCATTTTTTTTTTTGTCAAAGCTTAATTGAACAAGCTGAAGTTAGAAGCTGGTTGGCTACCATGCACAGCTGCTTCAAATTGTGGACTCTCCAGTTTTAGTAAATCAACCCTCTTGCATCTTACCCCAACCTCTCATCATATAAAGAAAAACCCTGTTTTTTACTATATCATGGCTAGACCAAGTATAAAAGAATGTATCCACTGCTCTCCACTCTTAGGACATTAAAGTGGAGCTCCAGTCGTTTTTGTGTTTATTAAAAAAGTCAGCAGCTACAAGAACTGTATCTGCTGACTTTTAGGCCCCTTTCACATGGTCGGACCGTTCAGATCCGCCTGTCAGTTTTGACGGCGGATCTGAACGGGCGCTCCATGTTAGCCTATGGAGCGTCGGATGTCAGCGGAGACATCTCCGCTGACATCCGACCCGGTCCGATCCGCCAAAAGCAGACGTATGGGCTATACGTCCAGATCCGTAGCTGGCGGATCGGATCGGGAGAGATCTGATGAAAACGGACACACTGTCCGTTTTCATCCGATCTCTCCATAGAGATCAGCGGCGCTCGCAAGCCCCTCCCCGCTCAGTGAGCGGAGAGAGGCTTGTCATCCGCCGGTTCAGCGGAGATCAAAGGAGAGATCTCCCGCTGAGCCGGCGGACAGAGGCGGGCTCCGTGCAAGCGGAGCCCGCCTCGTGTGAAAGGGGCCTTAATAAACATTCACCTGTCCCAAGATCCAACGTTGTGGTCACCCCCGCTTTAAGGGGCTTGGGACAATCCATCATATATACCTGTGCTCAGCAGTAGTAAGGGAGTGAAATACAATGTATTCTGTAATATGGTATCTAATACAAACATAAACCCCTTTGTTAGGACATCACATGCATGACCACTCCTAGTGGGACTGAATAGGCCAATATACTGTACACATTTTAATGGCGTCTGTATTTACACTGCTCTCAAGCTCATACTGCTGTATTTTATCCCCAGGATTTTGAACACTCATACCCCCTTTTGAGATGCCTCCGCACACAACTTAAACTACACCTTCAGAAAAATACAAATATTGCTGTTCACACATTTTCAAGCTTTTTGTGTGAAGAATGGAAAACATTTCTCAAAAAACAGGCTCCATACTTCTTCATGGTTTCTGACGAAGGACTGGACACAGGTCAAACACTGTATTTAAATATGTTAATACTTCACGCTCTTGGAAATCAGATTGACATTGCACTCACTGATGCACAGGAATCGGATCACCTCAGAGTCTATGGATACTACATCAAATCGCATATTATAAATAATAAATTCCTACAAAAGGTAAGTGAAGTCATTTTAATGTATTAGAAACTATTATGTTTCAAAAGAAGAAACAATATCAACAACCCATCAGTCGCATTTAATCAGCTACCATTTATCACAGCTAGGCTTATTTAAAGAATATCTAAATCCAAAACTTTTTGGGGGGGGGAGAGAGCAGCAAAGGGTTGGTTTATTTACCATTTATACAGTTGCAATAACAAGTATGTGAACCCTTTTGGAATGATATGGATTTCTGCACAAATTGGTCATAAAATGTGATATGATCTTCATCTAAGTCACAACAATAGACAATCACAGTCTACTTAAACTAATAACACACAAAGAATTAAATGTTACCATGTTTTTATTGAACACACCATGTAAACATTCACAATGCAGGTGAAAAAAGTATGTGAACCCCTAAAATAATGAGATCTCCAAGAGCTAATTGGACTGAGGTGTCAGCCCACTGGAGTCCAATCAATGAGATGAGATTGGAGGTGTTGGTTACAGCTGCCCTGCCCTATAAAAAACACACACCAGTTCTGGGTTTGCTTTTCACAAGAAGCATTGCCTGATGTGAATGATGCCTCGCACAAAAGAGCTCTCAGAAGACCTACGATTAAGAAATGTTGACTTGCATAAAGCTGGAAAGGGTTATAAAAATATCTCCAAAAGCCTTGCTGTTCATCAGTCCATGGTAAGACAAATTGTCTATAAATGGAGACAGTTCAACACTGCTGCTACTCTCCCTAGGAGTGGGCGTCCTGTAAAGATGACTGCAAGTGCATAGCGCAGACTGCTCAATGAGGTGAAGAAGAATCCTAGAGTGTCAGCTAAAGACTTACCAAAGTCTCTGGCATATGCTAACATCCCTGTACGATACGTAAAACACTAAACAAGAATGGATTTCATGGGAGGATACCACAGAGGAAGCCACTGATGTCCAAAAAAAACATTGCTGCACATTTACAGTTTGCACAAGAGCACCTGGATGTTCCACAGAAGTACTGGCAAAATATTCTGTGGACAGATGAAACCAAAGTTGAGTTGTTTGGAAGAAACACACAACACTATGTGTGGAGAAAAAGAGGCACGGCACAGCACACCAACATCAAAACCTCATCCCAACTGTGAAGTATGGTGGTGGGGGAATCATGGTTTGGGGCTGCTTTGCTGCGTCAGGGCCTGGACAGATTGCTATCATCGAAGGGAAAATGAATTCCCAAGTTTATCATAACATTTTGCAGGAGAACATAAGGCCATCTGTCCACCAGCTGAAGCTCCACAGAAGATGGGTGTTGCAACAGGACAACGACCCAAAGCATAGAAGTAAATCAACAACAGAATGGCTTAAGCAGAAGAAAATACGCCCTCTGGAGTGGCCCAGTCAGAGTCCTGACCTCAACCTGATTGAGATGCTGTGGCATGACCTCAAGAAAGCGATTCACACCAGACATCCCAAGAATATTGCTGAACTGAAACAGTTCTGTAAAGAGGAATGGTCAAGAATTACTCCTGACCATTGTGCACGTCTGATCTGCAACTACAGGAAACATTTGGTTGAAGTTATTGCTGCCAAAGGAGGTTCAACCAGTTATTAAATCCAAGGGTTTACATACTTTTTCCACCTGCACTGTGAATGTTTACATGGTAATCTTAATTCTTTGTGTGTTAATAGTTTAAGCAGACTGTGATTGTCTATTGTTGTGACTTAGATCAGATCACATTTTATGACCAATTTGTGCAGAAATCCATATCATTCCAAAAGGGTTCACATACTTTTTATTGCAACTGTATACCTATGGGGATATCTCTGTTCACTTTTTATTCTATAGATACAACAGGAAGTAAAAAGGAAAACACTCTTGATTGAGGGAAATCCCTCCACGAACAGTTGCCAACCTTCCAAAACTGTTCTTTTTTTTTAGCTGATAAAACATGCAAAATGTACTAACAAAGCATATTTTGTACTAACAACCTGAAGTTGACAGAAGCTCCTATTAAAAGCTAAAATCAGGGTAATATCGGTATCAGTGCCGATACTAAATATTTGCATGAATATCGATACTCGTGCAAACGCTCCGATACTAGAAACCAATACCTTTAGGCTCGGTTCTGAGGGGGAATTCTGCTGACAGCTGAAATGTAAAGAAAAAGAATGGCAGCAATTATTGGTTGTTAAGAAGTGGGGCCGCCGCATCCTTAACAAACAATGACATTTCACCTTCTTCTCCCCTCTGGCCAGCTGTCACTTCTGTCCCTTGCCTCCTCCTTTCCCTCCAGCCAGCTGTCACATCTGCCGGGTGCCAATCCCCACCTCCTCCTCCTCTCCAGGCTGGCTGTCATCTCTAACGGGTGCCACCCTGCCTCTTCCTCCCCTCCCGTCGGCTGTCATCTCTGGCGGGTGCCAACCCCGCCTCCTCCTCCCATCTGGCCAGCTGTCATCTCTGGAGGGTGCCATCCCTGCCTCCTTCTCTCTTTCGACCAGCTGTCATCTCTGGCAGGTGCCATCCCCGCCTCCTCCTCTCCTCCGCCTGGCATTTATCTCTGATGGGTGCCATCATGCTCCTTCTCCCCTCTGATTTAATTATAATTGTGATCCATTCAATCCTGCCCAGCAACAACATAGCTAGCTTTCAGAACAGGCTGTATATGGAGGGGTTTCCTTCTTGAATAAAGCTGTGATCTGTGAGTTGGGGCTTAGGAGGTTTGGAATCTTCCTGTAGGTGTGACTGGGTGGGATTGAATGCTAATTACAAACTTTCCAAGTCTACCGTGAGGCGCAGGAATTTCCCGCATTTGGGCTGTGACTCCCGTCAGTGCCGTGCGATATCCTGGATGCTGGGCCGATCCTAGACAGCAGTGGGTACACAGCCGGAGATGATCGGTGCGGCGGGAGGGACAGCTGTGAGCTCGGACGTGATGCTGGGTCACGGACTGCTCTCCATAGACATCTTGCCTTCCCCTGAGAGCTATCTGCGGGAGTAGATATACACGAAAGAAGCAGGGCGCAAGATCATTTCCCCTGTGAAATACAGTTGGACAGCTCCAGTGGGCGATATTCAAGGGAATCGGGGAGTGGTGAGATTTGCTGGAAGTATCTTCCCCGGCTGAGGATATGCTATCATCTCACCTGTTGTAGCGCCTCACCTTCATACCCCACTGCACACGAACCATAGCCATTGCAGGACTGTTTTGGCAGCCTTGTAAGGTGGTTAAGTGGAGGGACCAGGACTTCTCCCCACTGTCCTAGCCGTGAACAGCATTATTACACACAGTGCAATTTTCATTAACACGGATGCTCTATCCCTATGGGTTTACCGCTATCCCAGGACTATGGCAATTGAACTTAGTACTTATCCTGGGATCGTGCTACCATTGATTGCAAAACTGTCCAAGTTGACGTGTGTTCTATCACATTGATGAGCCAGTGCTCGTATTGCAGCCTTGTATGTATGTGGATGAAGATTTGTCTGTGGTAGTTACCGGTGTTTTATGACAACGTTGTCATTTTTTATTTTGATTATATGGTGGAGTTGTATTTTTTGGACCAAATAGATACTGTGAATTTCAATAAAGCTTTTGTATTTTTCTAGTTACAACCAGCTGTTTCTTGTTGATGATTTCTTGTGGATCTTGTCCTCTTTATACTTATGCTGTTGGTAATCTAGAGGAACACTATACTTAAAGAGGAGGTCCACCTGAAATTTTTTTTTTAAAAGTCAGCAGCTACAAATACTGCAGCTGCTGACTTTTAATAAATAGACACTTACCTGTTCCAGGTTCCAGCGGTGTCGGCAGAAGATGATAAGCGATCGCTCGTCTCTCGGCGGCCCCCGTCGCCATCCTCTGTCAGGGAATCAGGAAGTGAAGCTTGCGGCTTCACTGCCCGGTTCCCTACTGCGCATGCGCGAGTCGTGCTGCGCGTCATTATTGGTCCCCGTTTTGTGTCCTGGGAACTGTGTTTCCCAAGACACAACAGGGCATCTTCGGATATGGGCGGGGCAGCTCCGGCTATCTCGTCCCGGAAGTGGGTGCAGATACCTGTATTATACAGGTATCTGCACCCCCTCCCCCCTGAAAGGTGCCAATTGTGGCACCGGAGGGGGGGAGGAATCCGATAAGCGGAAGTTCCACTTTAGGGTGGAGCTCCACTTTAACATTATACCTGTTAATTTTAGTGATGGTTTATTTTGATACCAGGTTTGAGGCCTATACTGGCCCCTTGGATCCATTTATAGAGGTGTAGTTAACTAATTACGTTTTCTTTATAGCGTGCATTCTGCACAATGTAAGTAATCCCAGACTCTATTAACCACTTAAAGACAGAGCCTCTTTTTAGATGTGTTGTTTACAAGTTAAAAACATTTTTTTTGGTAGAAAATTACTTAGAACCCCCAAACATTATAAAAAAAAATTCTAACACCCTAGAGAATAAAATAGCGGTCGTTGCAATACTTTCTGTCACGCCGTATTTGCGCAGCGGTCTTACAAGCGCACTTTCTTTTGGAAAAAATACACTTTTTTGAATAAAAAAATAAGACAACAGTACAGTTAGCCCAATTTTTTTTATATTGTTAAAGATAATGTTACGCCAAATAAAAATTGATACCCAACATGTCACGCTTCAAAATTGCGCCCGCATGTGGAATGGCGACAAACTTTTACCCTTAAAAATCTCCATAGGCGAACTTTAAAAAATTCTACAGGTTGCATGTTTTAAGTTACAGAGGAGGTCTAGAGCTAGAATTATTGCTCTCGCTCTTCCTATCGTGGCAATACCTCACATGTGTGGTTTGAACAGCGTTTTATTTTTTCTTATTTATTTTACCTTTTTTTTTTACATTTTTACACTATTTTTAAAAAAAATATAAAATTGTGTCACTTTTATTCCTATTAAAAGGAATGTAAACATCCCTTGTAATAGAAAAAAACTCTTAAATATGAGATCTGGGGTCAAAAAGACCTCAGATCTCATATTTACATTAAAATGCAATAAAACAAAATGTAAAAAAAATGTAATTTAAATAGTTATTTTTTTTTTAAAATGGCCCTTTAAGAGCTATGGCGGAAGTGACGTTTTGACGTTGCTTCCGCCCTGCAGTGATATGGAGATGGGTGGGCATCTTCCCCTCACTCGTCTCCATATCCAGCAAGTGAGAGGACGCGATCGCCTCTGCCGACAGCTCCGGTAAGCGACAGAGGGCCCCGGATCGCGGCTGGAGGGGGGCCTTCTCCCGCCACCGATAAAAGTAATCCTGCGGTGAATCCACCACAGAGACCACTTTTATCTTAAACTGGACCGCCCGCTGAAGACGAGGGTATCAAGGTTATGGCAGCTAGCTGCTGCCATAACAATGATATGCTCCTTCAAACTGCGGTCGGCGGTCCGAAAGTGGTTAAACCACACCCCTTTAAGCCATGCCCAATATGAGGTAAAATTGAGGGAATTTCCATCATTTGCAGAGTCTGAAAGACTACAAAGGGGGGTGTTCCAGACTCTAGCTGCTGCATGAAGTGGCTGTAGAAGGAACATAGTCTTCCTTAAAGTGGGGTGCAAAATGCAAATACTGCAGCTGCTGACTTTTAATAATCGGACACTTACCTGTCCCAGGGTCCAGCGATGCGGGGGAACGAAGCCCCCCCCCTCATTCCCCATTCCGCTCGCAGCACCGGCATTCTTACTGTGGGCCACAGCCGGGGCACCCACTGCACATGCACGAGCGGCGCCGCGCCGTGATACGCCGCACAGTCATCTGGGACCTGTCACGTGTCCCAAATGACTGACTGCGCCGAGGGGAAGTGATATCAGTGCCCGGGCACTGAAGGAGGCAGACTACGAGGGAGCCCCTAGCAACAGGCATTTAGAGGTGAATACATTTTTTTTTCTCCAATTATTTTATTTTTTATTGTGATATAAATTCATTATACAAACGTGCAGATGAAAAAAATAGTACTGCACCGTATGTACTAAACATCAAAGTACGATTTGCTAGACAGGTTCATAGATTGTAATCTCTGTCCACAAGTACATATGATTGTGAATGAGGGACTTTGATGCAAGAATTCCATAATGAGACCCCCCTCATGGGGTTACCAGGGACCTTTTCCCCAATAAGATTTTTTCACTTCCCTGGGTACCTGGCTAGCCATGAATTATACCAGCTACCCTTTCCATGCAATTAGGGCTAGAAGGACTGTTTCTGCAATACTTGAGCGATGTGTTATATGCAGGGGGTGAATTCCAGCACATGTGGGGTTAAGAAACTTTTTTTCTGTTACAGGTTTCCTAGCCACTTACTGTAAGGTGACCAGATTTTTAAAATGAAATCCGGGGACATTTTTATTTATTTTTTGGCAAATGGTAAACTATTTTATAAGCATATTTTCCTCAACTTATATATGCATATTGTAAGGTACACGTCTTTCTTCTTGTATTCTAAGTGCCTAGGCCAGAGATGGTAGAAGCGGAGATCCCAGTTCACCGGTGGTTAACACACACACACACATACACGGGTTTGTAAGTGAAGGTGGTTACAAAGTTTAATAGACAATACGTTCCTCTTTTATGGGAAATGCAGAGGGAGGGGACAGCTCTCCCAAGAACCAATCAGACACATACACATATGCATACATTAACAACTTCTTGTCACGTGACAGTCTTCAGTTGAAATATGGAATATGGGACAAAGGTCAGTCATGTGCTGGTGGTTAGTTTGCAACAGGAAATACAAGGCAAAGGTTTAGAGTATGACAGTTAATTCTGTTATCTGTACACCCCTGCTGACTTGACCACAAGAAACTCCTAAGTCATTCCATATCCTCTGGTGAAGTACAGAGTTAGAAACCACATAACAGCTGCGTCCTGATGTCAACATACTGGTCAAAACCGTTTTTCTAAGAAATATACTTACAACAGCTTTGTTTAAAAGCTGAAAGTTAAGCATATTCATTTCAACCCCTATCAAAATGGTATATCATTATAAGTAGCCCCCTTATAATCCTCTCTTTGATCATTCTGATTTAACATAATGATCATCCTTTATCCTTGTAACGTTGGTAAGTATTAATGGGGGCGTGTCATTTAGGAGTGAGGTAAAATTTAAAGGTATGGCCATTAAAGGAACTCTGGCAGTACTGGGATGTAGTTTACTGCATATCCAGCACTTTTCAAAACCTGATTTTTGGGCATAGCTATATTTAAATTTCAACAACAACATTTTATCAGAAAACTCTTGGGGGGGTTCACTTCTTCTATGCCTTACTATAGGAGTGTTATTTGACTTGGGAATCCCACATATTCCTTTTAGTGGTCCCAAATCCTCTGGGTGGTATACACAGTTAGCTATCAGCCAAGTAGGTAAGAATACTACCAAAATTAGACAGCACCAGAGGCATAAGGTCTTCCCTGTTGCTGATGTTGAAAACATTATATATATATCTAATGTCCTCAAAATTCACTATTCTTCTTCTTCTTCTTCACTTGTCCTGATGATGGAAAGATTCTGTTTAGTTTCCAGGTAAAATCATCGTGTCCTCCAGGGAGATTTGTCCTATGCCTTCCTGAATATCTTGTAGATTTTGTTGTTGTCTTGAAGGGAGTGTATCCTCGGTTACTGTTAGGGGCTCTGGAGTTGAGGGGAGCTGGGGACACTTCTTCAGTCGGCTGGCGTGGATCCAGGTGTTGCCTAGGTCCGTCAGTACCGCGGTCCTGGATACCTTTTCCACCTTCCACGGTCCGGAGTAGATTGGTCCAATTCTTTTCCTGTGAGCCAGCTGCTTAATCAGTACTTTGTCCCCTGGGATAAAGGGGTGGGTTGGTTCTGTTGAAAGAGGAAAAAAGGTGACAGAAACTTGTTCATTTATTTCATGAAGCATACTTACCAGACTTTTCACGTACACTTCCTGTTGGGAATAAACGTTAATGTCAGAATTTGGGTCTAATGGGGGTAATTCTATATTTGCAGGGATTCCCATTAGAATTTCAAAAGGGGACAATCCTGTCCTAGAATGGGGGGTGGTTCTTATCTGAAAAAGGACAGAAGGTAAGTGTTCCAACCAACCTTTTAGAGTACCTCCTGTAGCCTTTTTTAATTTGTCTTTGATGTTCCTGTTCATTCTCTCTACTATTCCTGCACTCTGGGGATGATAGGGAATATGTAGTTTCCATTGCATCCCCAGAGATTTGGCTACAACTTGGGTCACTGAGGAACTAAATGCGGGTCCTCTGTCGGACCATATGGTTGTGGGTATCCCGAACCTACAGATCCAATAATTTAACAAGCATCTCGCTGCTATATTTGCGGTTTCTCCGGTACAGGGAATTGCCTCAACCCAAGCTGACCATTTGTCAACGATTACGCAGAGGCACCTCAAGTTTCCCTTTTGCTTTGGTAGGTGTGTGAAGTCTATTTGTAAATCTGTTAATGGTCCCAAGGGTGGAGGTAGATGGCCATGTAGGCCATGTCTTTTTCCTTGAACATTGTTCTGGGCACAAGTTAAGCAGCTTCTAGTTAGAAGCTTAGTTTGTTTTTGTAAATTATTTGTGCAAAAAGATTTTGAATATATATTTACAAGAGGGGCGGGTCCTATGTGTCCTGGGCCATGGAGGTAGGATAAAATTAGGATACAATTAGCTTCAGGTATACCCAGGATCTTCCCCTCTTTTGTCCAAAGACCTTCAGAGTCTTTGGTCAAACCTTCATTTGCCCAGAAATGGACATCTGTATCTGTGGCCATTGACTGCATTTGGGCCACAACAGTTTTGAAATCAGGGGATGAGAAGTGCTCTTTAAAGAAGATTGTGGTAGGGGCTGGTGAATTGGGTGAACTGGCAGCAGCCTTTTTTGCTTCTCTGTCTGCGAAAGCATTTCCTTTTGATACCATACTATTGTCTGATGAGTGGGCTTTTACTTTTATAACAGCAACCTTTTTAGGGAGCAGAATTGCTTGCAGTAGATTAAGGATCTGCTCTGAATTAGCTATCTGTTTGTTGTCTGCTGTTTTAAATCCTCTATTGGCCCATATCACACCAAAATCATGTACCACTCCAAATGCATATCTGCTGTCTGTATAAATGTTGACTTCCTTGTTTGTGAACAGAATACAGGCTCTGGTCAGAGCTTCTAGTTCTGCTACTTGGGCAGAAACAGGGGGCAATGGTTTTGCCTCTAGTACTGTATGTGGCAGCTGAACTACAGCATAGCCAGTTAAAAATGTAGAGTCAGAGGGACGGGAACAACTACCATCTACAAAAACATTTTCGGCATTTATAATTGGAATGTCAGAAAGATCAGGTCTTGGTGAAGTGACTTGTTCCACTTTTTCTACACAATTATGTGTGTGATCAGGTTCGTGTGGTAAACGTAACATGGAATGTAGTAAACGTACAACTGGATTGCTATTCGGAACATATTTAAGTACCAAGTTGTCAGTATTTAACAAAGTGATCTCGTATCCACTGAGTCTTTGGGAAGTCATGTGTTGTGTGTTCATATTCTGTATGAGGTGGGTAACTGAATGAGTGGTGTACAGTGTCATTTTGTGTCCCAATACTATTTTGTTGGCATCCTGTGCAGACATGGCACAGGCAGCGACATTCTGAAGACAGGACGGCATGCCCTGGACTTGGATAGGGAGTTTTCTAGATAAATATGACCCTGAACCATGAGATTGTGCAAGTACTGCAGCAAAAGATTTTCCTGAAACTACACAGTACAACTGGAAGGCTTTACCATAATCTACCAATCCCAGGGCGGGGGCGGTGGACAAACTCTTAATAAGAGCATTAAAAGCATTTTTTCTGTCTTCTGTCCAGTCTATCAATTTAGGGGCGTTTGACCCGGCAGCCTCTCGTAGGATACTATCATAATGAGAACAGTCAGGAATCCACTGGCGGCAATATACAATTGCGCCCAGAAATGACAACAAAGCTGCTTTGTCTTTTGGAGGACTGAGAGCTTGTAAGGCTGCGGCACGTTTGGGGGACACTAGCCTGGTCCCCTTGTCCAGAATACATCCTAGGTATTCTACTTGTGGTAGACACCACTGTATTTTTTTCCTTGAGGCTAGGTGGCCGGCTTCGGCCAGATGTTCTAACAGTAATGTTGAATCGACCGCACAATCTTCAGCAGAACGACTGCACAAGAGCAAGTCGTCCACATACTGTATTAGTACCGACCCATGCTCGGAAGTCCAAGACTTGACGGTCTCGTTGAGTACCATGGAGAAGGCGGCGGGGCTGTCTACATACCCTTGCGGTAAACGCGACCAAGTTAACTGGCCCCCGGCCCATGAGAAGGCAAAAATAGGTTGAGCCTCTTCGGCAATAGGGATGCTAAAAAATGCGTTTGCCAAATCAATCACTGTGTAGCATAGGGAATCTGCAGGTATGCATGAAAAAATGAATGTTATATCAGATACCAAGGGCGGGAGACGTAATTGGGGAGTGTAGGGTGTGCAGTTGATAAATCCTACGCTACCTTTGTTTTCTGCCCAGATTTTGTGAGTCTCTAAAGTAGCGGGCAGTAACATAAAGAATCCTTTATGTGTGTGTCGTTTAGGACCAGTCAGGTCACAGAAAGGGGAACTTGCAGTTAGTGACCCTTCTTTGTCAAATTTAATAGTGATACTTAGACTGGACAACAGGTCCCTTCCCATAAGGGATACAGGACAGGAGGTCAACACAGCAAAAGATTGATCGCACAAATGTTGCCCCTCGGGAGTGGTTACAGGTAATGGTGGAGTGATGGGATGGGTAACAGGGGTCCCATTTATACCAATAGAGTTTACTTGCGAGGACATGAGGTTCTAGTGAGGGATATAATTGGAGGCGAGGACCAGGCTCTCCTGAGTCCATTTTTACAGTGACATAAGGTGGAGGGGGTTCAAAGGTAGGGGCGGATACATTTGTTTTAACTGCGGGAGTCTTTTTAGCATATTTCTTTCTATAATCTTTTAAACATTTGCTCCATGAGTGATAACAATCTTTCATGTATTGAGGGTCATTAGATTTACCCGGGGGGTAGGAATGCTTATGCGTCTGACAAATTTTGCTAACTTTCTTCCAATCTTCCTCTGAACAAGGACCTTGTGGTCCCGGATCATGAATACCTAACTGGTGGCATCTTTCCTGGACTTGAGCCCAGAAAGGTTCCACCTGTGGTCCAGGTAGATTGTTTTTAATATATTCATACGGGCACGGGATCCCTATGTCTGATCCTGGGGTGGCCACAGAATTCCCCATCTAACAAAGTGGGCAGAGTATGACTAGTATGTGGGCACAAGTGATAACAACTCGTTTGGGTAATCACTGCTTGGTCCGTCAAATCAGATGGACTAATGGGACTGTGAAGGTTTACCCTTAGTACTCGATTTATGGTTCCTTTCTTTGTGGCGGGATATATTCCTCTTACCCCTAATCTACAAGAATAGCCCCCTGGTCTATTGGTTAATAGAACCCACCTATTTTCTATTTTAAAAAAAACAGTAATCCTATAGTACAATGTGGACAAGGTGGAACTATATCACTACAATCAGGTTCTGCATATTCAGAAGTCATTTAAACTCTTATACTTTATACAACATGCAATTCTTAAAATTTTTAGGTACTTACGCTGTCCTGTGGAAAAAGAAGTCTCACATATACATATATATATATATATCTTAAACAAAACTTTATACTTATTTCTATAGGTCTTATACTGTAAATCTTATGAACAGAATTATTTTAAATGATCATTATAAAACCATACATTTGTTCAATTTTATAGTGCACTTTTTGTTTCTCAAAAAAACTTAATGGGCGTCCGCTCAACCAAACCTTTTATCACGGGCGTAATCTGCTACTTCCCGGTGATTAAAATAATAATCTCTTTTACAATAGTTTTTTTTTATAGTCAGACCAACCTAGTCGGACTCTCTTTAAATACCCAAATAACCTACGTAACTACCTGCGTGTCCTTTTAACCTCCCGGGGGACCGACCTAGTCCCCCGCGAAGGCACAACAACCTAACCTCCCGGGGGACCAGCCTAGTCCTCCGCGAAGGCACAATAACCTCTTTAAACTAAATTCGTGGCGATGATCTGGACAGCGTAAGCATTTACACCCATTCACCTTAAAAGGTAAAAAAGGGCAAAATCACTTACCTGTCACAAGATATCCCACTTCTGAACACCAGTTGTAAGGTACACGTCTTTCTTCTTGTATTCTAAGTGCCTAGGCCAGAGATGGTAGAAGCGGAGATCCCAGTTCACCGGTGGTTAACACACACACACATACACGGGTTTGTAAGTGAAGGTGGTTACAAAGTTTAATAGACAATACGTTCCTCTTTTATGGGAAATGCAGAGGGAGGGGACAGCTCTCCCAAGAACCAATCAGACACATACACATATGCATACATTAACAACTTCTTGTCACGTGACAGTCTTCAGTTGAAATATGGAATATGGGACAAAGGTCAGTCATGTGCTGGTGGTTAGTTTGCAACAGGAAATACAAGGCAAAGGTTTAGAGTATGACAGTTAATTCTGTTATCTGTACACCCCTGCTGACTTGACCACAAGAAACTCCTAAGTCATTCCATATCCTCTGGTGAAGTACAGAGTTAGAAACCACATAACAGCTGCGTCCTGATGTCAACATACTGGTCAAAACCGTTTTTCTAAGAAATATACTTACAACAGCTTTGTTTAAAAGCTGAAAGTTAAGCATATTCATTTCAACCCCTATCAAAATGGTATATCATTATAAGTAGCCCCCTTATACATATGTGTATGTGGTATGTGTTTATGGAATGATTGTGTGATATATACATAATTTCTCACATTCCGTCCATGAGATAAAAAAAAGATACTTTTTTTTTTTGGGATATGACTACCAAATGTTAAGCAGATAAGATAGAGATTTTTTTTTATAAAGTATTACAGGGGTGCAGAGCGTATGGTGGTGGGTGGTATGTGCAGGAAAGGAGTTCGGAGTGTATGGTGGTGGGTAGTATGTACATGAAAGGAGTGCGGAGGGTATGGCGGAGGGTGGTGTGTGCAGGAGAGGAATGCAAAGTGTATGATGGTGGGTGGTATGTGTAAGAGAGGAGTGCGGAGTGTATGGTGGTGGGTGGTACGTGCGGGGGGGGGTGAGGACAACCCCACCTCCGTGTGCCTTCTGCAGCCAACCAGAGCCCAAAGCAAGATTAAGACTCTGCCTCCGTGTCCCGTCTGCAGCCAGCCAGAGCACCCAGCAACATGGAGGCTCCGCCTCCACCTCTCTGCCCCGTCTGTAGCACACTGAGCGCATGGAGGTGCCAATTGCAGGGGGTAGATGGGAAGGGAGTAATTTTGGCCAGTGTTCTGTCAAATTAGCCAACTCGTCAGAAAATCCAACCACCTCACTTCCGGTTTCTTTAAACCATCAGTAATTGTAGATTTTGACAAATTGCTGTTTGGACACAACAATGGCAACCGAATACAGTCCGGTACAGGAAGATTTTGCTGTTTTGACACCACAGTGGCTAACGGGGACAAAGTCTCTGCTCACCCGCCCATTTCTCTCATCCACCCACCCGCTTCTCTCATCCGCCCGCCCACCTGGCTCTCTCATGTCGCCCGTCCCCCGCCGCACCTGTGGCCCGGCTGCAGAGGTGGTTGGGGAGCCCTGCTCTAGAATACAGGGGGAAGCTATAAGGTCTCACAGGAAGCAGCCTGTGAGACACTGAGCAGGCTAGAGCAATCAACCCCTACTACACTGGCTACAGAGGAGCCAAACTAAATTTGCCCAGCAACCTTCACTAACTAGGAGCTACATTTATAAAATGAATACATGTATATTTTCTTTTAAGAATGTTAAAATGTGAGGTCATGTGTAGGTAAGCAATTACAGTAAACGGTATTCACCTGCAAGGCTCAGATCCCCCATTCCACTCTTCCTGTACAATAAAATGATAAAAAAATTAAAGCCAGCGTTAGCACATCACCCACAACACTACTTAAAGGTAATAAATGAATAAATAAAAACACAAATATATAAGGCACAGCAGCAAGCAAGCAAAGCCTCATTCAAATTAATGAATTCAAAGCAAAAAATAAATAAAAAATGGGAGAAAGTTTGTCAAAATCATTTGACCTATCAGAGTGTTCTCTGCAGTGTTATGCAGAAAATACTCTAGCTCCACTGCCTGCCATTTATTATTGAGCCTAAAATGCTGGTGCAGTGTGGGTTAAATACTGCAGTGGCCAGAGAAGTGCAGGTAGTGTTATTTGCTCTCTTTAAATAGGAGCTGGCGGACCCTTTTATTCGGAGTGCCTCCAAGCTGAGGCTGGCCCAGAAAGTGGGTACATAATGAATTTCAGCTAGAAGATCAAGGGACTGCGACCATGCAGGTTGGTACTGTTTACCTTAATTTGCACTCCCTAAATTCTTGCAACAGAGAACATTAAAGAGGTGTGATTACTTTAAGGACATAATAAATAATGGCATTCATCACTATATTATACTGGGCAACAAATATAAAAGAACACATGTAAAACATGGGTGGCTAAATACTAACATAAAAAGACATTAACCACTTCAGCCCTGGACCAATTTGCAGCCAAAGGACCAGGCCCCCCCTTTTTGCGATTCAGTACTGCGTCGCTTTAACTGACAATTGCGCGTAATTTTTTTCCCACAAATAGAGCTTTCTTTTGGTGGTATTTGATCGCCCCTGCGGTTTTTATTTTTTGCGCTATAAACAAAAATAGAGCGACAATTTTGAAAAAAATGCAATATTTTTTACTTTTTGCTATAATAAATATCTCCAAAAAATATATAAAAAATTATTTTTTTCCTCAGTTTAGGCCGATACGTATTCTTCTACATATTTTTGGTAAAAAAAATCACAATTAGCGATTATTGATTGGTTTGCGCAAAAGTTATAGCGTTTACAAAATAGGGAATAGTTTTATAGCATTTTTATTAATATTTTTTTTTTACTAGTAATGGCGGCGATCAGCGATTTTTATTGTGACTGCGACATTATGGCGGACACATCGGACATTTTTGACACATTTTTGGGACCATTGTCATTTATACAGAAATCAGTTCTATTTAAATGCACTGATTCCTATGTAAATGACAGTGGCAGTGAAGGAGTTAACCACTAGGGGGCGGGGAGGAGTTAGTGTGACGTGTGTGTGTGTTTTTTTTTTTTTACAGTAGGGGGCATGGCTGACATCTGATGTCACTGATCGGCTTTCCCGATGACAGGGAACAGCCGATCAGTGACAGGCAGTGTAGGAAGCACGGGGAGAGGTTTGTTTAAACAGACCTCTCCCCGTTCTTCAGCTCTGTGACCCGATCGCGGGACACCAGTGGCGATCGGGTCTGCTAGTCCCGCGGCTGCGGTCACGGAGCTTCCGACTGGGTCGCGAGCCGCCGGCGGCACGCACGCGGCCCACGGCTGGGCAATTAAAGGGGACGTACCGGTACGTGCTTTTGCCCAGCCGTGCTATTCTGCCGACGTAAATGTGCAGGAGGCGGTCGCGAAGCGGTTAAAAGAAGTATTTTTTTTTACCATTATACTTACCTAGGTGGATGCTGCATCTGTCCCCCGACACCTCTGCACTGAGAACCAAGCCATCGAACACCTCCGATGGCTCTGTTCTCTCAGCTCCCAGAGCAGAGAGCTGCTGCCTGTCAGTCAGCAGCTCTCCATTCTGCCCCCCATGTTCATTGGAGAGCTGATCTGTGAGGGGCAGGGAGCAGTCATCTCAGGCTCTCAGCGGCTCACTGAGAGGCTGAGACAGTCATTAGTCCAGGCACCTGTCAGATCCATACTTTATTATCATGACGACGTGGTGCTTGGACTGATTCCTGTGACGTCAGCAGAGAGCGGATTTCAGACCGCTCTCTGCTGAAAATGAGTCACAGGAGTGCAAAACGGAGTGCACTCCTGTGATCCATAGGAGAAGCAATGCCAAATGAGCTCAGGCTGGACTTCTCCTTTAATGAGAAAAAAAAAACAGTCCTTTAATAAATGCAATATAAGGTCAAAGCGGCTTCATTGCCATTCCAAAACGATAAAGAATGCAATCAGGGATGCAAGAGTGCAATCAGAGCAGCTAAAATAGATAATGATAAACATATGGATGAGGAGAGTAAAAATTCTAATAATGCATGCGATGACAATTGTGCTCAATTCATTAAGAATTTTGCGTCAAATACCGAATGCGGTATTTGTTTGATTCAGCGGTAATTGCAGCATTACTTAATCTGGTAATTTACTGCATTAAGCTGGTTGCTAAGAAGTGGGCTGCTGACAGCTGAACGTAAAATATAATGATGAAAAAAAAACAGTGTGGGGTCCCCCCCAGTCCATAACAGGCCCTTCGGGTCTGGTATGGACTTTAAGGGGAACCCCACGCCAAAATGAAAAAAATAATTGTGTGTAGTCCCCCCAAAATTCCATACCAGACCCTTATCCAAGCATGCAGCCCAGTAGGTCAGGAAAGGGGGGGACAATTGAGCACCCCCCCTCCGGAACCATGACAGGCCACATGCCAGGGGGTGCTTGACAAGGGCCTCATCCCCACAACCATGGCCGGTGGTTGTGGGGTTCTGCAGGCAGGGGGCTTATCGGAATCTGGATTAGATCCCCCCCATGTGAATGCGTATGGGGAACATAATACTCCTATCCATTCACCAAAAAAGAGTTAAAAAGGAATAAAAACACAGAGACAGTTTTTAACAATTCCTTTATTAAAAAAAAAAAAAAAAAACGATGTCCCCCCAATGTAAATCAATCATCAATCATGCCGCTGCACCTCCTGCCGACCTGAAAAAAAAAAAAAAACCCTCCTGCTGTCCATGAAGGCTGGCCACCTACTACAGGTTCCGCCGTTTGACAGTTCTTATATAGGAAAGAGCGGGGCCACCTGGCTATGTCACCTGGTGGTCCTGCCCTCTTGTGAAGTCACTGACCCAGCATGCACTAGTCCGTGACGTCACAAGGGTGCGGGACCACCAGGTGACATAGTCAGGTGGCCCCGCCCATTACCTATTAATGAACTGTCAAACGGCAGAACCTGCAGTAGGTGGCTAGCCTTTATGGATGGCGGGAGCACTTTTTATTAAATTTTTCGGGGGTTGGTGGTTGGTAATTTTGGCGTGGGGTTTCCCTTAAACTCCATACCAGACAGGGAACTTTATTTTTTACAGTCAGATGTCAGCCGGGAACCCGCTGACAGCTGATGAGTCATCCGTTATTAAAGACGCGGTGGCCGGCTTCTCAGCTATAGCGGTAGCTGGCTTCTCAGCTATAGCTCCAACTATTTTGATACAGCAAAGCCCTGGTCCATTGGTGATATGGACTTAAGAGCTTTTTTGAAGGATATTTACTGGCACAGTTTTTTATTTTTTTTGCAGTAAATACTGCATAATTGAAACATGAGTCATGTGTAAACGTTAGTGAATTGATCCCCATATCTAAGAATTTGCTGATGAAAAAAGTATCATTAGTAGTAACCAATGTGGATTTATGAAAATCGTTCTTGTCAGACCCACCTTTTAACATTCTATGACAAGGTAAGCTGTAATTCCGATAGAGGAAGGCCTGTGGAAGTAGTGTATCTATACTTTGCTAAGGCATTTGATACAGTACCCCATACGCAAGGCATTTGATACAGTACCCCATATGCACTAAATTTACAAATTAGGGTCTTCGGCACTGATGAGATCGTATGTACCTGGACAAAGGAGTGTGTCCAGAGGGTAGGTAATAATGGCAAATTTTCTAAACAGGCTGGAGTTGGGAACGGTGCCCCAGGGCTATGTACTGAGGCCAATTCTGTTTACCTTGTTCAGAAATGATGTGGAGCTTGGAATAAATAGTTTAATCCCAGTATTTGCTGATGATACAAAACTAAGCAGGGCAAAAACTTCACAGCAGGGTAAAGCACCTTCACAAGAAGACCTCAATAAAATAGAGGGCTGGGCAGCTAAATGGCAGATGAGGCTTAATATAGAAAAATGTAAAGCAATGCACTGGAAAGCTAAAAATATGCATGCAAGTTTCATGCTAGGGGAGAACCCCTGGGGGATTTGAGGATGGAAAAAGGATCTAGGGGTCCTGGTAGATCAGAGACTGAGTAATACAATGCAATGCCAAGCTGCAGAAAGTCCAGCAGACTTAGCATGCATTAAAAAGGGTATTTACTCAAGAAATAAAACTATAATTATACCACTCTAAAAAAGGTGGCCACACAATGACATTGGATGAGAAGCAGTTCACTCTAAAGCCCCATACACACGGTCGGATTTTCCGATGGATTCTGTCCTATCGGACAATGTTGTCAGAAATTCCGACCGTGTGTAGGCACCATCGGACAGTTTCCATCGGATTGTCCGACGGACAAAGTTCTATCTCCTGCTGGATAGATTTTCCGACAACAAAGTCCGATCACACCAATTCCGATCGTGTGTAGCGAATTCCGACGGACAAAGTGCCACGCATGCTCAGATCACATTACAAGACCAAAGCTATTGGCTACTAGCCTCTACGTAGTCCCGTCGTAGGCAACAAACGTCACCACGTTCAGAATGATCGGATTTTCCGACAACTTTGTCCGACCGTGTGTATGCAACACCAGTGTCAGACTAAATCCGTCGGACCAAATCCGATGGATTTGGTGGTCGGATTTTCCCACCGTGTGTATGGGGCTTTAAACTGCATAAGGGGTTCTTTACTTTAAAGCCCCATACACACGGTCGGATTTTCCGACGGAAAATGTCCTATCGGACAATGTTGTCGGAAATTCCGACCGTGTGTAGGCTCCATCGGACATTTTCCATCGGATTTTCCGACGGACAAAGTTTTATCTCCTGCTCTCAAATTTTCCGACAACAAAGTCCTATCGGACTTTTTCCGATCGTGTGTAGCGAATTCCGACGGACAAAGTGCCACGTATGCTCAGATCACATTACAAGACCAAAGCTATTGGCTACTAGCCTCTACGTAGTCCCGTCGTAGGCAACAAACGTCACCACGTTCATAATGATCGGATTTTCCGACAACTTTGTCCGACCGTGTGTATGCAACACCAGTGTCGGACTAAATCCGTCGGAAAAATCCGATGGATGATTTTGTGGTCGGATTTTCCGACCGTGTGTACGGGGCATTAGAGTAGTAATACTGATGTGGAACTCCCTTCTGCAGTTGGTGGTGTCAGCAGGGATTGTAGAAAAAACTTTTCGATGTAGTTCTTAACAGTGTACAAGGATATGGAAAACAGTAACTGGATGGACTTGTGTCTTTATTCAACCTCACCAACTGTGTAACTATATGTAACTACATAACACTGGGATTTTGTATCTTGTTTCAAGTGTATTTTCTTTGTAGCCTAGCTGCCACCAAAACGTCTATTTTTGGCTTCGATAGAGTGGGAAAAGGCAAAAACCTCCACCAGCCTTTTGTTGCAATGTTTTTCCTCACTGGGGAGACTTGCCTTAGGGATAACAAGTGAGGGAAAATATCTCTAGCAGACAACAATCAGGGGTTCGAATTAAAGGATAACAGATGTTTCTAATCTCTCCCTCTCTATTAAACAAGAAAAAAATGAAATGGCTGAGACTGTGGTTTAATGTTAAAAATACATTTAATTTTATTCATCTACACAGAATGCTATCCTTTTTGATGAAGCACTTCAGGGATTAAATGCAACTTTCCAAAAGCACGCAAAGCAGAGTTTTTTTCTTCAGTGCATACAGGAGATTGCGGACAAAGAACAGGTTGGTTTTCATGTTTATTGTATTAACTTTGGAAAATAAGTCATATTTTCTCTGTGGAAAGACTGCAATTACCATTACATAGAGAGGGCTTTTAACCAACAGTAACATAAGATAGGTTTCTTTTTTATTACCTATTTTATTTCCATTAAAGTGGACCCATCAGTAATATGATAGTCTGACAGGCTTGCAGTGAATCATAAGGTTTGCCAAGGCCCGAATATGTAATAAGCTAATTATGTACATGGAAAACTATAAAGCCTACATAAAAACAAAGTTTTTAATACATAAGACATTGATAAGATTAAGTTAAATGGTTCTCTTTCACATGCATAACTAAAATCATTAAAAAGGCTATACTTTCCCTATGGATAAAAAGAAAAAAAATCATAGATTCACATTAATATGAAGCATAAGTGAATCCAAAACCTTTTTAAAATTTTGAAGGGAAATTTTTACAAACTGAATTTGAATTTCATCTTGAAGAGTTGTCACAGAAACAGGTGTCCCTATTGGAGGGTTTTCACCCACCAATGGCTTTGGTGGCAGTTCAAAATAGTTTGAGTTCCCCTCACTTTCTGTATTGGTGACATTGGTCATCAGTACAAATAGAGAGATGTAATCTCCCAACAGGGACACGGACAAAAAAAAAAAAAGATAACAAATGGTCTAACCCTTCCCTTCTCTACAACTTACCATAAAATGTTTTTCATAAAGTCCATTGAGGGATACAGGATTGTACTAATTTTGGAAAACAATCTTACTTTCTTTATCGGCCAAAGGGCATGGGATTTTAGTCATTCTTACGCATCCGTGAAGTTTTAAAGCGATGCAACTGTGGAGAAGATGAGATGTAGAATGACACCAACATCAATGCCTGTATAGGGGCTTGATGGAAAAGACATTTCCAGGAATGACATTACGGATCAACCCAATATTTCAGATCATAACAGATAATCCCAGAAGGGGAAACTGAAACCTACAGGAGGAATGACTCCCAACTAACAATGTGGAGAATAAGCAATCATCCATCTTAAGGAAAACACTGGTGGAATGATAACGAGCAACAGGAAAATAAAAGTTAAATTAGTCTATTAAAGGAAAGTTACTATAGATAGGCTTAGATCTGGTATACCAAAACCCTTGATAACAGGAAAAGGAATATATAGACAGATGTCCAGAAAAAAAAATTTGTTTACAACTAGAGGCTTTGGTAGTGTACCCTTGACATTGTGTTCAATGAAAAGTGGGTCCATAATATAAGTTCCAAAATAGGAAAGATATCTCTAAAAATATATAAGTATGGGTATATATTTGTCTGAGCAAGATATAAGAAAGAGTATTTATCCACAATCCCAAAAGGGAGAGGCAGGGATGATAAGAACACCGACACAAGAGGGTAAATAGTGTACACTTGAAGAATTCAAGTGTCAAAAAGGTATTCAAAAATAATTTCTGTTAATGTAGGCAGTAACAAAATGTCTGCAGAGAGGGAGAGATCTTGATGAGAAAAAAGTACAATCCAAATTCTGGGAAAGAACTCTACTACAAAAAGTGTGGGGATAGGTGTTTGTTATGCACACAAGACAGGATTTCTATCCTTATGCCTCGTACACACACTTGGACTTTCCGGCGGGATTGTCCGCTGGACCTAGTCCAGCGGACAAACCGCCGGACTTTCCAGCGGAGCTCCTCCGGACTTTCCGAGCTGTGGACTTGCCCACACACGCCCGGACTTCTCCGGCGGACAATCCGCGGGACTTTTGGAAATGGACGGACTTGCCCCACACACGGAGCAAAGTCCGTTCATTTAAAATTTAACTGCAGGTAGACGGGACTAGCGAAGGCAGTGAATGCTCCTTCCCAAATCCATCTCAGACCCTTATCCGAGCACGCAGCCCGGCCGGCCAGGAGAGGGGTGGTGACGAGCGAGCTCCCCCCTCCTGAGCTGTACCAGGCCACGTGCCCTCAACATGGGGGGTGCCCTGGGGAAAGGGGGGCCGTGCGCCCCCCCCACCCCAAAGCACCTTGTCCCCATGTTGATGAGGACAAGGGCCTCTTCCCGACAACCCTGGCCGTTGGTTGTCGGGGTCTGCGGGCGGGGGGCTTATCGGAATCTGGGAGCCCCCTTTAATAAGGGGGCCCCCAGATCCCGGCCCCCCACCCTATGTGAATGAGTATGGGGTACAATGTACCTCTACCCATTCACCTAAGGTGTAAAAGTGTCAATAAAAAAAACACAGTCTTGGGGGGTCTTCTCGCCAGACTCCTCCGCTCTCTTCTGCTCTTTTACCTAGCTCTTTTACCGAGCTGAGGAGCCCGGCTTTCTTCTTCGTCGTCGCCGCCGTCATCTGGGGGTCTCGATCCGCCTTCGGGGGTCTTCCGGGGTCTCTTCTGTTCTTGCCGCTGTCGCCGCTTTCTGCCCCGTCTTCTTCTTCTTCTTCCGACGTTGACTCGTCGCTCTCTCTGGCCGGAATGGCATAGACGCGCTGTGTTGTGACTTATATAGGGACAAGGAGGGGGGGTCACATGCTCATGTTACATGGTGACCCCCTCCCCTATGATGTCACAGTCCCAGAGGATGCTGGGACTGTGACATCATAGGGGTCGGGGTCACCATGTGACATGAGCATGTGACCCCGCCTCCTTGTCCTTATATAAGTCACAACACAGCGCGTCTCTGCCATTCCGGCCAGAGAGAGCGACGAGTCAACATCGGAAGGAGAAGAAGAAGAGGAAAAAGAAGAAGAAGAAGACGGCGCAAAAGCAGCGACAGTGGCAAGAGCAGAAGAGGCCCCGGAAGACCCCGGAAGACCCCCGAAGGCGGATCGAGACCCCCAGACGGCAGCAGCGACGACGAAGAAGAAAGCCGAGCTCCTCCACTCGGTAAAAGAGCTAGGTAAAAGAGCAGAAGAGAGCGGAGGAGTCCGGCGAGAAGACCCCCCAAGACGGAAGAAGACCCCCGGAGCAGTGCAATAAAATATTTTAAAAAAATTGTTTGTTTTTTTTATTGACACTTTTACACCTTAGGTGAATGGGTAGGGGTACATTGTACCCCATACTCATTCTCATAGGGTGGGGGGCCGGGATCTGGGGGCCCCCTTATTCCGATAAGCCCCCCGCCCGCAGACCCCGACAACCAACGGCCAGGGTTGTCGGGAAGAGGCCCTTGTCCTCATCAACACGGGGACAAGGTGCTTTGGAGTGGGGGGGCCGCAGGGCACCCCCATGTTGAGGGCACGCGGCCTGGTACGGCTCAGGAGGGGGGGGCGCTCGCTCGGATAAGGGTCTGAGATGGATTTGAGGGGGACCCCCACGCCGTTTTTTCGGCGTAGGGATTCCCTTTAAATCCATGCCAGGTGACGGGGCTAGCACGGCGGCATTCACTGCCTTCGCTAGCCCCGTCTACCTGAAGTCACGTTCTAAATGAACGGACTTTCCGATGATCGGCAAGTCCGTTCATTTCCAAAAGTCCCGCGGACTAGCATACAGACCGCGGGATTTTCCCGCCGGACTCGCGAGTCCAGCGGACAATTTTAAGTCTGAACTTAAAACTTAGTCCGCTGGACTTTTGGCGGGAAAAAGTCCGCCGGCGCCCACACACGGGGGGATTGTCCGGCGGACTCCAGTCCAGCGGACATTCCCACGGGAAAGTCCGCTCGTGTATACGCGGCATTAAAAGTCACCCGAAATGGAAACGTACAGAAACCCCAATTAAATTCTGTAAAAAAGCAAAAAATAGGTATACGAATGCCACAAGATGAAGTCAACTAAAGATGGTTGACATCATTTTTAGAATTAGGCTACAGGAGAGCCTGAGAATCAAGATTTTTGGGGATTTAAATCAATAATTAAACTAGCAGAATAACACCTCCACAAAGGAAAAGTGAGGGTGTAGTGTTATGTAGAGGGCTGGCCTCAAGAACTGGCACTTACAGGGTAGAGAGACTGAAAATGAATACAAGGAAGCTCTGCAGAACCAGAAGAAAAATAGGGTTGAACCACCTCATCTAAAGACCTTCTGCGGTGGACGAGTTGTTCACTCCAACTAGCAGAGGTATCAGGAAGGGCTTGGTCAATGACTGAACCAAAGAGGAGTCTAACTTTAAAAGATGAGTAAATTAAATACTCCTTAAGGAAATTATCAGTCTTTCTGACACAAGGCCAATGTTCTCTATACATGTGAATAGAGATTAAGCCCATGCAAGAGACAAGTTTAGTTGCTTGTGTAAAGCTACCCCCCAGAGAAACCGCTGAATTGTTTTGCGATTTCTACACACACCTGAAGATGACACACATCGCTCACCTAGCACTTACTGACACACCTTGAGGTGTTTTAAAGAATTTATTAGGCCAAGCAATAATTATTAGCAAGTGCACTTATGCAATCAATAAAACAATAATGTCACTCTGAAAGATATGGTTAAACATCTGCAGTATTCTGAACAGGGGTGCTGATAAAAATCATGGGGCTCCGTACAGCCTACCTGATGGGGCCCCCTTCGGCCCCACCTTCAACCCCAAACCTGGCTCCTCCCAGACCCTGCCTTGAATCAATATATATGACTTATAGTGGGACTGCGATAGGGTAACGGACAATTTAGTGCTAGAAGACCCTTGTTGGGAGGTACACTAATGCAGGCCATACATGATGCAAATTTCTTTCCAGCAACCATAATATATTTTGACTCCCCCATCAACACTTACTGATTCCCTACTGCTGAGCTATTGTGTTCTGGTGGTGGTGGTGGTGGTGGGGTAGGGTGAGCGTGGGGAGCTGAGAAATCAATGGTTGTTAGTAAAGGGTATAGGCTCTGGCTATAATTGCATATAAAAATCGGCTAGGCTGGTTGCACCTAAGTCGACCTACTTGGGTACAACCAGCCTGCACATAGAGGGTTCAAATCTCAGCTGGCTTAACTGATAAAAATGACACTAACATCAATAATTACACTAATACAGTGATTAGATAAAATACTGTAAAGTCTACACTATATTATTGACACTCACTGGCAAGGGGTTAACATCAAGGGGCAATGAAGGGGTTAACTGCATGCCTAACAAGTGTAATATGTGCTGCTTTTACTAACAGATCTGGCTGTTTTTTCTCTCGGCTTTCCAGGGAGAAGAAATAGCCAGATCGCTGATCTGTGTACAGAGCCCTGTGTTTGTAAAACACAGGAGTTTGTGCTGTGATTGGCTACAGCTGATCAGCACGTCTCGGCCATAAATCATTGACCTGGACCTGCTGACAAAATTTCGCTGTAGCCAGTGGGTTAGCAGCAGGCGTTTGCATGTGCGCCCCTAACCCGGAACAGGCTGGATGACGTGCATGTATGTGATCCAGCCTGCCTGTGCCATCCTGTCGCAGTAAATGTACTGAGAGTGGGCCACAAGCAGTTAAAGGGGAAAGCTTGGGGGTGGTAAAAATGCAGTGTAAAGTAACATTCCACTGTGTCTTATGATCATTAGCATCAGGCTCCTTTCACATGACAGGCCTGATCAGAACTGCCTGTTCATTTTTCAGGTGGACCTGATCTGACCCTTTATTTACTTACTATAGAGCGATGAATGTAAACAGACTTGTGTCCATATACACCCTCCTGCCTCCAATCCAATCTGCTAAACAAAACGGAAAGAGATCTGTTCACCTCTTCCTTCCCAATCAGATTGGAGGGCAGTCGGGTGTAAACTGACAGTCAGTTTGTTTATACCAGCCACCCTTAGAGCAGAGAGGGCTGCATCCGTGTCCACTCAGCATAAGCTAAGTGGACACGGACCTGTCATCTGCCCACTTCGTTCAGCGGATCAGCGAACAGGTCCCCTGTTGAACATGTGGATTCTGCCCCGCTTGAAAGAAGCCTTATGATAACACACAGCACAGGTTAAGATCATCAGCATTATGATAACACACATGCATCAGTCAGCAGGTGCTCTATAATGGCTGGCTCTGTCACAGTGTGTTACATGACATGGCTGTTGGGTGCTGACCTTGTTAACTTGCTGACTGCAGTATGTGTGTTTATATCATCATAGTAATGCGGTATATCATCATATTCACCCGGGCACCCCTGTGCGCAGCCACAAAGTCCTGCTCCTTCTGCTCCTTGTCAGATGCCTGCCACTGCCTGCCAGCCTGCCTTACATAAGCCTCTCGGGCTCGGCTACTGAGTGTGAAGCTAAGCAGAGGAAGATCACTCCACCAGGGAAGGCAATGGTTAGCCGCAGTGGCAGGCAGCCGGGACTTGAGCAGCCAGCAACATGAGCAGTGGGCACGGAATGCAAAATGGATGTGGAATGAAAAAAAGTCTCTCCACCGCTCCCACCATCACATCATCAGAGGGGCCCTGCAAATAGCAATAATACACCTCCCTAAGCTAGTAGGAGCAGCTGAGCAGGGGTGTCATTTAGAAAGCCCTTTTTTCTTATTATTCTGCACTGAACTGTCGCCTCCTGATCCGAAGCCAGGCCTGGTACAACAAGGCAATAATACACCCCCCTAAGCTAGTAGGAACAGCCGAGCAAGGGTGTAATTTAGAAAGCCCTTTTTCTTATTATTCTGCACTGAACTGTCGCCTGCTGAGCCGAGGCCAGGCCTGGTACCACAAGGCCAGCTGTGCTGGCTTATCAGCTGCCCTGATTCTGAACAGTAATTAACAGAACTGAAGTGCATTTACCTAGCAAAAGTATACAAAGACTGTCCTAACGTGCTATAACATTCCCAGGTTTATCACACTGGCCAGTGATTAATGAAAAAAAAGTTGGTTGACAGAGTTGGGACCCTTGAAGAAAGCACAACAGTTCCTAGCAGACAACAAATTAACATATATGATGTTAGTCTCTTACAAGTCCCAGGGCACCCTCTTCTCTGCCTCTGGCCACATGCCACATGCCACATCAGTAGAAGTCCAGTTAAAGTCAGACAGGGATACATGTACAGTGCCTTGAAAAAGTATTCATACCCCTTGAAATTTTCCACATTTTGTCATGTTACAACCAAAAACGTAAATGTATTTTATTGGGATTTTATGTGACAGACCAACACAAAGTGGCAGATAATTGTGAAGTGGAAGAAAAATGATAATGTTTATCAAAATTATCTAAAAATACATTTGTGAAACGTGTGGCGTGCATTTGTATTCAGCCCCCCGATTCAAAACTTTGTAGAACCTTTCACTGCAATTATAGCTGCAAGTCTTTTTGGGGATGTCTCTACCAGCTTTGCACATCCAGAGAGTCACATTTTTGCTCATTCTTCTTTGCAAAATAGCTCAAGCTCTGTCAGATTGGATGGAGAGTGTCTGTAAACAGCAATCTTCAAGTCTTGCCACAGATTCTGAATTGGACTTAGGTCTGGACTTTGATTGGGCCATTCTAACACATGCATATGCTTTGATCTAAACCATTCCATTGTAGCTCTGGCTGTATGGTTAGGGCCGTTGTCCTGCTGGAAGGTGAATCTCCACCCCAGTCTCAAGTCTTTTGCAGACTCTAATGCCTTGTACACATGGTCGGAAATTCCGACGGAAAAGGTCCGATCGGATTATATTGTCGGAAAATCCAATCGTGTGTGGGCTCCGTTGGAAAAAATTTGAGAGCAGGATCTAAAATTTTCCAACAACAAAATCTGATCTGACTTTTTTCCGATCGTTTGTAGAGAATTTCCGATCGGACAAAGTGCCACGCATGCTCAGATCAAATTACGAGACCAAAGCTATTGGCTACTAGCCTCAACGTAGTTCCATCGTAACGAACGAACGTCATCACGTTCCGAACGATCGGATTTTCCGACAACTTTGTCCGACCGTGTGTATGCAACACCAGTTTAGGACAAAATCCGTCGGAAAAAATCAGACAAATTTTGTTGTCGGAATGTCCGACCGTGTGTACGGGGCATAACAGGTTTTCTGCTAATGCGGCGTACACACGTGCGGACTTTTCCCGGCGGACCTAGTCCAGCGGACAATCCGCCGGACTTTCCAGCTGGCTTCGCCGGACTTTCCGGGCGTGTGGACTTGCCCACACACGCGCGGACTTCTCCGGCGGACAATCCGCCGGCCAAAGTCCGCGGGACTTTTGAAAATGAACGGACTTGCCCACACACGGAGCAGTCCGTTCATTTAGAACGTAACTTCAGGTTACGTAGCTAGCGTAGGCAATAAATGCCGCCGCGCTAGCTCCGTAACCTGGCATGGATTTAAAGGGACTCCCTACGCCGAAAAACGGCGTGGGGATTCCCCCCAAATCCATGTCAGACCCTTATCCGAGCACGCAGCCTGGCCGGCCAGGAAAGGGGTGGGGACGAACGAGCGCCCCAGCATCCTCCGGGACTGTGACATCACAAGGGGGCGGGGTCACCATGTGACATGAGCATGTGACCCTGTCCCCATGTCCCTATATAAGTCCCAGCACAGCGCGGCTCTGCCATTCCGGCCAGAGAGAGCATCGGGTCAACATCGGAAGAAGAAGAAGAAGAAGAACAAGAAGAAGAAGGCGGCGCCGGCGGCGCGGAAAACGACGACCGCCGCAAGAACAGAAGAGACCCCCGGAAGACCCCCGAAGGTGGATCGAGACCCCCAGACGACGGCGGCGACGACGAAGAAGGTAGCCGGACTTCTCCGCTCGTGAAAGAGCTAGGTAAAAGAGCAGAAGAGAGCGGAGGAGTCCGGCGAGAAGACCCCCAAGACGGAAGAAGACCCCCGGAGCAGTGCAATAAACTATTTTTTCAAAAGTGTGGGTGTTTTTTTACTTTACATTTTACACCTTAGGTGAATGGGTAGGGGTACATCGTACCCCATACTCATTCACATAGGGTGGGGGGCCGGGATCTGAGGGCCCCCTTATAAAAGGGGGCTCCCAGATTCCGATAAGCCCCCACCCGCAGACCCCGACAACCAACGGCCAGGGTTGTCGGGAAGAGGCCCTTGTCCTCATCAACATGGGGACAAGGTGCTTTGGGGTGAGGGGGGCCGCACGGCCCCCCTTTCCCCAGGGCACCCCCCATGTTGAGGGCACGCGGCCTGGTATGGCTGAGGAGGGGGGGGGGGCGCTCGTTCGTACCCACCCCTTTCCTGGCCGGCCAGGCTGCGTGCTCGGATAAGGGTCTGACATGGATTTGGGGGGAACCCCCACGCCGTTTTTCGGTGTGGGGAGTCCCTTTAAATCCATGCCAGGTCACGGAGCTAGCGCGCCGGCATTTACTGCCTACGCTAGCTACGTAACCTGAAGTCACGTGCTAAATGAACGGACTTGCCGATGAGCGGCAAGTCCGTTCATTTTCAAAAGTCCGGCGGACTAGCCTACTAACGGCGGGATTGTCCGCCGGACTGCCAAGTCCAGCGGATAATTTTAAAACCAAACTTAAAACTTTGGTCCGCCGGACTTTGGCGCCAAAAAGTCCGCCGGCGCCCACACACGAGGGGATTGTCCGCTGGACTTGAGTCCAGAGGATAATCCCGCGGGATAGTCCCTTCGTGTGTACGCCCTGTATTTGCCCTGTATTTGGCATCATCCATCTTCCCATCAACTCTAAACAGCTTCCCTGTCCATGTTGAAGAAAAGCATCCCCACAACATGATGTTGCCACCACCATGTTTCATGGTGTGTTCAGGGTGATGTGCGGTGTTAGTTTTCCACCATACATAGCGTTTTGCTTTTAGGCCAAACCTTTCAATTTTGGTCTCATCTGACCAGAGCACCTTCTTCCACATGTTTACTGTGTCCCCCACATGGCTTCTCGCAAACTGCAAACAGGACTTCTTATGGCTTTCTTTCAACAATGGCTTTATTCCTGCCACTCTTCCATAAATACCAGATTTGTGGAGTGCGTGGCTAATAGTTGTCCTGTGGACAGATTCCCTCACTGAGCTGTGCATCTCTGCACCTCCTCCAGAGTTACCATGGGCCTCTTGGCTGCTTCTCTGATTAATGCTCTCCTTGCCGAGTCTGTCAGTTTAGGTGGATGGCCATGTCTTGGTAGGTTTGCAGTTGTGCCATACTCTTTCCATTTTCGGGTGATGGATTGAACAGTGCCCCATGAGATGTTCAAAGCTTGGGATATTTTTTTTATAACCTAACCTTGCTTTAAACTTCTCCACAACTTTATCCCTGACCTGTCTGGTGTGTTCCTTGGCCTCCATGATGCTGTTTGCTCACTAAGTTTCTCAAAAAAATCTCTGAGGGCTTCACAGAACAGCAGTATTTATACACAGAACAGCTGTATTTATACTGAGATTAGATTACACACAGGTGTACTCTATTTACTAATTAGGTGACTTGTGAAGGCAATTGGTTCCCTTAGATTTTAGTTAGGGGTATCAGAGTAAAGGGGGCTGAATACAAATGCACACCACACTTTTCAGATATGTTTTTGTAAAAAAATTTCAAAACCATTTATCATTTTTTTTCCACTTCACAATTGTGTGCCACTTTGTCTTTGTTTATCACATAAAATCCCAATAAAATACATTTAAGTTTTTGGTTGAAACATGACAAAATGTGGAAAATGAAGGGGTGTGAATACTTTTTTAAGGCACTGTAAGTTGCTCTCTCATTCAATCCTGCTGAGAGTCCCTTTTTTGTCTTCCTTACAAGTGGTGGGAGTGCTCTTTAGTACAGTCTGATCTCACCAGGCACCCAAATCACACCCTCCCAGAGAGAAGGTTTCTTTCCTTCTCTGAACTCTCATCTGGGTCAGCTATGGCAGGGATCCAATCATCCTGTGGCAGCATCAGCTCAGTCTCCTTCCCGCACACCTCCTTGCTTCCTTTCACTCACATGCAGCATTGTACAGAGTATGAAGGCAACAGCAGTGTCTGATCATCCTTCTTCTCCTGGGCAGCACAGCCCCAGCAAACTCTGGCAATACACCACTGTCCTCCCTTAACTGCAACCTTGTGGTGCTCACGGTCCCGACAGTGGCTTCCTCCCTGCATTCTGCAGGCTGGTGGCACAACAGAGCTCCCTTTCACCAGCAGCTCAGTTAAATGTCCCTTTGCACTGATGCAGCTGCCAATCAATGTCCTCCAGACCCAGATGATATCCCCCTGCACTGGAGGCACTCCATAGATGATGCAAAGTGTTTTTAAAGGCGGCTGCTGCGCTTCTGCATTAATGTATATTCATTTTAACCCTGTGCTCACTGCTGAAGAATAATACAGCAGCAACAAAGGAAGAAGTTCCATCAGCTACAGTCAAGGTTACACTTGTAAGACGCCATCACAGTTGAAGTGCAAAGCTTTTCTTTTTTTTTTTTATTGTTTATTTTTTTGTGAAAAAGTGTACAAAAAAGGAAAGGAAGAACACTTTGCAGATCTCAAATTAACAGGTAAAATAGTGCAGTTCACTAAAGATGACGATATGCCATAAGAAAAAAAGTCAATAGTGATTGGCGAAAACTGAACTAGTGAGTTCGCTGCAAGCAGGACGACCCTTAGTGTTTCAACATGAGAGGGGTAAATGTGATTGGCAGCAGGAGCATTTGTTACAGGCAGGGAGGAGAATCACATCACCCGACAAAAAGTTTTTGCATTTGCTCAGAGACTGAAGAGTGAATAAATGGGAGCAAGGAAAGGAGAAAGGGGGAGATGTGTTTGAGAAAGGGGGGGGGGGGAGAGGTGACGTTGTCCTTCCCAAAATCATCACTTTTCTGCTTACTCAGAACTAGGTGCAAAAAGCCCTTGTATCTCTCAGAAAAGGTAAACTGGTCCCAGTAAAAACACATCTTGCGGAAGCAGGCTTCATATTTTCTCAGGGATGAGGTCCTCCACATGCATTATGTCATTCACCGAATGCATTAAGGAATTGTGATACTTTTGTTTATCAAATGAGGTGCAGGTGGCTGGGTTCTGCTCTATGGACAAATCAGTGAGATTGTGGATGAAGGCACAGGCATCCCGCCAAAAGGGTAGAATCTACCATGTCCAGAAAATGTGGGGTAACGTGCACCTAGCAGTTCCACATCTTTAGGGCCCTCTATACCACCAGGCTAGGAGCTTGTAACCAGATTATTCTAGCCTCAAGGAGATGGAGGACTCCACTCTCTTTGTTCAGATGTCAGGTGTAGATCCAAATCTTTTTCCCACTAGAGATGGGTAGAGATGCACTCAAGTTCAATAGAAGTGGGTGGTAGCATATCGGTTTGTAGGCACGAGATTAAGAGTAGATATTATCTAATTTGGTAGGCCTGCCGAGTAGGTAGAGGGGGACAAAGCATGTACTGGATGGCTGAGACAGCTTTTACGCTTCTGTTTTCCCAAAAGTCTTGTAGTCTGAATTTTTTAGTCATTACAAATGGGCGGAACCTGGTATCAATGATCCCCTGGGGGTAAATTCATGTTCATGAATACAGGCGACATTAGGGAGTCCAGTCCTGAGTTGAATATCATTGGGGAAGCATTGAGAGCAATTCTATATGTGGTATCCAGGGTAGGATGGTCTTGTACTGAGGTTGAACAGGAGTTGGACAGGAGTTCCTCAGCCAAGGGATAGCTTTTAGGGGGACAGGAGACATGGCCTGTTCCAGAGACACCCAACTCTTGGAGGTAGCATATTTGCACAAATCTAATATCCTCGCCAAATGTGTGGCTTGATGGTATCGAACAGGATCTGGAAAGTCGAGTCCTCCTGTCACAGGTACTCACCCGGGCCGATATGCTGAGAGCTGCTCCCCTTGCGACTAGGCGCACGATGCCTCTGGAGTGGGTACAGAGGACACCGGGCACAAAGATGCACGGGTTGCCAGCAGGAGTGTTGCAGGTGGTGTGCAGTAGCGACGTTGACCAGGAGAGGCTGATGCTGCACTGGAAGTAGACACCTGGCAGGGCTGTGATCAGGCAGAGGTTGCAGAGGTACCAGAGCATATGCTGAAGGAGGACCCTCGGGAGCATGAGAGAACTGCAAGTCCAGAACACCGAGCCGGGGGTCAAGCACAAGGAACAAGAGATAGTCCAGCAAGCAGGCCGAGGGTCAAACACAGGTGGTCCGGCAGCAGGAGTCTCCAGGGAACAGGCCAGGGGTCAAACACAGGTAAGTAACTCAGAGAATGTCCAGTAGGCAGGCCGAGGGTCAAGCACAGGCAATCAGGCAGTAGAAGTATCCAAGAAGCAAGCCAGGGGTCAAACACAGGTAAGTGACTCAGAGAATGTCCAGTAGGCAGGCCGAGGGTCAAGCACCGGTAATCAGGCAGTAGAAGTATCCAGGAAGCAAGCCAGGGGTCAAACACAGGTAAGTAACTCAGAGAATGTCCAGTAGGCAGGCCGAGGGTCAAGCACAGGTAATCAGGCAGTAGAAGTATCCAGGAAGCAAGCCAGGGGTCAAACACAGGTAAGTAACTCAGAGAATGTCCAGTAGGCAGGCCGAGGGTCAAGCACAGGTAATCAGGCAGTAGAAGTATCCAGGAAGCAAGCCAGGGGTTCAAACACAGGTAAGTAACGGCAGCGGTGGTCAGACGGATTCCGGGTCGGCACAGGTAGTCAAGCAGATACAGGGTACTGGATACAGGATACAGGATACAGGACTGGAGACAGGACTCAGAAGAGACAACAAACCAGCAATTTGAGAGCAAACAGGGGAAGCCTTTTATAGGCCAGGTGAGTGGTCAGGTGGGATGCCCGGATGAGTGCGCATGCGCACTCGTCTTCTGTCAGCGCCGCGCACAGCGGTGAGGCGCACTGGCTGGGCTGTGTCAGATACCCGAGTGCCGCGGACCCGCGCATGCGCACCCGTTACCCGGCGTACCTGTACCATTCGTTGCGCTGCTCTACCGCGCGTGCGCAACCCTGGAACCCGGCGGTGAGGCACGGTATTTCCATGACAGTGCCCCCCTCCTAAGGGCAGCCTCCGGATGCCTACTTCAGGATGTCTTTGATGATATTCTCGTATTAAACGAGGGGCGTGGATGTTTTCAGATGGCTCCCAGGAGCAGTCTTCTGGGGGATAACCCTTCCATTTGACTAGGTACTGAACCTGACCTCTTCTTTTTCGGAGATCCAGAATCTTTTCAACCTCAAATTCTTCCTCTCCTTGGATGGTGATGGATGGAGGAAGTGGCATCTGCCTGTCAGGGAAAGAATTGGCAATTACGGGTTTCAGCAAAGAAGCATGGAAAACTGGGTGGATCCTATAGGAACTGGGGAGATCTAGTTCAAAGGCCACTGGGTTGATCACCCTCTTGACCTCAAAGGGGCCGATGAACCTGGGACCCAGTTTCCGAGAAGGACAGGGGAGTTTCAAATTAGCGGTTGATAACCAAACTTTCTCACCAATCTGGAAAGGCGGGCATTCCTTCCTGCCCCGGTTGTACTGTACCTCATACCCCCTCTGTGCTTCCTTCATGGCCTGTTGGATCCGGAGAAAGTTGTCCTGGATATGTTTGACTAGATCCTGTGCAGCTGGAGTAGGGACGTCTGGGATGGAATCTGGAAGAAAAGAAGGGTGATAGCCGTAGTTTGCCCAGAAGGGCGTTTGGTTAATGGCAGAATGCAGAGAATTATTATAGGCAAACTCCGCGTAGGGTAGTAGGCCTGACCAGTCATCTTGGGAGTATGAACAAAAACATCTCAGATAGTGTTCGAGGGTCTGATTAGTGCGTTCAGTTTGGCCGTTGGATCGTGGATGGTATGCTGAAGACATGGAAGTCCTGATTTCAAGGGATTTGCAGAGGTCTCTCCAGAATCTGGAGGTGAACTGTACCCCCCATTCTGAGGTGATGTTAGCTGGTACTCCATGTAACCTTATAATTTCTCTGATGAAGATGTCTGTGGTAGCGGAAGCCGAAGGGGTACCTTTCATGGGCAGGAAGTGGGCCATCTTTGAAAGACGGTCAATGACAACCAGGATTGTGGTAAAGGAATCCGAGGGGGGTAAGTCTACGATGAAGTCCATGGAAATCTCCTTCCATGGACGTTCCGGGATGGGTAGTGGACGTAACAGACCCCAGGACCCCTTGTTCCTCTGGCAAGTGTTACAAGAAAGAACGTATTCCTGGCAGTCCTTTCTCCAGCCCGGCCACCAGTAAGACCGACCTACCAAGTCCACTGTCTTCTGTATTCCGAAGTGGCCGGACATCTTGTGGTCATGAAGGGTCTGCAGGACTTGGAGTCTGACAGGAGGAGGAACAAAGATTCGGGCATGGGCCCAAAGTAAGTCCTGTTTCCTTTCAAGAAAAGGTAACGTAGGAGAGGAGAACTGGTTGGACGCTTGTTTAAGGGCTGTAGTCAAGTCAGGCTGAATAGCATGGAGGAAATTGTGGGCGGACAGGATGGTAGCAGGTTCTTTAGAGGATTCAGTGTCCAGGAACATACGGGATAAGGCATCCGCCTTGCCATTCTTGGAGCCGGGACGGTAAGTGATGTGGAAATTAAACCGGGAAAAGAACAAGGCCCAGCGGGCCTGTCTGGGTCTAAGGCGTTTTGCAGCCCTGAGGTACTCCAAGTTGCGATGGTCTGTGAAGATGAGAATGGGTTGGGAGGCTCCTTCTAGCAGGTATCTCCATTCCTCAAGAGTGAACTTAATCGCAAGTAATTCCCGGTCGCCTACGTCGTAATTCCTTTCAGGGGGACTCAATTTTCGGGAGGCAAAGGCGACCGGGTGGAGTAGGGCCTTTGGGCCACTTCTCTGCGATAGGATTGCTCCCATAGCAGAATCTGAAGCGCCCACTTCTAAGACGTAAGGAAGTTCAGGGTCAGGGTGCTGTAAAATGGGTGCAGAGGAAAAAAGTTCCTTGAGCTTCTCAAATGCGCCTTGCGCTTGGGGTGTCCATTGGAATTTGACTTGCTGACGGGTAAGTTGGGTGATTGGGGACACAATGGCAGAAAACCCCTGAATGAACCGTCTATAAAAGTTGGCAAAGCCGATAAAACGTTGGACTGACCTTTTGTCTGTGGGGGCAGGCCAATCCTGGATGGCCTTCACCTTTTGCGGGTCCATTAGTACTCCTCCGGTGGTTATGATAAAGCCCAGGAACTGGATGGTATCGGTCTCGAACTCGCATTTCTCTCCTTTGACGTAGAGCCCGTGTTTACGGAGAATGAGAAGAACTTTCCGGACATGTTGACGATGAGCTTCTAGAGAGTCGGAGAAAATCAAAATATCATCAAGATATACAATGAGGAAGTTATCCAGATACTCACGGAAAATGTCATTGACAAGGTGCTGGAAGGTAGCTGGGGCATTACAAAGTCCAAACGGCATGACCAGGTACTCGAAATGGCCGAATCTGGACCTAAAAGCCGTCTTCCACTCATCCCCAGAGCGTATTCTAACCAAGTTGTAGGCCCCACGGAGATCAAGCTTGGTAAAAACCTTGGCAGTCCTGAGCCGCTGGAAGAGTTCGGGGATGAGTGGGAGTGGGTACCTGTTCTTGATAGTAATTTTGTTGAGTTCCCTGTAATCCACACAGGGTCTGAGGGAACCGTCTTTTTTTTCAACAAAGAAAATCCCAGCCCCTGCTGGCGAAGAAGATGGCTGAATGAACCCTTTAGCGAGATTTTCGTCAATATACACCCGTAGGGCTTCAAGCTCAGTTTCGGACAAGGGGAAAATTCTTCCGAAGGGGATCTCAGCCCCTGGTAGGAGATCAATCGGACAATCATATGAGCGATGAGGGGGAAGAACTTCGGCTTTTCTTTCATCGAAAATGTCCATGAAGTCTCGGTAGGGTGTTGGAACATGTTGCAGGTCCTTGGTACTGGGTTGCATGGCAAGATGAGTAAGAGGTCCTGCGGGCTTATCCGGAAAACAGTGCTGCAGGCAGTAAGGGGAGGAGAACTCCACTTCCCTGTTGACCCAGTCGATCCGAGGGTTGTGAGCCAGTAGCCAGGGGTACCCCAGGATGATGGGGAACATAGGAGAGTGGATAACGTCAAAACGTAAAAGTTCGTGATGACCTGACTTGGTGCAGGTCAGGATGGGAGCGGTTTCCTGGGTAACCGGTCCTGAGCAAGATGGAGAGCCATCAGCCAGCTGGATTTGAAGAGGTTGCTTCTTGGTAGTTAAAGGAAGGTTCAAGTGTCGAGCCAAGGTCAGGTCCATAAAGCAACTGCAGGCTCCGGAGTCAAGGATGGCTCCCAACTGGAAGGACTCTCCCGCTACCTGTAGGGAGAGTGGAACAGTCAAGTGAAAATGCGGAATTCCAGCAGTGTGTGAACTTGAGAGGGACCGAGAAGGGCACTTACTGGGTCTTACGTGGCATTTCTGTAGGTAGTGCCCCGTGCCTCCGCAGTAGAGACAGAGGTTAGCTTGACGACGGCGGAGCCTTTCTTCAGCAGATAGGGGGGACCGTGCCAGGCCCAACTGCATAGGTTCCCCATGAGGAGGAGAGCGGGAGTTCCAAGAAGGAGCAGGTGCCGGAGGGACCCGGGGCATCATCCAGGTGGGACGAGGGCTCTGAAGTTTCTCTGCCCGTCGTTCCCGCAATCGACGATCAAGTTTAATGACAAGTTGGCAGAGGTCTGCGAAAGTGGTTGGGATCTCTCCTCGGGCCAGTTCATCCTTCAATACCTCGGATAGCCCCAAACGGAATTGGTACTTTAGAGCAGACTCATTCCAGTCTGTATCTGCAGCCCATTTGCGGAAATCTACTACATAGTCCTCTACGGGCCTTCTCCCCTGGGAAAGGGTGTGCAGGGTAGATTCTGCCGTACCTGTGCGTTGGGAGTCCTCGTAGAGTGCTGCCATAGCAGAAAAGAAAGTCTCTACAGAATTCAGCTGCGGGCTCTTTTGTTCCATCAAATGGTATGCCCAGGATTGAGGGTCATCTGAAAGTAAGGAGATAATGAAACCCACCTTGGTGGATTCCAACTGGAAAGTCCTGGGTTGTAGTGCCAAGTGTAGCAAACAAGAATTTTTAAAAGAGCGAAATTTCCTTCGGTCCCCGGAAAAACGTTCTGGTGTGGGGACCCTGGGATCAGGGTGAGACATGTCATGGGCAGGGAGAGCACCTCCAGGTGTTGGTGGGAGAGTGGAGGTGCTGGCTGCAGGGGGTGACTGGTCCGCTTGGTTTGGAGACAAGGTCAAGTGCTGAAGACGTCCTTCGATCTGAAAGTACCCATCTTGGAGGCGTTGTACAGCCTGAGTAAGGGCTGTCACCTGCTGGCATAAGGCCTCAAGGGGTGAACCAGCTCTGTCGGCCTCGGACATTGGCTGGTTTGTACTGTCACAGGTACTCACCCGGGCCGATATGCTGAGAGCTGCTCCCCTTGCGACAAGGCGCACGATGCCTCTGGAGTGGGTTCAGAGGACACCGGGCACAAAGATGCACGGGTTGCCAGCAGGAGTGTTGCAGGTGGTGTGCAGTAGCGACGTTGACCAGGAGAGGCTGATGCTGCACTGGAAGTAGACACCTGGCAGGGCTGTGATCAGGCAGAGGTTGCAGAGGTACCAGAGCATATGCTGAAGGAGGACCCTCGGGAGCATGAGAGAACTGCAAGTCCAGAACACCGAGCCGGGGGTCAAGCACAAGGAACAAGAGATAGTCCAGCAAGCAGGCCGAGGGTCAAACACAGGTGGTCCGGCAGCAGGAGTCTCCAGGGAACAGGCCAGGGGTCAAACACAGGTAAGTAACTCAGAGAATGTCCAGTAGGCAGGCCGAGGGTCAAGCACAGGCAATCAGGCAGTAGAAGTATCCAAGAAGCAAGCCAGGGGTCAAACACAGGTAAGTGACTCAGAGAATGTCCAGTAGGCAGGCCGAGGGTCAAGCACCGGTAATCAGGCAGTAGAAGTATCCAGGAAGCAAGCCAGGGGTCAAACACAGTTAAGTAACTCAGAGAATGTCCAGTAGGCAGGCCGAGGGTCAAGCACAGGTAATCAGGCAGTAGAAGTATCCAGGAAGCAAGCCAGGGGTCAAACACAGGTAAGTAACTCAGAGAATGTCCAGTAGGCAGGCCGAGGGTCAAGCACAGGTAATCAGGCAGTAGAAGTATCCAGGAAGCAAGCCAGGGGTTCAAACACAGGTAAGTAACGGCAGCGGTGGTCAGACGGATTCCGGGTCGGCACAGGTAGTCAAGCAGGTACAGGATACAGGGTACTGGATACAGGATACAGGATACAGGATACAGGATACAGGACTGGAGACAGGACTCAGAAGAGACAACAAACCAGCAATTTGAGAGCAAACAGGGGAAGCCTTTTATAGGCCAGGTGAGTGGTCAGGTGGGATGCCCGGACGAGTGCGCATGCGCACTCGTCTTCTGTCAGCACCGCGCACAGCGGTGAGGCGCACTGGCTGGGCTGTGTCAGATACCCGAGTGCCGCGGACCCGCGCATGCGCACCCGTTACCCGGTGTACCTGTACCATTCGTTGCGCTGCTCTACCGCGCGTGCGCAACCCTGGAACCCGGCGGTGAGGCACGGTATTTCCCTGACACCTCCTGATCGTTTGGGTAGACTAGGTATGTACATTTCCATTTTTGGGTGGCAGTGGGGCAGTCAGTCCAAAGAAATTGTATGAATTCCCATCTAACCTGGCATAGGACATTTGGGGGGCACCTACAGGAAGGGTTTGAAAGAGGTATAGCAGGCAGGAAGTACATTCATTTTCAAAATTCTGCCAAACCAAGTGTGGAAAGATGCACACCAGCATCTTAAATTCTGATGTATGGTTGAAAGTTGGAGGGAAGTTTTCCTGGAAGATAGTATTTAGGATTTGTGTGAGAGAAAGTCCTACATATTTGAGTTTGACTTCCACCCATTTCATATTATCCTATCCCCCTATTTCCCCCTAAGTGACTAAACCAAAAAAAAATAAATAAATAAAAAAAATAATAAAAAAAAATATATATATATAAACATAAAAGCCAGGGGTGGGAAGGAATATAAGTGTAAGAGGAGAAGAAGAAGAAAGGAAAGAAAACGAGAGAAAAAAAAAATAGAATAAAAATATAAAATAAAATAAAAAAAAGAAAAGAAAATTACAAAATTATAAAAAAAAAAAAATGTTTGTTTTGCCTCTCCCTCTTGTGCCCCCTCCCATCTTTTTTGGCACTTTGAGCAAATTCTTTGTTGTTCTTTATTGTTCAGTCTCTACTTGGCTTAATTCCCATTCTGTCCATATTTGCCCAAACCTCTCTTTCCTGTTTTCCTTCTTATGTATCCATCTCTCGGCCTCCATTATTTGGTTGACTTCCTTCTTCCAAACATGTATGGTTGGACATTTAGTCTGTTTCCATAATCTCGGTATCAATAATTTTGCTGCGTTTAATAGGTATGGAGTAATACTATTTATGTATATCTTACGTGACTTCATTGATCCATGGAATAAGAAGTTTATAGGTGTTAATTCAATCTGGCCCTGTGCTAGTCTGTCTATCCATGGTGCAATCTCTTGCCAGAAACCTTTGATCCTAGGGTAGTCCCACCATAAGTGAAGTAGGGTGCCCCTCTGTCCACAACCTCTCCAACATCTATCATCTGTCGTTGGGTACATCTGTGCCAATTTCGCTGGGGTTCGGTACCATCTGGTTAGGAGTTTATAAGAGGTTTCCTGAATTTGTGAACTTTTCGATGTATAATATATCGAGTCAATGAGTTCTTTAATTTGTGTCTTAGTAAAACTATGATTTAATTCCACTTCCCATTCTCTGATATAGTAAGGTGTCATATTTTTCTTAGTCCCTAGAATTAGTATATGCATTTGTGACAATAGGTGTCTGTGTTCAGTCATCTTTGTACATTTAGTTTCAAATAGGGTAAGTGAGTTCATGGGTCTCATCATAGTTTTCAATTTATTAAAAAAGCACTTTAATTGATGGTATCTCCATTCCATCAATGGGATTGTCCCCAGCTTTTGTGTCAACTCAATTAGCGTTAGTAGTGTTCCTTTCGGTGAAAATTTGCCACATGTGGTGTCCCCATCTTTCCCCCAGATCCCCATCGATCCCACTTTTTCTCCAGGTAAAAACCAGGGGAAGCCCTCCACTGGGGTTAGTGGTGATATCTGGGGAGCGTAATTTCCAGATTCGTTAAGTTGATCCCATATTTTTAGAGTATTCCAAGTTAAAGGTGAGGTCCATCTTGAAAGGCCCCTTTTTACTTTTGGAACCCAGGGTATTCCCTTTAAACTTCTTCCTGCCATTTTTTGTTCTAGGGTAACCCAAATTTTATTTTCTTGTTCATGATTCCAGTTTAGAATTCGGACCAGTGCCATTGCCTTATAGTAGGATTTTACATCTGGTAGCCCCATTCCTCCTTCTGATTTCCCTTTACATAGTATTTCATATGCCAGTCTGGGGCGTTTATTATTCCATACAAAGGCTGTAAAGGCCCTCCGTATATTCTTAAAGAAGATCTGTGGGAGTGGAATTGGAACTGTATACAAAATGTAAATAATTTTAGGTAATATGCTCATTTTTATTGCACTTACCCTTCCAAACCAGGTTAATAACTGTCCCTTCCATTTCCTCAGATCTTCTATTACCCCTTCCATTAGAACTTTATAGTTCAAGTCATTTGAATGGAAAGTTCCGTTTTAGGTTAATAGGTGAGTCAGGGGGGAATGTTTAGTGCCTCAGATTTTGAAAGGTTAATTTTGTAGTGGGAAAGTTGAGAATAACGGTCTTGCTCATCTAGATCACCTAGACCTAGATTAGAGATTGTTGTTTCTGGACGGGTAAGAAAGAAAATCAGGTAGGGGTAGGGGACCGGGGGGGGGGGGGGGGGGGGGGGGGAGAGAGAAGGGGAGGGGAAAAAAAAACAATTTTTTTTTTTTTTTTGTCTCTTCTTTTTTCAATTTTTTTTTTTTTTTTTGGCCGTCCAGGGGCAAGGGAGGCCTCAAGGGTACCTTAAGAATCAAGGACCATACAATTACAAGAGGCAAAGGGGAACCGGGTTAGGGGGAGAATGTAAATAAAGAAAAAGAAAAGGGATAAGAATAACTCGATAAAGGAAATCGGACAGAAATATGATTTAACGAAATTAAATAACAGTCAAGCGGAATGTTTGAAAAAATGTATATTATGCATATTTTGTTTGTAATCCCTTCGCAGAAATAAATAAAGAATTAAAAAAAAAAAAAAAAAATCAAATCATTAGCATATGCTGCCACCTTACACTGGGATTCAGTCATCTTCACCTCTTAATATCGGTATTCAGTCTGATGCGTCCTAAAAAGGGCTCCAGGATTAATATGAAATTAAGTGGTAAAAGAGAGCAATCCATTTGCCATTCACCAAAGGGAAGTCATGGGAAAGAGCCGCATTTGTTTTAACAGCTGATATTGGACGGTCATATAACTTATAACACATTAATCCACTGCATCATATTAGCCCCTATCCCGATGTCTAAAAGCTCTAAGGTATAAGGGTCCAGCCTCTAAATTGAGCGATCGCTTTTATAGGCATTAATCCACTCTGACATAGATGCAAAATCTGAGTGACTGCCAATATGGATCAGAGAATTATACCAGATAACTCAAACTGACACCTTAAAATGGAATCCAGGTAAAAATCTATAAAATCCTGAGTGAAAACAGTATCAGTCTGTTTGGTGTTATGCTCTTTAAGGTGAATGACTAAAGCAGGGGTGCCCAACCAGTGGCCCACGGAACCCTCTGATGTGGCCGGCGACCTCTTGCCCTGGGATGGCAGGTTGGCAAGCCCAGATTGCAGGTTGCCGACCCGCCATCCCAGAGCATCAGTGTTGTGAATGAAGCCGATGGTAGAGGAAGCAAGCGACTGCAGTGCAGAGCTGCATAAGCCAACGCTTCCTGTATAGCGCCGGCTCCTGTCATAGGCAGAGTGATACCAAATGCGCTCTGCCTGGGATACATCCGCTGGCGATAACTGAATGTAACTCACTAAAATCACAGTGTATGTAAGGGCATATCTGTTCTACAGTGGTTACTGGGCTACTTTAAAACTGATCCGCAGGTGCACCTGTGGTTTACCTGCACTGAGCCATAGACTTCTGGTTTTACCTGCGGGTTGGGGCGCTTTCAGAAAGTACACCAAACCTGCAGGATATAATAGAATTTTATGGCAAAATGCAGCTAACTCACAGAAAAACCACAGGTGAACTGTGCTGCACCTGCGGCGTGGGTAGACCACAAACCATCAGTGTAAAAGCTGCCTTAGGCCCCTTTTACATGATCGGTCCAACCCAATTGGACCCTCTATTCACCTCTATGGAGCGGCAGATGAAAACAGACTTGTATATGTTTACACCCGCCTACCTCATATCCGATCTGCTAAAAAAACAGAAGTTCCCCTTCCATCTGATCGGATCAGAGGGCCCGTAGAGTAGAGTGGGCTGTGTCTGTGTCCACTCTGCATATGCAGAGTGGACACAGACCTGTCATCCGCCCACTCTGCTCATTGTGGCCCGCGACTGGTTACTAAGTCGCTTAAGTGGCCCTCGCTCTTCAAAAGGTTGGGCACCTCTGGACTAAAGCATCTACTGTAGGTGGAGACCACCATTTGTCAATTAATGCTCTTGGAAAAAGAAAGTAGACCTCTATATTATTAGTAGGCAGAAGTCCACAGGTTTATTCCAGTCCTCATGAAGTACAGATTTACAGAGTATAATAAGAAGGTCTTCCAAGTCTCATTTCTATAAGACCCAATGCCTGGAACAGGAGGCTAATCCCCTAATTGCAGGGTGGACCAAAATTACATATTTAAAGCAACAAAGAATCTAATGTAAATATGTATGTAATATGTTTTTTTTGTATGTGTTATACAGGTGCAGGAATGCATTTCTCTACTGTCCACAGTTTTTAAGGAGAATTGTGATGTGCGTTTTGCAACTTGTGTTTTTTCATGCTCCTTGGCACTGAGAATACATGCAAGAACAGAAAACTCCCATCATCAGGTACAATAGTATTACCTAACCTATTTCTGACAGTTTAGTTTACACGTAATGTCAACAATTTACCATATAAATTGTGTATTGACTAAGGCTTTGTTCACACGAGCGGCTATTCACTTCTTGGAGCCAAAGCATTACACATGGTTGGTACACTTGAATAGGACATGTTTGGCAGCAGTATTGCCTGACAAAAGTGACATGCTGTATAAAATTTGATGTGCCATGAGGAGACTATGGCAATATACAGTGCATCTGGAAAGTATTCACAGCGCTTCACTTTTTCCACATTTTGTTATGTTACAGCCTTTTTCCAAAATGGATTAAAATCATTATGTTTCTCAAACTTCTACAAACAATACCCCATAATGGCACTGTAAAAGAAGTTTGTTTTAAATCTTTTAAAATTCATTAAAAATAAAAAACAAAAAATAAATCACACGTACATAAGTATTCACAGCCTTTGCCATGACACTCAAAATTGAGCTCAGGTGCATCCTGTTTCCACTGATCATCGTTGAGATGTTTCTACAACTTGTTTGTAAATTCAGTTGATTGGACATGATTTGGAAAGGCAAACACCTGTCTATATAAGGCCCCACAGTTAACAGTATATGTCATAGCACAAACCAAGCCATGAACTCCAAGTAATTGTCTGTAGACCTCTGAGACAGGATTGTATCAAGGCACAGACAGATCTGGGGAAGGTTACAGAAAAATGTCTTCAGCATTGAAGGTCCCAATGAGCACAGTGGCCTGTATCATTCGTAAATGGATGAAGTTTGGAACCACCAGGACTCTTCCTAGAGTGGGCCGCCCAGCCAAACTGAGCAATCGGGGGAGAAGGGTCTTAGTCAGGGAGGTGACCAAGAACCTGATGGTCACTCTGACAGAGCTCCAGCGTTTCTCTGTGGAGAGAGGAGAACCTTCCAGAAGAACAACCATCACTGCAGCACTCCACCAATCAGGCTTGTATGGTAGAGTGGCCATACGGAAGCCACTCCTTAGTAAAGGGCACCTGACAGCCCATCTGGAGTTTGCCAAAAGGCACCTGAAGGACTCTCAGGCCATGAGAAACACAATTCTCTGGTCTGATGTAACAAAGATTGAACTCTTTGGCCTGAATGGCAAGTGTCATGTCTGGAGGAAACCAGGAACCACTCATCACCTGGCCAATACCATCCCTACAGTGAAGCATGGTGGTGGCAGCATCATGCTGTGGGGATGTTTTTCAGCGGCAGGAACTGGGAGACTAGTTTGGATAGAGGGAAGCTTGAGGAAGGTGCGCGCCTGTTGAACACAGTGCGCATGCGCCGAAACGTCATTGCACTGCTAGTGACGTCACTGCGCCGGATGCCTATGTTCCTAAGCTGACCAGAGCCAAGCCTCGGTTTCAGGCCTAAGAGACTGAATCAGGATATCCTGCTGGACGGGACCCCATTCTCTCTTATGGACAGATCTTTCCCCACAGGTTGACAACGCTGGGTAGACGCCACTATTTGAGGAATATTTGTGGTGAACTCGTCTTAACCACATGTAAGTGGACAAATATATCTGTATATCTAATAAATTTAACTGATCCTGATCCGGAGGCGCTTTTACTGTATGTTTTTCTGCCTCTGGACCTCAGACTGGGGCAAAGGTTCATCTTCCAACAGGAGAGGGACCCTAAGCACACAGCCAAGATAACAAAGGCATGGCTATGGGACAACTCTGCGAATGTACTTGAGTGGCCCAGCCAGAGCCCAGACTTAAACTCGATTGAATATCTCTGGAGAGATCTGAAAAGGGCTGTGCACCGATGCTCCCCATCCAAGCTGATGGAACTTTAGAGGTCCTGTAAAGATGAATGGGAGGAGATGCCCAAAAATAGGTGTGCCAAGCTTGTAGCAACATACTCAAAAAGACTTGAGGCTGTAATTGGTTCCAAAGATGCTTCAAAAAAGTATTGTGCAAAAGCTGTGAATATTTATGCACATGTCAATTTTTTTGTTTTTCATTTTTTTTCAAACAAACTTCTTTCACATTGTCACTATGGGATATTGTTTGTAGAATTTTGAGGAAAATAATGAATTTAATCCATTTTAGAATAAGACTCCAACATAACAAAATGTAGAAAAAGTGAAGCGCTGTGAATACTTTCCGGATGCACTGTATACTGTACAGACAAGTCCACTGGCAACGGCAATTTGCCTGTGGATGGTCGGGAAGCAGTAAAAATGCAGATCAACTGTCTGTTTTCACTGCGCCTCTGCCACTTGTGTGAAAGAGGTCTAAAGAGGTATTTAAATGTTTTTTGCTCTCATTTATAGGCTCTTGCTTGTAACTAAAACTACAACATCTAGGTATTACTGTTACACAACTACAGTGATACTGGTTGAGTTTTGGGCTATATCTGGGATTGTTGGTTGTTGCTTTTGGCACAAACCAGAGGTAGATGCTGGTATCTTTTTATTTGGTAGCCTAAAGCCCCATACACACGGTCGGATTTTCCGATGGATTCTGTCCTATCAGACAATGTTGTCGGAAATTCCGACCGTGTGTAGGCACCATCGGACAGTTTCCATCGGATTGTCTGACGGACAAAGTCCTATCTCCTGCTGGATAGATTTTTTGACAACAAAGTCCGATCACACCAAATCCGATCGTGTGTAGCGAATTCCGACGGACAAAGTGCTACGCATTCTCAGATCACATTACAAGACCAAAGCTATTGGCTACTAGCCTCTACGTAGTCCCGCCGTAGGCAACAAACGTCACCACGTTCAGAATGATCGGATATTCCGACAACTTTGTTCGACCGTGTGTACGCAAAACCAACATCGGACAAAGTACGACGGACATGATCCGACGGACCTGGTCCTCGGATAATCCGCGCGTGTGTATGGGGCTTCAGGAGTGTCTGGGATTTACCATGGACAATGCAAAGAGGTTTGGACTTTACTGACTGCCAGCATCTTATAAATGAATGTCAACCTAGTGATTAAAGACAAGATATAGCAGCACAGTATTGAATTAGTTAGCATATGAAAGGCATAATGAATGGCAATGAAAAGTCAGAGTAGGGTTACAAGTGCGGACTAAAGCAGATGGAGGAGTCTGGAAAGCCTCTTTATATGCACTCATAAGCACAATAAAAATCAAGGTAGTTTTACACTAAATCTGTCAGAAACCTAGCTTCTCAAACTAAGAATGTGATGCAAATATCTGACCAGTGGTGTTGAGATCACATGTCAAAATGATCAGTAAATGGCAACAGAGAAGTTCAGGGGCTAGGAGCAGTGGCACCAAACTTGCGTTTACAAGAAAAATGTATATAAATGAAATGTCCCGTATCTTGATCTACTAATTGTTTAGACATGCTGTTTTTCACTGAAGGTAAGGTAACCAATAGTTCTGCAGTTTTTCATCATAGGCTTCCTTTAAGCTACATGGAATGAAATGTATATACACTGCCTTGAAAAAGTATTCATACCCCTTGAAAATTGTCCACATTTTTGTCATGTTACAACCAAAAACTTAAATGTATTTTATTGGGATTTTTTGTGATAGACCAACACAAAGTGGCACATAATTGTGAAGTGGAAGAAAAATGATAAATGGTTTTCAACATTATTTACAAATACATTTGTGAAAAGTGTGGCTTGCATTTGTATTCAGTCCCCCTGAGTCAATACTTTGTAGAACCACCTTTCGCTGCAATTACAGCTGCACGTTTTTTTGGGTATGTCTCTACCAGCTTTGCACATCTAGAGAGACATTTTTGCTCATTCTTTGCAAAATAGCTTGGATTGGATGGAGAGTGTCTGTAAACAGCAATTTTCAAGTCTTGCCACAGATTCTGAATTGGATTTAAGTCTGGACTTTGACTGGGCCATTCTAACACATGAATATGCTTTGATCTAAACCATTCCATTGTAGCTCTGGCTGTATGGTTAGGGCCGTTGTCCTGCTGGAAGGTGAATCTTCACCCCAGTCTCAAGTCTTTTGCAGACTCTAACAGGTTTTCTGCTAATATTGCCCTGTATTAAGCACCATCCATCTTCCCATCAACTCTGACCAGCTTCCCTGTTGAAGAAAAGCATCCCCACAACATGATGCTGCCACCGCCATGATTCACAATGGGGTTCAGGGTGATGTGCAGTGTTAGTTTTTCACCACACATAGCGTTTTGCTTTTATGCCAAAACTTTCAATTTTGGTCTCATCTGACCAGAGCACCTTCTTCCACATGTTTACTGTGTCGCCCATAGGGATGAGCCGAACACCCCCCGGTTCGGTTCAGACCAGAACCTGCAAACGGACCGTAAGTTCGCGAGAATGTTAGAACCCTATTAAATACAATGGACGCGAATGTTCGAAATCTAAAGTGCTAAATATAACGGCTAATATGCATTTTATTGTCCTAAAAAGGATTTGGGGACCCGGGTTCTGCCCCAGGGGACATGTATCAATCCAAAAAAAAGTTTTAAAAACCGCAGTTTTTTCTGGAGCAGTCATTTTAACCACTTAAGCCCCGGACCAATTTGCAGCCAAAGGACCAGGCCCCTTTTTGCGATTCGGCACTGCGTCGCTTTAACTGACAATTGCGCGGTCGTGCGACGTGGCTCCCAAACAAAATTGGCGTCCTTTTTTCCAACAAATAGAGCTTTCTTTTGGTGGTATTTGATCACCTCTGTGGTTTTTATTTTTTGCGCTATAAACAAAAATAGAGCGACAATTTTGAAAAAAATGCAATATTTTTTACTTTTTGCTATAATAAATATCCCCAAAAAATATATAAAAAAACATATTTTTGTCCTCAGTTTAGGCCGATACGTATTCTTCTACATATTTTTGGTAAACAAAATCGCAATTAGCGATTATTGATCGGTTTGCGCAAAAGTTATAGCGTTTACAAAATTGGGGATAGTTTTATAGCATTTTTATTAATATTTTTTATTCAGAAAATGGCATGGCTACCCCATCACCCCCCCCCCACCCGAGCCCATTACCAGCCCCTTTGGGTCTTGGATATGGTGGGCGCAGGAATGGGCTCTGCTGTGAATTGTAATTGTATGCCCCTGTTGAACAGGGGCAGACAAATTGGGCCTTTGGTGGTGATGGCGATCGGGTCTGCTGGTCCCGCGGCCGCCGTCACGGAGCTCAGGACTGGGTCGCGAACGCACCGCCGGCAGCGTGCGTGCGACCCACGGCTGGGCTCTTAAAGAGACACGTACAGGTACATGATTGTGCCCAGCCGTGCCATTGTGCCGACGTATATCGGCGTGAGGCGGTCCTTAAGCGGTTAATGATGCATAAAGTGAAAAAAATGTGAAATATTCCTTTAAATATTGTACCTGGGGGGTGTCTAAAGTATGCCTGTGAAGTGGCATGTGTTTCCTGTGTTTAGAACTGTCCCTGCACAAAATGACATTTATAAAGGAAAAAAAGCCATTTAAAACTGCTTACGGCTTTAATGTCATGTCTTGTCCTTGCAATATGGATGAAAATCTTTGAGAAAAATGGCATGGCTACCCCATCATCCCCCCCCCCACCCGAGCCCATTACCAGCCCCTTTGGGTCGTGGATATTAAGGGGAACCCTGCACCCAAAATAAAACCCTATATACTGTGAACAGCAGTATACAGGCGGTGCAAACAAGACAGGGACTGTAGATTTGTTCTTAAGTAGAATCTGTTTGTAATTTGGAACAGGTACATTTTTAAGTGTAGCTGCTGCCAAAAAATCTATTTGTAAGCTTTTTGGAGAACATAGGGAAGGGTTATCGCCCCTGTAACATTTGTTTTGCTGTCTGTGCACCTGTTCAAAACATTTCACCTCACTTTCCGTCCCAATGACAAATATTTTTGGAAAAGTGGGGTTTTTATTGAAACAAGGATTGGTGATAAAGCATCAGTAGACAGGAGACACCTTTTTCCCATATTAACTCTTACAGGATAGAATTTCCCTTCCTAGGGGTAGATTCCTTCTCACTTCCTGTTGTCTCTTTCCGTTTGCAAGTAGGAGTTGTTTGTAAGTTGGATGTTTGAAAGTAGGGGCCTGCCGTATATACTTTGCAGAAATTTGCCCCTTAGATGTTGGTGTTGCCACAACACTGTAAGCCCTCACAGTTACTCTTGATGGGCGCTGGAACGCCCTGCTGTGAACTATTATATCAGGAATTTTAATTACATGCCATTGTTGAACAGTGGTAGGAAAAATTGGGCCTTTGGTGGTGGTGCTACAACACTGTAAGCCCTCACAGTTACTCTTGGTGAGCGCATGAATGGGCCCTGCTGTGAATTATTAGATCAAGAATAGTAATTGCATGCCCCTGTTGAACAGCGGCAGAATTGGGCCTTTGGTGGTGGTGTTGCCACAACACTGTAAGCCCTCACAGTTACTCTTGGTGGGTGCAGGAATGGGACCTGCTGTGAATTATTAGATAGAGAATTGTAATTACACACCCCTGTTAAACAGGGGCTGAAAAATTGGGCCTTAGCCACTGGTGCTGGTGCCACAACACTGCAACCCCTCACAGATACTGTACTTGGAGCACAGCAATGAGCCCTGTTGCAAAGTATTGCGTTAAAAATTGTAATTACACGCCCCTGTTGAACAGGGGCTGAAAAATTGGGCCTTAGGCACTGGTGCTGATGCCACAACACTGCAACCCCTCACAGATACTGTACTTGGAGCACAGCAATGAGCCCTGTTGCAAAGTATTCCATCAAAAATTGTAATTACATGCCCCTGTTAAACAGGGGCTGAAAAATGGGGCCTTAGCCACTGGTGGTGGCACCTAGAAACAAAAATGTTCTTCCAAGCTATCATCAGGATCATTGAGGAGGAAGAGGATAGTCAGTCAACATAACAGGACAGTCACTCAGCATCAGCATAGGCAGTCTTGAAGGGATGTGACAGTTCAAAATAAATTATTCAGTTATATCAGCTTCAGGTGCCTGGTAGCTGGTGGTGATCCAAGACTGATTCATCTTTATGAAGGTCAGTCGATCAACCGAGTCGGTGGACAGGCGCACCCTGTGATCCGTGACAAAGCCTCCAGCAGCACTGAATGTGCGTTCCGAAAGAACACTGGATGCAAGACAGGCCAGTAGCTCAATTGCATACTGTGCAAGCTCTGGCCAGTGATCCATCCTCAAGACCCAGTAAGCCAGAGGATTTTCTGTGGGAAAGGTGTCCAAGTCTGACCTTGCCCCTAGGTATTCCTGCACCATGTATATCAGACGCTGGCGATGGTTGCTGGAACCGATCATACCTTGGGGCTGCGAACTAAAAAATTGGCTGAACGCATCGGTCAGACGGAAACCTTCTCCACCGCTCCTTCTGCTACTGACCGAAGCCTCAGCAACTCGTTGTCCAGGACCAGGAGTTTGTAACCTCCCAGTCTCTGGGAACGCGTTGCACAGACCTTTCTGCAAGGCATCCCGGAGATGTCTCATCCTCTGCTCCCTCTGTGACGGGAAGTTAAGGTCCGCAACCTTACCCTTGTACCGTGGATCAAGGAGAGTGGCCAGCCAGTAATGGTCCCTCTCCTTGATCTGAAGAATACGAGGATCCTTCCGCAGGCTTTGCAGGATCAGGGAGGCCATGCAGCGTAGGTTAGCTGAGGCATTCGGTCCGGAGTCCTCTGGGTCACTGAGGACGACATGATCCACAGCCACCTCCTCCCAGCCACGTACAAGTCCACCGGTTTCTTGGGACTGTAAATCATCCCTAAAAGACTGCTGCTGCTGATGCTGAGTGCCAGGCTCCACCTCCCTGCTGATACAATCCTCCTCCTCTTCCTCCTCCTCATCCTCCTCATCCTCTTCCTGTGTGATGGGTGGGAGAGAAGGAACACTGTCTGGATAAAGGGGGCCTTGAGAGGCAAGGAAGTCCTCCTATTCCTGCCTCTATTCTGCCTCAAGTGCCCTGTCCATTATTCCACGCAGCGTATGCTCCAACAGGTGGAAAAGAGGTACAGTGTCACTGATGCATGCACTGTCACTGCTCACCACTGGCGTGGTGAAAAAAATCCGAGCTCCCCTGACCCTGTCCTGGTGCTGTAGTCGCACAGGTACTCATTGATGGCCCTGCTGCGTGTGCAGTCGCTGCAGCATGGCCAACGTTGAGTTCCACCTGGTGGGCATGTCACATATAAGGCGGTTCTTGGGCAGGTTCAACTCCTTTTGCAGCTCAGCCAGTCGAGCACTGGCATTATATGATCGGCAGAAATGAACACAGACTTTCCTGGCCTGCCTCAGGACATCCTGTAAGCCTGGTTACCTGCCCAAGAACCACTGCACCACCAGGATAAGGACGTGAGCCTTACAGGGCACATGGGTCAGTTGTCCCTGTCGTAGGGCGGAGAGGAGGTTGGTGCCATTGTCGCAAACCACCATTCCTGGCTTAAGCTGGTGTGGCGTCAACCACCTCTCGGCCTGCCCCTGCAGAGCTGACAGAACCTCTGCTCCAGTGTGGCTCCTGTCCCCCAAACACACCAGCGCAAGCACGGCATGGCATCTTTTTGCCTGCGTACTTGTGTAGCCCCTTGAATGCCTACGGAGCACCGCTGGTTCCGAGGACAGAGCACTCGAAGAGGCCATGGAGGAAGAAGAACAGGAGGGGGTGGAGGAGAGAGGTGTGTCACAACCAGTAGTAGCATTTTGGAGGTGTGGTGGCGGAGCAACCTCCAACACTACTGCACCTTGTCCTGCATCCTTCCCAGCTGCCAAAAGAGTGACCCAATGGGCCGTGAAAGATAGGTAACGTCCCTGTCCATGCCTTCTGGACCATGAGTCAGCGGTAATATGCACCTTACCGCTGACCGCCCTGTCCAGCGAGGCATGGACATTGCCTTCCACATGCCGGTAGAGAGCCGGAATCGCCTTCCATGAGAAAAAGTGGCGTTTGGGAACCTGCCACTGAGGAACCGCACATTGCACAAACTTACGGAAGAGGGCCGAGTCTACCAACTGAAAAGGCAGCAGTTGAAGTGCTAGCAATTTAGCCAAGCTAGCATTCAACCGCTGGGCATGTGGATGGCTGGGAGTGAACTTCTTTGACGGTCCAGCAGCTGGGGCAGGGAAATTTGCCTGCTACAATCGGACGTCGGTGTACTGCTAGTACTTGGCTGTGACACACCTAATTCTACACCTTCATTCCTCTCAGTGCAGCTTTCAGAGAGGACTGAAGGTATAGTGAGGTTGGAGATCCCAGCTGATGAGGAGCAAGGAGAGGTCCGCTTTGTACTTTGGTGTGGGTCTTTAAAGCGGAGCTCCACCCTAAAGTGGAACTTCCGCTTAACGGATTCCTCCCCCCCCTCCGGTACCACAATTGGCACCTTTCAGGGGGGAGGGGGTGCAGATACCTGTATAATACAGGTATCTGCACCCACTTCCGAGACTAGCTGCCCCGCCCCTATCCGAGGATGCCCGCCCATATCCGAGGGTTCCCGTTGTGTCTTGGGAAACCCACAGTTCCCAGGACACAGCGGGGACCAATAAAGACGCGCAGTGCGACTCGCGCATGCGCAGTAGGGAACCGGGCAGTGAAGCCGCAAGCTTCACTTCCTGATTCCCTGACAGAGGATGGCGGCGGGGCAGCCGAGAGACGAGCGATCGCTCGTCGTCTTCTGCCGACATCGCTGGAACCTGGAACAGGTAAGTGTCCATTTATTAAAAGTCAGCAGCTGCAGTATTTGTAGCTGCTGACTTTTAAAAAAAAAAATTGGGTGGACCTCCTCTTTAAGGTACGCTTGCCAACGAGCTGCATGGCAGGTCAACATATGTCTGGTCAAGCATGTGGTGCCCAAGCGACTGATGTTTTGGCCACGCGAGATACGCTTGAGACATATGTTGCAAATAGCAGCGGTGTGATCTGATGCACTCGTCTTAAAAAAGGCTCACACCAAAGAACTGATGGAATAATGCGCAGAGTCAGCGCCCTGCACAGGCGGAGCTCTGCGGTGTGATTCAGTCGGTGTGCTGCCCCTATGCTGGCCCCCGGAGGGCATCCTGCCTCATTGGAGATGTGCCTCCTCCTCCTCCTCTCTCCTATCAGGCACCCACGTGGAGTCAGTGACCTCATCATCCCCTCCCTCTTCACCACTGGAGCAAACCTGGCAGTATGCTGCAGCTGGTGGAACATGACCGCCAGATTGCTGTCCTCGAGCATCCCCTCTCTCTGCGCTCACGCTACTGCCTTCCTTTAGCTGGGTATCATAATCAGAGCCTTCAAAACGCTGGGCATCCTCCTGGAGCATGTACCCAACCCTGTGGTCAAACAGTTCGGGGGACTCCTCAGGAGGACATGGTGGGTCTAGGGAAGGAGTGACTGATGACATTGAGACGAGGGAAGAGGACGCGTTGGCAGCTGCTTTGCCAGTACCCTGAGCCTGGGTGAGAGAGGATGAGGATGAGGAGGACGAGGAGGGCTTGGTCATCCACTCTACCTAGTCTTCTGCATGATGCGGCTCAACACGTCCAGCTGCCGAAAATAAGGACAAGCGTGTTCCATGGCCACGTGCTGATGATGATGCACCGCATCCACGACCAGCACTGTTGTCTCTAGACACAGAGCCTGCTTGCCCTCTTTTATTGGCCCATGACTGTCTGCCTCTCCTTGTTGGCCTTCCAGACATTGTAATGGCCTGCAGGGGAAAAACAGCAATTGGGTAGTGTATATTGTGCTGGAGGCACACAACACCCACTGTAAAGGCTGCAGATGCCTGTATTAGAGAACACCAGCAATAAAGGGTAGATACAGGTGTATATTGTGCTGGAGGCACACAACACCCACTAACTCCTGCAGATGCCTTTATTAGAGAACACCAGCAAAAAAGGGTAGATACAGGTGTATACTGTGCTGGAGGAACACAACACCCACTAACTCCTGCAGATGGCTGTATTAGAGAACACCAGAAAATAAGGGTATATACAGGTGTATACTGTGCTGTGCTGGAGGCACACAACACCCACTAACTCCTGCAGATGGCTGTATTAGAGAACACCAGCAAATAAGGGTAGATACAGGTGTATACTGTGCTGTGCTGGAGGAACACAACACCCACTAACTCCTGCAGATGGCTGTATTAGAGAACACCAGCAAATAAGGGTAGATACAGGTGTATACTGTGCTGTGCTGGAGGAACACAACACCCACTAACTCCTGCAGATGACTGTATTAGAGAACACCAGCAAATAAGGGTAGATACAGGTGTATACTGTGCTGTGCTGGAGGCACACAACACACACCAACTCCTGCAGATGGCTGTATTAGAAAACACCAGCAAATAAGGGTAGATACAGGTGTATACTGTGCTGTGCTGGAGGTACACAACACACACTAAATCTTGCAGATGGCTGTATTAGAGAACACCAGCAAATAAGGGTAGATACAGGTGTATACTGTGCTGTGCTGGAGGCACACAGCACACACTAACTCCCGCAGATGCCTAAGAAAAGAACACACTGTCCCTGCCTATCTAGTTCTTTCCCTGCACGCCGGAACACACTACACAAGGCCGCAGCACTGGCGGCCTTATATAGTGTGGGGCGTGTACTAAACCCCCTAAGCTATAATTGGCCACAGGCATCCTGCCTGTGGCCAATTATGGCTCTCCTCGCTGCCGGTGCTGTGATTGGCCAAGCATGTGGGGTCACAGTGCATGCTTGGCCAGTCATCAGCCAGCAATGCACTGCGACTGGCGCAGTGCATTGTGGGCCATTCGTATCACACAAATTTGATGCGAACGGCCCACAAAGTTCTGGTTTCGTCGAACAAGCGAACGGCCGATGTTCGAATCGAACACCGGGCTCATCCCTAGTTGCCCACATGGCTTCTCGCAAACTGCAAACAGGCTTTCTTTCAACAATGGCTTTCTTCCTGCCACTCTTCCATAAATGCCAGATTTGTGGAGTGCGTGACTAATAGTTGTCCTGTGGAAAGATTCCCCCACCTGAGCTGTGCATCTCTGCACCTCCTCCAGAGTTACCATGGGCCTCTTGGCTGCTTCTCTGATTAAAGTGGAGTTCCACCCACTTTTACAACTCTTCAGCATCCCTCACTAAACTGTGCACTGTAAACAAATTGGATATTTTTTTTATTTTTTTTTCAGCACAGACTGTATATCTGCTGTATTCATTTTTCACTTCCTCCTCCCTGGCCGCGGCCCATCGCATCATTTCCTGTTTGCAATGCCTCCTGGGAAGGGGCAGCAACTTCCTTCTGACACTGCCGTTGCTATGGAAACCTGATCTGAAACCTATTACACTGCTTATGCTGCACTGCGCATGTACGAGATCTGCAAGGATGAGATCCAGGAAGAAATACGGTCTGGCTTCAGATGCCCACAATTAAGATGGCCACGGCCTGCTGCAAGTTTATAAAATAACAAACTACTGCTAAAAACTAACAAAACAGACCTTAGTTTACAGAGTAACTTTACTAGAATACATTAAGCTTGTGTATTATAGGGGTATTTTTATTTAAAAAGTATAATTTCGGCCGGAACACCGCTTTAATGCTCTCCTTGCCCAGTCTGTTAGTTTAGGTGGACGGCCATGTCTTGGTAGATTTGCAATTGTGCCATACTCTTTCCATTTTCGGATGATGGATTGAACAGTGCCTTGTGAGATGTTCAAAGCTTGGGATATTTTTTATAGCCTAACCCTGCTTTAAACTTCTCCACAACTTTATCCCTGACCTGTCTGGTGTGTTCCTTGGCCTTCATGATGTTGTTTGCTCACTAAGTTTCTCTAACAAACCTCTGAGGGCTTCACAGAACAGCTGTATTTATACTGAGATTAGATTACACACAGGTGGACTCTATTTACTAATTAGGTGACTTCTGAAGGCAATTGGTTCCACTAGATTTTAGTTAGGGGTATCAGAGTAAAGGGGGCTGAATACAAAAGCACACTACACTTTTCAGATATGTATTTGTAAAAAAAAATGTAAAACCATTTATAATTTTTTTTCCACTTCACAATTATGTGCCACTTTGGCCCCTTTCACACTGGGGCGTTTTTCAGGCGCTACAGCGATAAAAATAGCGCCTGTATAGCGCCTGAAAAAAAACGGCCCCATTCACTCCAGTGTGAAAGCCGGAGTGCTTTCACACTGGAGCGGTGCGCCAGCAGGACGGTAAAAAAAAGTCCTGCTAGCAGCATTTTTGGAGCGGTAAAGGAGCAGTGTATTCACCGCTCCTACCCATTGAAATGAATGGGGCAGCGCGGCTATACCGCCGGCAAAGCGCCGCTCTGCGGGCGGTTTTAACCCTTTTTCGTCTGCTAGCGGGGGTTAAAACCGCACCGCTAGCAGCCAAATACTGCCGCTAAAACGACAGTAACTCGGCATTAAAAATAGTGTCGCTTTACCGCCGACACCGCTCCTGCCCCAGTGTGAAAGGGGCCTTTGTCTTTCTTTAACACATAAAATCTTTTTGGTTGAAACATGACAAAATGTGGAAAGTGTGAAGGGGTATGAATACATTTTAAAGGCACTATATTCCTCTCATGTATAATTACAATATAATAACTGTGCTTTTTATTTTTTCAGAATGATAATGATCCACGCGTGACCCTGGAAGAAGCAGCTGACCTATGTAGAATGCAATGCCTTTCTGTGGCAATGAGGATCATTTTGCCACTTTGCCAGAGAGCAAAGTTAAGAAGAATAAAAGCAGAATGGAAAAGAGATGCTCTCTTATTCTTACGCATGGTAAGAAATGATTGGTCTTACTTCATTGTATTTGTTAACTAATGGATGATACCATTATGCATAGTCTCACACACCAGACTTTTTATATGGAATGCAAAGCAGTAGTTGACATTTGCTTCTATGTTAATTATCATTTAAAGTGGGGCGCCCCCTAAAAAAAAAAATGTAAAAGTCAGCAGCTACAAATACTGCAGCTTCTAACTTTTAATCAGACACTTACCTGTCCCAGGGTCCAGCGATGCGAGGGAACGAAGCCCCCCTCGTTCCCCGCTTCGCTCACGGCACCGGCATTCTTACTGACGGCACCCGGCTGTGGCTTCATAGCCGGGCACCCACTGCGCATGCGCGACAGGCGCCGCGCGCTGTGATATGCCGCGCAGTCATCTGGGACACGTGACAGGTCCCAGATGACTGTGCCGCGCCGAGGGGAAGTGATGTCAGTGCCTGGGCACTGAAGGTGGCAGACTACGAGGGACCTCCTAGCAACAGGCATTTAGAGGTGAGTAAAAAAAAAAAAAAAATTTCCAATTATTTTTTTTTTGATGATTTTTAAGCTTTTTTTTTTGGTGGAAACACCAGTAGAGGATATATGTCCCAGATAGCTGAGAATATTTGTTCATCGGTTGATTTCTGTCTCCTGATTGTTTCTATTGTCTCTGTCCCAGCTGTAAATATTGGCACTAGAGCTGTGAGATTATTTACCTATCTTACCAATGAAAGACAAGTGTTGTTGCCCTAAGCTTAGTAGTGTATGTGGCCTTTCCAAAATCGAAACCATATTGGAAATAGCTGAACAAATTATGGGTAGGGAGATCCTGATAAAGGGAGCAATTATGGAGAATTCCAGGAGGTGGGCATGGGAGAAGGTGGCAAGGGAGGAGCGAAGAGGATGGTTTGGGTGATATCTTGAAGTGAGGTTGCTGATGTAGCTCAGGGCAGAGTTGCTAAAGGTTTTGTATGTTGACAGTAGTTGTATTTGTTTTAGCAAGGGGAAACCAGTGGAGGGATTGTCAGAGAAGGTGGGGGACACTGAGCAGTAGGTGGGTGAGGCAGCAGCATTAATGATAGACTGAAAGGGCGATAGCCTGCATAAAGGTAGGCCAACAAGTAGGGAGTTGCAATAGTTAAAGTGGATGTCATAATGGTAGAGAATAAGATTTCCTATCATTTGAGCCCAGTCTTGCCACACAAAGTTAATCGAGCTCTGAGCAATCGTCTTTTATTGTTCAGTGAGAAAAATCTTGACAAACAGAGAAAAACTTTGTCAAAACCTCCCCTTGCTGTGAGTGACTGGTGTATTACATATCTCATGCACTAGCCTAAGACAGGCACATACTGTTTAAAAAGTTCACAATTCACATCCCCCTCCCCTCCCCACCTCTCCCCTCCAGCTCTCCCAGGATTGGCTGCCTTTACTGTGTTTTGACTGGATGTTTCTCCTCATGGGGTGGGTTCCTCCTGTATTCTGCAATGAACAACCAGCAGAATATAGACAGACAAGTGATTTAGGGGAGATGTATGTAGTCAGAGCTGGGCAGAGTTGAACATCCAGTGATCTGATGATTGTTATAGTGCAGTGTGTGTGTCTGAGGTCACCTGATCACAGTTGCAACATTCCTTTCCATCTCCAGGAATTGTTATGTGGGGGAAGGGTGGATTTCTCACTTTTTATAATTACACCCAGTAACGCTGAATGAGCTTAGGGCCAGTTCACACTAGTGTGCTGTACGAGATCGCATGTGATTCGCACCACACTGCAGTGCAAATCACATGCGATGTCCGTGCAGTGCGATCTCAGCCATACAGATAGTATGTATGATATCGCACCGCATTCGGACCAAACTCGCACAGGACCCTTTTTTTGGTCCGTTCCAGAATCGCATGGGTGTTCACACCTATGCGATCCGGCTCATGTCCTGTCAGTTCGCAGTGCAATATGCAAGCTGAAATGGGGGTGTCGTTAACATTGTATGACACTCCCCAGCAGTTTGCATATGGCAGTGTGAACTGCTGTGCGAGTGGTATGCGATGTGGGAACCCGCAGTGGATTCGCAGGGTTCCGAGCCTCAAAGCATACAGCCTACAAATGTCACCTGACTGCTCCCACCAAGGCTCAGTTCACACTGGTGTGATTCGGGAACCCTGCGACTCCACCGCGGGTTCCCACATCGCATCCAACTCGCACGGCAGTTCACACTGCCATATGAAAACTGCTGGGGAGTGTCATACAATGTTAATGATACCCCCATTTCAGCTTGCATATCGCACTGCGAACTAACAGTTTGGACATGAATCGGATTGCATAGGTGTGAAAGTTTTACAATTTAATTTTTTTAATTATTTTTTTTACAATTTAATTTTTGTACTATTTTAACAATGATGGGAGGGTGGGGTTTTATTTTTTAAATATATTTTTTCACAGTGCTTTTGGGAAAGGGGGTGGTCGGTGTCAGTGGGGCAGTGGTCGGTGTCAGTGGGGCAGTGAACAGTGTCAGTGGGGCAGTGGACGGTGTCAGTGGGGCAGTGGACGATGTCAGTGGGGCAGTGAACAGTATCAGTGGGGCAGTGGTCGGTGTCAGTGTCAGTGGGGTAGTGGTCGGTGTCAGTGGGGCAGTGGTCGGTGTCAGTGGGGCAGTGAACAGTGTCAGTGGGGCAGTGGTCGGTGTCAGTGGGGGGCAGTGGTCGGTGTCAGTGGGGCAGTGTCAGTGGGGTAGTGGTCGGTGTCAGTGGGGCAGTGGTCATGTCAGTGGGGCAGTGGTCGTGTCAGTGGGGCAGTGGTTGTGTCAGTGGGGCAGTGGTCGGTGTCAGTGGCAGTGGTCGGTGTCAGTGGGGCAGTGGTCAGTGGCAGTGGTCTTGGGGCTCTGAACCGTGTCGGTATGGGGGGTGGTTGTGGTGTCAGTTGTTTTTTTTTTTTTTTACAATTTATCTTTTTTTTTTTTTGGAATTTTTTTTTTTTATAATTGGTGACAATTGCAATTGCCCCCCCCCCCCGGAATCATCAAGATTGTGTCGGTGTTGCAGTTGCACTGTGTGTTGAAGTGTCCACCGTGGCCGCCACAGACTTTTTTCTAGCTACGCTACTCTGCTGGCTATCCTGACAGTGACACTGGCACTGTCCTCCGCTCAGCAGCTCGGCCGTTCCACGCTCCTCCTCAGTAATTGGCCGCCTACCTAGTGTGTAGATCCGCCCACTCAGCGACTCAATTGCAGCCAGCCTCTGTCCACTCCTGACACTGACACTGTCCTCTGCTCGGCAGCTTGGCCGTTCCGCGCTCCTCCTCAGTCATTGACCGCCTGTCTGTGTGTGTGTAGTGTGTAAATATCCGCCCACTGAAGTGCAGTCAGTGGCCGAGCCGCCCAGTGATATGCTGCAGTGCCAGTGCCTAGGCAACATAAGAACCTCGAGGAACCACAGGTAACAGCAGCCAGTTAGGAGTTTTATAAACTAGAGAATGTACATATTTTTGTATTGTTTTCATCAAGGTCAAAATATGGCCATAACAAATGTATTGCAATATAAAAAGATGTACATTCTCTATGCTTGAAAGGTATATGTGTTATATAAGAGAAAAGAGATCATATTCAGCTCCACATTGTATTGGAATTTGCTCAGGTCAGGCGTGCGTACCAGTCCATATAAATATAGCCTGGAGAATGTACTTCCTTTTTATATTGCTAATTTGCAATGTATAGCAATACATGATCTGTTATGACCAAGGGGCCGAGCATGGGTCTCTATAAAATTGTGCCCCTCCCTGAAAAAAGTTCTGCGGACACCCATGCTCACAGCTGTCCCTTCGCACCGATCATCCCCCACTGTCACTGGACATTGTGTAGCTGTGACAGGGGGCCGTGAGCGCGCTCTGCTTTTACCCAGAATGCATTCTGCCTCTCCTGCACGCTCTGGCCAAGGGGAGTGTAGTGGTGGCTACCACCCACCAAGCGCCGATAATAGACCCGCCCACTGAATCTGCTGTTTTTGTGGGCTTCAAACTGCTAAACGGGACACATTTGACAGGTAAGGATACATGCAGGAGGCATGTATATCCTTATAGTTCAGCACTATGGCAGTACTTTATAATTGATGATAATGGGCTTACATCCACTTTAAGACAAGAGATAACAAGAGTGAGAATGAATATCTCTGTGGTGTCATTGATTAAAAAGGAGGGTATCTTTGGAGATGTTACGCAGTGTAAGGTGGCACAATTTGGACAGTGATTGGATATAGGACTGAAATGAGGTCAGCATCTAGGATTACACTTAGCACCCTGGCATGAGTGGTAGAACTGATAGTTGCACTATTGATCTTGGAAAAGTAGGGGGAGCAAATAATATGAGCTCAGTTTTGGAAAAATTTAGTTTGAGGATAAAGATTATATATATATATATATATATATATATATATATATATATATATATATATATATATATAATATATATATATATATATATATATATATATATATATATACACCGTATATACTTGAGTATAAGCCGACCCGAATATAAGCCGAGGCACCTAATTTTACCACAAAAAAATGGGAAAACTTATTGACTCGAGTGTAAGCCTAGGCTGAGAAATGCGCAGCTACTGTAAGTGGAAAAGAGGGTCAACAATGCCCATTCGCAGCCTCACTGTGCCCATTTGCAGCTGTAGGTCCCCTGATCTTCAAACTTGGTAGTTAGGGGTTCCTAGGTGCCCCCTATCTGCAAAATTTGGGGTTTCTGGACCCAAAGGGTCCCCGAAATGACATTGCTGCAGGTGGACACAGTTGACTGACTTTGGGGGCCTGTATCCCGGGGCAACTTGGTGCTAGGAACCCCAAATTTGGTATGCAAACTCTGGGTTTGCACACCAAAAATTTGGGGTTCCTAGCACTAAGTGGTCCCGAGATACGGGGCCCCAAAGTCGGTCGGAAAATGTCACTCTGCTGCAGAAAAGTGCTTGACTCGAATATAAGCCAAGAGGGGCACTTTCAGCACAAAAAAATGTGCTGAAAAACTCGGCTTATACTCGAGTATATACGGTATATATATACACATACACACACTATAGTACCAAAAGTATTGAGACGTATTACCAAACGTATTGGGCCTTTACACGCATATGAACTTTAATGGCATCCCAGTCTTAGTCTGTAGGATTCAAAATTTAGTTGGCTCTCCCTTTGCAGCTGTAACAGCTTCAACTCTAGGGAAATGCTATCCACAAGGTTTAGGAGTGTGTCTATGGGAATGTTTGACCATTCTTCCAGAAGCGCATTTGTGAGGTCAGGGACTGATGTGGACGAGATGGCCTGGCTCGCAGTCTCCACTTTAATTCATCCCAAAGGTGTTCTATTGGGTTGAGGTCAGGACTCTATGCCGGCCAGTCAAGTTTCTCCACCCCAAACTCGCTAATCCATGTCTTTATGGACCTTGCTTTGTGCACTGGTGCACAGTCATGTTGGAACAGGAAGGGGCCATTCCCCAACTGTTGGAAGCATGAAATTGTCCAAAATGTCTTGGTATGCTGATGCCTTAAGAGTTTTCTTCACTGGAACTAAGGGGCCAAGCTCAACCCCTGAAAAACAACCCCACAATATAATCTCCCCCTCCACCAAATTGTTTGGACCAGTGCACAAAGCAAGGTCCATAAAGACATGGATGAGCGAGTTTTGGGTGTAGGAACTTTACTGGCCTGTACAAAGTCCTGACCTCAACCCAATAGAACATCTTTGGGATGAATTAGAGCGGAGACTGCGAGCCAGGTCTTCTTGTGCACATCAGTACCTGGCCTCACAAATGCCCTTCTAGAAGAATGGTCAAACATTCACATTGACACACTCCTAAACCTTGTGGACAGCCTTCTCAGAAGAGTTCAAGCTGTTATAGCTGCAAAGGGTGGGCAATCTCAATATTGAACCCTATGGACTGAGACTGGGATGGCATTAAAGTTCATGTGCGTGTAAAGGCAGGTGTCCCAATACTTTTGGTAATATAGTGTGTGTGTATATATATATACAGTATCTTACAAACGTGAGTACACCTCTCACATTTTTGTAAGTATTTACATGTGACAACACTGAAGAAATGACACTTTGCTACAATGTAAAGTAGTGAGTGTACAGCTTGTATAACAGTGTAAATTTGCTGTCCCCTCAAAATAACTCAACACACAGCCATTAATGTCTAAACCGCTGGCAACAAAAGTGAGTACACCCCTAAGTGAAAAGGTTCAAATTGGGCACAAAGTGTCAATATTTTCTGTGGCCACCATTATTTTCCAGCACTGCATTACCCTCTTGAGCATGGAGTTCACCAGAGCTTCACAGGTTGCCACTGGAGTCCTCTTCCACTCCTCCATGATGACATCACGGAGCTGGTGGATGTTAGAGACCTTGCGCTCCTCCACCTTCCATTTGAGAATACCCTACAGATGCTCAATAGGGTTTAGGTCTGGAGACATGCTTGGCCAGTCCATCACCTTTACCCTCAGCTTCTTTAACAAGGTGCTGGTCGTCTTGGAGGTGTGTTTGGGGTCGTTATGTTGAAATACTGCCCTGCGGCCCAGTCTCTGAAGGGAGGGGATCATGCTCTGCTTTAGTATGTCACAGTACATGTTTGCATTCATGGTTCCTTCAATGAACTGTAGCTCCCCAGTGCCAGCAGAGCTCATGCAGCCCCAGCCCATGACACTCTCACTACCATGCTTGACTGTAGGCCAGACACACGTGTCATTGTTCTCCTCACCTGGTTGCCACCACACACGCTTGACACCATCTGAACCAAATAAATGTATCTTGGTCTCATCAGACCACAGGGCATGGTTCCAGTAATCCATGTCCTTCGTCTGCTTGTCTTCAGCAAAAGGTTTGTGGGCTTTCTTGTGTATCATCTTTAGAAGAGGCTTCCTTCTGGGACAACAGCCATGCAGACCAATTTGATGCAGTGTGCAGCGTATGGTCTGAGCACTGACAGGCTGACTCCCCCACCTCTTCAACCTCTGCAGCAATGCTGGCAGCACTCATATGTCTATTTGCCAAAGATAACCTCTGGATATGACGCTGAGCATGTGCACTCAACTTCTCTGGTCAACCATGGTGAGGCCTGTTCTGAGTGGAACCTGTCCTGTTAAACCCTTGCATGGTCTTGGCCACTGTGCTGCAGCTCAGTTTCAGGGTCTTGGCAATCTTCTTAAGCCTAGGCCATCTTTATGTAGAGCAACAATTCTTTTTTTCAGATCCTCAGAGAGTTCTTTGCCATGAGGTGCCATGTTGAACTTCCAGTGACCAGTATGAGAGAGTGAGAGCGATAACACCAAATTGAACAAACCTGCTTCTCATTCACATGACACCGGGAGGGAAAATGGCTAATTGGGCCCAATTTGGACATTTTCACTTAGGGGTGTACTCACTTTTGTTGCCAGCGGTTTAGACATTAATGGCTGTGTGTTGATGTATTTTGAGGGGACAGCAAATTTACACTGTTATACAAGCTGTACACTCACTATTTTACATTGTAGCAAAGTGTAATTTCTTCAGTGTTGTCACATGAAAGGATATAATATAATATTTACAAAAATGTGAGGGGTGGACTCACTTTTTTAAGATACTGTGTGTATATATATATATATATATATATATATATATATATATATATATATATATATATATATATATATTCAGGATCAGGGTGGTAAACAGGCTCTTGTTAGACAGTTCAGTAAACTTCGTAAAGTCCACTGTATCCTTTAGAAAACTTAAAAATAACAGGCTTTGTCTTCAGATTCAGCTCAATCAAGACAAGTAAAGTTCAGTATAATACACAATCCAACATAAAAAGGTCCCATCATGTTCAGCTTCAGCACACACAGCATTTAAAGAACCTCTCTTTCTTCCCAGAGTTTGGTCAGATTAACATGATGGATCTGATAGGGTTTTCACTTTGTGGGCTGGAAGACCTTATGACTAACCTTTCCTAACTTTTTAACTATCTCAACCGATCCCTGCCATTTTGTGGGAAATGTGCTCTCAACTGAAGGCACTAACACAAAAACCCAATCCCCAGGTTTAAAGTTTCTGACAGTGGTTGTACACTCGACTCTGGGCCTTTTGTGCAGCCTGCAGATGTTCTCTAACTAGGGGCATGACTTTTGTCATATGTTCCCATATCTCTTTCACTATGTCCAGCAACCCACAGGGGTGTCTCACAAAAAAACATCATGGGGCAAAAACCCCATGGAGGCCTGGGGTACCTCCCATATGCACAACAATAAGGGAGGCAGTAAACAATCCCAGTCACCACCATCTTCTTCAACCACTATTTAAAATATCGCCTTTAAGGTTTTGTTATATAGCTCCACTATCCCACCAGTTTGTGGATGATACACTGATGTTCCCAAGTACTTAACCTTAAACAAATACCGCAACAAAAAAAAAACTGGCTTTGACTCTCAAACAACTATCATCCAAATGAAAATGATTTATTATGTGACACACCAAGGTGGATGTATATATATATGTGGTGAATATACATTTTATTTCTCAATATACATTAAAACAACAACTAAATTAAAATCTTGGTCAAGAGTAAACAAATACCAAACATATACTGTACACCGCCAACACTGGCTAAATATTGATACCCTTGTATAACTGATAATATAGAACCCACAAAGTCCACAAGACTTAGATATAGTAATAATAATACTCTCCATGTGTAGGCTCTTGAAATGTAGTAATAGTAGTTCTTTTCATATATGGGCTCTTTGGCTTTTACAGCACTTCACCATCTGCCTTGGCTAAACAAAATAAACAAGGCATATGGTAAAATGGTGGCTGTAATTAATCTTCTATAGTAGTAAGATGCAAAAAAAGAATCTCAGATGAAAGGTATCAGACTGTATTGATATAGCAAATTTCATCCAATAGCTTGGCCAGAACACCACAAAAACAGGGAGACTGGCTCTGTGTTTGTAGAACATGAAATATATGGTTGAATCAAGATAACTGTCCAGAACACCGCTGGATCAAGGAGACTGGCTCTGTACTTATTGAAGCTTCTATGCAGGTGACAGCAATCAAAGTACATCCACGTATATTCAAAACTGCTAAAGAAGCTATAGCAGCTGAATAAGGCTGGATCAATAACAATAATGGGCACTTGTATCCATGTAGCAAATTCTGTAAATGCTTCTAATTATGAATGGTATATAGAGTTTAATCCAACCATGCCTAAATTCATCAAATGTCCATAAAAACATCCATAAAAACGAGTGCAGTAAACATTTAGGCAAAGATGCAATAAAAGCTTAGGCAGAGTTCAATATAAAGTATACTTATCAGTCCATCATATCCTGTATGGTACACAAGGCTGCCTCTTATGCAGCTGGTTGATACCAGCGAAACCGGTCAGGTTATGGATACCTGACTACACTGGCCCCTTGTGTAACATATGGGATATGATGGACTCATATGTATACTTTATACTAGCTGAATAGCTAGCTAACTTGGGTGAGGTGCCCACCAAGTCCATGATCAAAAGGCACCTCGATAAATGGACACAGTACACAGGACACAAATGGACACAGTACCAACACAGTACCAATGAACTGCGAAAATGGGGTGTCGGGGCGATTCTTTGACATGTTGGGCAGAACCCTGTCCCGATATACTCGGGCCAATAAAACAGCTGCAAAATGCATTTTAGCTGCCCAGAGAGGGGGCCCCAAAGTACATGAACATGGGCCAAATATAACACTTTGGGACTTAAAGGCCAGGGCACCACCAGTTGTTCAATCACTTTGTGGTTTTCTTTAGTTACTCTCTACAGCAAATCATGATTCACAGCAAAATGGAGGAATTATATCTACTGCCTAGGTTGCTGTGGCTCACCATTTAGCACCATGTGCTTTGGGATCAAAATGGGGTCCTCCATCTTTCTGGGGGCTCTTGAGATTTAACAAGTTTGGCTCAGGGGAAGAACTCTCTGTTCCAATCCTGCAAACACCTCTAGGGGACCGGATTCAATTTCTGCAGGTTCACATATCTGACACATAATCATTATTCACAAGCGGTAGCCTAGATGTGACTACTTCATCTGGAGGTTCCTCCTTTTTAGGGGAGGCCTCTGAACCTTTCAGCTTCTGTTCATACAAGTCTCAAAATATAGGGCAGATTTACCTGATCAGCAAGTCATGTGGCTATTCCGGGATCACACCAACTTTTAATGTAGCAGTTCCTGCTGATGTGGACAAGGTTAGTCAGGCCACTACATAGTCTTTAACATCACTATTTACTAGGGATGAGCCGAACACCCCCGGGTTCGGTTCGCACCAGAACCTTCGAACCGACCGAAAGTTCGCGCGAATTTTCGAACCCTATACGTTATAATGGACGCGAACGTTCGAAATCAAAAGTGCTAATTACAACGGCCAATATGCATGTTAATGTCATAAAACAGGTTTGGGGACCCGGGTCCTGCCCCAGGGGACATATATCAATGCAAAAAGAACTTTTAAAAACTAACGTTTTTTCGGGAGCAGCCATTTTAATGATGCATAAAGTGAAAAAAAAAAAGTGAAATTTTCCTTTAAATATGGTACCTGGGGGGTGTCTAAAGTATGCCTGTGAAGTGGCATGTGTTTCCCGTGTTTAGAACTGTCCTTGCACAAAATGACATTTTTAAAGGAAAAAAAGAAGCCATTTAAAACCACTTGCGGCTTTAGGTTTGTTCTTAAGTAGAATCTGAACAGGTACATTATGAAGTGTAGCTCCATCCCAAAAAAATCTATTTTTAAGCTTTTTGGAGAACATAGGGAGGGGTTATCACCCCTGTAACATTTGCTGTCTTTGCACATCTGTTCAGAACATGTCACCTCACTTTCCGTCCCAATGACAAATGTTTTTGGAAAAAGTGGGGTTTTAATTGAAACAAGGATTGGTGATAAAGTATCAGTAGAGAGGAGATACCTTTTTCCCAAATTAAATCTAACAGGATAGAATTTCCCTTCCTAGGGGTAGATTTCCTCTCACTTCCTGTTTTCTCTTTCCATTTGCAAGTAGGAGTCGTTTGTAAGTTGGATGTTTGAAAGTAGGGGCCTGGCGTATATACTCTGCAGAAATTTGCCCTATTAGATGTTGGTGTAGCCACAAGACTGGTGGGCACAGGAATGGGCCCTGCTGTGAGTTAATAGATCAAGATTTGTAATTGCATGCACCTGTGGAACAGGGCAGAAAAATTGGGGGTGGTGGTGGTGGTGGACGGTGTTGCCACAAGACTGTAAGCTCTCACAGTTACTCTTGGTGGGCGCAGGAATGGGCCCTACTGTGAGTTATTAGATCAAGATTTGTAATTGCAAGCACCTGATGAACAGGGCAGAAAAATTGGGCCTTTGGCGGTGGTGGTGGACGGTGTTGCCACAAGACTGTAAGCTCTCACAGTTACTCTTGGTGGGCGCAAGAATGGGCCCTGCTGTGAGTTATTAGATCAAGATTTGTAATTGCAAGCACCTGATGAACAGGGCAGAAAAATTGGGCCTTTGGCGGTGGTGGTGGACGGTGTTGCCACAAGACTGTAAGCTCTCACAGTTACTCTTGGTGGGCGCAAGAATGGGCCCTGCTGTGAGTTATTAGATCAAGATTTGTAATTGCAAGCACCTGATGAACAGGGCAGAAAAATTGGGCCTTTGGCGGTGGTGGTGGACGGTGTTGCCACAAGACTGTAAGCTCTCACAGTTACTCTTGGTGGGCGCAGGAATGGGCCCTGCTGTGTGTTATTAGATCAAGATTTGTAATTGCAAGCACCTGATGAACTGGGCAGAAAAATTGGGCCTTTGGGCGGTGGTGGTGGACGGTGTTGCCACAAGACTGTAGGCCCTCATAGTTACTCTTGGTGGGCGCAGGAATGGGCCCTGCTGTGAACTATTAGATCAAGATTTGTAATTACCCGCCCCTGTTAAACAGGGGCTGAAAAATTGTGCCTTAGGCACTGGTGCTGGTGCCACAACACTGCAACCCCTCACAGATACTGTACTTGGAGCACAGCAGTCACACGTGTTGCGAAGCATTTTTTTAAAAAGTTGTAATTACCCGCCCCTGTTAAACAGGGGCTGAAAAATTGTGCCTTAGGCACTGGTGCTGGTGCCACAACACTGCAACCCCTCACAGATACTGTACTTGGAGCACAGCAGTCACACGTGTTGCGAAGCATTTTTAAACAAAAAATTGTAATTACCCGCCCCTGTTAAACAGGGGCTGAAAAATTGTGCCTTAGGCACTGGTGCGGGTGCCACAACACTGCAACCCCTCACAGATACTGTACTTGGAGCACAGCAGTCACACGTGTTGCGAAGCATTTTTTTAAAAAAATTTAAGTACACGCCCCTGTTAAACAGGGGCTGAAAAATTGTGCCTTAGGCACTGGTGCTGGTGCCACAACACTGCAACCCCTCACAGATACTGTACTTGGAGCACAGCAGTCACACGTGTTGCGAAGCATTTTTTTATAAAAATTGTATGTACACGCCCCTGTTAAACAGGGGCTGAAAAATTGTGCCTTAGGCACTGGTGTGGTGGCATGGATCATTGAGGAGGAGGAAGAGGATAGTCAGTGAACATAAGAGGACAGTCACTCAGCATCAGCATAGGCAGTCTTGAAGGGATGTGATATTAAAAATTATTCGGTTATATCCGCCTCAGGTGCCTGGTAGCTGGTGGTGATCCAAGACTGATTCATTTTGATGAAGGTCAGTCGATCAACCGAGGCGGTGGACAGGCGCACCCTATGATCGGTGACAAATCCTCCAGCAGCACTGAATGTGCGTTCGGAAAGAACGCTGGAGGCAGGACAGGCCAGTAGCTCAATTGCATACTGTGCAAGCTCTGTCCTGTGATCCATCCTCAGGACCCAGTAAGCCAGAGGATTTTCGGTGGGAAAGGTGTCCAAGTCTGACCTTGCCCCAAGGTATTCCTGCACCATGTATATCAGACGCTGGCGATGGTTGCTGGAACCGATCATACCTTGGGGCTGCGGACTAAAAAATTGTCTGAACGCATCGGTCAGACGTCCACCTTCCCCACTCGTCGCCCAGGACCAGGAGTTTGTAGCCTCCCAGTTTCTGGGAACGCGTTGCACAGACCTTTCTGCAAGGCCTCCCTGAGATGTCTCATCCTCTGCTCCCTCTGCGACGGCAAGATAAGGTCCGCAACCTTACCCTTGTACCGCGGATCAAGGAGAGTGGCCAGCCAGTAATGGTCCCTCTCCTTGATCCGAAGAACACGAGGATCCTTCCGCAGGCTTTGCAGGATCAGGGAGGCCATGCAGCGTAGGTTAGCTGAGGATGACATGATCGCCAGCCACCTCCTCCCAGCCACGTACAAGTCCACTGGTTTGTTGGGACTGTACATCATCCCTAAAAGACTGCTGCTGCTGATGCTGAGTGCCAGGCTCCACCTCCATGCTCACACAATGCTCCTCCTCCTCCTCCTCCTCCTCCTCCTCATCCTCTTCCTGTGTGATGGGTGGGACAGAAGGAACACTGTCCGGATAAAGGGGGCCTTGAGAGGCAAGGAAGTCCTCCTCTTCCTGCCTCTGTTCTGCCTCAAGTGCCCTGTCCATTATCCCACGCAGCGTATGCTCCAACAGGTGGACAAGAGGGACAGTGTCACTGATGCATGCACTGTCACTGCTCACCATCCTCGTGGCCTCCTCAAATGGTGAGAGGACAGTGCATGCATCCCTGATCATGCTCCACTGACGTGGGGAAAAAAAAACAAGCTCCCCTGACCCTGTCCTGGTGCCATAGTCGCAAAGGTACTCATTGATGGCCCTCTGCTGCGTGTGCAGTCGCTGCAGCATGGCCAACGTTGAGTTCCACCTGGTGGGCATGTCACATATTAGGCGGTTCTTGGGCAGGTTCAGCTCCTTTTGCAGCTCAGTCAGCCGAGCACTGGCATTATAAGATCGGCGGAAATGCACACAGACTTTCCTGGCCTGCCTCAGGACATCCTGTAAGCCTGGGAACCTGCCCAAGAACCGCTGCACCACCAGGTTGAGGACGTGAGCCATGCAGGGCATATGGGTGAGCTGCCCCTGTCGCAGGGCGGAGAGGAGGTTGGTGCCATTGTCAGAAACGACCATTCCTGGCTTAAGCTGACGTGGCGTCAACCACCTCTCGGCCTGCCCCTGCAGAGCTGCCAGAACCTCGGGCCCAGTGTGGCTCCTGTCCCCCAAACACACCAGCGCAAGCACGGCATGGCATCTTTTTGCCTGCGTACTTGCGTAGCCCCTTGTACGCCTACGGAGCACCGCTGGTTCCAAGGACAGAGCACTGGAGGAAGAAGAAGAGGAGGGGGTGGAGGAGAGAGGTGTGTCACAACCAGTAGCAGTAGTAGCGTTTTGGAGGCGTGGTGGCGGAACAACCTCCAACACTACTGCACCTTGTCCTGCATCCCTCCCAGCTGCCAATAGAGTGACCCAATGGGCCGTGAAAGAAAGGTACCGTCCCTGTCCATGCCTGCTGGACCATGAGTCAGCGGTAATATGCACCTTACCGCTGACCGCCCTGTCCAGCGAGGCATGGACATTGCCCTCCACATGCCGGTAGAGAGACGGAATCGCCTTCCGTGAGAAAAAGTGGCGTTTGGGAACCTGCCACTGAGGAACCGCACATTGAACAAACTCACGGAAGGGGGCCGAGTCTACCAACTGAAAAGGCAGCAGTTGAAGTGCTAGCAATTTAGCCAGGCTAGCATTCAACCGCTGGGCATGTGGATGGCTGGGAGTGTACTTCTTTCTACGGTCCAGCAGCTGGGGCAGGGAAATTTGCCTGCTGCAATCGGACGTCGGTGTACTGCAAGTACTTGGTTGTGACACACCTAATTCTACACCTTCAGTCCTCTCAGAGCAGCTTTCAGAGAGGACTGAAGGTGTAGTGGGGATGGAGATCCCAGCTGAGGAGGAGCAAGGAGAGGTCCGCTTAGTTCTTTGGTGTGGGTCTTTTATGTGTGCCTGCCAACGAGCTGCATGGCAGGTCGCCATATGTCTGGTCATGCTTGTGGTGCCCAAGCGGCTGATGTTTTGGCCACGCGAGATACGCTTGAGACAAATATTGCAAATAGCAGTGGTGCGATCTGATGCACTCGTCTCAAAAAAGGCCCACACCAAAGAACTTTTCTGATAACGTGCAGAGGCAGCGCCCTGCACAGGCGGAGCTCTGCGGTGTTGTACAGTTGCTGTGCTGGCCTCTACCTGGCCTCCAGGGGGCATCCTGCCTCGTTGGACATGTGACGCCGCATCCTCCTCCTCCTCGTCCTCCTCCTCATCCTCTCTCCCTTCAGGCACCCACGTGGAGTCAGTGACCTCATCATCCCCTCCCTCTTCACCACTAGAGCAAACCTGGCATTAAGCTGCAGCTGGTGGAACAGTACTGCCAGATTCCTCAAGCTGGGTATCATCATCCGAGCCTTCGAATCGTTGGGCATCCTCCTGGAGCATGTACCCAACACTGTGCTCAAAGAGTTCGGGGGACTCCTCAGGAGGACATGGTGGGTCTAGGGAAGGGGTGGCTGATGATGCTCTGCCAGTACCCTGAGCCTGGGTGAGAGAGGATGAGGAGGATGAGGAGGGCTTGGTCATCCATTCTACCAAGCCTTCAGCATGATGCAGCTCCACATGTCCAGCTGCCGACAACAAAGACGCGCGTGTCCCATGGCCACGTGCTGATGACGATGCACGACCACGTCCACGGCCACGGCCACGTCCACTAGAAACAGAGCCTGCCTGCCCTGTGTTCTTGGCTCTGCACGCTCTGCCTCCCCTTGGCGGTCTTCCAGCCATTGTAGTCGGTAGTCCTGTGGGTGCTGCTGAGAAGAATATATAGGAGCTCTGTGTGATGCCACTAACACACTAGAAGTCCTATGGGTGCTTCTGCAAAGAAAATAGAGGAGCTCTGTGTGATGCCACTAACACACTAGAAGTCCTATGGGTGCTGCTGAGAAGAAAATATAGGAGCTCTGTGTGATGCCACTAACACACTAGAAGTCCTATGGGTGCTTCTGCAAAGAAAGTATAGGAGCTCTGTGTGATGCCACTAACACACTAGAAGTCCTATGGGTGCTTCTGCAAAGAAAATAGAGGAGCTCTGTGTGATGCCACTAACACACTAGAAGTCCTGTGGGTGCTGCTGAGAAGAAAATAGAGGAGCTCTGTGTGATGCCACTAACACACTAGAAGTCCTATAGGTGCTTCTGGGAAGAAAATATAGGTCTGTGTGATGGGACTAACACACTTCAAGTCCTATAGGTGCTTCTGGGAACAAAATATAGGATCTCTGTGTGATGGGACTAACACACTTCAAGTCCTATGGGTGCTTCTGGGAAGAAAATGTAGGTCTGTGTGATGGGACTAACACACTTCAAGTCCTATAGGTGCTTCTGGGAACAAAATATATGATCTCTGTGTGATGGGACTAACACACTTCAAGTCCTATAGGTGCTTCTGGGAACAAAATATATGATCTCTGTGTGATGGGACTAACACACTTCAAGTCCTATAGGTGCTTCTGGGAACAAAATATATGATCTCTGTGTGATGGGACTAACACACTTCAAGTCCTATAGGTGCCTCTGGGAAGAAAATATAGGTCTGTGTGATGGGACTAACACACTTCAAGTCCTATAGGTGCTTCTGGGAACAAAATATAGGATCTCTGTGTGATGGGACTAACACACTTCAAGTCCTATGGGTGCTTCTGGGAAGAAAATGTAGGTCTGTGTGATGGGACTAACACACTTCAAGTCCTATAGGTGCTTCTGGGAACAAAATATATGATCTCTGTGTGATGGGACTAACACACTTCAAGTCCTATAGGTGCCTCTGGGAAGAAAATATAGGTCTGTGTGATGGGACTAACACACTTCAAGTCCTATAGGTGCTTCTGGGAACAAAATATAGGATCTCTGTGTGATGGGACTAACACACTTCAAGTCCTATGGGTGCTTCTGGGAAGAAAATGTAGGTCTGTGTGATGGGACTAACACACTTCAAGTCCTATAGGTGCTTCTGGGAACAAAATATATGATCTCTGTGTGATGGGACTAACACACTTCAAGTCCTATAGGTGCTTCTGGGAACAAAATATATGATCTCTGTGTGATGGGACTAACACACTTCAAGTCCTATAGGTGCTTCTGGGAACAAAATATATGATGGGACTAACACACTTCAAGTCCTATGGGTGCTTCTGGGAAGAAAATGTAGGTCTGTGTGATGGGACTAACACACTTCAAGTCCTATAGGTGCTTCTGGGAACAAAATATATGATCTCTGTGTGATGGGACTAACACACTTCAAGTCCTATAGGTGCTTCTGGGAAGAAAATATAGGTCTGTGTGATGGGACTAACACACTTCAAGTCCTATAGGTGCTTCTGGGAACAAAATATAGGATCTCTGTGTGATGGGACTAACACACTTCAAGTCCTATAGGTGCTTCTGGGAACAAAATATATGATCTCTGTGTGATGGGACTAACACACTTCAAGTCCTATGGGTGCTTCTGGGAAGAAAATGTAGGTCTGTGTGATGGGACTAACACACTTCAAGTCCTATAGGTGCTTCTGGGAACAAAATATATGATCTCTGTGTGATGGGACTAACACACTTCAAGTCCTATAGGTGCTTCTGGGAACAAAATATATGATCTCTGTGTGATGGGACTAACACACTTCAAGTCCTATGGGTGCTTCTGGGAAGAAAATGTAGGTCTGTGTGATGGGACTAACACACTTCAAGTCCTATAGGTGCTTCTGGGAACAAAATATATGATCTCTGTGTGATGGGACTAACACACTTCAAGTCCTATAGGTGCTTCTGGGAACAAAATATAGGAGCTCTGCCTGCCTGCCACGAACACACTACAAGTCCTATAGGTGCTTCTGGGAACAAAATATAGGAGCTCTGCCTGCCTGCCAGGAACACACTACAAGTCCTATAGGTGCTTCTGGGAACAAAATATAGGAGCTCTGCCTGCCTGCCACGAACACACTACAAGTCCTATAGGTGCTTCTGGAAACAAAATATAGGAGCTCTGCCTGCCTGCCACGAACACACTACAAGTCCTATAGGTGCTTCTGGGAACAAAATATAGGAGCTCTGCCTGCCTGCCACGAACACACTACAAGTCCTATAGGTGCTTCTGGGAACAAAATATAGGAGCTCTGCCTGCCTGCCACGAACACACTACAAGCCCCTCTTTCTAAATCAATCTTTGTAAATGAACAAAATATATGATCTCTGTGTGATGGGACTAACACACTTCAAGTCCTATAGGTGCTTCTGGGAAGAAAATATAGGAGCTCTGCCTGCCTGCCACGAACACACTACAAGTCCTATAGGTGCTTCTGGGAACAAAATATATGATCTCTGTGTGATGGGACTAACACACTTCAAGTCCTATAGGTGCTTCTGGGAACAAAATATATGATCTCTGTGTGATGGGACTAACACACTTCAAGTCCTATAGGTGCTTCTGGGAACAAAATATATGATGGGACTAACACACTTCAAGTCCTATGGGTGCTTCTGGGAAGAAAATGTAGGTCTGTGTGATGGGACTAACACACTTCAAGTCCTATAGGTGCTTCTGGGAACAAAATATATGATCTCTGTGTGATGGGACTAACACACTTCAAGTCCTATAGGTGCTTCTGGGAACAAAATATATGATCTCTGTGTGATGGGACTAACACACTTCAAGTCCTATGGGTGCTTCTGGGAAGAAAATGTAGGTCTGTGTGATGGGACTAACACACTTCAAGTCCTATAGGTGCTTCTGGGAACAAAATATATGATCTCTGTGTGATGGGACTAACACACTTCAAGTCCTATAGGTGCTTCTGGGAACAAAATATATGATCTCTGTGTGATGGGACTAACACACTTCAAGTCCTATAGGTGCTTCTGGGAACAAAATATATGATCTCTGTGTGATGGGACTAACACACTTCAAGTCCTATAGGTGCTTCTGGGAACAAAATATATGATCTCTGTGTGATGGGACTAACACACTTCAAGTCCTATAGGTGCTTCTGGGAACAAAATATATGATCTCTGTGTGATGGGACTAACACACTTCAAGTCCTATAGGTGCTTCTGGGAAGAAAATATAGGTCTGTGTGATGGGACTAACACACTTCAAGTCCTATAGGTGCTTCTGGGAACAAAATATATGATCTCTGTGTGATGGGACTAACACACTTCAAGTCCTATAGGTGCTTCTGGGAAGAAAATATAGGAGCTCTGCCTGCCTGCCACGAACACACTACAAGTCCTATAGGTGCTTCTGGGAACAAAATATAGGAGCTCTGCCTGCCTGCCAGGAACACACTACAAGTCCTATAGGTGCTTCTGGGAACAAAATATAGGAGCTCTGCCTGCCTGCCACGAACACACTACAAGTCCTATAGGTGCTTCTGGAAACAAAATATAGGAGCTCTGCCTGCCTGCCACGAACACACTACAAGTCCTATAGGTGCTTCTGGGAACAAAATATAGGAGCTCTGCCTGCCTGCCACGAACACACTACAAGTCCTATAGGTGCTTCTGGGAACAAAATATAGGAGCTCTGCCTGCCTGCCACGAACACACTACAAGCCCCTCTTTCTAAATCAATCTTTGTAAATGAATCTATCTCAATCTCAATCTCTCTAAGTAAATCTCACTAACTAACTAAATCCAGCAGAGTGTCACAGATCTATCCTGCTCTATCTACGCCGGAACAGCATGTGACCGGCGCAGACGGCGTGGCGGCCTTTTATAGGGGGGGGCGTGTACTAAAGCCCCTGAGCTGTAATTGGCTACAGGCGTCCTGCCTGTAGCCAATTATGGCTCTTCGAGTTTCCGGGGCTGTGATTGGCCAAGCATGCGGGGTCACAGTGCATGCTTGGCCAATCATCAGCCAGCAATGCACTGCGCCGGCCGCGCCGGCCGCAATGCATTGCGGGGGCCGCTCGCATCACACGAACGTGATGCGAGCGGCCAAAATAGTTCTGGGCTCGCCGAGCGAGCGAACGCCCGGTGCTCGATGCGAACGTGGGTTCGCATCGAGCACCGGGCCCATCCCTACTATTTACACAGCTGTGTACATACAGACACAGTCATGTGGATTCAGACTGTTCCTAGCACATGCTGCATAAGCATACATAGAACAATGTCGACACATGTTACATTCCATTTGCTCCTCCTGCTTTGAACACTGGGCCGCTAGATGACCCAGTTGATGGCAGGACCAACAGTGAACCTCACAGTGTTCTCTTTCCCCCTGTCAGCTCTCAGGAGGGTTAGGTGCTGGGGGCTCCTGGTGGGAGTTTTTTGCGCTAGAGCAAACCCCATGCGGCCAACAGGTGGCACCTTGGCTCTGGAACGTGTCTCCTTGGTTCAGCCCAGCTTTCTCCTTGCAGCAAGACCCTCATGGAACTTTCTACACAGCTGTATCATTCAACCGTTGCGGCCATTCCATCCAGGGACTGGGGCTCCGACTGAGCCACCCATTGGTGCAGCTCCCCCTGGAAGACAATGCAGAAACCGGTCCAGGGTAACCCACTCCACAATCTGAGTAGCTGTCTTCTCCCCAGGTTTCAGCTAATTCTGGAGCAGGTGCGTTAGATGATACATCTGCACACAGGCAGGCTCAGTCCTGTCAAAGCACGAGGCATAAACCCCTCTTGCCCTCAAGACAAGTCACCCCCAGCCTGTCTAGTATTTTCACCTTTAGCAGTTTATAGTCCCTCTAGGGTCAGCACGGGACATTCCTATGGGACACTATACTACAAAATACTCCCACAATTGCAACCAAGATTTGTTAATTTGCACACACAAAAAAGTATTTTTCCTAAAAAATTCATTCAAGACCATGTTGTAAAATGACTACATCCCAATGAAAGTTATGAGTAAAGCTAATTTGTAGACAACAAAGGGGTAAATTCACCCCAAGTTAAATAACGGCTCAAAAAATGCTGTATGTGGTAATAGTTGTGCAAGTGTTCAATTCATTAAGGATTTTGCGTTAAATACCAAATGTGGTATTTGTTCTATTTTTTAAAAGGAGTGTACTCATTTATATCAAAGAATAGGCTTAATGTATAAAAACCCAGAGAGATAAAAAAAAGCAGAGCCAAGCACTTGTGCACATGTGCTTCTCCATGCCCAGGACAAATCACAGCTCTAATGTTTTTTTTTTTTTTTTTTGCATTATATATTTATAGGGTAGCATTATATATTTAAGAGTAGCATCAATAAGCACCCATACAAATTGGCAATATATTCAACTAATGTATAACATAAGAGCATTATACAAACTGGATACAGCCTACAGAAGTATCCCATATGGCACAGTAGGGGAATAGTAGAGGGAAAAAGAGAGGGATCAGTGGAGTTTCACTTGGATGAGCCTCTTGAGATTAGTTAGTGTGGTGAGATTAAATGCACTGATATGCAAAGAGGTATAGGAAGGAGGTGGGTGGAGATCTGCACCAGATGGGGATAACTGCTTTTCCCTGTTAAAGGCAGAGGATTCCCAGTAAGGATTAAATGCGGGGTGTTCCCTAATGTAGCTGTTATTTTGGGTAGTAGTCTTCTGTGAAGGTATATTCAACCAGTAGAACCAGGTGGTTTGAAACTGGGACTTAGGGAACTGGTCAGGTCTTCCATGAGTTTAATCGTATACACAACATAGCCATTGCTGTATAGTTGGAGGGAATGTAGATTTCCACAATACAAGAGTGTGCTGCATTAACCAGGTGTCCTATTATTGAGTTTTTATAGGCCTTCAAGGGTACTGAATTGTAATGAAGCATCGGTTCTTTTGGAACAAAGCAGTCAGTAAACTTTTGAAAGACAGTGTGAATTTGTGACCAGAATGTTTGTAGTTTTGGACATGCCCAAAAAAGTGTTACATATCACCTGGTTGTTATCCACATCTCCAGCAGTTTTGGGAAATATTGTGTTTAGTACCATATGGATTTGATACCATGATACCAGCGAAAAGGTGGCCTGCAGTAGAGAACAAGTAATGAGATAACTGAAGGGCCCTAAAAGGGCCATAGGTGAAAGGTCGGGTCAAGTTTTCGAGACATAACAGGTTCATTGTCCCAATTTTCATGCCCCATGGGAATTTTGTGTTATCTAAGATGGAGAAGAAGAAGAGGGGAGAGGACAAGGAAAGTCTGTATGTGTTAAATGCTTAGTCACACAAGTGGCAAGTTGGTGTGATGGTTGGGTGTTAGCGTAAGTCCCAGGTCAATGGTTCAGGGCTCCATGGAAGTTACATCTAACGGTATAAGAAAAAGGTTTGTTCTACGGAGACCCACTTTTTTGTAGCTGAATTTCTGCACTAGTTAAGGGTTATTGCTAGATATGAGGCTATTTGGTATAGTCTTACATCTGGAAGTGACATTACCCCTAATGTTTTTGTCCTATGGAGAATGGTGTGTCTGATACAGTTTGCGCACTATAATGTGTAAGGGATATCTCCATCTGCAAAAGGCTCCTACCACGTGTAGCCTTTATAGGAACGGTTTTAGGGCTGCTCTTCTCTGTAGTGTCTTTCTTGAGAGGTCTTATAGAATCTGTAGCTGTGACCCATCAAAACCTATACATCACTGCCAAGCTTTGTGGTTGACCCCCCCCCCCCCCCCCCCTTGGTGAAAAAATGCACTCGGCACAGCACAGTTAATAGGGATTATTGGATCTGGGTCTGAGTGTATCTGCACAACTCAATGTCTTCAAGACAGACATTGCCTAGAAGTCAGCTGAAGATACAGAGTACAGTATCTCTTACATGAGTTGGCAGAGTGGCCTTTGGCAGTCGTCTGATTTTGTACATTGTTCCTCCTGCTCCTATCTTCCATTTCTTTAATCTGGAGTTGGAGATGTGTTTTGAAGGGGTTTTAAAGTCTGGTGTTGGCATTCCAGGGTTAGAATCCGTGGTTACATGGCAGCTGAGGTAGCTTTGATAGTATCAATGCAGGTCACAAGCTGTGTTGTTGTTTGCTGTAGAGTGATGATCTTCTCTTTCAGGGCAGATTTCATTCATGTGGCAATGGCATCCAAGTCTGCTTTGGTTTGTATATATTGGTGGCCAAAAGGCCTATCTGGCTGGGTATGTCAGATACTACCATGTTCTAAGGGATTAGAAGGTCTTGGAAAACATTTTTGTGTGATCCAAGCAGGTCTAGAAGTTTTGTTCCAGGCTGTCTGGCCTCCTGAGTGGTGGTGCTACATGTCAGTGCCATCTTGTAAGGAGTGGGGTCCAGGGATTTAGACAGCTAAAATGAGAAGAGCTTTGTATGTTTGGCTCTGAGGTGTCTCTTTTCTGTTTCTGGGTTGGTTTACCGTTTGGCATGGCAAGTTGCAAGAGCAAATTGTAGTATCAAACGCCACGTAAATTGGAAAAAGTCTCTGGCGGTTCTGGAGCTCCGAGAAGATCCTGCCCACATGGCCATGCTACATACATATCCCCCGATCTAGTGTTTTTTAATACATGTAGATCTATGATAAACAAAAACCTCAAGTGCAATTTTACCTCAATTGGAATCAGTTAAAAAAGTAGAAGGAACAAGAAGAAATGAGAGAAAGGCACAAGAGACACTTCTGATGGACTGTCCCTTATGATGATTTTTCCGTTTTTTAATTTTAGCTACACTTTTAAATTGCATCTTTTGTTTTGCCCTGCATGGTTAAAAACACTTAAGTTGTACTATTTTTTCTAATTATTCTTCTGGGCAACCACAGTAATATGTTATACACTTCTCTTTTCAAAGCAACAAAGATGTGATGAGATTGCATTAGGTCTAATGAAAGAGCACTGCAAAAAGACAGAAATAAACTGGACTCATGTTTCCGACATCAGTGATTATTTACTGCTGAAGAACATCACCTATTACTGTGAAAAAGAATACAATGCAGGTATGTGCCATACAAAGAAAAGGTCTAAAAGAATATAGAGTACTGCCGAAAGAGTACACAGTATATGTAAATGAACGTACTGTACTTTATTTGAATAACTTGTCCTTTTTCATTGACTACTGCCAGATATCTAAGCAGCAATATCAAACCCACAATTTTGGGAAATTGAATTTTTTTTTTTAAATAAACGTTTTTTTTGCAAAAAAGGACGCCTTAGAGGAATTACATTAACCACTTGCCGACCACGCTATAGCCGAATGACGGCTACAGCATGGTCATCCAGCTCTGAAAGGGCGTTGTATGATGTCCTCCCGTGATTTCGCTCGTCACGCACCCACTGCGGCGCGCTGGCGGCGTGCTCTGCGATCACTGTGTCCTCCGGACACAGCTGATCACAGATCGAGGTAATCAAGGCCAATCCGCAGCTCTTTATAATGTGATCAGCTGTGTCCAATTACAGCTGGATGTAAACACGAGCCGTTTGTCGGCATTCCTTTCCTCACGCTGACAGCATGAGGAGAGGAGAGCCAATAATTGGCTTGTGTGAAAGGGACATGTATACTTATAATCAGGGCCCTGATTATATGTATCCTGATTATCAATGCAGTTCCAACAGTGCCCACCAGTGTCACCAATCAGTGCTGCCAATCAGTCCTCATCAGTGCCCATCTGTGCAGCCTCATCAGCGCACATCAGTGAAGAAGAAAAATTGCATATGAGTACAGTTTTGCATGACTGCAAAATTGTCATTCAAAGTGTGACAGTGCTAGGCTTCCCAGACCTCCCCGTCCATTGGAGCGTTATGCACTGAGGGGGGGAGATTGGTAAACACCCCCACCCACATTATGCAGGAGCTGGTGAAGTTTTACTCTGACTTGTACAGGTCCCCGGCAAATTATTCGACCACCGACCTACAGGGATTATCTACAGGGAATTGTGCTACCTAGTCTGTCGGCCTCTCAGAGGACACTTCTGGATTCCCCTATTAAACTTGAGGAACTACAGGAGGCACTAAGCCTCTTCCCTAATTCAAAGGCCCCTGGAGATGATGGCCTCCCCATGGAAGTATTCAAACAATATGGGGGAATTATCCTACCACGCCTGCTAAAGGTCCTCAATTCAGCTAGAGAATGTCAATGCCTGCCTGACTCCATGACTAGAGCCAACATTGTACTTATCCTAAAACCAGGTAAAAACCCACTAGATCCGGGCTCATACAGACCAATATCGCTCTTGCAGAGTGATATCAAAATCCTTGCAAAGGTTTTGGCCTTATGACTTAATCGGGCCATCTCCTCCATCATCCACTCGGACCAGTCAGGATTTATGCCCCAAAAATCCACGGCCATTAACCTCCGCAGACTTCCTGAATCTTCAGACGCAATCAGATAATATGGGGGATAGTGCCCTGCTGTCATTGAATGCCCATAAGGCCTTTGAAAGCATAGACTGGGGGTACCTCTGGGCTGTCATGGGCAAATTTGGCTTTGGCGAAGGGTTCTTATCCCTGGTGAAACTGTTGTACTGCTCACCTCGGGCAGTCATTAGAGAGTCGGGACACATCTCTTTACCATTCTACCTGCATAGGGGCACTCGTCAGGGATGCCCTCTGTCCCCGCTCCTATTTGCCATTGCCATTGAGCCCATGGCAGCCTTGATTAGAGAAAATCAGGGAGTTTGTGGATTCCAATATGGAGAGATCCAGGAGAAGCTAATGCTATATGCAGGCAACACCATGTTACTTCTGGGAGATACAGCTGACTCCCTGAAGGAAGCCATGACAGTGATTGAACCTGTTCAGGACTTGTAATTAATTGGACCAAATCCTCACTCCTGCTGCTGGATGTGAATCCGGATAGCAGAGGGCAAACGATACACAAGGTACCGGTAACTACCTGCTTCAAGTATTTAGGAGTCCAGATCACTTCAGAACCCCGTGAATTTATCTCCAAGTATCCAAGGATGTGGGGGGTCTTGCACTCCCTAATCCTTAGATCTATTACTTGGCGGCTCAGGTGCAACATATTGCACGGGCTATGTCAGAGGATCCGGGAACGGAAGACAGGAACTTACATTCCGAACCCATTAGAGCCCTTATGTGTTATGCCACTGGTTTCGATGACGTACCCACGGGTATGGAGGCCTTGGCATATGCTAAGTCTAATAAACGATTACCAACATAATGCAAAAAATATGGAACAAGCTTAGGTAGCTACAAGAAGTAGAGGGTTTCACCGGGTATAGCCGAATATGGGCCAATGGACACTATGAGGAGTTGCAGTCGTTGGATTGTGGGGCTCGGTGGAGAAGACATGGGGTCACACACCTGCGACATATATTTACCACAGGAAGACTGATTCCCTTCCCTGCGTTGAGGGAGCAATTTCGCCTCCCCTAGTTTCCCCTAGGAGCGTCGAGCAAATGGAAGAGAGATGTGGGAACACTTGAGGAGGAACAATGGGAGGAGGCACTCCAGGCGGTACAACTTTGCTCCCTGAATGTGGCCCAACGACTGTCCCAGTTATACATAATACTTAGAGTACACTATACACCAGATAGATTGTTCAGGATGGGAGTGGGACCAGACTCTAATTGCCCCAGGTGCGTGAGAGATCACGGGGACCTAATACATCTGCTTTGGAGGTGCCACAAGCTTCATTTGTTCTGGACAGGAGTGCTATCCACCATTAACAGAGTTTTCCAGGCTTCTATACGAATAGACGCGAAGCCATGTATACTGGGGATATTGGACGACATCCTTATGGATGACAACTTCAAACAGGCCACAGCAAGGGCCCTGTTTCAAGCTTGCAAGCTGATCCTTAGATATTGGAAGGTGGTTGAACCTCCAACGTTGAAGGAATGGATTGCCCAGATGGGAGACACCATACGGTTAGAGAAATACATTTTCCACCATAGAGGACGCCCGGGAAAATTTGACAAACTATGGGCACCCTGGCTTGATACCCCAGGCCTCTCCCCAGTTGATCTTATAATGGATAGACTATTGAGGTAAACTGTATAGATGGGAAGACGGAGGATGCACTTTGAGGGTGGAGAACGGAACGCCTCTGCATCATAATAATTAGAATATAGCGATGATGTACATATAATTAGTTCCCGGAGAAGAACTACCTGAATTGTATACGGTGTGGTGGTATTTGATGTTAAAATTAACGTATGAATATACTTCTGGTGATTGTAATTGGAATATATGACAGACTCTGTGACTTAAATGTGAGCTGTAAAGTTTTTTCTTCGTTTTGTTTTCTAATAAACCTCTTTGATTAAAAAAAAAAAAAGTGTGACAGTGCTGAAAGGAGAAGTCCAGCCTGAGCTTTTTAGGTTGGGCTTCTCCTATTGGTCACAGGAGTGCAATTCGTTTTTCACTCCTGTGACCCATTTTGACGGAGAGAGGTCTGAAGTGCGCTTTCCGCTGACGTCACTTCCATCAGTCAAGGCACAGCGTCATCCTGACTTCCAAGTCAGCATCCGCTAGCTGCCTTGATTGATGGAAGTGTCAGCGAGCCACTACGATGGCCTCTCCACACCCCTCCACAGCTCAGCTCTCCAGTGAGCGTGGAGGAGAGAGGAGAGACGCTGACTGACAGTCAGCAGCTTTCCTCACGGGGATCTGTGAGAACCGAGCCATGGCTCTGTTCTCAGTGCAGAGACGGCGGTGGACAGCTGCAGCATCGGTCTGATGCTCTATCCACCGGGGTAAGTATGAATCAAAAAAAAAAAAACTAAAAATTGGCCTGGGTGGCAAGTGGTTAAGATGATGTCTAAAGAAACTTGGGGCCTTTTACGTTTGTTCGTGTCATTATTGTCTTCTGCTTTTTACTCACATCCTAGCCCTGGCTGTTAACATATTCAGTTAATTAATTTTTCATTCCACTTAAAAAAATGTAGTATACCAAAGCCTTTAGGCCCCTTTCACATAGGCTGGATCTGCCCGCTGATCCACTGCTGAGCTGAACTAAGCAGGCAGATGACAGGTCCATGTCTGCTCCGCTTATGCAGAGCGACCACAGACACAGCCCGCTCCACTCTATAAGCAGTCGGAAGTAAACAAACCGGTTGTCTGTGCACACCTGACTGCCTTTCAGTCCGATCCAGCGAGACAGAGGGGAACAGATCCCCTTCTGTTTATTTTTGCCAGATAGGATCAGATTAGGGGTAGGCGGGTGTAAACGAACACACGTTCATTTACATCCACCGCTCCATACAGAAGAATAGAGGGTCCAATCAGGTCTGCCTGAAAAACAGACAGGCGAACCCGCTCTTGTGAAAGGGGCCTTCGCCCTCAGTACATACAATTAATTTACCGGATATGCTAGACTTTTTCAATGCTAGTTTCCAGCTGATTGACTACAATTGTATCTTTCAATCATTTACCCTTGTGTGCTAAAATAATTATTCAGCTCTCCTGGTAAAGTTAAAAACTCTAGAAAAGACTGGGCTTAGGCATATAGGTGGTTTTGCCAGAATATGGACCAATCAGAATGAGGGTTTGGATAGTTCAGGGTTAGGCTTGAATTGTATCAATTTCATTTTTTTCAGATGTGAAGTTGGAATTTGGGGAGAAAATAAATGAAATGTATACATGTCTATGGAACAGCATACTGAAATTATTTCCACAAGGAGAACATTTTCTGTCTTATGAACTAAGAAGAACAGTGAAAGATTTTCTTACACCGGAGTCATCTGTGAATAGTATGTGGATTAAACACATTTTGCAGTACTAAATAGCCAGTTCATAATTGGTATAATTGTAAAGTGAAATAAACTTTAGTTACAGTATATAACAATTAAAGTACAAGTACAACTAAAGGCTCCAGTATGACAGTCTAAACAAGAACCTAATACAGTTATTATGCGAGCACAAGCCTCATAGAAAAACTTATTTTACTTTCCCAGACTGAGCCAGTCTTCGTCATTTGTGTCTCACAGGTTCCTCCTTCCAGATACTGCAGCTCACAGTAGGAGGGTTTCATCAAGAATCCTGCTGCCAATTCAGAAAGCAGCTGGAAGGACTAGGTGTGGTCAGGTGCTGATGGATAAGCTACAGACTTGTGAATCAGCAACGATGCCATGCTCCCTGCAACCCAAATTTTTTCCTGAAAATAAGTGATAAAGAGCTGCACAAATATTGTGCAACATATAAAATTGCAACTGCAACCATTTTGTTCTATAGGGCCTCTGCTTTAGGAAAATATATAATGTTTGGGGATTACAGTAATTTTCTAGCAACGAAAGGTGATTTTTAATGTGTGTGCAAAATGTAAAAAAATAGCATGGACACAAAGTGGTTTAATATCATTTTTTATTTAAACCAGAGTATAGCGCAACTTTAAGGGGTCTCAGCATGAGTAACAAATACCCTAAATGTTTATAATATGTGTGTAAAAGATTCCTTGTTGCCTTTTGCTAAGAGAATGTATCATTGGCAAAATTGGAAAAACACCTTGTTTCTATGTTGGCATGGACCCTCTTACCCACAACCCTGGCCTCATGGTTGTGTGGGGTCTGTGGATAGGGGGCTTATCTAAATATCAAGCTTGGCACGTACCTGACAGATGAGTCCACTTGGGCAGAGGGAGGTCTCCTGTACGGGTCCGACTCATGGCCCCTGGAGGTGGGTACAGGAGGCATGAGAGTCAGGAAGGGTAAGAGAGCCTGGTAGAGGGGTTCCGGAAGTTGGTGATGGAGGTCCGCTGGTGGCAAGGTGAAGTACTGGTATGCAGAGTTGGCAGGGTGATGTAATGGTAGGCAGACACACGTCACTCAGTGGAAGAGGGATAGTGGTAGGGTTCCGGGTACAGGTGGCAAAGACTCACTGTTAATCAGATGCGGTACTGGTAAGCAGGCACAGGTCCCTTGAGCAGGAGAGAGAGGTAGTTCCGGGTACAAGCAGGGTTCGGCAACGTTCAGGTGGCAAGGTACAGAGGAGCTGGCAGAAGAATGGTCAGGCAGGCAGAGGTCTGGGGCAGGCGGAGGTCCAAGGAATCCAAGAGGTAAGCCGGGGTCACAAAGGTCAAACAAGGTATATCACTGGAGCAAGGTCTCTGGTAAGCTGAAGATCAGGCAGCACTAGCCAGCAGGTGCTGCCTGATTAAATAGGCCGGTTGGCGCCAACAGCGCGCACAGGTGCACGCAAACCACCGCGCGCGCGCCCCGGACGCCAGCGCGCGCGCACGCAAGCCCGCGCCCACGGGAACGCGCACAGGGACGCGCACACCAGCACACGTCGGCGCGCGCCAGCCAGTCGTCTGGAACCGCGATTTTCCTGACAGTGCCCCCTCCTTAAAGGCAGCCTCCGGGTGCCCAGTTGAGCCAATTTGGAGGCATGTGAGTTTTTGAAAGTTCGTAGTAATTCACCGGCATGCAGGTTGTCCTCAGGCTCCCATGAATTGTCTTCAGGCCCATACCCCTTCCATTTGATAAGAAACTGGATTTGGTTACGCCGTTTTCTACAATCCAAAATTGCTTCCACCTCAAATTCCTCTTTGTCGTTGATAATGACAGGTTTGGGGGGACAGACCCTACAGCCAGGAAAGGAATTCGGAATCACAGGCTTCAAAAGAGTAACGTGGAAAACTGGGTGGATTTTTAGGGAGGTAGGTAAATCTAACTTGTAGGCGACATTGTTAATTTTCCTTTTCACAGGAAAAGGCCCCAAAAATGTAGGACCCAGTTTCCTAGAAGGGCAGGCCAACTTCAAATTGATAGTGGACAACCAGACCTGGTTACCGGGTTCTAGGATAAGTTCCCCGCGCCTCTTCCCATCAAAGGTTCTTTTGTAACTTTCCTGAGCCTTAGTCATGGTCTCCTGCAGCAACTTGTTGTTAATGGAGAAAAAGTCCAGGGTTTCAGAGACTGCGGGCACGGAACATTCAGGTATTGACCTAGGTAGGAAGGATGGATGGTAGCCGTAGTTGGCGAAGAACGGTGTCTGATTGATGGACGAGTGTAGAGAGTTGTTATATGAGAACTCGGCAATGGGAAGCAGAGAAGCCCAGTCGTTTTGAGAGAAAGTAGAAAAACAGCGTAAATATTGCTCTAAAGTTTGATTGGTTCTCTCAGTCTGGCCGTTTGTCTGCGGATGATACGCAGAAGAGAGCGCTAACTCAATTTCCAAAGATCCACAGAGAGCTTTCCAGAATCTAGAGGTGAACTGGACACCACGATCCGAAACGATATTTTTTGGAACTCCATGCAACCTTACCACTTCCTTAATAAATGTTTGTGCCATTTCCATAGCTGAAGGAGTGCCCTTCATGGGCAGAAAATGGGCCATCTTTGACAGTCTGTCCACTATGACAAAGATAGAAGAAAAGCCTTCTGATGGGGGAAGTTCGACGATAAAGTACTCCATGGCCTTTCTGGGACTGGTAGAGGTTTTAATAGACCCCAAGCTCTTGTCCGGCTGGTCTTGTTTCGAGCACAGACACTGCATGACTCGACATATTTTTTACAATCCCTGGTCAGATGGGGCCACCAAAAGGTACGTTGTAACAGATTAATTGTTTTTAGAGTGCCGAAGTGTCCTGCCAGTTTGTGGTCGTGGCATAATTCTAGTACGTGCACCCTTAGTTCTTCCGGTACCACAATTTTGCCTTCATGCCAGAGCAACCCATCTTTAATGGAAACCCCATCCAGAGGAAGCATCCCAACGGAAGCCTGTTTGATCTGGGAAATGAGATCCCCTTGCAAGAGCAGGAAGTTCCCAGCAGGTAGAATGGTGTCAGGGAGTAGGGCATGCTCGGTATCCAGAAACATTCGTGAAAGGGCGTCTGGCTTGGTGTTCTTGGAACCTGGCCGATAGGTTATATGAAATTGAAAACGTGAGAAGAATAGGGCCCATCTGGCCTGCCGGGGTCTTAGTCTTTTAGCAGTTCTTAGGTACTCCAAGTTTTTATGATCGGTGTACACCAGAACAGGATGTGCAGCACCTTCGAGCAAGTAGCGCCATTCCTCCAAGGCCATTTTGATGGCAAGAAGTTCCCTATCGCCCACATCGTAGTTACGTTCTGAAGAGGTCAGTTTACGGGAAAAGAAGCCCACGGGATAGAGAAGAGCCTTAGCACCCTGCCGCTGAGACAACACGGCCCCTACTGCGATCTCAGAGGCGTCGACCTCTAAGACAAAGGGCAAGGCTGGGTTTGGGTGTTTAAGGATGGTGGCCGAAGTGAAAAGTTCCTTGAGTTCCTCAAAGGCCAGTTGTGCTTTAGGGGTCCAGTGAAACCGAGTTCCCTGTTTGGTAAGTTCAGTAACTGCATTTTTCAAGTTTGGCGTAGAGCCCATGTTGTCTCAGACGGGTAAGAACATTTCGGACATGCCTGCGGTGGACGGCCAGGGATGCGGAGAAAACTAGGATGTCATCTAGGTAAACAATGACGTACAGATCCAGATAGTCGTGGAAAATATTGTTGACAAAGTGCTGGAAGTCGCTGGAGCGTTGCACAGGCCGAAGGGCATGACGAGATACTTGTAATGTCCGAATCCAGTACGAAAGGCCATTTTCCACTCGTCCCCTTTTTGGATGGGGATTAAGTTGTAAGCTCTGCGAAGATCCAACTTTGTAAAGATTTTGGCTGTCCCCAACCTTTGAAAGAGTTCTTGCACCAGTGGAAGGGGGTATCTGTTTTTAATGGTAATTTTGTTTAATTCCCGGTAATCGATGCAGGGGCGAAGGGAGTGGTCCTTTTTCTCGACAAAGAAGATGCCTGCGCCGGCAGGGGATGTGGAGGGGCGGATTAAGACTTTCGCCAGATTCTCGTCTATGTAGTCTTTTAAAGTGCCCAACTCCTGCTCAGTTAGTGGAAAAATTCTTCCGAAGGGTACTTCCGTTCCAGGTAATAATTCTATGGGGCAATCATAAGGCCTGTGTGGAGGAAGAGTCTCTGCCCCCTTTTTACTGAATACATCTACGAAGTCCCGGTAGGGTTCAGGGATGGATTGGTGGAGTTCAGAATCAGTCCCCATACATAGGAGTGGAGCCGGTTTGCCGCAAGTCCTACATTGGCAGTTCTGACTGCAGTACTTAGAAGAGAACTGGACTTCACCTGTGGCCCAGTCGATGTTGGGGTTGTGGGCCCGCAACCAGGGCATTCCCAATATGATCGGAAAAAGCGGAGATGGTATGACATCCAGACGTAGGAGCTCCTGGTGCTGAGAGCCTATGGTGGTTAATAGGGGCATGGTTTCATGGGTCACCGGACCGGAACTAAGTGTGGAACCATCCGCCAGGTGTACCGCAAGGCCCCGGGCCTTGGGTTGGAGAAGAAAATGCCATGGTTGGTTGCAAAAACTTGGTCAATGAAGCAGCTGCATGCTCCTGAGTCAATGATGACTGATACTGGAATGCTCCGATCGAAGAGCTGCAAAACAATGGGGAGAGCCAGGTGAGTGCCAGTTGGAAGCAAGACAGGTGCACACAAGGAAGAAGAGAACAGGCACTTACGTGTCTTGTTGGGACACATTTTTGAATAGTGTCCAGGTTCCCCACAGTATAAACACAGGTTATGAGCTCATCTGCGCATTTTCTCTTCAGGAGTTAAAGAGGGTCTGAGCAAACCAATCTGCATTGGTTCCGGAGCTCCTGGTGCTGGAGTAGATGAGGCTGGAGGAACTAGGCCGGGCGGACTGGGTACCTTGGGGACCATCCAGAAGGGACGGGAAGGTTCTTTCAGCCCGCCTTTCCCTGAGGCGGCGGTCAATTTGAACCGACAGGTTAATAAGTTCATTTAAAGTTTGAGGAATCCCCACCCGAGCCAGCTCATCCTTTAGAGGGTCCGATAATCCTCTGCGAAATTGGTGGCGTAGTGCCGCGTCATTACACTCTGTATCAGAGCTCAAGCGTTTGAATTCAACGGCATAATCCTCGGCCGTTCTGCGACCTTGCTGCAAAGAATGTAATGCGGTTTCGGCCGTAGCGGCGGGTTGAGGGTCCTCATATAATTGTGACATTGCTGTGAAAAAACTGTCAAGGGAGTCCAAAGACACGGATTTCTGCTCCAGCAGGCGGTGGGCCCAGGTCTGAGGTTCACCTGTCAGGAGGGAGATAATGAAGCCCACCTTCGTAGCTTCCAAAGGAAAGGTTCGTGGCTGTAAGGCGAAGTAGAGCTCACAGGCATTGCGGAAGGCACGGAACTTACTTCGTTCCCCAGAGAACTTCTCAGGTATGGGTACCTTGGGTTCTGGAGGTAACATGACTACGGAGGGAGCCTGGGGGTATCCACAGAAGATGCCCCCTGAGAGTTAGAGGATGCGGACAGGGCCTGGACCTGTTCCTCCAAACGAGAGTAACCTTCCTGTAGACCTTTCACTGCTTGGGTAAGACCCGCTAGATGTCTGCACAGTTCGTCCATGGGGAGGCCCCCTGCCCGGACTCGGTCATGGCTGCCTGATACTATCAAGCTTGGCACATACCTGACAGATGAGTCCACTTGGGCAGAGGGAGGTCTCCCGTACGGGTCCGACTCACGGCCCCTGGAGGTGGGTACAGGAGGCACGAGAGTCAGGAAGGGTAAGAGAGCCTGGTAGAGGGGTTCCGGAAGTTGGTGATGGAGGTCCGCTGGTGGCAAGGTGAAGTACTGGTATGCAGAGTTCACTGGTGGCAGGGTGATGTAATGGTAGGCAGACACACGTCACTCAGCGGAAGAGGGATAGTGGTAGGGTTCCGGGTACAGGTGGTAAAGACTCACTGTTAATCAGATGCGGTACTGGTAAGCAGGCACAGGTCCCTTGAGCAGGAGAGAGAGGTAGTTCCGGGTACAAGCAGGGTTCGGCAACGTTCAGGCGGCAAGGTACAGAGGAGCTGACAGAAGAATGGTCAGGCAGGCAGAGGTCTGGGGCAGGCGGAGGTCCAAGGAATTCAAGAGGTAAGCCGGGGTCACAAAGGTCAAACAAGGTATATCACTGGAGCAAGGTCTCTGGTAAGCTGAAGATCAGGCAGCACTAGCCAGCAGGTGCTGCCTGATTAAGTAGGCCGGTTGGCGCCAACAGCGTGCACAGGCGCAAACCACCGCGCGCGCCCCCGGACGCCAGTGCGCGCGCACGCAAGCCCGCGCCCACGGGAACGCACACAGGGACGCGCACACCAGCACACATCGGCGCGCGCCAGCCAGTCGTCTGGAACCACGATTTTCCTGACACTAAATCTGGAAGCACCTTTAAAAATAAGGAAGCCCCAAGATTCCACCCCCACTAAGTAAATGAGCAAAGGGAACATAGTACCTCTCCTCATTCACCAAAAAAAAAAGTCAATGGTAAATACAAATACTATTTGGTAAGTCATTTAATAAAAAAAAAAAATGACATCCATTCATGTCATTTACATCATCCAATGATGCAAACCACATCAATCATGATGCCCGACCATCACCCACCTGTTGAACAAAAAAATCTGCCTCCTGCTGACACATCTGAACCAATAGCTTGACTCTCGCAATAAAGGAAAGGGGTCTCCTGGTGATGTAACTGACAATATATGGATATAACCATATTTGGTCAGTGACATTACTGGGGTTCCTATGACATCATTGACCAAATATGGTCATGTCCATATATACATCAGCATGGGGACAAGGTTCTTTGCCAAAGGTTCTCCCTTGTCAAGGTACCCCTTTCTCCTATGCTGATGGCATATGGCCTGGTATGCTTTAGGGAGGGGGGCAGCAAGCTCCTTCCGCTCCTTTTCCTGACCACCCAGGCTGCGTGCACAGATAAAGGGTCAGGTAAGGATTTTGAAGGGGGCCTCACACTTTTTCTCTTTGTTTTTTGGGTGAAGTTCCCCTTTAAAATCCATACCACACTCAAAGGGTCTGGTAAGGAATTTGAGTATGCTATTTTATTTATTTTTTGTATGTAGTCCCCCTTAAAATTTATACCAGACCTAAAGAGCCTGCTATGAATTTAGTTTTTTTTTATATTTTTTCACACTCTCCATGCTGTTTGTTTATGATCACCTGTCAGCTGATGTGCCGGGAGGGGATGAGTCAGGCGAATGTTGGCTCCCTAACAACCAGGAAGAAGTTTTGACATTTAGCAGTGGTACTAATACCACTGCTAAATGTTTTGTATGACACTTACTGTGGCAGGTTAAACTTACTTTCTCCACTGCAAGTGGAACTCAACTGCAGCGGCACCTCAGGGGAAAAATATCAAGAGGAACATGGCTCCTGATTAGATGCTGCTGCCCATGTGACTCTAGCAGCTATCTTGGGCCAAACAGAGCCTATTTAAGGCCCTGGCTCCCAGGCTTGGTGAGCATTTCGTGTGTGGGTAGTGAAGGGACAGGTCACCCGTCTGACAGGGACAGTAATTAGTGGCAGGGACAGATTCCAGATGAGTAGGGAAAGGATAGGGACACACCAAACTACCTGGAGCCCTCCCCATTTGGGTCAGGATCGGCCAGGCTGCATTCTGCTCCTCAAGACAGATGCTCTTGGCACATCTGAGATCTGCTCTGCTACACATTGCTGTCACTTGACGTGAGTATTTCCGGTCGAGTGCTTTCCCGCCGGGTTTTTTTGTGAATTACTGGATTCTGCATTAATACAAGTTCTGTTCTTCACAACCGGAGTCTGTGTAATTATTGCCGCTGCACCATACTGCACCTCCTCACACTTGGCGGCAGTCGGCAGGATATGTCCCTTCTTGCAGGTGCAGAAGGAGAAGCAGGCAACATCATGACAAGGATCAGCTCTGGCCGGCCCTGGTACCAAAATGTAATGTCTACAGCTTTCCCCTGGCTGAGTGAGCGGAGAGACTTGAAAGTGCTGCGCGCCTGTATCAGATTCCCGCCCAGCTCCTTGCAGAGCTGGCCATTAACTCAGAATGGCAGTGTAGCTAGAGGAGGAAGTCAAGAGAAACTATGTTGGTTGCGCTGGATCCAGGTGACCCTGGTGGTCATCTTAGATGAGCAGAGTCTTTTTAATCCCCTGCTCCGAGGTTTTGATGCGCTTTCATGCATGTGGTTAGTGCAGGGACAGGTCCCCTGTTTGACAGGGACAGCACTAGGGGTAGGGAGAGGTTCCGGAAAAGTAGGGAAAGCATAGGGCCTATATCTAATCTACAAAAAGCTCCCCTTTGGTGTTGGATCGGCCAGGCCGCATTCTGCTTTCCTCAACGGATGCTGTCTTCTACTCAGGCCTACACACTACTGACCTGTACCAAGGTTGTTGTAAGTGCACCAGATGGGAGGGCCTCCGTGCCATGTCTTTTGTTCTGTTTTCAAGTTTCGCAATACATCATTTTGTGTAATCCGAGACTCTGGGGTTTATTTACTAAAGGCAAATCCACTTTGCACTACAAGTGCACTGTAAGTGCACTTGGAAGTGCAGTCGCTGTAGATCTGAGGGGGACAAGCAAGGAAAATAAAAAGCAGCATTTTTGCTTGTACATGATTGGATGATAAAATCAGCAGATCTTTCCCTCATTTCAGATCTTCCCCTCAGATCTAAAGTGACTGCACTTCCAAGTGCATTTGCAGTGCACTTGTAGTGCAAAGTGGATTTGCCTTTAGTAAATCAAGCCCTCTGTGTGATTTCCAGCGCTGCATTAATCTGCACCTACCCAACACACTGGTTTGCTCCTTCGCTCCAAAGACACGCTGTTAGGTTATTTGACTCCTGTCTAAATTGGCACTAGACACCATACAAGCCCAGCATGTAATAAGCCAAAGCAGCTTCAGCCTAACTCCATCCAGGCCTCATCCCGACATCTTTCCCCCCACCCATTAGGCTTAGTCATGGAGGTAAGGATATCCCTGTGATAGGAAGGTTATATATTGCATCATGGGCCACTATGGGATTAATTAGCAAACAAACAGGTGAAATGGATTCGTATAACTATCAGCCACTTCTGGTCTTCATGTGTGAAAAACATTATGTGTTGGCATGGATTTTAGAGCGCTCTTTATTTTCATTCTTATTTTTACTTTTTATTTTCATTCCTGATGGGGGATCTTCCCAATTTCTTTCTTAATAGTTTGGGAGTCATATGCGCTTTAAAATCCATGCCACAGGCGGTGGTCTCAGCAGGGGGCATCCATAGTTTCAAAAAACTATTAGATAAGCACCTGAATGACCGCAACATACAGGGATATACAATGTAATACTGACATATAATCACACACATAGGTTGGACTTGATGGACTTTTTTCAACCTCACCTACTATGTAACTATGTAACACATGATATATTTTTGCTACACATGAAGAAGACCAAAAGTGGTTGCTGGCTATACAAATCCATTTCTATTTATTTTATTATTATTTATTATTTTTAATATATACCCTTCTTACTACAGGATTATCCTTACCTCCATGACTAAGCCCCGTGGGTGGGGTAAAACATGTCTTATACAAGTTTGGGGTCATACTCATGAGCACAGAACAGGAAAAATCAGCCAAACGATTCTTTCTGGTGTTTAAACAATTTTTTAATTTTTTTTTATTTCTGCTTTTTTTTCCAAGTGCAACAAGAGGATATGCTTCCTACAGGCTTGTTACCTATGCAAAGTGACATAATTGAAGATTATGCTGGGGATACTATAAAGGAATTACCAATGTTAAGGTAAAACATGTTACTGTTACATATTTAATGCTCTGTTACGAATACTGTGTTATGTCTTTTATGTGAAGGATGTTGAGACAATGTTGTGTTAAAATTAATTTAAACCCAATCACTAAAACTTATATGAGCTTAACTTGTTGTAATTTTAAAAGTAATTTTCAATGTTTCTAAATCTGGAGCTTTCTTTAAAATAATACCTGGTAATTCTGTGAAGAAAGTCCTTGTTTAGGCCCTTCCTGTTAAAGAGTCACAGATCTCTATCCCTGTCGTCCAAGTGTGTCCATGTGTGCCCACTCTGCAACACTGGCTTCCAATGAAGACTGCAAGTGGCCTTTTCAACACACATTATGCAGGCATGCTCTACTCCCTTATTGAGTGCATAATAAAAAATAAAAAAATTAAAAGTATGATTTTTTATTTTATTTCGAACTCTGGGCCCATATACTGGAGAACCAGTGTTGACTTTTCTTTGTGAACCATAGACATAAACAGCAAGATACCAACTGCATGTGTTTATTCCAACAAACTGTCAGATATTGCTGGTAGAAAGCTTTGTATACTGCCCTAGTCGTCTAAAGAATCCTCCTAGATGTTCATAATTCCAGCTGACTGTCTGATTATAGTGCCCTGATCTTTGCATAAACATATTTAGTTAAATAGTTCTTGCTTGTATAGTCCCACATATTCAAAAACCACATAGAAAAAAGATACATTATTTTAATTTTTGAAGCAGTTATAGAAAAAAATCTATTATTATATACTGGTTGATTTAATACAAACACATATTTATAGTGGGTTGTCTGGATAAATGTAATGACCTTTTGTATTCATGTCCACAAAAAATGCTGCATTCATTTATTCTTTATTTATTTATTTTCTTATAATTTAGCGAAGATCCTGTTTTTTGTTCACTGGTAAATAAAAAAACATATGATGAACTTAAGCACTGGCATACAGGTCGGCCTCTAAGTGACGACTATGACAGGACAAAGAATGAGCAACATGGTAAGGAGTAAACAGAACGAACTATATGGAGTCATCGTATTGATTTAATTACTGATTAGGTATAATAAATTGCATAGAAACTTAATTTAACCACTTCAGCTCTGGAAGTTTTTACCCCCTTAATGACCAGGCCATTTTTTGCGATATGGCACTGCGTTGCTTTAACTGACAATTGTGCGTCTTGCGACACTGTACAAAATTAAAATGTATGTCCTTTTTTTCGCACAAATAGAGATTTCTTTTGGTGGTATTTTATCACCTCTGTGGTTTTTATTTTTTGCTCTATAAACAAAAAAATAGACATTTTTTGAAAAGAAAACAATATTTTTTTACTTTCTGCTATAAAACATCCCCAATAAAAAAAATCGAATTTTTTCATCAATTTAGGCCAATATATATTCTGCTACATATTCTTGTTAAAAAAAACAATAAGTGTATATTGATTGGTTTGCGCAAAAGTTATAGTGTCTACAAACTATGGGATTGATTTAAGGACTTTTAGTTTTTTTATATTTTTTACTAGTAATGGCGGCGGTCAGTGATTTTTAGAGGGACTGCGACATTGCAGCGGACAAATCTGACATGAAGTGACACTTTCTGGGGACCAGTGACACCAATACAGTGATCAGTGCTATAAAAAAAAAGCACTGTCACTGTATAAATGACAATGGCAGGGAAGGGGTTAACACAGGGGTGATCAAGGGGTTAAGTGTGCTCCTAGGGAGTGCTTTATAACTGTGGGGGGAGTGGATGCACTTAAGGAAAAGAGAGATCCATGTTTCAGCTTAGCTGAAACACAAGATCTCTCTTTTACTCCCTGGCAGAACAGCGGTCTGCCTTGTTTACATAGGCAGACAGCCGTTCTGCCTTTCCTCTGAACGATCGGCGGGTCCCGACGGCCATCGCGGCCGCCGGACCCACTGGTTGGCTCCCACTGTGCCCCCTAGATCGCGTGCACAAAACATGTGCAGGTACGTGATTTTGCCCAGTTGGGCCACCCTGCTGCAGTATATATGTGGTGGGCGGTCCGGAATCGGTTAAAGTAACACAAGTTACAAAAAAAGGGTTTTATTGTAATTGAGCTGGAAGTAGAAAACCAATCAACCCTCTGCACATTCCATAACCAGTTCCAGACTTTGGGCATGCTAGACAGGCCCCAAAAAAACTCCTGCAAAGTACTCTACGCATGCCTAGAATACACAGGCAGGGTTCCCACACTTTTACACCTCTCAAGCTTATTCCCATGTGCGCCAAGGTGTGACCGGCTCGGAAGAGAAAGCAGGGCTTCCGATCCTATGATCAGAAGACAATAAGAGCGCTTTCTGCTGGAATGATCACTGTGACAGAAAGCCACAGTGGTCATTCTGTGTAACTTTGTAAGGCTTTGTTCACACATATGGGCGTGCGCATTTAAATCACACATGTTCCCCCACCTACAGGCACCCACAGCCAAAACATGCTGCTGCTAACAGACATAATTAATTTTAAAGATGCACAAAACCAATATCTCAATAGTGATCATTACAAAAAGATGTGTGTTTAAAAGTAACGTTAACTCAAATTAAACTATAATGAACAATGTGCATCAAATAAATGGTGAAATAACAGTCCCATAACATATAATTCACTTATGTATAACAAATAAGTTAACTCACATTTGCCTTATGTGCATAAAATTAACAATATACTGATCAAAATGTTTCTGATCATGACTTAATTGGGTGCTGTCTTTGATTAAGCTTTTTTAGAGAAGTGTGTGCCTCATCCATGCTCCCTAATATCTATTTGCTATAGACTTACTTTAGATAGATTCTTCTTATTATTTTTTTATTTTTTTTCCATATAGGTTAGGGCTTTAATGCCTTTTTTCTTGTCTCCTTTATGGAGGCAAGCAGTACTTTCTTGTTTTATAATAGACCTATGCATATCACAATCTATTCTTTGGTATAACTTAATGGTGGTCTATCTGTTTTATGTTTGTTACTATGTAGCCATGGTTCACTACTACGTTGGATTCTTGTATTACTGACTTATTCTTTGTATTTCCCTTTTGAAATGCAATAAATGTGTTTATATATATATATATATATATATATATATATATAAAAAAACAATATGGTGATTAGACAAGTCAAAAAAGTTAAAAAAGGTGGATACCATCAGACCAATATAAATAATAATGTATTTGTAGTTACATAGAAACATAGAAGAGTGATGGTTGAAGAATACCAAGTATTCCATCCAGCCGGCCCCATTTTTTTCTTTCTTTATCTGAGTATAGTTCTATATTTGTCCCGTAGCCTGTTTGAATCCCCTTCCTAGATTTCAATGGAAGTCGCCTCCAAGTTGGATCTCCATCTATATTGAAGCGACAATGTCGCCTCTCTAATAATAAAAACCGGCATGGGTTCCCCTCCAAGGGTAAACCAGGCCCTTAGGTCTGGTATGGATTTTAAGGGGAACCCGTACGGCGAAAAAACGGCGTGGGGGTCCCCCCAAAATCCATACCAGACCCCTATCCGAGCACGCAGCCCGGCCGGTCAGGAAATGGGTGGGGACGAGCGAGCGCCCCCCCCCCCCTGAACCATACCAGGCCGTATGCCCTCAACATGGGGGTGGGTGCTTTGGGGAAGGGGGTGCCCTGGGCCCCCCCACCCCAAAGCACCTTGTCCCCATGTTGATGAGTAGGGATGAGCCGAACACCCCCCTGTTCGGTTCGCACCAGAACCTGCGAACAGACCTAAAGCTCGTGTGAACTTTAGAACCCTATTAAAGTCAAAATCAAAAGTGCTAATTTTAAAGGCTAATATGCAAGTTATTGTCATAAAAAGTGTTTGGGGACCTGGGTCCTGCCCCAGGGGACATGTATCAATGCAAACATTTTTTTTTTTTAAAACGGCCGTTTTTTTAGGAGCAGTGATTTTAATAATGCTTAATGTGAAACAATTAAAGTGTAATATTCCTTTAAATTTCGTACCTGGGGGGTGTGTATAGTATGCCTGTGAAGGGGCGCATTTTTGCAGGAAAAAAAGCTATTTAAAATCACTCGCGGCTAATGAATTGCCGTCTCCCGTAATACAGAGAACAGTCATTCATTGAAAGTCATTGATAAAAAAAAAGTAATTGATAAAAAAAAAAAAAAAGCGTGGGGGTTCCCCCAAATTCAATTACCAGGCCCTTCAGGTCTGCTATGGATATTAAGGGGAACCCCGCTTCAAATAAAAAAAAAAAATGATGTGGGGGTGCCCCTAAATATCCATACCAGACCCTGCAGGTCTGGGATGGATTTTAAGGGGAACCCCGGCCAAAAAAAAGGCGTGGGGTCCCCCTCAAAAATCCATACCAGACCCTTATCCGAGCACGCAACCTGGCAGGCCGCAGGAAAAGACGAGAGCGCCCCTCCCTCCTGAACCATACCAGGCCACATGCCCTCAACATTGGGAGGGTGCTTTGGGGGTCTGTGACCATGTTGATGGGGACAAGGGCCTCTTCCCCACAACCCTGGCCATTGGTTTTGGGGGTCTGTGGGCGGGGGGCTTATTGGAATCTGAAAGCCCCCTTTAACAAGGGGACCCCCAGATCCCACCCCCGTGTGAAATGGTAAGGGGGTACAAAATTACCCCTACCATTTCATCAAAAAAGTGACAAAAATGTTAAAAATGACAGGAGACGGTCTTTGACAATTCCTTCATTAAAATCTTCTTTCTTCTGGTCTTCCTTCTTCCTTTCTTCCTCCTTCGGTTTCTTCATCTTCTTCTTCCAACTTCTTCCATCTTCTTCTTCCTCCGATCCGCTTCTTCTTGCTCGGGTCTTCTCGTCCGGCATCTTCTTCCACGGCGTCTCTTCTTGAGCCGCTCCGCGCAATGGGAGGCTCCCGCTGTGTGAGGCTTCGCTGCGTCTGACAGCTCTTTTATAACTGACGGTGGGGCCACCTGGTGACCCTGCCCCCTTTGACGCACGGGGACGTCATGGGGACTTCCCTATGGCTTTCCCTATGACGTTAGAGGGGGAGGGGGCTGGGGCCATCCCCGCCCCCTATGACGTCATGGGGAAAGCCATAGGGAAGTCCCCATGAAGTCCCCGTGAGTCAGAGGGGGGTGGGGTCACCGTCCCCGCCCCCTCTGACGTCATGGGGAAAGCCATAGGGAAGTCCCCATGACATCCCTGTGCGTCAGAGGGGGGTGGGGTCACCAGGTGGCCCTTTGTTATAAAAGAACTGTCAGACGGAGCGAAGCCTCACACAGTGGGAGCCTCCCATTGAGCGGAGCGGCCCGACACAGAAGAAAAGACGCTGACGCCGTGGAAGAAGATGCCGAACGAGAAGCAAGAAGCGGATCGGAGGAAGAAGAAGATGGAAGAAGAAGATGAAGAAACCGAAGGATGAAGAAAGGAAGAAGACCAGAAGAAAGAAGATGAAAGAAGATTTTAATAAAGGAATTGTCAAAGTCCGTCTCCTGTCATTTTTAACATTTTTGTCACCTTTTTGGTGAAGTGGTAGGGGTACTTTTGTACCCCCTTACCATTTCACACAGGGGGGGAGGCCGGGATCTGGGGATAAGCCCCCTGCGCACAGACCCCCACAACCAATGGCCAGGGTTGTGGGGGAAGAGGCCCTTGTCCCATCAACATGGGGACATGGTGCTTTGAGGGGTCACAGACCCCCAAAGCACCCTCCCAATGTTGAGGGCATGTGGCCTGGTATGGTTCAGGAGGGAGGGGGGCCGCTCTCATCCCCCCCTCTTTTCCTGCGGCCTGCCAGGTTGCGTGCTCGGATAAGGGTCTGGTATGGATTTTGAGGGGGACCCCACGCCATTTTTTTTTTTGGCCAGGGTTCCCCTTAAAATCCATCCCAGACCTGAAGGGTCTGGTATGAATATTTAGGGGGCCCCCCACATCATTTTTTTTAAAATTTGAAGCGGGGTTCTGCTTAATATCCATAGCAGACCTGAAGGGCTTGGTAATTGAATTTGGGGAACCCCCACGCTTTTTTTTTTTTATCAATTACTTTTTTTTTATCAATGACTTTCAATAATTGACTGTTCTCTGTGTTATGGGATCCGTCAATTCATTAGCCGCGAGTGATTTTAAATAGCTTTTTTTCCTGCAAAAATGACACTTTGTGCAGGGACAGTTCTAAGCATGGGAAACATGCGCCCCTTCACAGGCATACTATAGACACACCCCAGGTACTAAATTTAAAGGAATATTACACTTTTATTGTTTCACTTTAAGCATTATTAAAATCACTGCTCCTGAAAAAACGTCCGTTTTTAAAAAAAAATGTTGCATTGATACATATCCCCTGGGGCAGGACCCAGGTCCCCAAACACTTTTTATGACAATAACTTGCATATAGGCTTTTAAAATTAGCACTTTAGATTTCTCCCATAGACTTTTACAGGGTGCTCACGGCTTTTCGAATTTGCCACGAACACCCCAAATTGTTCGCTGTTCGCTGAACAGGCGAACAGGCAATGTTCGACTCGAACATGAGTTCGACTCGAACTCGAAGCTCATCCCTATTGATGAGGACAAAGGCCTCTTCCCGACAACCCTGGCTGTTGGTTCTCGAGGTCTGCGGGCAGGGGGCTTATCGGAATCCGGGGGTCAGCTTTAATAAGGGGGCCCCAGATCCTGACCCCCCACCCTATGTGAATGAGTATGGGGTACATCGTACCCCTACCCATTCACCTGAGGGGAAAAAAGTGTCAATAAAAAAACACACTAGACAGGTTTTTAAAGTAATTTATTAGGCAGCTCCGGTGGTCTTCTTCTGACTTCGGGGGTCTCTTCCGACTCCTCCGCTCTCTCCGGCCTCTGGTTCTTCTCCCGCTCTCCGGTTCTTCTGCCGGGCTCCTCCGCTATCTTCTTCCAGCTCTTTTACTAGCGTTGGCCCGGACTTCTCCGTCCTTCCTTCTTCTTCTCTTAATCCGATGTTGACACAACGCTCTCTCCCACTGTAATGCCGTGTGCGAGGTGCGCAATGACTTGTATAGGCATGGGGCGTGGTCACGGGTGATGTCACATGGTGACCCCGCCCCTTATGACATCACAGTCCCAGCATTCCCCGGGAGTTAACATCATAAGGGGCAGGGTCACCGTGTGACATCACCCGTGACCACGCCCCATGCCTATATAACTCGTTGCGCACCTCGCACGTGGTATTACAGCGGGAGAGAGCGTTGTGTCAACATCGGAAGAAGAGAAGAGGGAAGAAGGATGGAGAAGACCGGGCCAACGCTTGTAAAAGAGCTGGAAGAAGATAGCGGAGGAGCCCAGCAGAAGAACCGGAGAGCGGAAGAAGAACCAGAAACCGGGAGAAGAGGCCTGGAGAGCGGGAGAAGAACCAGAGAGCGGGACAAGAGGCCGGAGAGTGCGAAGGAGTCAGAAGAGACCCCCGAAGTTGGAAGCACCCACCCCCTATGTTGAGGGCATGCGGCCTAGTAAGGTTCAGGAGGGGGGCACTCGCTCGTCCCCACCCCATTTCCTGACCGGCCGGGCTGCGTGCTCGGATAAGGGTCTGGTATGGATTTTGGGGGGACCCCCACGCCTTTTTTATTCGGCGTAGGGGGTTCCCCTTAAAATCCATACCAGACTTAAGGGCCTGGTATGCTCTTGGAGGGGAACCCATGCCGTTTTTTTATTTAAAATTTAGCGTGGAGTTCCCGCTCGAGAGCTGATTATTCTATGATTGGCCACAGCCAAATTTGTCTTGCCTGGGGGCGACATAAAGTCATGTTGTAAGTCACCCCAAGTCGTGTTGAAGTCGACCCAAGTCGCGCTGTGATTCATACTCAAGTGTGTCCAAGTTGCCTCCCAAAGTCATGCTGGAAGTCGTGTTGCCCCTGTGTGAACCAGCTCTAACAGGTGAAAGTTTATTGGCTCAGTTGTAAGAAAATAATAATACAGACATTATTAAATAATCTCAATATAATTATTAATCCATGCCCACTTATCACCATTCTTTTTAGGGGTAGATCAGCAATAAAACATACAACACACACTGTAGGCGAAAAAGATTATATTGCCCAAAGAATTATTTGAACAGCTTTGTCACAGATAAGGAAATATTACTTAAAAGTGGATGTAAACCTGATTCATGAAATTTGTGCTGGGCACATATATCTGCAGTGTTTTCTTATCTCTCTTCAAAGCACTATGTCCCATAGCTGTCTCCTGATCGTTCTTGTGTTATCAGCCTGAGAACTCCTGACAAGTTCTCAGTCACATATGATAAAAGCAGCCAGAGTTTTGTGTTTGGGAGGATGCTATAAATAGATTAGCAGAGCCCTGAAGGATTCAACAAACAGAGCTGAAAGTCTCTACCTATTAGGAGAGGGGGTGTGTGCCTTTCCTCCAGTCAGCTTTTTTGGCTGTATGCCCAGGCTTCACTGAAGTGTTGAACAGGAAGAGAAAATCTCCTAACACGATGTGCACTTTCTAAACAGTATATAAAATTCTTCCTCTCTGTGTATCATCTGAGGCTGTTCACTTCACTGGGTATATGTGAGGGTTTACATCCACTTTAAAATAATACTTTACAGGCATAAACATTACAGACACATTAACAGCAGCACCTAATGCTAGCAAATAATACAACATCTGCACCAAAGAAGAGAAATACTTATAAAACCAAAGACAAAATACTCCAGCAATCATAAACTGTAAAGATATGTGGCTAGCAGGAACCTCCAATATTATCACTCTCCATAATCAGCATCCAGGTAAGGTCTCTAGTCCAGCTTTCCCTTAAGTCCCTCCTAATCTGGTCATTCAGTCAGTGTAGACTCAGTGTTGAGTATTGCTATTTCTTACATTTCCCCCCTTGAGGGCAGACAAATCCCGGATAAGAGAGCCCACACATTTGTCTAATTAATTAAGCTCCCGAATAATGCAGGTAGAAGTTGGACCTGCCAACACTAATGCCCTGTACACACGGTCGGAATTTCCGATGGGAAAAGTCCGATCGGATTATGTTGTAGGAAAATCCGATCGTGTGTGGGCTCTAGCAGACTCTAGCGGACTTATTTAAACCCCTCAGCCACTAGATGAAACCCTTGTCGCTCACTGATCTTCTCATCCCAGGAAGTGCGTTTGTAGGCATTTTTCACACTCCTTCTTTACTTGACTTTGTGAAGCATAGTAATCCAGTTGTGTGCAGGAAAGTACCGTTTTTTTTTTTTTTTTGGTAAGACAAAGCCCCACAGACTTAACTTAGATCTAGGCTCTCCCTCTCCACAAGGTACTCATTGGTGGTTATTTACTAAAGGAAAATCCACTTTGCACCTCAAGTGCACTTGAAAGTGCACTGAAAGTTCACTTGGAAGTAAAGTCGCTGTAGATCCAAGGGGGACATGCAAGGAAAATAAAAAACAGCATTTTAGCTTGCACATGATTGGATGATAAAATCAGCAGAGCTTCCACTCATTTCAGATCTACCCCGACTGCACTTTCAAGTGCACTTTCAGTGTGATTTCAAATGCACTTGCAGTGCAAAGTGGATTTGCCTTTCGTAAATAACCCCCATTGTCTGTAAAGGGAACACCAGTCACTTGTAATGTATCAGTGCCATCTTGGCCAACATAAACACAGCAAGGCTATAGTTGAATCCTATTTTTCCACTTGACAGTGTAAAAATTGTCTCAGCTGTAGCTTCTCTTCTGGCTGTAGCCGCATTGTTATCAGGTAACAAAACAGATTGCAAGCAGGAAATTCAGTAGTGCATCTTTGCTCAAGAATAAGAGGCTCCATAGCATCTTTGGGGAAGGCTGTGCAGGCCTGCAAAGCAATATCAGCGGCTTCCAGGTCCCCAACTATCTATTGCACAAATGTGCATTTAAGGCCCCTTTCACACGGTCGGACCGTTCAGATCCACCTGTCAGTTTTGACGGCGGATCTGAATGGGCGCTCCATGTTAGTCTATGGAGCGTCGGATGTCAGCGGAGACATCTCCGCTGACATCCGACCCGGTCCGATCCGCCAAAAGCAGACGTATGGCTATACGTCCAGATCCGTCGCTGGCAGATCGGATCGGGTGAGATCTGATGAAAACGGACACACTGTCCGTTTTCATCCGATCTCTCCATAGAGATCAGCGGTGCTCGCAAGCCCCTCCCCGCTCAGTGAGCAGAGAGGGACTTGTCATCCGCCGGTTCAGCGAAGATCAACAGAGAGATCTCCCGCATAGCCAGCGGACAGAGGCGGGCTCCGTGCAAGCGGAGCCCGCCTCGTGTGAAAGGGGCCTTATGTCTAAAAACTAACGTATCTGTGTCCCCTCTAGCTCAGCACTCCACACCACTTGCAATCTGTTTAAACAAACAAAATAAACATACAATTAAATCAAGTATAATGCAAAAACCTTTCTAAAATGTCTTGTTACTTAAAAAAAAAAAAACAGACTGAATGCTGCTTTCACTTTTTTACTCTTTCTTCTACCTTAGTCAGGAAAAGCAACAAGCATGAAGTCTGTTAAACCAAATAAAACATGTTGCCACTTTGACATAATAATTTAAAAAAAAAAGGAATTCAAAGAAAAAGAGCAACCCCAAACACTGCATGAACCACACACAATGTGGACAAATAAGGTTTTTTCTTTACACCAATAGACGGGGCTGGAAGCAACCCCCCTCCCTTGACATTATCATGCCAATGACAACTCTCAGTAAAAACAAAAAAAGTTTAATTTGCTAGTTTAGGCTTTACCCAGCAACTCTCTTTCAGGTGGGCTATAACTATAAACACTACAAAAATTATTTGGAATTTATTTTCCATCTGACTTTATGTACCAAATCATGAAGCCTTATCCTTGAAAACACAATAATCTATCAAAGTCCTCGATAATGTACCATATACTGAGGCCAAATCTCTGAGAGCAGTAGTTAAATCTTAATCTATGCCAAAGAACATAAACCAGAAAAACTGGCTCACCCCAGTGTGGTAGGTTTGCGTAAATTAAGCCACCTCCATTTTCTGCACTTTAAGCTGCTCCATAAACTGATGCCTTTCTTGTTTAAGCTGACTATTCTCAGAGTGAAACCTCAATATTTGGGTTGTAAAAGGCACCTGATTTGGGTGATTATAGGTTTTTCCCACCTCACAGAATACACTTCATTGCGCGCCTTGGTGCAGTCTTGGGGTATCAAGAGTTCCTCTGCTTACTACTATTATCAACAAATCAATACCATGCAATGTGCCCCAACTCTTTGCAAGCAAAACACCTCAGAGCTGGCCTCCCTGCGTAGACTCTTCTCTGAGCATATTATGACTGAGACACATTACCATAACCGGAATCTCGAGACCTCGCACTCTCACTGTCCGAGGAACATTTACTAACAACAGACTCATCTGATGTACTAACTGTCACCGTATTACTATTTTCCCCATACATGGTCAGACCTATTCTCTATTTGCACACCTGAGTGTTACAAAACCATTGTCTAAATATTCATCATAGCCCTTACTTGCAGCAACAACCATACTCTGCTTCTTTAGAGACGCCATCTCTGCTAAACATTGAGAATGGTCAAACCTTTGCCCATTTGGAGCATATCTCCCATATGGTAGCCTGGGCATCACTCAAACATTTCTTAACAAATGTATTCTCATTGCACAACTTTGTATTCTCGTAAGCAATATGCTTACTCTTAGCACTAAATGCAGCAGCCTGCTGGGCAAGAAATTTCAAGTTCTTGACTTCAGCTTTTAAAAACTTCTTCCAATTTCTGCTTCTGCTAAAATACATATTTGCATTGCTCTGCTATCCAGCCAGCAGCAGAAAAAAGGGTATATTTTGCTTTATGCTGCTTCAACCTTTTGCCGCTAGTCATCTCACGCATCCATTTTTGTGCCTGCAGCCATGGATCAGTAGATTCCCGCATGGCCTGAACAATAGCCTCAGTGTCCTTTACTTGTGCCACTTTTTTTAAAATTCCCTCCATTATTCGGAAAAACACAATTACTCAACACAAAAGTCACTCATGCAAGAGTAATGCCACCAAATGCTGCTGCTTGTTGCACAACATGCTATAACACCAAGTTACAGAGAAAATACTCATATAGTGCAACAAAACAACACCAATCCACAGAACAATTAATAAACAAAATATGGCAGCCACAGATATGCATCTAACTTGCAACATTAATGACCACACAATCCACTAAGGTTCACAATAATTGAGCAAATTCACTAGCGGCACTCAACAAACCCTTATCAGCAAACAAAACTGTACAAAAAATTCTAAGATACAATACACCACAGTTATGAATATGTATTTCAGCCACACCAAGCCCCTCCTACCTGGCTTGCCAAATATGATATTTATTACAGTGTTCAAAAGCATAATGTATTTAAAGGCTTTGATCATTTTTCCCTTTCCCTTCTTTGCTCAAGACCATAAATATCAAGCTCCTGAAGTTCTTTCTTATGTTTTATCCCTTAGGTCTTCCACTTTTTTATTCCATAGACTTCCATTTTTATTGCCCGTCTCTGGACATGTTCTATCCTATCAATATCTTTTTGGATGTGAGCTCTCCAGAACTGCACACAGTATTCTAAATAAGTCTGACTAAAGATCTATATTAGGGAATCAGGGTCTCCTTTCTCCTGTTAATTCCTCTAGTGATGCATTCCTGAATTTTGTTTGTTTTTCCACCTGCCTGGCCCTGGTCACACTGTTTGCTCATTTTGCAAAAATCTGTCATAAGTACCCCCAAACAGATTAAAAAGAAAAGGACACAGTACAGAGCCTTGCTGTACATCATAATTGACTGATCTCTGTTCCCATATACATCCACACACTAATATTACATTATTATTTTTATTATTATACACGATTTATATAGCGCCAACAGTTTACGCAGCGCTTTACAATGTATAGTGGGGACAACACAATTACAGTACGGTACAATACAAACGGAGAGGAGGGCCCTGCTCGTAGAGCTTACATTCTAAAGGGACAGGGTGGTGGTACAAAAGTTAATAGCTGCAGAATGATTTGATGTTAGTTAGATGCAGGGCCGATCCTGGGCAGGGTGCACGGGATGCAGCGCACCCAGGCGCCGCAGGGGTGGGGCGCCGAAGTGCCAGAGTGCTCCCCTCCCTCCTCCTCACTTTGTGTGGCAGTGCTTGGGGGGAGGGGCCGCTCCTCTTCCTGACACAAGGGTTAGCAGATCGGATTGGATGCAGGCAGGTGTTTATGGACACATGTCCATTTACATCTGCTTCTTCATAGAGGAGAATAGATGGTCCAATCAGGTCTGCCTGAAAAACGGACAGACGGACTCCTTCGAAACATCTGTGTAAAAGGGGCCTTAAAGCAGCAGTAAACCACAGCAGTAAAAAAAAAAGCACCTGTAAGGCAATAGCATCATGTGCTAGTATGCATTGCATACTAGCACATTTTGAAAAACTTACCTTAGAACGAAGCCCTCCAGCGCTGCGCTGTCACCACTGACAGGGCTTCCATCTTCCCCTGGTCTCTCTTCTGGGTTTGCGGCCTTTGGCTGTATGAGCAGCTGAAGCTGCAATTGCGTCACTCCCGCACATGCGCGTAGAAGCCCTTGGCTCCGGCACAAAGCTCTGTAGGTCCGGACCTACAGAGCACATGTACTGGTGATGTCACAGGCTGCATGCAGGGTGATTTTCTCTTAAACAGTGCAGGTTTAGGAAATATTCATTTTATCTACAGGTAAGCTTTATTATAGACTTTTCATTATAGGTTTACCTGTAGGTAAAAATCACAAAGCCAGATTTACAGTACTACACTGCACGAGCTTTGGTCTGAAATGCCCGATGGCGCTGTACCAAAGTCCCGCCTCCTAGACGGCTCCTGTGAGATAGACGGAACACTGATCCAATGTAGGCTGCATTTGGTGGGCACTGATAGGCTGCATTTGGTGGGCATTGAAAGTCTGCATTTGATGGGCACTGGTAGGCTGCATTTGATGAGCACTGATAAGGCTGCATTTGATGAGCACTGATAAGGCTGCATTTGATGGGCACTGATAAGGCTGCATTTGATGGGCACGGATAAGGCTGCATTTGATGGGCATTGATAAGCTGTATTTGATGGGCACTGGTAGGCAAGATTTGATGGGCACTGGTAGGCTGCATTTGATGGGCACTTATAAGGCTGCATTTGATGGGCACTGATAAGGCTGCATTTGATGGGCACTGATAATCTGCATTTGGTGGGCACTGGTAGGCTGCATTTGATGGGCACTGGTAGGCAACATTTAATGGGCACTGATAAGGCTGCAATTGGTGGGCACTGATAAGACGGCAATTGGTGGGCACTGGTAGGCTGCATTTGATGAGCACTGATAAGGCTGAATTTGATGGGCACTGATAAGGCTGCATTTGATGGGCACTGATAAGGCTGCATTTGATGGGCACTGATAAGGCTGCATTTGATGGACATTGATAATCTGTATTTGGTGGGCACTGGTAGGCTGCATTTGATGGGCACTGGTAGGCTGCATTTGATGAGCATTGATAAGCTATATTTGGTGGGCACTGGTAGGCTGCATTTGATGGGCACTGGTAGGCTGCATTTGATGGGCACTGGTAGGCTGCATTTTGTGGGCACTGGTAGGCTGCATTTGGTGGGCACTGGTAGGCTGCATTTGGTGGACACGGCACTGGTAGGCTGCATTTGGTGGGCACTGATAAGCTGCATTTGATGGGCACTGGAAGGCTACAATTGGTGGGCACTGGTAGGCTGCATTTGTTGGGCACTAGTAGGCTGCATTTGGTGGGCACTGGCAGGCTGCAATTGGTGGGCACTGGTAGGCTGCAATTGGTGGGCACTGATGAGGCTGCATTTGATAGGCACTGATGAGGATGCATTTGATCCATTGATCTCTGGTATCAATTAAGTAGTCTCTGACCATCTCTTGTATCATGTCTGCAGTCTCTGACCCTCTCTTGTATCATGTCTGCAGTCTCTGACCATCTCTTGTATCATGTCTGCAGTCTCTGACCCTCTCTTGTATCATGTCTGCAGTCTCTGACCATCTCTTGTATCATGTCTGCAGTCTCTGACCATCTCTTGTATCATGTCTGCAGTCTCTGACCATCTCTTGTATCATGTCTGCCATCTCTGACCATCTCTTGTATCATGTCTCTGACCATCTCTTGTATCATGTCTCTGACCATCTCTTGTATCATGTCTCTGACCATCTCCTGTATCATGTCTGCAGTCTCTGACCATCTCCTGTATCATGTCTGCAGTCTCTGACCATCTCCTATATCATGTCTGCAGTCTTTGACCATCTCCTATATCATGTCTGCAGTCTCTGACCATCTCCTGTTTCATGTCCGCAGGCTCTTTCCTACAGACTTTCTAACAGAAGCCCTCTCTGTGTCCATCAGAAAGGCCCCCCTCCAGGTCCCAACAGAGTACTCTGCTTCTCTTACTGTATTTTGTTTATTGTTAAGAGATCATGGGAGGATTCCAGGGTAATGAAGACTCCTTTGGGGAGCACCTCTGTGTTTGAGTCATTGCCATAGAAACATTTGTCAAGAGTAGGAGTTAGTAAGATGAGCACGCCCATGTGGGGGCGCCAGAAATATTTCTGCACCCAGGCGTCTGTGACCCTAGGATCGGTTAGATGCATATCCAAACAACAAGGGTTGAAGTGGCAGTAAACTCTGCTTTTTTGACTTGTGTTTACAGGTAAGCCTCTAATAAGGCTTATATGTAGGTACAGTGAATGTCTCCTAAACTTGTGGTGTTTAAGAGATATTTACGCTTAAAGAATCTGGTGTGCCAATCATTCAGAGCACTGTGAAGCAACCCTGTCTTCTGTGCACATGCGTGGGAGTGACAACATTGTGGTCTGCCCATTCAAATAGATGGAGAGCATGAAAATGGATGGAAGCGCCGAGAGTGGTGACAGCATGCCTGCTGCTGGAGGGCTTTATATTAAGGTATGTCTGTCATAATGTAGTAGTGCATACTAACACATCATGGTTTAAAAGGCCTGGAGGCCCACATTTTTTTTAATTTAAGGGTTTACTACCTCTTTAAGTTCTGGCTTGTACAACTTTTTCATGAGACTATTATGTGTAACTGTTTTAAATGCTTTGTTGACCCTGGTCCAAAAAATGTATGATATAGTCACAGAATTCAATCAGACTAGTCTGACATCATTTGTTCTCAGGAAAGGCAATACTGCATTGGGCCCAGCAAGTTGTGTGTTTTAAAAGATTTCTTTGTTGTGTTAAAATAAAAACAGTAGTATGAAAAATAAAACAGTTCAGTCCCTGGATCATTAAAATACTAAAACAGCGCTGAAATAAAAAATGATAAAATAATCAGAACATGTGGTAAACACCACAGTTATAAGTCTCTATGTAGTAGATGGTAGTGGGGACAGTTCAAATCGTTTTAGGTGTTTAATCACAGTTGTCCTAACGTGCACCTTTCACCAGAGAACAATACGCATATTCCACCTCATGAAGTACACTCCCCCAGGGGGTCAAACTCACCAGAAGCTTCTAATAAGAAAGCCTTAAGTTTAGGTGTTCATTAGCCACTTTAATACTGGGTCCTCCTCACCACCAAGGTCCACTGGCAAAGGGGCTCCAAATATATGTCATAAAACACAAGAGTGATAGCACATAGCGTAATCCTGTTTATTTATGAAAAATCCCCCCATACATCAGAGGACCCCTTAATGCTAACTACGTACATCAAAGCAAAATCAAACAAGCATAAAACGTGACCCAGAGGGCGCTATCACCATGTTCCGCCATCCAAGATGGAGCATGTGTTTCTTTGCAGACACCGTAATCACTTCTTGGTAGATGGTCATGGATGGTGGAGCGCAAGTGTCACTTCTGGGATGTCGTGTTGTGCATGCCCTGACCGGTTTCGTCATTACGGACTTCCACAGAGGGCGTGGCCACACAACATCTTAATGGGCTTAAAAATCTCTGCCCCTAGCATCTCAGCCAATCCGGCGCACATAGCAAAAGATGACCATTGCTGGTCACTGCAACCTAATTGGGCATGGGTAGCATAATGCTTTTCAAGGAGTGCAAAGAGATATAAACAAATGTACATCTATTGCAGCCTCAATACATGTATATTGCAGAACAGAATAATGTCAGTGGTGGGAGAAAAGCACCCAGAACAATACAAGTATGAATATATTATAGCGTAAAACACGTTACAAGACCTGCGTTGTGCCTTGGCCTGATAAAAAATATATATATATTTGTAGTCAGAGTCCTCCTAGATACACAAGTACTAACTTACCAAGACCTGCGGTGGGCATACCATGTATGGATGAATTAAGTGAGTATGAATGTAAAGATTATGGGAACCGGGAGGGTGGGAGACCGGAACTGGAGCCGACGCTGACCCTGGCCGTGAAGGAGGGCTATATAGTCCCGGGCTCCTCCCACAAATTCCCACAAATTCAACTTCCAACTTGTAGTCAGAGCCCTCCTAGACACACAAGTACTATATTACCAAGACCTGCGTTGTGCCTTGGCCTGATAGGTCGGTATACCTGAAAAGAGGGCAAAAGACACAGAGTAGGTGTGAAAACAGAAAGTTTAATGGAAATGAGATAACAAAGATCAATCCAACAAAGAGGCAAACGCCCTACTGACCTCCGTATGCGGATCAGGGATGTACCTGCTAAAACAGGAGGACCTTCATCGCCCCATGTGCTTGATGATGAAAGGAGGCACCCCCTGTTTAGAAGCGGCAGATGTCTAAAAGAATGGCTGTTAAATAGTTTTGGATTCAAGCCTAACTTTGCGATCAGGATGTTAACGTGTGCCATGAACTGTTTGGAAGTTAGAGGATCTGAGGGAAATGGCAACAAAATGCTGTCCGGCGGGGATGTAGCCAAAAACCTAGAAAGTGAGTCAAGTACCTCGAGTGGACACAACCTGCTGTTGGTACCGTAAAACTTGACCACGTAACCCTGACCCACCTGTCTGGTTTTGTTGTTGTTGAGCTGCAGGGCAAAATGATCCAGGCACCTGCTGAGACTGCTCTTGGACAGGAAAGGTGCATGATGATTGACCCGTGAAACCTCCCCTGGTCTGAGGAAGCCAAAGAAACTTACGTATACGGCTGCCTTGAGCACCAGACTGGGACCTAAACCAAAAGGGGACAATGACAGCAAATCCGAAATATCCCGAACCGGACTGCAAATAGGCAGTCTGGAAGCCTGCGCTTGACCCTGTGACTTCAGAATACCCCTCAGCAAGGCCTTGAGAGGGTGAGCAGCAAAAATGGATGGACTAGAAGGGTCTTGAAATCCTGTACGCCTGCGAGATATGACTTAATGGTACTGGCAGACAAAGCCAACTCACTGTGGCAATAGGCCGCAAATGCCAATACAGATTTGATGTCCCACAGACCGCTAGAAGGAAGACACCTCAAAAAATTGGGAAATTTTATCCATCCCGTGGAGTAGGTTTTTGAACGTGTTGCTGGATAAAGATGCGTTGGCCAAAACCGATCGCCTGTGTCCAGAACCTTGTCAGTCCATGGTGAGCAGGGAAAATGGAGGAACCGGCTTGCCCACCCACTCTGCCTACGGGTGCTGCAAGAAATAAACGATAGAATTTAAAACGTGATAATGCATCGGCCGCCCTATTAAAATTTTCCAAAAAACCTGTGATAAACTGCATCGCCCGCTTTATTGAAGTGCCCTCTGATAAACTCCCCCTGAAAAATGGAACCAAATGTGAGTCAAACCTAACCAAGTCAACCTGCGCATGAAGGTCATGATGACCAGGTCACCCTGACCTGCCTTTGCTTGCAAGCTGACACATGCATAAACATCCTGAAAAAGGGGCAAAAGGGCCAACAATCTGGAGACAAAAGCCCTGCCTTGTGGAATGATTCTCATCGCATGATTTAGCATGCCCAAGAGTGACTGCAATTCCCTCTTCGAGCAGACAGGGGACCGAACGAATGCATGTACAGTCAGACGAATTCTGTCCAACTTCTCCTTGGGCAAACTTGCAATCATGCAATTGAAATCAAGCATGATGCCAAAAAAAATTGATAACGTTGGCAGGACCTTCCACCTTGTGAACAGTCAGTGGCACATTCAATTCGGCAAACAAATCCGTGAGACACTGCAGATCCCTGGGTGGCTGGCCGGAGTCCTCGACGAGCAAAAAATTGTCAAGGTAGTGCACCACCCCAAGACAAACTTTGCAATGACCCAGGGTCCAATGGAAAACCTGGGAGAAAATGTCGAACAAACAGGGACTGCTCTTAGACCCAAAGGTTAATTTGGTGGCAAAATAGTAATGACCCCGCCATATGATGCCGTGCCATTGCCACAGCGCAGGACTAATAGGCAGTAACTTGAACGCATCAGCAATGTCAGCCTTGGACAACCAAGCCCCCTTACCCGACTGAAGAATGAGCTGAATGGCTGAATCCACGGAAGAATATTTCAACGAAAACTCCTCTGAAGGAATCAGTGAATTAAGACTCGGGACGTGCGAAAAATGAGGTGCGGACAAATCATAAATGAGACGGTGTTTATTAGAAAATTTCCAACATACAACCCCAATAGGGCTGACCCTCCACATACCGAAAGGTGATGACGTGAATGGCCTAATTACAAAACCTTTGGCTACCTCTATTTCCAACAAAGTGTCTACTAGCGTAGCATGGTGGTCTGCAGACAAAAGATTCCTACATTCAAAGGTCTCGGTAGGCAACGTGATCAACCCTGTGTGGAACCCAAATGTGAAACCATCTAGCAGGAATTGCTTGACATCAGAGGATGGGTGACCCTCTAGTTCTGTATGACTAAGCCGAGTCAATGTTTCCGCTTTAGGGGTTTATCTAAACGGTTTGACCAAACAGGAAGAATTGGGATGAGCACGAAAACAATTGGAACACACGTGTAGAAGTCTACACTGATTGTAATTGCAGCCAGAATGATTAAAATTGTTGCACACCTGCGATTTGCCTAAGAAATGGATAGTCCTACCCAGCTTGTCCACCTGACCTGAAGGTCCTGTGGAGGAGACACCAACCCCCTGCTTACTAACCCCTGACAAACCCGGGGCCTCAAAAAAAGGACACCAATCAGAGGTATGCGCAGAGGACTGACAGGAGCTGCATACCGGGGCCTTCTGGTTGGCAAAGTGTCTTCAGAAAAGTTCCATGTCACCATTGCTCCAACACATGACCACCTGGAACTGAGCCCAAGTGGCCGCCACCTTGGCTGAAAAAAAACAGTGATAATCATAAAAACTGCATCCTCTGTACTTGTGAGCCAGATCCACCACCTTGTGTAGATACAAATCTAACTCCACCCTCCTGTCAGGACTGACCGCACAAATGATATCACGGAAAATGCCGAACGCTACCACAAATTCAGCCACACTAAGCTTGCGGTTGAGCCTGGGATCTTTGGTCTTCAGCACAACCGACACTTCACCGCAAGCATAGGACTTGTTTTCCGTCATATCTTGCGAAGCTATCAGCAAGGAAGCCAAATTCACGTCCTTCCCCTCCAAAATGTCTTTCTTTAAATTAGCAAAAATGAAGTGTGCCGGAGATACAGACAGGAAAGTTGCTAAAGGAGATGGAGCTGCCACAGGCAAGGAAATGGCCACATTACCTGCGAGAACACTGGGAAGGACTGGAGCTGGGGGGAAGAGGGGGCGCCTGAGCTCTGGCTGCATGTGCTTCCACCACCTCCATTCTGTCCTGTATCTGAGACATGGAAGTGGAAAGTGTGTTTAACAACGCATGGATCTGCGTAAGCGAATTTTGCACCGACACCTGAGACATACTGGTAGAAGGGAATGACTGTGCCAGGCTAGGGAACAATAATCTAAAAAGGTCTGCCTTCCTGGCCGTAGCCGGAAAAGAAATTCCCCTACGACGAAGCTCCGCCGTGAGCCTGGGCACAGTCCAGCTCCTCAATGACACGTGTGACATGGTTAAATCTAAGATGAAAAACAACAAGAAACATATGAGGAAAGATACGTACCGACCATCCAACCCTCCCCTCATTTGATCGGACCTAAAGAAACGTGGGTGCAGTAATGTGCCAATCAGCGCGTGAATGAAAACCTGATGCGCAACCACCCTACACGTACGTACTGAGTGAGCCCGAGCAACCTGTGGCGCCAAGACAGGCAATTTATAACAAACACTCAGGGCTACGATACCCACAGAGCGTGGTGGGTACAGAAATAAGAGTAGGAAGTCAAGTGCAACGTATGACGTATGAATGTCGGCCGAGAACCTGTATTGACACTTACAAGTGAATCCTGGCCCGTAAGGATCTAAAGTCATGATAGACCCTGACCTGAAAACAGACTAAACCCCTGTGAACCAGAAAATTGACATTGACGCACCTGACACTTTTGCGTAAAGCTGGGACAAGACGAACGAATCACCCACGAGGTGATAGACCTAAAACATGGTAACATGACAGACAGAGAAAAAAACAACTAAATCACTTACCCTGCAGAAGGAATGTATCCCAAGAAAACCCCTGACAAGCCGATGGCTCCGACCCCCCCCCCCTCTTACCCCCACCAAACCCCTGAACACACCTGACGTATTTATGAGAAACCCAAGGAACCCTGAGAACCAAACAAATACCTGTACAGGAACAGGACCTGAAAATAAACATGACATAACAGAAATGACAAATCAAAAACAAGAAGATCCACCTGACGTGGCAAACCCCCCCTGAGCAGAGCGTGCCCCAGAAGAAGAGAGAAGCGCTGGACTGTACGTTCTGAATGAAGCCTGAACATGCCTGCAGACCCACACACACAGCCCACCTCGACAGAGCGATCCCTGCTGTGGAGCCCCCCCCTCAATGCCTGACGCCTCGTCCGAACCCCCCCCTAAGCCAGGTGCCAGACACATGTAGAAGGGCACTCCATCCCCCTGAGCACAGACTCCAACAGGCAGCACAGATGACCCCCACACCTCTGCAGCCACCCAGCACAACCCTGAGCGATTCACCCCTGCATCTCCAATTGTGACCATGCACGGCCGGTGATACTGCCTCCCGACCGCCCAGCTATGTGCCACCGTCAGCTGTGACTGAGATGACCGCCCCTCCTCCTTGCTCGGCCGGCCCCCTGACCACGGCATCCGAACCTGTGGCATCACCCCACCACCCCCCGAGCCATCAGCGAGGCCCCCCCACCTACCTTCCGCCCACCAGACTGGAACTAAGCCACGAGGAGCCGCAGTGCCGTGGTGCACGGAGATGCCCTGGAACGCAAGCCGGAACTAAAAACGACATGGTAATAACCTTATAATGGGCCAATCATAATCATATATAAAATATAAGATATATGAATAAAATACTATATGTATTAGGGAGGCGAACTTGAGCCGACTATGACCCTGGCCGTGAAGGAGGGCTATATAGTCCCGGGCTCCTCCCACACAAAATGCAATTTGTAAAGAAGGTGTTTATTATTAAAGGTGAAAAAAAATCCAAACCATCATGGCCCTGTGTGAAAAAGTGATTGCCCCCTAAACCTAATAACTGGTTGGGCCACCCTTAGCAGCAACAACTGCAACCAAGCGTTTGCGATAACGTGCAATGAGGCTTTTACAGCGTCCTGGAGGAATTTTGGCCCACTCATCTTTGCAGAATTGTCCTAATTCAGTTACATTAGAGGGTTTTCGAGCATGAACGGCCTTTTTAAGGTCATACCACAACATCTCAATAGGATTCAGGTCAGGACTTTGGCTAGGCCACTCCAAAGTCTTCATTTTGTTTTTCTTCAGCCATTCGGTGGTGGACTTGCTGGTGTGTTTAGGATCATTGTCCTGCTGCAGAACCCAAGTTCGTTTCAGCTTGAGTACACGAACAGATGGTCGGACATTCTCATTCAGGATCTCTTGGTAGACAGCAGAATTCATAGTTCCTTTTATCACGGCAAGTCTTCCAGGTCCTGAAGCAGCAAAACAGCCCCAGACCATCACACTACCACCACCATATTTTACTGTTGGTATAATGTTCTTTTTCTGAAATGCAGTGTTCCTTCTACGCCAGATATACTTGGACACACACCTTCCAAAGAGTTCCACTTTTGTCTCATCGGTCCACAGAATGTTGTCCCAAAAGTCTTGGGGATCATCAAGATGTGTTGTGGAGAAATTGAGACGAGCTTTGATGTTCTTTTTGCTCAGCAGTGGTTTTCTCCTTGGAACTCTGCCATGCAGGCCATTTTTGCCCAGTCTTTTCCTGATGGTGGAGGCATGAACGCTGACCTTAACTGAGGCAAGTGAGGCCTGCAGTTCCTTGGACGTTGTTGTGGGGTCTTTTGTGACCTCTTGGATGAGTCGTCGCTGCGCTCTTGGGGTAATTTTGGGCGGCCGGCCACGCCTGGGAAGGTTCACCACTGTTCCATGTCTTCGCCATTTGTGGATAATGGCTCTCACTGTGGTTCGCTGGATTCCCAAAGCTTTGGAAATGGCTTTATAACCCTTTCCAGACTGATAGATCTCAATTACTTTCTTTCTCAATTGTTCCTGAATTTCTTTGGGTCTCGGCATGATGTGTAGCTTTTAAGGATCTTCTGGTGGACCTTACTGTGTCAAGCAGCTCCTATTTAAGTGATGCCTTGATTGTGAACAGGTGTGGCAATAATCAGGCCTGGGTGTGGCTAGAGAAATTGAACTCAGGTGTGGACAACCACAGTTATAGTATGTTTTAACAAGGGGGGCAATCACTTTTTCACACAGGGCCATGATGGTTTGGATTTTTTTTCACCTTTAATAATAAACACCTTCATTTACAAATTGCATTTTGTGTTTACTTGTGTTGTCCTTGACTATTGTTTAAATTGGTTTGATGTTCCGAAACACTTAAGTGTGACAAACATGCAAAGGAACAGGAAATGAGGAAGGGGGCAAACACTTTTTCACACCACTGTATATATATATATATATTGTAACCTGGGGGACAGGTATCAGGTACAAAGCTCCCTGGGATGTGCTGTTTATTTAGGCACAGATACCAAATCCACTTGAGGTAGTGAAAACAGTGCTGGGTTTATTTGTTTTAAATACAAGTCCATACACAGGTGCTGCACAGTCTTCCATAAAATATAACAGAACAGAAATAACAAAACAAAAGTCCTAGCCGTGTCTCGGCTCTAACTATACCATACACTGGCCCTCACTACCAGGCTGAGCAAGCCTACCGCTTGTCAGTTTCTGTATAGAGTTTTAAAGCGTTTTACCAACCTTTAGCTCCTCACAAACCATCCATGTCTGTGTGTCCCAGGCAGAGAGCAAAGGCTGTCTGCTCAGGTGAGCTTAAATTAGCCTGGGGAAGAGGACTAAGATCCGAACTGGATCATGTATCAACGTCATGTATCAGCGTATAAACCCCGAACAAGACTTCTCCTGGCTCTCTCTGGGACGCTCTGCTACAATATATATAAAAACAATCACCCGTGGAAGGTTTCTACAGATGATGATAAGGATATAACTGATAAACTGTTATTACATATACATAGGGCACACTGGTATATATGATACTTAGAAGAGAGACCCAGATATAAGCAGCCTAATGAGTATTAAAAAAACATATATATATATAGATAGAGAGAGAGAGAGAGAGAGAGAGAGAATACTAATAAAAATGATAAAACTAGTACTTAAAATGAGAGAAGAGCGAATGAATCAGAAGCACAAGGAAATAAGAAAATATAACTATAAAATGCCTGTTAATAGTCACTAATAAAACAATTGATGTCTAGATCGACATTTAATCCTTTGGGCAATAAAGTATCGACCAAGAAGAGCCATTGGGTCTCTCGTTTAGAGAGTTCTCTCACTAGGTTAGCACCTCTCCAAAAAGGTTTTAAATAGTCGATACCCCAGAATTTTAGCCCAGAAGGATCCTGATTGTGGTGTATTTTAAAGTGTAATGATATGTTGTAGTCCTTAAAACCTATTTTAATGTTAGTTATATGCTCTGCAATCCGTATTCTTAGCAGTCTTTTTGTGCGACCTATGTAGATTAATCCACAGGGACACTGGAGTGCATACACCACATATACCGTGTTACAGGTAATAAACTCCTTAATTCTGAATTCTTTGTTATTGGAGGTAGACACAAACTTATCTAGAGCTCTTATAGGTGCCCTAACATCTTTGCATGCATGGCATCTTCTACATGCGTAAAACCCGTCTTTATCCCAAAAGGAGGGGGGCCTGCATGGAGGATCAATCACCTTCTTTAAAATTTTATCCACATAACTAGGAGCCTTTCTATAGATGAATCCATTTTTTGATGGTAATACAGGTTTGAGCACCTTATCCATAAAGAGGATATGCCAGTGGGATCCGAAGATTCTCTCCACTTCTTTGTATTGCGAGTGAAACCAAGATATGAAGCTCCATTCCTGGTTATTACAATCTGGAGGATGTATCCCATCCTTTAGGAATTCTTCTCTTGGGATTGAGGCTAACCTCTCAATGATACAATCCAGATTCCCTTTAGAGTAACCTTTTTCCACAAATGTATTCTTAATAACCAAACCTTGTGAGTTGTAATCCTCAATTTTTGTGCAGTTTCTCCTCACTCTAGTTAGTTGTCCCTTTGGGATGTTTCTTAGCCACATTGGGTGGTGTCCACTTTGAATTGGTAAGTAGCTATTAAAGTCTGTGGGCTTGAAGTATACTGAAGTACCCAATTTATTCCCCTGTCTATAAATATTGACATCGAGAAAATTAATACTGCTCTCACTGAATTCGCTCGTTAATTTTATATTATTGGTAATGCAATTCAATTCTTTCAGAAATTGTTGTAGAGATGTACTTGTTCCAGACCAGATGAAGAAGAGGTCATCAATATATCTTCTTTACAATAAAAGTTGATCCCTCTTTATAGAGAATATTGTTTTATCCTCCCATTTATCCTCCCATTCTCCCATGAACAAGTTTGCTATGCTTGGGGCAAACGGCACCCATTGCAACACCACGTTTCTGGGAATAGAAATTGCCATTATACCAGAAGCAATTATGGCCTAGACAGAAATCAAGGGCATGCCGTATGAACACCTTCTGGTTGTGAGATATGTTCCCTCTGGCATAAGGCCCAATTTAGGGCCAATAGGGCATCGTCGTGCTGAATAATGGTATATAGGGAAGATACATCCGCCGTTACCAAATACATTCTCTTTTTGATAAATCAATTTCCTGTAGGAGCTGCAACAAATTCTTTGTGTCCCGTAATTAAGCCTTGGTTTCTATAACACTCCAATACCTGGATCTTTTTCTAAAAAAGAGTGTTATACAAACCAAGGCTTATTTACCATTCAAAACCTTTTTGGAGAGGTGCTAACCTAGTGAGAGAACTCTCTAAACGAGAGAACCAATGGATCTTCTTGGTCGATACTTTATTGCCCAAAGGATTAAATGTCGATCTAGACATCAATTGTTTTATTAGTGACTATTAACAGGCATTTTATAGTTATATTTTCTTATTTCCTTGTGCTTCTGATTCATTCACTCTTCTCTCATTTTAAGTACTAGTTTTATAATTTTTATTAGTATTTTCTCTCTCTCTCTCTCTCTCTCTCTCTCTCTATATATATATATATATATATATATATATATACATTGTTCGGTACCTGGTGGTGAGCCTGGCTTGGTGGGTGAAGACTTCTCTTATGGCTCTGGTTCAGGGCCCACTGGAATGGAGACAGTGGTCCTGTGAGAACAGCGGGTAGGAGTGTCTGGGTGCAGCAGCGGCCTGTGCTGGATGAAGTGATGATCCTCAGGAAAGCTGGAACTGCAGGAGAAGGCAGAGCAGGTGGATCAGCAATCAGGGGTCAGTAGACACAGCAGCAGCAGGACCTGGATTGAACACGGCACACTTGGAATAAGCAGAGGGATATCAGACAAGCCGGGTCACAGCAGATAAGACTGTCAGACAGATGCAGCAGGCAAGGCAAGGTCACAGACAGGCAGAGGTTCGGCAACAGTAAGAGCAAGTCCAAAGCAGAGTCAGGCAGGCCGGGATCAGGGTTGGAGAAGGTCAGCGAGGTCAGACGAGAGTCGGGTCAGTAATCACGATCAAACAGGCAGATAGCAGGAATTTCAGGTATGGGATTGCAGACAAACAGCGCCGCACAAGTGCAGCAGACTTCTTTAAATAAGGCCACTGGTGCCAAACAGCGCTAACGCGCATGCGGCGCGCGCTGGAGTGCAGTGCGCGCCCGTGCCTGGTTTGCCTAGCGGCGTCCGTGCTCATGCATGCATGCATATTCGCCCGTTCAGTGCGGGCCAAGCCCTGACATATATATATTTTAAGAGATGCAGATTTTTTAGATATATTCTATTTCTTTATCTCCGAGTATTAAATATCTCCACTCTCCTATATTAATTATGTTTTCTTTTAATACTCATAAGACTGCTTATATCTGGGTCTCTCTTCTAAGTATCATATATACCAGTGTGCCCTATGTATATATAATAACAGTTTATCAGTTATATTCTTATCATCATCTGTAGAAACCTTCCACGGATGATTGTTTTATATATATGTTTTAGCCATGGTCCCTAATACATATAGTATTTTATTCATATAGCTTATATTTTACATTTGATTATGATTGGCCCATTATAAGGTTATTACCCTGCCGTTTTATATATATATATATATATATATATATATATATATTTTTTTTGTTATCCTCACTTGCTCCTTTACCAAAGATTTGGATAAATTGTGTGTTTTTTAGACGTGCTCAATGTTCCTATCATTTAGAGACATCCAGAGCTTGGAACATTATTGCTTTTAAACCAATAATTATATGCTTTTTTACGCTATAATATATTTATACTTGTATTGTTCTGGGTGCTTTTCTCCCACCACTGACATTATTATGTTCTGCAATATACATGTATTGAGGCTGCAATAGATGTACATTTGTTTATATCTCTCTGCGCTCCTTGAAAAGCATTATGCTACCCGCACCCAATTAGGTTGCAGTGACCAGCACTGGATGGCGGAACATGGTGATAGTGCCCTCTGGGTCACGTTTTATGCTTGTTCGATTTTGCTTCCATGTACGTAGTTGGCATTAAGGGGTCCTCTGATGTATGGGGGAATATTTCATAAATAAACAAGATTACGCTATGTGCTATCACTCTTGTGTTTTATGACATATATTTGGAGCCCCTTTGCCAGTGGACCTTGGTGGTGAGGAGGACCCAGTATTAAAGTGGCTAATGAACACCTAAACTTAAGGCTTTCTTATTAGAGGCTTCTGGGGAGTTTGACCCCCTGGGGGAGTGTACTTCATGAGGTGGAATATGCGTATTGTTCTCTGGTGAATGGTGCACATTAGGACAACTGTGATTCAACACCTAAAATGCTTTGAACTGTCCCCACTACCATCTACTACATAGAGACTTATAACTGTGGTGTTTGCACATGCTCTCATTATTTTATCATTTAAAATTTTAGCTTTAGTATTTTAATGATCCAGGGACTGAACTGTTTTATTTTTCATACTACTGTTTTTATTTTATCTCTCTTTTTAAACAGCTGCTTAGTACCTTTTTAATATTGTGGCAACTATATTTTAAAGTATCATATATATTTCTTTCAGTGTATGTACTGCTCATAAAGCTGTGGGATTGATCTGGCGCTGAGTAGGTGTATTGCAGGCCTCATTATACACCTCTCTTTCTCATGTTTGTTGTGTTGTTGATAATTCTAGGTGCACTTAATTTTGTTATACATGTTTTGCCAAGATGGCTTCTTCAGGAATTGTTTAAGTGCCAACAACATAAACTAAATAAAGAAAAAGCAATTAATAAACAAACAAATGGAAATTAACTACAATTTTTTATACATTGTTCCATGTAGTTCAAGCCACATACCACAGATGCCATTGGCTATATATACCCAGATGGAGATGGGATTGATCCTGGTAGAGTGGGGGAGGGAGTTCCCCCAAGATGGAATAAGGGAAGTTTGGGGGATCCAACTTGAGCCTGAGGCAGGTGGCTCCACCCCCTTATTCCATCTTAGGGGTACTCCCTTGAACAATTCCTTAAGAAGCCATCTTGGCAAAACATGTAAAATAAATTAAGTGCACCTAGAATTATCAACAACACAACAAACATATATCAAAAAATGTCTGTACTTGTCTTTTTTACTGTAGTAACTATATGTATATGTATGCACTTAGAACCTTTTAACCTTGGTAAAATAAAATAATTGTTTTTATTTAATATAATTGTAGTTTGTGGTACTTAAAATACACCTTAAAAATCCCATCCTAAAATACTTGACCTCTTGAATATACAGTAACAAGGGATCTTGTGCAGTAGAATCTCATACCCTCAGCATTCAGGCTTTGTTTTTTTTTTTTTTTCGAATTATAACAGATGTTAAACTCACTGGCCTGTAGTTGCCAACTATTTCAACTTGACAGCTAGTTCATTAAGAAAAGTTCACTAATAGACCTTGCTATCTATGAATTCATACTATTATTCTTTAAATCTATACTTGCACAGCTCATTATATTAGAATAATTTGAAACCTGTTTTTGGGCAGACATGCTGAAAGACAAAAAGGCATTAAAGCAATACCAAAAACTCCAGCTGCATAATCATCGATATGGACAAACATTAGGGGTGAAAACATCGACAAAAATAGTAGTGCAAAAAGATCAACCAGAAGAGAAAAAGTATGTTCATAAAGCTCCTGATAAGAAAAAAACACCTCAGGTGAGTACCGTACATGTATTGCATTATAAATGGCTATTCACAATTAAAGAGAAACTACAATGTTCATCAATTGTATTTCACATCTTTTAAAAAAAAAGGTTTATGTGTTTATGTGTTGTGTTTATTCATTATTTGTATATATATATATTTTTTTTTTTACAAACATTACTTCATGCTTTTGCTGTGTTTGTAAAAGATTTTTAATAGGAAAGTCCAGCACTGGTTGGAGAGCTGTTGACTGCTTTTGCAGACTGAGGGGGTTAGTACCTCCTCCTACTCATTATATGTGTATTCACATGTGAGTTTGCCTGTGTTTGTAAAAAAAAAAATGAATAAATCTAAAATAGATATATATATATATATATATATTTAGTTCTGAGTAGAATAGAGTTAAATCTTTAATGTTGTAATTATTACCCAACTTGTTTTAATAAATAATGCTAATTATGTTGCAAAAGGCGGCTATCATGACTGATGTCGGAGCTGTCTGTACAATGTTGTACAATCATTTTATTGGAGCATGGTAATACATTAAAATAGTATGTTGCACAATGCAAAATATTGCCACATTACAAGGGACTACATAACACTACATGCTGCCATATTACCAGAGAAAGGTGAAAATTAAAGAAAAATATTGCCACATTACAAAAGAAAGCAGTAGAGAATGTAATGCTTCCTAAGTGAGGTGCAGAGACTTTCACAGTATAAGAAACTGCTGTATTGGTAACCAGTGGGAGGTAGTGTGCACAATTCTCATGCATCCCCTGTGGTTTAAAAGTGACATAACATGCACATTTTGGGAATGTGTCTCTACACGCATACACATTTTCCTACATGTTCTTAATATACTGTTAGAAGAAGCAATACCCCATACTAACCAGCCCACAGAAGTAATGGTCGGTAATCCAAGCTGAGTCATCAATAATTTCACCTTTATCTGCTCCCCAAAATTTGTAATGAATATCTGCACATGCTGACTAAATGCTGTACTTCGGGGGTCAGCAACCAGTATATTGCGGTCTGGGCTTGTTGACCCGCCATTCCAGAGCATCAAACAGAGTGCAATGCAGAGGGACAACTTGTAAAGTTGGAGCCACATAAGCTGATGCCTCCTCTGAAGTGCTGGCTCCTGTCCCATGCGGAGTGATAGCAACTGCACTCCACCTCTTATGCCAGCTAACGGTCTCAAGAGTGGTGCCAGCTAGGGATGAGCCGAACACCCCCGGGTTCAGTTCGCACCAGAACCTTCGAACGGACCGAAAGTTTGCGCAAATTTTCGAACCCTATTCGTTACAATGAACGCGAACGTTCGAAATCAAAATTGCTAATTACAACGGCCAATATGCATGTTAATGTCATAAAACAGGTTTGGTGACCCGGGTCCTGCCCCAGGGAACATATATCAATGCAAAAAGAACTTTTAAAAACTAACGTTTTTTCGGGAGCAGTCATTTTAATGATGCATAAAGTGAAAAAAAAAAGTGAAATATTCCTTTAAATATGGTACCTGGGGGGTGTCTAAAGTATGCCTGTGTAGTGGCATGTGTTTCCCATGTTTAGAACTGTCCCTGCACAAAATGACATTTGTAAAGGAAAAAAAGAAGCCATTTAAAACCACTTGCGGCTTTAATGTCATGTCTTGTCCTGGCCATATGGCTGAAAATCCTTGAGAAAAGGATCTTGTATGGATATTATGGGGGACCCCGCACCCAAAATAAAACCCTATACCTACAACCCTATATACTCTGAACAGCAGTATATAGGCGGTGCAAACAAGAGAGGGACTGTAGGTTTGTTCTTAAGTAGAATCTGAACAGGTACATTATGAAGTGTAGCTCCATCCCAAAAAAATCTATTTTTAAGCTTTTTGGAGAACATAGGGAGGGGTTATCACCCCTGTAACATTTGCTGTCTTTGCACATCTGTTCAGAACATTTCACTTTCACATTTCACTTTCCGTCCCAATGAGAAATGTTTTTGGAAAAGTGGGGTTTTAATTGAAACAAGGATTGGTGATAAAGCATCAGTAGAGAGGAGATACCTTTTTTCCCAAATTAAATGTAACAGGATAGAATTTCCCTTCCTAGGGGTAGATTTCCTCTCACTTCCTGTTTTCTCCTTCCGTTTGCAAGTAGGAGTCGTTTGTAAGTTGGATGTTTGAAAGTAGGGGCCTGCCGTATATACTGCATAAATTTGCCCCATTAGATGTTGGTGTAGCCACAAGACTGTAAGCCCTCACAGTTACTCTTGGTGGGCACAGGAATGGGCCCTGCTGTGAGTTATTAGATCAAGATTTGTAATTGCATGCACCTGTTGAACAGGGCAGAAAAATTGGGCCTTTGGTGGTGGTGGTGGACGGTGTTGCCACAAGACTGTAAGCCCTCACAGTTACTCTTGGTGGGCGCAGGAATGGGCCCTGCTGTGAGTTATTAGATCAAGATTTGTAATTGCATGCACCTGTTGAACAGGGCAGAAAAATTGGGGCCTTTGGTGGTGGTGGTGGTGGACGGTGTTGCCACAAGACTGTAAGCCCTCACAGTTACTCTTGGTGGGCACAGGAATGGGCCCTGCTGTGAGTTATTAGATCAAGATTTGTAATTGCATGCACCTGTTGAACAGGGCAGAAAAATTGGGCCTTTGGTGGGTGGTGGTGGTGGACGGTGTTTTGCCGCAAGACTGTAAGCCCTCACAGTTACTCTTGGTGGGCGCAGGAATGGGCCCTGCTGTGAACTATTAGATCAAGATTTGTAATTACACGCCCTGTTAAACAGGGGCTGAAAAATTGTGCCTTAGGCATTGGTGCTGGTGCCACAACACTGCAACCCCTCACAGATACTGTACTCTGAGCACAGCAATGAGACCTGTTGCAAAGCATTGCCTAAAAATTGTAATTACACGCCCCAACAGGGGCTGAAAAATTGTGCCTTAGGCACTGGTGCTGGTGCCACAACACTGCAACCCCTCACAGATACTGTACTTGGAGCACAGCAGTCAGACATGTTGCGAAGCATTGCTTAAAAAACTGTAATTACACGCCCCTGTTATACAGGGGCTGAAAAATTGTGCCTTAGCCATTGGTGCTGGTGCCACAACACTGCAACCCCTCACAGATACTGTACTCTGAGCACAGCAATGAGACCTGTTGCAAAGCATTGCCTAAAAATTGTAATTACACGCCCCAAGAGGGGCTGAAAAATTGTGCCTTAGGCATTGGTGCTGGTGCCACAACACTGCAACCCCTCACAGATACTGTACTTAGAGCACAGCAGTCACACCTGTTGCGAAGCATTTTTAAAAAAAATTGTAATTACACGCCCCTGTTATACAGGGGCTGAAAAATTGTGCCTTAGGCACTGGTGTGGTGGCACCCAGAAACAAAAATGTTCTTCCAAGCTATCAAGGAATGGATCATTGAGGAGGAGGAAGAGGATAGTCAGTGAACATAACAGGACAGTCACTCAGCATCAGCATAGGCAGTCTTGAAGAGATGTGACATTATAAATTATTCAGTTATATCCGCTTCAGGTGCCTGGTAGCTGGTGGTGATCCAAGACTGATTCATTTTTATGAAGGTCAGTCGATCAACCGAGTCGGTGGACAGGCACACCCTGTGATCGGTGACAAATCCTCCAGCAGCACTGAATGTGCGTTCGGAAAGAACGCTGGATGCAGGACAGGCCAGTAGCTCAATTGCATACTGTGCAAGCTCTGGCCAGTGATCCATCCTCAAGACCCAGTAAGCCAGAGGATTTTCGGTGGGAAAGGTGTCCAAGTCTGACCTTGCCCCTAGGTATTCCTGCACCATGTATATCAGACGCTGGCGATGGTTGCTGGAACCGATCATACCTTGGGGCTGCGCACTAAAAAATTGTCTGAACGCATCGGTCAGACGTCCACCTTCCCCACCGCTCCTTCTGCTACTGACCGAAGCCTCAGCAACTCGTCGTCCAGGACCAGGAGTTTGTAACCTCCCAGTTTCTGGGAACGCGTTGCACAGACCTTTCTGCAAGGCCTCCCTGAGATGTCTCATCCTCTGCTCCCTCTGCGACGGCAAGATAAGGTCCGCAACCTTACCCTTGTACCGTGGATCAAGGAGAGTGGCCAGCCAGTAATGGTCCCTCTCCTTGATCCGAAGAATACGAGGATCCTTCCGCAGGCTTTGCAGGATCAGGGAGGCCATGCAACGTAGGTTAGCTGAGGCATTCGGTCCGGGGGCTTCTGGGTCACTGAGGATGACATGATCGCCAGCCACCTCCTCCCAGCCACGTACAAGTCCACTGGTTTGTTGGGACTGTACATCATCCCTAAAAGACTGCTGCTGCTGATGCTGAGTGCCAGGCTCCACCTCCATGCTCACACAATCCTCCTCCTCCTCCTCCTCATCCTCTTCCTGTGCGATGGGTGGGACAGAAGGAACACTGTCTGGATAAAGGGGGCCTTGAGAGGCAAGGAAGTCCTCCTCTTCCTGCCTCTGTTCTGCCTCAAGTGCCCTGTCCATTATTCCACGCAGCGTATGCTCCAACAGGTGGACAAGAGGTACAGTGTCACTGATGCATGCACTGTCACTGCTCACCATCCTCGTGGCCTCCTCAAATGGTGAGAGGACAGTGCATGCATCCCTGATCATGCTCCACTGGCGTGGGGAAAAAAAGCCAAGCTCCCCTGACCCTGTCCTGGTGCCGTAGTCGCAAAGGTACTCATTGATGGCCCTCTGCTGCGTGTGCAGTCGCTGCAGCATGGCCAACGTTGAGTTCCACCTGGTGGGCATGTCACATATTAGGCGGTTCTTGGGCAGGTTCAGCTCCTTTTGCAGCTCAGCCAGCCGAGCACTGGCATTATACGATCGGCGGAAATGCACACAGACTTTCCTGGCCTGCCTCAGGACATCCTGTAAGCCTGGGTACCTGCCCAAGAACCGCTGCACCACCAGGTTGAGGACGTGAGCCATACAGGGCACATGGGTGAGCTGCCCCTGTCGCAGGGCGGAGAGGAGGTTGGTGCCATTGTCAGAAACCACCATTCCTGGCTTAAGCTGGCGTGGCGTCAACCACCTCTCGGCCTGCCCCTGCAGAGCTGCCAGAACCTCTGCCCCAGTGTGGCTCCTGTCCCCCAAAAACACCAGCGCAAGCACGGCTTGGCATCCTTTTGCCTGCGTACTCGCGTAGCCCCTTGTACGCCTACGGAGCACCGCTGGTTCCGAGGACAGAGCACTCGAAGAGGCCATGGAGGAAGAAGAAGAGGAGGGGGTGGAGGAGAGAGGTGTGTCACAACTAGTAGTAGCATTTTGGAGGCGTGGTGGCAGAACAACCTCCAACACTACTGCACCTTGTCCTGCATCCCTCCCAGCTGCCAATAGAGTGACCCAATGGGCCGTGAAAGACAGATAACGTCCCTGTCCATGCCTGCTGGACTATGAGTCAGCGGTAATATGCACCTTACCGCTGACCGCCCTGTCCAGCGAGGCATGGACATTGCCTTCCACATGCCGGTAGAGAGACTGAATCGCCTTCCGTGAGAAAAAGTGGCGTTTGGGAACCTGACACTGAGGAACCGCACATTGAACAAACTCACGGAAGGGGGCCGAGTCTACCAACTGAAAAGGCAGCAGTTGAAGTGCTAGCAATTTAGCCAAGCTAGCATTCAACCGCTGGGTATGTGGATGGCTGGGAGTATACTTCTTTTGACGGTCCAGCAGCTGGGGCAGGGAAATTTGCCTGCTACAATCGGACGTCGGTGTACTGCAAGTACTTGGTTGTGACACACCTAATTCTACACCTTCAGTCCTCTCAGAGCAGCTTTCAGAGAGGACTGAAGATATAGTGGGGATGGAGATCCCAGCTGATGAGGAGCAAGGAGAGGTCCGCTTTGTTCTTTGGTGTGGGTCTTTAATGTGCGCTTGCCAACGAGCTGCATGGCAGGTCGACATATGTCTGCTCATGCTTGTGGTGCCCAAGCGGCTGATGTTTTGGCCACGCGAGATACGCTTGAGACAAATATTGCAAATAGCAATGGTGCGATCTGATGCACTCGTCTCAAAAAAGGCCCACACCAAAGAACTTTTGTGATAACGTGCAGAGGCAGCGCCCTGCACAGGCGGAGCTCTGCGGTGTGATTCAGTTGGTGTGCTGGCCTCTAGCTGGCCTCCAGGGGGCATCCTGCCTCGTTGGACATGTGCCGCCGCATCCTCCTCCTCCTCCTCCTCCTCTCTCCCTTCAGGCACCCACGTGGAGTCAGTGACCTCATCATCCCCTCCCTCTTCACCACTAGATCAAACCTGGCAGTAAGCTGCACCTGGTGGAACATTACTGCCAGATTGCTGTCCTTCAGCATCCCCTCTCTCTGCGCGCACACTACTGCCTTCCTCAAGCTGGGTATCATCATCCAAGCCTTCAAATCGTTGGGCATCCTCCTGGAGCATGTACCCAACACTGTGCTCAAACAGTTCGGGGGACTCCTCAGGAGGACATGGTGGGTCTAGGGAAGGGGTGCCTGATGATGCCATTGAGTACGCGTTGGCAGCTGCTCTGCCAGTACCCTGAGCCTGGGTGAGAGAGGATGAGGAGGATGAGGAGGGCTTGGTCATACATTCTACCAAGCCTTCGGCATGATGCGGCTCAACATGTCCAGCTGCCGAAAACAAAGACAAGCGTGTCCCATGGCCACGTGCTGATGACGATGCATGACCACGTCCATGACCAGCACTGTTGTCTCTAGAAACAGAGCCTGCTTGCCCTGTGTTCTTGCCTCGGGAATGTCTGCCTCTCCTTGGCGGTCTTCCAGCCATTGTAGTGGGTAGTGTATATGGGTTCTGACACAAACACACTATAGGTACTATGTGTGCTGACAAAAAAATATAGGTCTTATGTGTGCTCACAACACACTATAGGTCCTATGGGTGCTGACACAAACACACTATAGGTACTATGTGTGCTGACAAAAAAATATAGGTCCTATGTGTGCTCACAACACACTTTAGGTCCTATGGGTGCTGACACAAACACACTATAGGTACTATGTGTGCTGACAAAAAATATAGGTCCTATGTGTGCTAACAACACACTATAGGTCCTATGGGTGCTGACACAAACACACTATAGGTACTATGTGTGCTGACAAAGAAATAGAGCTCCTATGTGTGCTCACAACACACTATAGGCCCTATGGGTGCTGACACAAACACACTAGAGGTACTATGTGTGCTGATGAAGAAATAGAGCTCCTATGTGTGCTCACAACACACTATAGGCCCTATGGGTGCTGACACAAACACACTATAGGTACTATGTGTGCTGACAAAAAAATATAGGTCCTATGTGTGCTCACAACACACTATAGGCCCTATGGGTGCTGACACAAACACACTAGAGGTACTATGTGTGCTGAAGAAGAAAAAGAGCTCCTATGTGTGCTCACAACACACTATAGGCCATATGGGTGCTGACACAAAAACACTATAGGTACTATGTGTGCTGACGAAGAAATAGAGCTCCTATGTGTGCTCACAACACACTATAGGCCCTATGGGTGCTGACACAAACACACTATAGGTACTATGTGTGCTGACGAAGAAATAGAGCTCCTATGTGTGCTCACAACACACTATAGGCCCTATGGGTGCTGACACAAACACACTAGAGGTACTATGTGTGCTGACGAAGAAATAGAGCTCCTATGTGTGCTCACAACACACTATAGGCCCTATGGGTGCTGACACAAACACACTATAGGTACTATGTGTGCTGACGAAGAAATAGAGCTCCTATGTGTGCTCACAACACACTATAGGCCCTATGGGTGCTGACACAAACACACTATAGGTACTATGTGTGCTGACGAAGAAATAGAGCTCCTATGTGTGCTCACAACACACTATAGGCCCTATGGGTGCTGACACAAACACACTAGAGCTCCTATGTGTGCTGACGAAGAAATAGAGCTCCTATGTGTGCTCACATCACACTATAGGCCCTATGGGTGCTGACACAAAAACACTATAGGTACTATGTGTGCTGAAGAAGAAATAGAGCTCATATTTGTGCTCACAACACACTATAGGCCCTATGGGTGCTGACACAAACACACTATAGGTACTATGTGTGCTGACGAAGAAATAGAGCTCCTATGTGTGCTCACAACACACTATAGGCCCTATGGGTGCTGACACAAACACACTATAGGTACTATGTGTGCTGACGAAGAAATAGAGCTCCTATGTGTGCTCACAACACACTATAGGCCCTATGGGTGCTGACACATACACACGAGAGGTACTATGTGTGCTGACGAAGAAATAGAGCTCCTATGTGTGCTCACAACACACTATAGGCCCTATGGGCGCTGACACAAACACACTATAGGTACTATGTGTGCTGACAAAAAAATATAGGTCCTATGTGTGCTCACAACACACTATAGGCCCTATGGGTGCTGACACAAACACACTATAGGTACTATGTGTGCTGACAAAAAAATATAGGTCCTATGTGTGCTCACAACACACTATAGGCCCTATGGGTGCTGACACAAACACACTATAGGTACTATGTGTGCTGACGAAGAAATAGAGCTCCTATGTGTGCTCACAACGCACTATAGGCCCTATGGGTGCTGACACAAACACACTATAGGTACTATGTGTGCTGACGAAGAAATAGAGCTCCTATGTGTGCTCACAAAACACTATAGGCCCTATGGGTGCTGACACAAACACACTATAGGTACTATGTGTGCTAACAAAAAAATATAGGTCCTATGTGTGCTCACAACACACTATAGGCCCTATGGGTGCTGACACAAACACACTATAGGTACTATGTGTGCTCACAACACACTATAGGCCCTATGGGTGCTGACACAAACACACTATAGGTACTATGTGTGCTGACACAAACACACTATAGGTACTATGTGTGCTGATGAAGAAATAGAGCTCCTATGTGTGCTCACAACACACTATAGGCCCTATGGGTGCTGACACAAACACACTATAGGTACTATGTGTGCTGACAAAAAAATATAGGTCCTATGTGTGCTCACAACACACTATAGGCCCTATGGGTGCTGACACAAACACACTATAGGTACTATGTGTGCTGACAAAAATATATAGGTCCTATGTGTACTCACATCACACTATAGGCCCTATGGGTGCTGACACAAACACACTAGAGGTACTATGTGTGCTGACGAAGAAATAGAGCTCCTATGTGTGCTCACAACACACTATAGGTCCTATGTGTGCTGACAAAAAAATATAGGTCCTATGTGTGCTGACAACACACACACTAGCTCCTATGTGTGCTGACACAAACACAATATGGCTCCTATAAATCCCTGCCTGGGATGGGACAGAAGGTTGGGACAGAAGTTGGGGTGCAATGCTGTTCTAACAGCACTGCGATTGGTGCTACTGCAATGCTGTACTAACAGCACGCACACACCAGACTAATCCCCAGCAGCAGATAAGATCACACTCTGTGCAATCAGCAGCAATGATCAGTAATGATTTGAATCACTCAGGACTGGAGTCAGCAATGGTTTAGCAAAGAAGAAATCAGCAGACTGCTCTTCTAAAAGCCGGAACACATGTGCCCTGGGCCGACGGCGTGGTTGCCTTTTATAGAGTGGGGCGTGTACTAAAGCCCCTGAGCTTTAATTGGCTACAGGCGTCCTGCCTGTAGCAAATTATTGCTCTCCTAGTTTCCGGCGCTGTGATTGGCCAAGCATGCGGGGTCACAGTGCATGCTTGGCCAATCATCAGCCAGCAATGCACTGCGCCGGCCGCAATGCATTGCGGGCCGCTCGCATCACACGAATGTGATGCGAACGGCCCAAATAGTTCTGGGCTCGCCGAGCGGGCGAACGCCCGGTGCTCGATTCGAACGTGGGTTCGAATCGAGCACCGGGCCCATCCCTAGTGCCAGCAGCAGGAAAGAAGAGATCTTCAGGTCAGTGTGAAGCAATACACTGGGCATAATAGTATAGGGCTGCTTTCACACTGATGCACTGCGGTTTACCCACACCGCAGGTGCAGTGCAGTGTAACTGCAGCTTTCCTGCGGGTTTGCTGCATTTAGCCATAGACTTTTATTATATCCTGAAAGGGTGGTGCACTATCTAAAAGTGCACCAAAACTCCTGAATGCAGGAGTTTTGGTGCCCTTCAGAAAGTGCACCACACTTGCAGGATATAGTAGAAGTCTATGGCAAAGCCCAGCTAACCCAGGAAAGTTGCAGATACACTGCGCTGCACCTGTGGTGTGGGTAAACCGCAGTGCATCAGTGTGAAAGCAGCCTTATAGGTGCTCAGAACGGTAAGGGTTCATTCACAAGTGCAGCAGGCCTTGCTGCTTCCCTGAAAAGTGATTCGAGTGTGTTTGACAGGTGGTGAGGATGCGATATGATTGCCATGCAATGCGCGCGATTGCTACAAGGTAGTATGGCAATTAAAGGTTTAAATCAGATGTAAGGAGGCGACACTGTGCCCGGTGATCTTTGACTTCTCCCATGTTGTTCATGTAGACTTCCACTTCTTTAACCACTTCCCGACCGCCCCATGTAGATATACGTCGGCAGAATGGCACGTACAGGCAGAATCACGTACCTGTACGTGCCATTCTTCAGGCGGTTGGGGGGTCCGATCGGACCCCCCTCCGCCGGCGGGGACGGTCTAGATCGTGTCAGGAGCGATCCGGGACGAGGGGACGGCCAGTGGTTTCTGGCCACCCCCTCGCGATCGCTCCTGGCCAATGAAAAGCTTCCCCTTCCTGTCTATTGTATAGACAGGAAGGCGGAAGTGATGTCACGCTCGGTGCGCCGGTCTATGTGACCGGAGACGCCGAGCGGCGAACATGTAAAGGTTAGTGCACAACAGTACACTGACACCAGTACAGTTAGGCACATATTCCACCCCCCTGTCACCCCCTGATCACCCCCCAGATCACCCCCTCCCCCCCCAGTCACAGTGTCACTAATTGCAGTGATCATTTTTTTACTGATCACTGCATTTAGTGTCAGTGTGACTGTAATAACTGTCAGGGCAGTTAGTTTTAGGTCCAAGGTAGCCCCCTACCCCCCCCTAATAAAGGTTTAACCCCTTGATTGCCCCCCAGGTAACCCTTTCACCCCCTTTTGCCAGTGTCACTAAGCGATCGTTTTTCTGATCGCTGTATTAGTGTCACTGCTGTCGCTAGGTAACCATTTTTTTTTTTTAGGTAACCGCCATGTTTATATAGGTTCATAAATAGTTTTATAGGTCAGGTACCCCCATATTACAACCTAAATAAAGGTTTTAACCCCTTGATTGCCCCTAGAGTTAACCCTTTCACCAGTGATCACTGTATAACTGTCACTGGTGACGCTGGTTAGCCAGTTAGTTATTTCGTTATTTAGGTTCCCCGTCAGGTTTTTATATAGCGTCAGGTACCCCCATATATTACCTAATAAAGGTTTTAACCCCCTGATTGCCCCTAGTTAACCCTTTCACCCCCTTTTGCCAGTGTCACTAAGCGATCGTTTTTCTGATCGCTGCATTAGTGTCGCTAGGTAACCATTTTTTTTTTTTTTAGGTAACCGCCATGTTTATATAGGTTCATAAATAGGTTTATAGGTCAGGTACCCCCATATTACAACCTAAATAAAGGTTTTAACCCCCTGATTGCCCCTAGAGTTAACCCTTTCACCAGTGATCACTGTATAACTGTCACTGGTGACGCTGGTTAGCCAGTTAGTTATTTCGTTATTTAGGTTCCCCGTCAGGTTTTTATATAGCGTCAGGTACCCCCATATATTACCTAATAAAGGTTTAACCCCCTGATTGCCCCTAGTTAACCCTTTCACCCCCTTTTGCCAGTGTCACTAAGCGATCGTTTTTCTGATCGCTGCATTAGTGTCGCTAGGTAACCAGTTTTTTTTTGTATTACTGTTACGGGTGACGCTGGTTAGTTAGCTTGTTTTTTATACTGTCAGGGCACCCGCCATTTATTACCCAATAACGGTTTAACCCCCTGATCGCCCGGCGGGTGATATCAATTAGGTTTTAGGGTCAAATAAGGTCTGCGTCGCCCCAGGTTAGTGCCAGTACCGCAAACACCCACGCACAAAGCATACACCTCCCTTAGTGGCACAGTATCTGAACAGATCAATATCTGATCTGATCAGATCTATACTAGCGTCCCAGCAGTTTAGGGTTCCAAAAAAAACCGCATTGTTAGCGGGATCAGCCCAGATACCTGCTAGCACCTGCGTTTTCCCCCTCCGCCCAGCCCAGCCCACCCAAGTGCAGTATCGATCGATCACTGTCACTTACAAAACACTAAGCACACATAACTGCAGCGTTCGCAGAGTCAGGCCTGATCCCTGCGATCGCTAACAGTTTTTTTGTGGTAGCGTTTTGATTCAGTCGCTTCAGTCAGGAGCTTTTTTACCTGTGAATCTCAAAAAAATAAAAAAAATAAAAATAGTTGTCGTTTTATTGTTCTCTCTCTCACTCTATTCTCTCTCTATTGTTGCTCTTTTTTTACTCCATTCTATTCTGCAATGTTTTATTATGTTTTATCATGTTTTATCATGCTTGCTTTTCAGGTATGTAATTTTGTTTACTGTGTTTTAGTGTTAAGCATTTTTTTGTTTTCAGGTGCGCCATTCAGTTGCAACGCGGATTTATTTATCTTGACAGCAACAGCGTTTGCTCCCACGATACATAAAGACGCGACTCCAACACTGTAGGAGGTGATTTCACCACCACAGTTAAAAAAAAGAGCATATATGCCGAAGCATGGGGGCAGCAGGGGGGGGGAGGAGCGATTGGCTCCTAATGCCACGTACATACGGTCGAAATTCCGACCGTGTGTACACGGCATAACTTTTGCGGGAGGATGCCCCCATGCATCGGCATATATAAATGGTGCATGTATGCCCATCATTAGAAGTGGGTGGATGAAGGGAGGTATTCTAATGGTGGGCATACCCACCAATCAATCTCTTTTTTTCGTTCAGCCAAGAGGCTGCATGAAAAAAAAAAAGATTACAATATATGTCCAGTATGTTGCTGGACTTTGAATGGTTATACCAGAATGATGCCTGCAGGTTTAGGTATCATCTTGGTATCATTCTTTTCAGCCAGTGATCGGCTTTCATGTAAAAGCAATTCTAGCGGGTAATTAGCCTCTAGACTGCTTTTACAAGCAGTGGGAGGGAATGTCCCCCCTCCCGGATATAAAACCGCGCCATTGGGAAATTGGGAAAGCATTTTATCACACCAATCTTGGTGTGGTCAGATGCTTTGAGGGCAGAGGAAAGATCTAGGGTCTAATAGACCCCAATTTTTTCAAAAAAAGAGTACCTGTCACTGCCTATTGCTATCATAGGGGATATTTACATTCCCTGAGATAACAATAAAAATCATAACAAAGAAAAAAAATGGAAGGAACAGTTTAAAAATAAAATAAAAAAGCTAAATAAATAAAAAAAATAACAAAAAAAAAAAAAAAAGCACCCCTGCCCCCCCTTCTCTTGCGCAAAGGCGTACACAAGCGTTGGTCTGGCGTCATATGTAAACAGCAATTGCACCATGCATGTGAGGTATCACCGCGAAGGTCAGATCGAGGGCAGTAATTTTAGCAGTAGACCTCCTCCGTGAATCTAATGTGGTATCATGTAAAGGCTTTTAAAGGCTTTTAAAAATGTATGTAGTTTGTCGCCACTGCGTGTTTGTGCGCAATTTTAAAGCATGTCGTGTTTGGTATCCATGTACTCGGCCTAAGATCATATTTTTTATTTCATCAAAAATTTGAGCAATATAGTGTGTTTTAGTGCATTAAAAAAAAAAAAGTGTATTTTTTCCACAAAAAATGCGTTTGAAAAATCGCTGCGCAAATACTGTGTGGAAAAAAAAAAATGCAACACCCACCATTTTAATCTGTAGGGCCTTTGCTTTAACATTATATATAGTGTTTGGGGGTTCAACGTAATTTTCTTGCAAAAAAAAAATATGTTTTCATGTAAACAAAAAGTGTCAGAAAGGGCTTTGTCTACAAGTGGTTAGAAGAGTGGGTGACGTGTGACATAGGCTTCTAAATGTTGTGCATAAAATGCCAGGACAGTTCAAACCCCCCCCAAATGACCCCATTTTGGAAAGTAGACACCCCAAGCTATTTGATGAGAGCAATGTTGAGCCCATTAAATATTTTTTTTTTTTGTCCCAAGAGATTGAATAATGAAAAAAAAAAAATATATATATTTTTTTTACAAAAAGTTGTCACTAAATGATATATTGCTCAAACATGTCATGGGCATATGTAGAAATACACCCCAAAATACATTCTGTTGCTTCTCCTGAGTATGGGGATACCACATGTGTGGGACTTTTTGGGAGCCTAGCTGCGTACGGAACCCCAAAAACCAATCACCGCCTTCAGGCTTTCTAAGGGTGTAATTTTTTTATTTCACTTCTCACTGCCAATCACAGTTTCGGAGGCCATGGAATGCCCAGATGGCATAAAACCCCCCAAAATGACCCCATTTTGGAAAGTAGACACCCCAAGCTATTTGCTGAGAGGTATTGTGAGTATTTTGCAGATGTCGCTTTTTGTCACAAAGTTTTGAAAATTGAAAAAAGAAAAAAAAAATTTTTTTTTCTTTACTTTCTTCATTTTCAAAAACAAATGAGAGCTGTAAAATACTCACCATGCCTCTCAACAAATAGCTTGGGGTGTCTACTTTCCAAAATGGGGTCATTTGGGGGGGTTTTGTGCTATTTTGGCATTTTATGGCCTTCGAAACTGTGATAGGTAGTGAGGAGTGAAATCAAAAATTTGCACCCTTAGAAATCCTGAAGGCGGTGCTTGGGTTTCGGGGCCCCGTACGCGGCTAGGCTCCCAAAAAGTCCCACACATGTGGTATCCCCATACTCAGGAGAAGCAGCAAAATGTATTTTGGGGTGCAATTCCACATATAACTATGGCATGTGTGAGCAATATATCATTTAGTGACAACTTTTTGAAAAAAAAATAAATCTTTTTTATTTTTGTCTTTATTCAATCACTTGGGACTAAAAAAAAAATATTCAATGGGCTCAACATGCCTCTCAGCAAATAGCTTGGGGTGTCTACTTTCCAAAATGGGGTCATTTGGGGGGGTTTTGTACTTCTCTGCCATTTTAGCACCTCAAGAAATGAAATAGGCAGTCATAAATTAAAAGCGGTGTAAATTCCAGAAAATGTACTCTAGTTTGTAGACGCTATAACTTTTGCGCAAACCAATAAATATACGCTTATTGGCATTTTTTTTACTAAAGACATGTGGCTGAATACATTTTGGCCCAAATGTTTGACTAAAATTGAGTTTATTAGATTTTTTTTATAACAAAAAGTAGAAAATCTCTTTTTTTTTCAAAATTTTCGCTCTTTTTCCGTTTATATCGCAAAAAATAAAAATCACAGAGGCAATCAAATACCATCAAAAGAAAGCTCTATTTGTGGGAAGAAAAGGACGCAAATTTCGTTTGGTTACAAAATTGCATGACCGCGCAATTACCAGTTAAAGTAGTGCAGTGCGAAATTGAAAAAAGACCTCTGGTCCTTTGGCTGCCAAATGGTCCGGGGCTGAAGTGGTTAAGGTTGCCTGCCCCTGCTGTACCTTATCCACTCTGGAATGTAGTAGGACAGGGTTACCTTAAAGTATATGTAAACCTTCACCTTGTAAAACAACCCATTCAATTTAAAAAAGAAATGAAAGGCAAAATATTGGCGTAGAGATATAGAGGAGCATAGCCAGGAGGAGTTCAGGCTGAAGCCATATCTTTACCACTCTATATAGTGGCTGGATTCCGGTGTGTGGGGTTTCCACATTCTGTCTTATGATCTGTTTCAGCTGACATGCAGCTTTAAAAAACATCTGCATGGATAGCTGTACCTTTATTACATTTTCTACATGTATCCTATGTTAATGTCTGTAGCCAGTAGCAAATACAATATGGATACAATTACCCATCCTCTCATCCTGATCACATAACTGGTAAGTAGGGATGAGCCGAACACCCCCCCGGTTCGGTTCACACCAGAACCTGCGAACGGACCGAAAGTTTGCACGAACGTTAGAACCCTATTAATTACAATGGACGCGAACGTTTGAAATCTAAAGTGCTAATTATAAAGGCCAATATGCATGTTATTGTCTTAAAAAAGGATTGGGGGCCGGGGTCCTGCCACAGGGAACATGTATCAATGCAAAGCGTCGCTTTAACTGATAATTGCGCGGTCATGCGACGTGGCTCCCAAACAAAATTGGTGTCCTTTTTTTCCCACAAATAGAGCTTTCTTTTGGTGGTATTTGATCGCCCCTGCGGTTTTTATTTTTTGTGCTATGAACAAAAATAGAGCGGCAATTTTGAAAAAAAATTCAATATTTTTTACTTTTTGCTATAATAAATATCCCCCAAAAAATATATAAAAAAACATATTTTTTCCTCAGTTTGGGCCGATACGTATTCTTCTACATATTTTTGGTAAAAAAAATCGCAATTAGCGATTATTGATTGGTTTGCGCAAAAGTTATAGCGTTTACAAAATAGGGGATAGTTTTATAGCATTTTTATTAATATTTTTTTTTACTAGTAATGGCGGCGATCAGCGATTTTTATTGTGACTGCGACATTATGGCGGAAACATCGGACATTTTTGACACATTTTTGGGACCATTGTCATTTATACAGCAATCAATGCTATTTAAATGCATTGATTCCTGTATAAATGACACTGGCAGTGAAAGAGTTAACCACTAGGGGGTGTACTGCTAGCAGAGTGCCCGCAAGTACTTGGCTGTGACACACCTAATTCTACACCTTCATTCCTCTCAGTACAGCTTTCAGAGGGGACTGAAGGTATAGTAGGGTTGGAGATCCCAGCTGATGAGGAGCAAGGAGAGGTCCGCTTTGTTCTTTGGTGTGGGTCTTTAAGGTACGCTTGCCAACGAGCTGCATGGCAGGTCAACATATGTCTGGTCATGCTTGTGGTGCCCAAGCGGCTGATGTTTTGGCCATGCGAGATACGCTTGAGACATATGTTGCAAATAGCAGCGGTGCAATCTGATGCACTCGTCTCAAAAAAGGCCCACACCAAAGAACTTTTGTAATAACGCGCAGAGGCAGTGCCCTGCACAGGCGGAGCTCTGCGGTGTGATTCAGTTGGTGTGCTGCCCTTAAGCTGGCCCCCGGAGGGCATCCTGCCTCGTTGGAGATGTGCCGCCTCCTCCTCCTCCTCTCTCCGATCAGGCACCCATGTGGAGTCAGTGACCTCATCATCCCCTCCCTCTTCACCACTGGAGAAAACCTGGCAGTATGCTGCAGCTGGTGGAACATGACTGCCAGATTGCTGTCCTTGAGCCTCCCCTCTCTCTGTGCTCACGCTACTGCCTTCCTCTAGCTGGGTATCATCATCAGAGCCTTCAAAACACTGGGAATCCTCCTGGAGCATGTACCCAACACTGTGGTCAAACAGTTCAGGGGGAGGACATGGTGGGTCTAGGGAAGGAGTGACTGATGACATTGAGACGAGGGAAGAGTACGCGTTGGCAGCTGCTTTGCCAGTACCCTGAGCCTGGGTGAGAGAGGATGAGGAGGATGAGGAGGGCTTGGTCATCCACTCTACCAAGTCTTCGGCATGATGCGGCTCAACATGTCCAGCTGCCGAAAATAAGGACAAGCGTGTCTCATGGCCACGTGCTGATGACGATGCACCGTGTCCATGACCAGCACTGCTGTCTCTAGACACAGAGCCTGCTTGCCCTCTTTTATTGGCTTGTGACTGTCTGCCTCTCCTTCTTGGCCTTCCAGACATTGTAATGGCCTGCAGGGAGATGGGAAAAACAGCAATTGTGCTGGAGTCACACACGCTGGATTAGATGACACCAGCAAAGAAGGGCAGATACAGGTGCAGGTGTATACTGTGCTGTGCTGGACTCACACAACACACACACTAACTCCTGCAGATGCCTGGATTAGATGACACCGGCAAAGAAGGGCAGATACAGGTGCAGGTGTATACTGTGCTGTGCTGGACTCACACAACACACACTAACTCTTGCAGATGGCTGGATTAGATGACACCGGCAAAGAAGGGCAGATACAGGTGCAGGTGTATACTGTCCTGTGCTGGACTCACACAACACACACTAACTCCTGCAGATGGCTGTATTAATGGAGAACAACAGCACTAAAGGGTAGATACAGGTGCATACTGTGCTGTGCTGGACTCACAAAACACGCACTAACTCCTGCAGATGGCTGTATTAATTCCATGACCGCGCAATTACCAGTTAAAGTAGTGCAGTGCGAAATTGAAAAAAGACCTCTGGTCCTTTGGCTGCCAAATGGTCCGGGGCTGAAGTGGTTAAGGTTGCCTGCCCCTGCTGTACCTTATCCACTCTGGAATGTAGTAGGACAGGGTTACCTTAAAGTATATGTAAACCTTCACCTTGTAAAACAACCCATTCAATTTAAAAAAGAAATGAAAGGCAAAATATTGGCGTAGAGATATAGAGGAGCATAGCCAGGAGGAGTTCAGGCTGAAGCCATATCTTTACCACTCTATATAGTGGCTGGATTCCGGTGTGTGGGGTTTCCACATTCTGTCTTATGATCTGTTTCAGCTGACATGCAGCTTTAAAAAACATCTGCATGGATAGCTGTACCTTTATTACATTTTCTACATGTATCCTATGTTAATGTCTGTAGCCAGTAGCAAATACAATATGGATACAATTACCCATCCTCTCATCCTGATCACATAACTGGTAAGTAGGGATGAGCCGAACACCCCCCCGGTTCGGTTCACACCAGAACCTGCGAACGGACCGAAAGTTTGCACGAACGTTAGAACCCTATTAATTACAATGGACGCGAACGTTTGAAATCTAAAGTGCTAATTATAAAGGCCAATATGCATGTTATTGTCTTAAAAAAGGATTGGGGGCCGGGGTCCTGCCACAGGGAACATGTATCAATGCAAAGCGTCGCTTTAACTGATAATTGCGCGGTCATGCGACGTGGCTCCCAAACAAAATTGGCGTCCTTTTTTTCCCACAAATAGAGCTTTCTTTTGGTGGTATTTGATCGCCCCTGCGGTTTTTATTTTTTGTGCTATGAACAAAAATAGAGCGGCAATTTTGAAAAAAATTCAATATTTTTTACTTTTTGCTATAATAAATATCCCCCAAAAAATATATAAAAAAACATATTTTTTCCTCAGTTTGGGCCGATACGTATTCTTCTACATATTTTTGGTAAAAAAAATCGCAATTAGCGATTATTGATTGGTTTGCGCAAAAGTTATAGCGTTTACAAAATAGGGGATAGTTTTATAGCATTTTTATTAATATTTTTTTTTACTAGTAATGGCGGCGATCAGCGATTTTTATTGTGACTGCGACATTATGGCGGAAACATCGGACATTTTTGACACATTTTTGGGACCATTGTCATTTATACAGCAATCAATGCTATTTAAATGCATTGATTCCTGTATAAATGACACTGGCAGTGAAAGAGTTAACCACTAGGGGGTGTACTGCTAGCAGAGTGCCCGCAAGTACTTGGCTGTGACACACCTAATTCTACACCTTCATTCCTCTCAGTACAGCTTTCAGAGGGGACTGAAGGTATAGTAGGGTTGGAGATCCCAGCTGATGAGGAGCAAGGAGAGGTCCGCTTTGTTCTTTGGTGTGGGTCTTTAAGGTACGCTTGCCAACGAGCTGCATGGCAGGTCAACATATGTCTGGTCATGCTTGTGGTGCCCAAGCGGCTGATGTTTTGGCCATGCGAGATACGCTTGAGACATATGTTGCAAATAGCAGCGGTGCAATCTGATGCACTCGTCTCAAAAAAGGCCCACACCAAAGAACTTTTGTAATAACGCGCAGAGGCAGTGCCCTGCACAGGCGGAGCTCTGCGGTGTGATTCAGTTGGTGTGCTGCCCTTAAGCTGGCCCCCGGAGGGCATCCTGCCTCGTTGGAGATGTGCCGCCTCCTCCTCCTCCTCTCTCCGATCAGGCACCCATGTGGAGTCAGTGACCTCATCATCCCCTCCCTCTTCACCACTGGAGCAAACCTGGCAGTATGCTGCAGCTGGTGGAACATGACTGCCAGATTGCTGTCCTTGAGCATCCCCTCTCTCTGTGCTCACGCTACTGCCTTCCTCTAGCTGGGTATCATCATCAGAGCCTTCAAAACACTGGGAATCCTCCTGGAGCATGTACCCAACACTGTGGTCAAACAGTTCAGGGGGAGGACATGGTGGGTCTAGGGAAGGAGTGACTGATGACATTGAGACGAGGGAAGAGTACGCGTTGGCAGCTGCTTTGCCAGTACCCTGAGCCTGGGTGAGAGAGGATGAGGAGGATGAGGAGGGCTTGGTCATCCACTCTACCAAGTCTTCGGCATGATGCGGCTCAACATGTCCAGCTGCCGAAAATAAGGACAAGCGTGTCTCATGGCCACGTGCTGATGACGATGCACCGTGTCCATGACCAGCACTGCTGTCTCTAGACACAGAGCCTGCTTGCCCTCTTTTATTGGCTTGTGACTGTCTGCCTCTCCTTCTTGGCCTTCCAGACATTGTAATGGCCTGCAGGGAGATGGGAAAAACAGCAATTGTGCTGGAGTCACACACGCTGGATTAGATGACACCAGCAAAGAAGGGCAGATACAGGTGCAGGTGTATACTGTGCTGTGCTGGACTCACACAACACACACTAACTCTTGCAGATGGCTGGATTAGATGACACCGGCAAAGAAGGGCAGATACAGGTGCAGGTGTATACTGTCCTGTGCTGGACTCACACAACACACACTAACTCCTGCAGATGGCTGTATTAATGGAGAACAACAGCACTAAAGGGTAGATACAGGTGCATACTGTGCTGTGCTGGACTCACAAAACACGCACTAACTCCTGCAGATGGCTGTATTAATTCCATGACCGCGCAATTACCAGTTAAAGTAGTGCAGTGCGAAATTGAAAAAAGACCTCTGGTCCTTTGGCTGCCAAATGGTCCGGGGCTGAAGTGGTTAAGGTTGCCTGCCCCTGCTGTACCTTATCCACTCTGGAATGTAGTAGGACAGGGTTACCTTAAAGTATATGTAAACCTTCACCTTGTAAAACAACCCATTCAATTTAAAAAAGAAATGAAAGGCAAAATATTGGCGTAGAGATATAGAGGAGCATAGCCAGGAGGAGTTCAGGCTGAAGCCATATCTTTACCACTCTATATAGTGGCTGGATTCCGGTGTGTGGGGTTTCCACATTCTGTCTTATGATCTGTTTCAGCTGACATGCAGCTTTAAAAAACATCTGCATGGATAGCTGTACCTTTATTACATTTTCTACATGTATCCTATGTTAATGTCTGTAGCCAGTAGCAAATACAATATGGATACAATTACCCATCCTCTCATCCTGATCACATAACTGGTAAGTAGGGATGAGCCGAACACCCCCCCGGTTCGGTTCACACCAGAACCTGCGAACGGACCGAAAGTTTGCACGAACGTTAGAACCCTATTAATTACAATGGACGCGAACGTTTGAAATCTAAAGTGCTAATTATAAAGGCCAATATGCATGTTATTGTCTTAAAAAAGGATTGGGGGCCGGGGTCCTGCCACAGGGAACATGTATCAATGCAAAGCGTCGCTTTAACTGATAATTGCGCGGTCATGCGACGTGGCTCCCAAACAAAATTGGCGTCCTTTTTTTCCCACAAATAGAGCTTTCTTTTGGTGGTATTTGATCGCCCCTGCGGTTTTTATTTTTTGTGCTATGAACAAAAATAGAGCGGCAATTTTGAAAAAAATTCAATATTTTTTACTTTTTGCTATAATAAATATCCCCCAAAAAATATATAAAAAAACATATTTTTTCCTCAGTTTGGGCCGATACGTATTCTTCTACATATTTTTGGTAAAAAAAATCGCAATTAGCGATTATTGATTGGTTTGCGCAAAAGTTATAGCGTTTACAAAATAGGGGATAGTTTTATAGCATTTTTATTAATATTTTTTTTTACTAGTAATGGCGGCGATCAGCGATTTTTATTGTGACTGCGACATTATGGCGGAAACATCGGACATTTTTGACACATTTTTGGGACCATTGTCATTTATACAGCAATCAATGCTATTTAAATGCATTGATTCCTGTATAAATGACACTGGCAGTGAAAGAGTTAACCACTAGGGGGTGTACTGCTAGCAGAGTGCCCGCAAGTACTTGGCTGTGACACACCTAATTCTACACCTTCATTCCTCTCAGTACAGCTTTCAGAGGGGACTGAAGGTATAGTAGGGTTGGAGATCCCAGCTGATGAGGAGCAAGGAGAGGTCCGCTTTGTTCTTTGGTGTGGGTCTTTAAGGTACGCTTGCCAACGAGCTGCATGGCAGGTCAACATATGTCTGGTCATGCTTGTGGTGCCCAAGCGGCTGATGTTTTGGCCATGCGAGATACGCTTGAGACATATGTTGCAAATAGCAGCGGTGCAATCTGATGCACTCGTCTCAAAAAAGGCCCACACCAAAGAACTTTTGTAATAACGCGCAGAGGCAGTGCCCTGCACAGGCGGAGCTCTGCGGTGTGATTCAGTTGGTGTGCTGCCCTTAAGCTGGCCCCCGGAGGGCATCCTGCCTCGTTGGAGATGTGCCGCCTCCTCCTCCTCCTCTCTCCGATCAGGCACCCATGTGGAGTCAGTGACCTCATCATCCCCTCCCTCTTCACCACTGGAGAAAACCTGGCAGTATGCTGCAGCTGGTGGAACATGACTGCCAGATTGCTGTCCTTGAGCCTCCCCTCTCTCTGTGCTCACGCTACTGCCTTCCTCTAGCTGGGTATCATCATCAGAGCCTTCAAAACACTGGGAATCCTCCTGGAGCATGTACCCAACACTGTGGTCAAACAGTTCAGGGGGAGGACATGGTGGGTCTAGGGAAGGAGTGACTGATGACATTGAGACGAGGGAAGAGTACGCGTTGGCAGCTGCTTTGCCAGTACCCTGAGCCTGGGTGAGAGAGGATGAGGAGGATGAGGAGGGCTTGGTCATCCACTCTACCAAGTCTTCGGCATGATGCGGCTCAACATGTCCAGCTGCCGAAAATAAGGACAAGCGTGTCTCATGGCCACGTGCTGATGACGATGCACCGTGTCCATGACCAGCACTGCTGTCTCTAGACACAGAGCCTGCTTGCCCTCTTTTATTGGCTTGTGACTGTCTGCCTCTCCTTCTTGGCCTTCCAGACATTGTAATGGCCTGCAGGGAGATGGGAAAAACAGCAATTGTGCTGGAGTCACACACGCTGGATTAGATGACACCAGCAAAGAAGGGCAGATACAGGTGCAGGTGTATACTGTGCTGTGCTGGACTCACACAACACACACACTAACTCCTGCAGATGCCTGGATTAGATGACACCGGCAAAGAAGGGCAGATACAGGTGCAGGTGTATACTGTGCTGTGCTGGACTCACACAACACACACTAACTCTTGCAGATGGCTGGATTAGATGACACCGGCAAAGAAGGGCAGATACAGGTGCAGGTGTATACTGTCCTGTGCTGGACTCACACAACACACACTAACTCCTGCAGATGGCTGTATTAATGGAGAACAACAGCACTAAAGGGTAGATACAGGTGCATACTGTGCTGTGCTGGACTCACAAAACACGCACTAACTCCTGCAGATGGCTGTATTAATGGAGAACAGCACTAAAGGGTAGATACAGGTGCAGGTGTATACTGTGCTGTGCTGGACTCACACAACACACACACTAACTCCTGCAGATGGCTGTCTTAACAACAGCACTAAAGGGTAGATACAGGTGTATACTGCGCTGGAGGCACAGAACACACAGTCCTGCAAATGCCTATTAATAAAGAACACACTGTCCCTGCCTATCAATGCTCTTTCCCTGCATGCCGGAACACACTACACAAGGCCGCCGCGCTGGCGGCCTTATATAGTGTGGGGCGTGTACTAAACCCCTGAGCTATAATTGGCCACAGGCATTCTGCCTGTGGCCAATTATGGCTCTCCTCGCTGCCGGCGCTGTGATTGGCCAAGCATGCGGGGTCACAGTGCATGCTTGGCCAATCATCAGCCAGCAATGCACTGCGACTGGCGCAGTGCATTGTGGGCCGTTCGTACCACATGAATTTGATGCGAACGGCCCGCAGAGTTCTGGACTCGTCGAACAGACGAACGGCCAATGTTCGATTCGAACATGGGTTCGAATCAAACACCGGGCTCATCCCTACTGGTAAGAGACTGAAATGTTCAGGGTGGTCTCTCTTATTTCTTTAGCTCAAGTGCCCCTGGAAGTGAGAAAGGTAGCGCTGAGTTGCAGGACTTACACGAGTGCTGGATGGAGTTGCTTCATGGGTGGATGGAGGTTCAGTAGAAACAGTTGGGCAGAACCAGCGGAAAGCTCAGCAGAAGCCACAGGCAGTAAGAAACAAAGAACTAGAGTATCAAAGCAGATAAAGAATGGCAGAGGCAACCGGTGACATCAATAGGCAGGTAGTGGTGTTCCACAGAGTAGACAGCAGTCAGATAACACAGTAGGCCAGTTGGGACTTCCAGTGGATATTGAAGTACATAGACAAAGGTAGTTGAGGAACAGGCTGGGGTCAGTAACAGGTTGACTATTAAATCGTAGGAAGGATCGGGGTAAGAAACATGGTCGAAGTCAGGAACCAGAGGATATGAAGTCTAGGCCTGCAATTGTAAATACACAAGAAGCACAGGTCAGCTCACAGGTAACCTGCTTAAGGCCAGCACTGACTCTGAGCTAGGCTGTGCTTTAAATAGGCTGTTTAAAACAAATGCTAATGCTGGGTGTGCTTGCACATTGGTGCATACACTGTCAAGCACATGCACAAATGTATACATACAGTACCTGCATGCAGACACACACCCATCCATGAGTCTGTGAGCAGGGCCATGTGCTAGCAGATAGGTAGATGCCTGAGATCGCTGGTTAACAGGTATTCCCTGATTTCTGAGCTCGCTAACTTTCTTAAAAACCAAGACACAGAAAGCATTGACAAATTTGACTTTTGCCAAATAGAAAGGTAATGAAAAGAAATCTGACAACTAGAAAGAAAAGCAGCAATAAAAGGTTGACATAGATTACAACTGTGACAAACGTGGTGTCAAACCACTGCCCTTTTCACCAATTTGTGGTCAACCTCACACCATGCTGTCACTGTGTCAACAATGACACTCTCAGCCCCCTCTCAGCCCCACCCTGCACAAAGATTTTCCAGCTTGCGAGGACCAAAATCGAAGTACCACCAGACTAAGCAATTAACGCTTTTAACTGCCACCACCAACTACTTTTATAGTGAAGTAGTAAACTTTCACATGATTAGCAATAGCAACTTATGACTTTTATAATAAACGTCTATAACACACAGTCACCACAGACAGGTATATTCAGATATTTAAAATACAGTAGTGCTCTTCAAGAGACAGGGGTTCTTTGAGTTTGTGTTAGCACTATGGCTGTTGAAAATAATCGTACCATCGATGCATCGCGATTCGACCATACACGATGCAGCATCGATGCTACAACTGGAATATTTGGATGACGTCATCTTCGCGCCGCGTTATGCCCCGCCTCTGAGACCGAATGGAGCCGACAGCCACCAAAGAGCCGTGGGAGTAAGCCGTGCTGGCTTTTCCCTCCTCCTGCCTCCCGCTGACATCATCCCTTGCTGCCCTACTTGGCGGAATGAGGCCGTGAGGAGCCACGCTGTGTGCACGTTGGCGGGGACATGGAGCTCCGGAGCTTGGGGTGGCTGGAGCTGTCCGTTCTGGAGCTGCTTCTCATAAGAGTGGCGGCAGCCGGCTTGTGGTACACGGAGCTCAAAGGAGGAGAGTGGAGCCATCAGTACTTTTGGTCCCGGAAGGGTTTGGGGTGGCCGTGGCATATCCAGCCAGAGATGTGACGGATGAGGCAGAGGCGGAGGAGTGCGGTAGAGCCAGGTGAGGGGGCCACAGGGAGGACTCCGAGGGGACAGGACGTGATAAGGGAGGTGCCAGACTGTCCTATTCAAGCTGACCAATACCCCGCCCCCCTTACCACTTATGCCCCTTACACACGTTCGGAAATTCCGACGGAAAATGTCCGATTGGACCATGTTGTCAGAAAATCCGCCCGCGTGTGGGCTCCATCAGACTTTTTCCGTCTGAAAAATTTGAGATCCTGCTCTCAAAATTTCCACTAACAAAATCCGATCGTGTATAGAGAATTCCGACGGACAAAGTGCCACGCATGCTCAGATCAAATTACGAGACCAAAGCTATTGGCTACTAGCCTCTACGTAGTTCGGTCGTACGCAACAAACGTCACCACGTTCAGAATGATCGGATTTTCCGACAACTTTGTCCGACCGTGTGTATGCAACAGCAGTGTCGAACAAAATCCATCGGAAAAAATCCTACGGATTTTGTGGTCGGAATTTCCGACCGTGTGTACGGGGGCTAATCTGTCACCATATTATACTGTTTCATTACCATAGCGCTCCCCTGCCCAGTGTCACCACGGACCAATTCCCATCCTTCTCGACCAGCATCCACACTGTCCTCTGCTCCCCCCCACCTCTACACAGTGAGCATGCAGATAGGGCAATAAAACTAAAAAAGGTGTGCGGTGCTTTGCGGTGATAAATGTACAAAAGAGTCTTATTAAGTAGTGAACAAATATAGTCCAGAAATATATATATAAATCTGTGATCTGATTAAAAGAAGTCTTTTGTGTATTCATTCAAGTTATTCCAGTGTTGAGTATGCTCTACTGTGTTCAAATCATTCACCAGAATGAAATTAAATGTGCGTCCTTTTTTCCACACAAATAGAGCTTTCTTTTGGTGGTATTTAATCACTAGTGTTTTTTTTTTTTTTTGTGCTATAAATAAAAAAAAGACCGTAAATTTTGTGAAAAAATGCCTTTTTCTTTGTTTCTGTCATAAATTTTGCTAATTATTAGTTAATACATTTTTAGTAATTTTTCTTCATAAATTTTGGCCAAAATGTATACTGCTACATATCTTTGAATAAAAAAACAAAACCAAATTAGTGAATATTATTTGGTCTTTGTGAAAGTTATAGTAGAGTCTACAAACTATGGTGCCAATCACTGAAAATTGATCACATCTGATCAGGCCTTCAGTACATCAGATAATTCTCATTTCTTATTTCTTGAGACACTAACAAGTCAGGAAAGTACAAATACCCCCCAAATGCCCCCTTTTTAGAAAGTAGACATTCCAAGGTATTAAGTAAGCAAGCATGGTGAGTTTTTTTTAAGTTGTCATTTTTTCCCACAATTCTTTGCAAAATGAAGATGTTTTTTTTTTTTTTACAAAATGTTCATATTATCAGGTTATTTCTCACACACAGCATAGGCATAAAACAAATTACACCCCAAAATAGATTCTGCTACTCTTACCGAGTATGGTGATACCACATATGTGAGACTTTTACACAGCCTGGCCACATACAGAGGACCAACATTGAAGTAGCACCTTCAGGCGTTCTACGAGCATAAATGACACATATCATTTCTCAACCGCCTATTACACTTTTGAAGGCCCTGGAGCACCAGGACAATGGAATTGCCCACAAAATGACCCCATTTTGGAAAGCAAACACCCCAACGTATAATCTAATGAGTCTTTTGAATGGTTCATTTTTTTCCAGAAGTTTTTGGGAAATGTGGAAAAAAAAATGAAAAACGCATTTGTTTTTTACACAAAGTTGTCAATTTATAAGATATTTCTAACACATAGCATGTATATAGCAAAAATTACACCCCAAAATACATTCTGCTACTCTTCCCAAGTATGGCGATACCACATGTGTGAGACTTTTACACAGCCTGTCCACATACAGAGGCCCAACATTGAAGTAGTACCTTCAAGCGTTCTAGGAGCATACATTACACATCTCATTTCATTCCTACCTATCACACATTTGAAGGTCCTTGAGCACCAGGACAATGGAATTACCGACAAAATGGGGAAAGCAAACACCCTAACATATATTCTATGAGACTCTGATGGGCTGCAGATAGGTATTCGGGTACTCTGATGGGCTGGAGACAGGTACTCGGGTAACTTGATGAGCTGCAGACAGGTACTCGGGTACTCTGATGGGCTGGTGACAGGTACTCGGTTACACTGATTGGCAAGTGACAGGTACTTGGGTACTCTGATGGGCTGGTGACAGGTACTCGGGTACTCTGATTGCCTGGTGACGGGAACTTGGGTAATCTGATGGCCTGGTGACAGGTACTCAGGTACTCTGATGGCCTGGTGACAGGTACTCGGGTACTCTGATGAGCTAGAGATAGCTCATGTAGTCTGATGGGCTGGTGACTGGTATTTGGGTACTCTGAAGGGCGGTACTCATATGAACTGTGGCAGGTACTCAGATGGACTGTGACAGGAACTCAGATGAACTGTGAAATTTACTTGATGGTGACAGGTCCTCTTTATTGGGGGGCAATCAGTGTGATTGGTGTACACTGTTAAGCCCCATACACACGGTCGGATTTTTGCATGGATTCTGTCCGATCGGACAATGTTGTTGAAAAATCAGACCGTGTGTATGCACCATCGGACAGTGTACGTCGTATTGTCCGACGGACAAAGTCCTATCTCCTGCTGGATAGATTTTCCGACAACACGGTCCGATCACACCAAATCCGATCGTGTGTATGGTAGTCCGACCGGACAAAGTGCTACGCATGCTCAGATCACATTACAAGACCAAAGCTATTGGCTACTAGCCTCTACGTAGTCCCGTCGTAGGCAACAAACGTCACCACGTTCAGAATGATCGGATTTTCCGACAACTTTGTCCGACCGTGTGTACGCAAAACCAACATCAGACAAAGTATGACGGACATGGTCTGACGGACCTGGTCCTCGGATAATCCGCGCGTGTGTATGGGGCTTAAGAGGTAACGAGATGTTACCGCAATCTCCTTCTCACACACGATCGGTGTGTGAGGAGGAGAACCCGGTAACATCGATAACATCTCGTTACCACTCTATGTTTACATTTAGTGATTGGCTGTGAAAGGATCACAGTCGATCACGTGGTAAACAGTCATTGGCCAATGGCTGTTTACCAGCTTCGGTGACGAGCAGTGTTCCCGGGAACACACCGATGTGCACGCGCAGCACGCTTGAGATCGCGTGCGCCGTGTAAAGTGGGGTGGTACCATCTGTGATCGGCTGTGACTTCATCATGTGGTAAACAGCCATGCCCAATGGCTGTTCACCCCTCTCGGTGGCGAGCGGTGTCTCTGTGACACCGAAGGAACAGGGATGTGTTTACATGATCTTGCGCATTCCCTCTTTAAATGGACAGACGTCATATGACGCCCGCCCAGAACAAAAGCTGCGGTGCCTGGCCATCATATGGCGGCAAGCGGTTAATCAGATCACAGATTTATATATATATTTCAGGACTATATTTGTTCACTACTTAAAAGACTCCTTTGTACATTTACCACCGCAAAGCACAGCCCACCATTTTTTTGTTTTATTGCCCTATCTGCATGCTCACTGTGTAGAGGTGGGGGGGGGGGGGGGGAAGCAGAGGACTGTGTGGATGCTGGTCGAGAAGGATGGGAATTGGTCCATGTTGACACTGGGCAGGGGAGCGCTATGGTAATGAAACAGTATTATATGGTGACAGGTTAGTGGTGAGGGGGGCGAGTTATTGGTCAGCTTGGATAGGACAGTCTGGCACCTCTCTTACCACGTCCAGCACTGCCTTGACCCTCTTGGACATGGAGTTCACCAGAGCTTCACAGGTTGTCAATGGAGTCCTCTTCCACTCCTCCATGATGACATCACAGAGCTGGTGGATGTTAGAGACATTGCGCTCCTCCACTTTCCATTTGAGGATGCCCCACAGATGCTCAATAGGGTTTAGGTCTGGAGACATGTTGGCCAGTCCATCACCTTTACCCTCAGCTTCTTTAGCAAGGCAGTAGTCGTCTTTGAGGTGTGTTTGGGGTCGTATGTCTTCAGTCTCTGACCATCTCCTGTATCATGTCTGCAGTCTCTGATCATCTTCTGAATCATGTCTGCAGTCTCTGACCATCTCCTGTATCATGTCTGCAGTCTCTGATCATCTCCTGTATCATGTCTGCAGTATCTGACCATCTCCTGTATCATGTCTGAAGTCTCTTACCATCTCCTGTAGTCATTTGGGGGCAGTCTGGAGCTCCTCTTTAAGTTGTCTGCTGTGTTTACACTTTGTTACATGCAGGAAGTGTTGTCTTTTTTTCAAGAACAGATAAAATTAAAAAAATGGAGTTCTTCTGCCTGCTTGAATTTTTTGGATGAAAACCGTGCGCAGTAATCATGATGCATCATGATGCACATGGAATCGAATCGTGGACAGGATAATCGTAATTGAATCGAATCGTGAGGCCAGTGAAGATGTGCACCCCTAGTTAGCACATTAGAGACAGTTTTAACACTTTTCAAAATATGGTTTAATAATGAAAAGGTCAAAATGTTGCAAATAAAATATTTACAAAAAAAGTATTACAAAGAAACAAAGAGACAATATTGCAGCAGGGAAATAAAAAGGAGTTGAGGGTGAGAATGCCTAAAGTGTTACTAAACCTATAACAGTAAAATCAGTCTGTATATGCAGTAAAACAAGCTTGTTATACTCACTGCGGAAGCTAAGGGGTTAATCCTCTACATTGTGTAAAAAGGCTGCTTGATCTTGTATGTACAGATTATCCCCTCCCTGCACTGTCCCCCTGGACAAGTCCAGATAGGACAGAGCCTTTGGAGTCAGGCTATACATGCTTAGTTTGGTGTGTATTGCTAGAGAGGTTTTTTTTTTTTCTTAAAAGAGTGCGTGTGATTAGCACAGGGCCAATCAGCATTGTCCAGACATGTCCAGACAGAGGGTCATAAGCCCTGCAGCCTCATAGGACAGCTCAGTGCAGTATGAAAACTTATCCTACAAGCTTCACCAGGAACTGACAGAAATCACAAGACTGCTATATAACGCTGATGAGAAAAGGTATTTAGCAGTTTATATTTACTAAAATAATTGCATTTCCATGTTCTGTGTACTGTGGGAGACCAGGTATAGTGAATGCAGTGTCCTGGGTTTAGTAACACTTTAACAATGTCCTGGTTCAGCAGAGTCCAAGCAATCAAGCCGAATGGTACATGGCTCTCATAAGACTTGGCAAGTGTTCCTTGGTTTGATGTTAAATGAGAGCTGACCACTTCAAAGGCAGACCCCTTTTCTTGTGGGTATTGACAGAAATGACTTAATCAATCATCCAGTCTAGGGTGTGGTTGCTGGGATGTCACTATGTTAATGACCATGTCCCAGATACAGTTTTCTATAAGTATTAATATCTTTGAATACCAACAGGTTACAGTCTGCTAACTTGCATATTATTGTCCAGCATTGAATTACCTTTTAAATGAAATAGATATGACAGGTTTTGGATGCCCAGTTCGCCTAGGAAAGGAATTGGTCCAGTTCTGCTCCCGGTACTCCCAGCATAGCAGTCTTTGGGCTCGAAATGCTACAAATTAACTAAGGGAGGTAACTATGTCCTTATTCTGGCTGTGCTGTTATTATTTCATGAGTTATGAAATACAATCTAAGTCGGAACCATTTGATCTTGCTAATTTCCTCTGAATGCATTGCTTAAAGTGTCAGCTCACCAAATATTATATTTATTTTACATATTTTGGTGTTTCATTCATTTATTTTGAGGAGAACTATAGTAGGAATGAGATTTTATGATAAGGTGAAAACTCCAGATTTTCTGCACATTATAAGATGACAGTAAGTAATTAATGACAGCTGAATTCACCCATTCTTTTGTCTCAGATGAAAAAAGGGGATCAAATAAAAGAAGAGAACTCAAGGAACAGAGAAGCCATTAAAGAAAACAAAGAGCAAGAGAAATGGAACAACTTGACATTATCTTTAAAAAAACAACTCGGGGGAAATTTTAGCACTGGAATATCAGAGTTGGAAAAATCTATGAATTCTTTGCAGACAAATGCAGTCAGATATCGGGCACAGATAGATGCGCTCTCCATGTGTTTTGAAATATGGCTTGAACACTGCAAAACTGTGTGTACGTATTTTATGGTATAGTATTTACTGTTAATTGATAAAATATACAAAACTGACAATATTGCATGCTCATTAGGCTTTGTCCATACTTTAAACAGAATACTTGGCTGCAGGGGCATAAATACATAATTTAGATGTCTATGGCTATGCATTCTCAGATGCCTGTGCTTTCTGTGCTGTCTCACTTTCCATTTCTTCTCTCTTCATTTCATTTCATTTGTTCCCAGATGAAAGGCAAAACAAATCTCTATTTAAGCTCCAAGCCAACATGAATTGTATGAATCTAACTACACTTTTCCACTGCCTCTGCGTAAAAGTGATGTGCTATTTAAGCACCCAGCGCTGCAATGTGGGAGGAAGACAAGAGAGTCACACATGCAGGGTCGTAAGGTGGGCAAAAGGGACAGGAAAATGAACAGAAAATATGTACAATGATCAGCCATAACATTTTGACCACTCACCTAATATTGAGTAAGTCACCCTTTTGCTGCCAAAACAGCCCTGACCCATCAAGGCACGACTATTTCCTGAAGGTATGCTGTGGTATCTGGTACCAAGCCATTGAGTAGCAAATCCCTTAAGTCCTGTAAGTTTTAAGGTGGGACCTCCATGGATCAGACTTCCCATAGTGCATCCTGGTGCCATCTTCTCCCCAAGTAAGTGATGCGCACGCATCCGGCCATCCACATGATGTAAAAGAAAACACAATTCAACAAACCAGGGCACCTTCTTCCACTGCTCTGTGGTACAGTTCTAATGCTCACATGCCAAGTGTAGGCGCTTTTGCCTGTGGACAGGGGTCAGCATGGTCACCCTGACCAGTCTGTGAATATACAGCATTACCCATTTCAGCAGTTTGCGCTACAGTAGTTCTTCTATTGGATCACACTACAGAGGCCAGCTTTTGCTCCCCTCCTACATTAGTGAGCCTTGGCCTCCATGACCCCATGACCCTGTTTCCGTAGGTCCTGACCACTGCAGACTGGGAACATCGCAGGGAGGTTGCAGTTTTGAAGATGCTCTTACCCAGTCATCTAGCCATTATGATTGGGCCCATGTCAAAGTCACTCAAATCCTTACACTTGCCCATTTTCTTCTTACACATCATCTTCAGGGACAACATATTCACTTGCTGCCCAATATATCCCACCCACTTTCAGATGCCATTGTAATGAGATAATCATTTAGTGGTTATAATGTTATGATTGATCGATGTATAAGCAGCATGTGGGAAGATGGACAATTAAGTGGACCTTTTCCTTTGTACTCATTTTAAACAAACCTTAAAGCCCATGTTTTGGGTTTGTGAGGCAGTCCCAATATGTGAAAACATTTTGTTTGTTTCAAATTCCTTTTTACATTTTACAGTTTACAGTTTTTCCAGTGCTGGGTTTTCTGTGTTCTTCTAGTGCACCTTACTGGAAACTTTGGAGCTTGTTCAAATTTGTGCAAAGTCCTGCATTTTTGCAGGTCTTCACAGGTCACTCAGAAAACAATTATTTTCTATGTGCCCTGTTCACACTTGAATGCAGCCTTTGGTTGTAGTGCCATGCAGAAATCTGCAACATCTTTGCATTTTTCCATCCTGCACCAGATCTCACCCACAGCTCAATTTCTCCCTGTGTTTCTACAAACTGCAGCTTAGCTGTAGTGTGTAGAAATTAATGAAATGTAACACTGTGACATTTCAATAACATTGAGCCCCCGTTCACACCGGTGCGGTTTGTCATGTGATTTGACAGTTCCAAGACCCACCCCATTGCCGGGAATGGAACGGTTCAAATTGCCTCCACTTATGTCGCAGGGACTTTAAAAAAGGTTCCTGCACTACTTTTTTACCATTTTATTGCAACTTGCATAGACTTCTGTTAACCGCTTGCTGACCGCTTGCTTGCTGAGCGCCTTGAGGCGATTCAGTTCGCATTTGCAGCGCTATACAAATCATTCATTCATTCACCGTATGCTACATATATACGCTGGCTGTTTTGTCTCTAGGGAAGATAGCTAAACATGCTTGTCCCATAAACTTCAGATACCATATTTCTTTGATCTCATTTTTTTTTAGAACAAGCCAGGTGAAACTACAAAATAACAGATATAGACCTCAATAAGTACAATATTGTATACAATACAGCATACATTGCAGAAACAACCATATACAATACAAGATGTGATAGTAAAAACATACTTTTTAAGTTCTCTAAGGCTTGATTCACACTAATTCCTTTTTTGATGCATTTTGCATTTTGCAGAAATGCAGGGAAATTTTTTAACATGGGTTCCTATGGAACATGTTCACATCAATGCATTCGTGCCTCTTTGTTTTTGGAAAGGGTCTGGGACTTTTTTTCCCGCAAAATGCAGCATTTTGCATGTAATAAAATTCAATGGACCCGCGTTTTTACTGCGTTTTTACCTTGATTTTGCCGCGATTTGAGTTTTTTTACACTGTATATAGCTGGTTGCTATGGAGAGGGCCGGGAAGCCGGCCGCCGCGTCCTTAGCAGCTAATGAGTCATCAGCTGTCAGCTGACTTCCTGCTGAATGTAAAAAAAAAAAAAAAAAAAAAAAGATCCATACCAGGCCCTTAGGCCTAGTATGGATTTGAAGGGGACCCCCACGCCAAAATTAAAAAAAAAAAATGGCGTGGGGGTCCCCCCAAAATCCATACCAGACCCTTATCCGAGCATTCAGCCCGGCAGGTCAGGAAAGGGAAGGGACGAGCGAGCGCCCCCCCCAAACCATACCAGGCCACATGCCCTCAACATGGGGGGATGGGTGCTTTGGGGCCCCCCACCCCAAAGCACCTTGCCCCCATGTTGATGGGGACAAGGGCCTGTTCCCGACAACCCTTGCGTGGTGGTTGTCGGGGTCTGCGGGCGGGGGGCTTATCGAAATCTGGAAGCCCCCTTTAACAAGGGGGCCCCCAGATCCCGCCCCCCCATGTGAATGAGTATGGGGTACATCGTACCCATACCCATTCACCTGGAAAAAAAAAGTAGTGTAGTGTAGTGTTAAAAAATACAGTATACAGTTTTTGACCCGGGCGGTGACGTCACAAGGGGGTGTGGCCTCTGGGGGTGACGTAATCTGATTGCCACGCCCCCTCGTTATTTAGTGAATACAGGACATCGGTGCCAACAGATCAGCAGGACACAGCATCAGAGGAGGGTTGTCGGCGGGAGCAGCGGCAGCGGCGGCAGAGGAAGAAGAACACCGGAAAAAGAAGACAGAAGAGAGGAAGAAGGAGAAGACCGGAGGATGAAGATGCGGGAGAAGATGGAGGAAGAAGCGGCGAAGAAGATTTGTCAAAAACTGTCTACTGTATTTTTTTAACACTACACTACACTACTTTTTTTCCAGGTGAATGGGTAGGGGTACGATGTACCCCATACTCATTCACATGGGGGGCCGGATATGGGGGCCCCCTTGTTAAAGGGGGCTTCCAGAATCCGATAAGCCCCCCGCAGCAGACCCCGACAACCACTGGGCAAGGGTTGTCAGAAGAGGCCCTTGTCCCCATCAACATGGGGGCAAGGTGCTTTGGGGTGGGGGCGCAGAGCTCCCCCTGCCCCAAAGCACCCACCCCCCCATGTTGAGGGCATGTGGCCTGGTATGGTTCAGGAGGGGGGGGGCGCTCGCTCGTCCCCTCCCTGTCCTGACTTGCCGGGCTGCATGCTCGGATAAGGGTTGAATTGTTTTCGAGCATGCGTCTGAATTGTGCGTGTCGGAATTGCATACACATGATCGGAAAATCTGATAGAAAGGTTTTCCGTCTGAAAAAATAAGAACAGTTTCTCAATCTAAAGTCCGTCGGAAATGCCAACAGAAAAAGACCGATGGGCATACACACGGTCGGAAAATCCGATGAAACGCTCCCATCGGACTATTTTCATTGGAAATTGTGTACGCGGCATGAGGGGTGATGGCGATAGATTGAGAAATACATGAGTTGCTTCCTGAGTATCTTCTCAAAGAATGGTGGCTGCTTGCTGTGAAGATTCTAAACAGAATTCCCTGCTTACTAACAACTTCCTTAATTACACATACAGTAAATCAAATAACAGAACAACTGCAGCAATACCAAAAAGGAACGCTAGATGGAGCCTGCACACCACTTATGATTGTCTTATGTAATTTACACACTTTACACGTAAATTTAACAACACAGGTACAAATAACCAGCATAAACATCTGGTGGACAGAACACTGGCAAGGTGGCTCTCCTGTGCAAACTCTCATACCTGTACGTGATTTCACACTTCCGGGTCTGGGGTGCACACGGTCACTCACTGTGTTCATACAGAAAACGAAGGGACCGGTAAAGGACATATTTGCCGGCCCTTCCCCATTCCCCTCCCTGAAATGGGGGGACCACACTGGGGGGCCCGTGCAGCAGAAAGAAGAGGAACAGGGACAGGAGGGGTGGTAGAGATGGCATGTACTTGTACTGATCCCCTGTATTGTGCTGTGGGAGCTGAATGCTGGCAGGAGGGAGAGGAGGAAAAGCCTCCTTTCAGCTGCTGCAGGAGGAAAATACAGATCTGTTCCAGTACATGCTGCCCCCATGATCACTCACTGTGTTCATTCAGGAAAGGAAGGGGCCAGTACATTTACATAAACCCCACCCCCACTCTCCATCCTTAACCTGATCCTCTTGTGTGCCCTTAGCTGCTGCCAGCAGGTAAGGACGGAAAGGGAAACCAGGGCACACAGGGAGATTAGAGCAGCGGTAGGGGCTCACAGAGGGGTGGAATTTAGAACAGTGGGGGGGGGGGGAGAAGGGACTGGGTGCAGCCACAGGCACTGTAGATCCCCCTGCAAGGGAAATAATGGAGCCTAGCCGAACAGTGAACTCAGCTGGCTGAGAGTTTACAGCTTCCTCCAGTCCTCTATTCACTTTCTCCCTCTGCCTCTGCCTTACTCCCTCCATGCACAACGCTCAGTCGCACTGGGAATAGGTGCCTATGCTGCCCTGGTCTTGGGGGGTCCCCCCCATGGTGGTGGAACGACAGGTCCTGTTCGCAAATGTGTCCTTTGTAACCCTGGTAGTCCGCCACTGTATTTATGTAAAACCTTTATCCCAGAAGGTAAAAAAAGCTGTTGCTGCAACTACTTATAAAGTATTAGCTGGAGTTCAGCTTCAATTTATTAGGGCATTTAAATCTGCTAGTACATCTAACACTCCCCTGCCCCCAGACTGACAATGCTGCTGTCCAATGGTGTCTCACTTGCTCCTTCATCCAGAGTGGAGGCACGCCAGTACAGGAGCTGTGTTATTTGTCAGATCACCAGGTGAAAACAGAGTAAAAAAAAAAGCCTTAACAAAAAAAAAATGAATGTAGCCACCACATCGAATGTTTGGTAAGCTGAAATATACTGTATTACATTTTTGGTTTTGGGTTTAAAGTGGTATTAAACCCAAAACCTTAGATGTGGTGGCTGCATTCGTTTTCCTTGTTTTTGCCCCCCCCCCCCCCTCTGTTTTTACCTGGTGATCTGGCCAGTAACACACCTCTTGTATTAGAGTTCCTCCACACTGGATGAAGGACCACAGGGGGCACAGCAGCATTGTCAATCTGAGGGGATGGGAGTGTTAGATGTACTAGCAGGTTTAAATGCACTAACAAACTGAGCCAGAACTCCGGCTGTTACTTTATAAGCAGTTACAGCAACAGTTTTGTTTTCCCCTTTAAGATAAAGGCCTTACATAAATAAATAAAAGCTGATTATTGCAAGCAACCCTGTGTTAAATGGCTTGTCTCATCCCTGTAACTGCTTTAACTGCAAGAGAGCTTGTTCTTTTGAAACAGAACATACTGTAATTACTGGCTAGATCACCAGATGAAAATAAAAAAAAGAAAGCTTAAAAAAGAAAACGAATGCAGCCATCACATCTAAGAATTGGTAAGCTGCAATATAATACATTTTTGTTTTTGGGTTTAATACCGCTTTAACCTTTAGGCCCCTTTCACACTGAGGTGCTTCTAAACTGCCAGTAAAACACTGCACGCTTTTGAAGAGCTTTCCATTCATTTCAATGGAGAAGGGCTTTTTTCACCGCCCTGCCAGCGCACTGCCCCACTGTGAAAGCATTCATTGATTTTAATGGAAATAGATTTTCGTGAGCTTTTCAGGCGCTTTTTTTAGTGTGAAACCGCCTGAAAAGCGCCGTAGTGTGAAAGGGGTCTAATGCCGCGTACACATGAGCGGAGTTTCCATCGGCTTGGCTTGCATACACACCGTCACACAAGTTCTCTGAACTTTCGACCGTTAAGAACGCGGTGACGTACAACACTACGAAGAGCCGAGAAAATTAATATTAATGCTTCTGAGCATGCGTCTTAAGCCCCATACACACGGTCGGACTTTTTCATGGATTCTGTCCGATCGGACAAGGTTGTTGAAAAATCAGACCGTGTGTATGCACCATCGGACAGTGTTCGTCGGTTTGTCCGACGGACAAAGTCTTATCTCCTGCTGGAAAGATTTGCCGTCAACCCGGTCCGATCACACCAAACCCGATCGTGTGTACGGTTGTCCGACCGGACAAAGTGCTACGCATGCTCAGATCACATTACAAGACCAAAGCTATTGGCTACTAGCCTCTACGTTGTCCCGTCGTAGGCAACAAACGTCACCACGTTCAGAATGATCGGATTTTCCGACAACTTTGTCCGACCGTGTGTACGCAAAACCAACATCGGACAAAGTACGACGGACATGATCCGACGGACCTGGTCCGCGGATTGTCCGACCGTGTGTATGGGGCTTAATTGTTTCCGAGCATGCGTAGGAATTTTGCACATCGAAATTGCATACAGACGAGCGGCATTTCCGGCATTTTCCGTCAAAAAAATAGAGAACATGCTCTCAATCTTTTGCTGCTGGAAATGCCGCCAGCAAAAGTCCGATGGAGCATACACACGGTCGTATATTCTGACTAAAAGCTCACATCGGACTTTTGCTGGTGCATTTTCCAATCCTGTGTACCCGGCATTAGTCTGCAGAGGTCAGTGCCGGGACAAGGTCATTCGGTGCCCAGGGCAAAGAGGGCAAACTGCGCCCCCCCCCCCCCCCCCCCCCGGTGTAAAGAAAGAGCCAGCGTCAGTGGGAATCAACTGTTTCCTGTGTGTGCTGCTTTTTACTGCAATTCGATTTGTTCTTTTTCCTGAGAAAAAAAGCGATTATTCCCTCTGTAAAGAGCCCTGTATTGATTATCAGTACAGGGCTCAGGGCAACATGTCACTTACCACCATCACCTGCTGCCAGTTGCCACGTGTCATTCGCCATCGTCCCCTGCTGCCACATGTCGCTGCCATCACCTTCTGCCAGATGCCACATGTCACCACTTGCCACGGATACCTGCTGCCAGATGAGACTTGCCATCGTCATCTGATGCCACATGTCACTTGCCACCGTCACCTGCTGCCAGATGCCACGTGTAACTTGCCATCATCAACTGCTGCCAGATGCCACTATCATCTGCTGCCAGATGCCACGTGTCACTTGCCACTGTCACCTGTTGCCAGATTTCACATGTCACTTGCCACCATCACCTGCTGCCAGATGCCACGTGTCACTTGCCATCATCACCTGATGCCAGATGCCACATGCCCCCATCACCTGCTGCCAGATGCCACGCGTCACTTGCCACAGTCACCTGCTGCTAGATGCCACGTGTCACTTGCCATCGTCAACTGCTGCCAGATTCCACTATTATCTGCTGCCAGATGCCACATGTCACTTGCCATTGTCACCTGCTGCCAGATTCCACATGCCCCCATCACCTGCTGCCAGATTCCACATGCCCCCATCACCTGCTGCCAGATGCCACCTGTCACTTGCCACAGTCACCTGCTGCCAGATGCCTCATGTCACTTGCCACCGTCACCTGCTGCCATATGCCACATGTCACTTGCCATCATCACCTGCTGCCAGATGCCACATTTCACTTGCCATTGTCACCTGCTGCCAGATGCCACGTGTCACTTGCCACGTTACCTGCTGCCAGATGCCATGTGTCACTTGCCATCATCACCTGCTGCCAGATGCCACATTTCACTTGCCATTGTCACCTGCTGCCAGATGCCATGTGTCACTTGCCCCCATCACCTGCTGCCAGATGCCATGTGTCACCTGCCACCATCACCTGCTGCCAGATGCCATGTGTCACCTGCCACCATCACCTGCTGCCAGATGCCACATTTCACTTGCCACAGTCCCCTGCTGCCAGATACCACGTGTCACTTCATCCATAACCTGTCTCTCTCTCCCTCCCCTTTAGTTGGGCATGCTGGGGGGCTGCAGTTTCCCTATTAGGATTGCAATGGGCCAGTCCTCGGGACTACATGTCCCATGATCCTCCTTTTGTGCTCCTTTTTTTTTTTCCAATAGGAAGGATAGGGTGCCGCTGCCCGCTCCCGAGTACAGCAGCATGAGAAGGGGAGTAAGGAGATTCGGCAGCTGCTCTCTCCACACAGACACAGACGCTCTCCCCACTGCTGACCAAAGGAAGGAGGGGGAATGGAAAGGAAACAGATCCCTCTCCTGTACATCGGTGGCTCGAGGGGGGGCAGCGCAGTTTCTCCCCCTCGGATCGGTGGCAACTGGGCTTCGGCACCCCTCTGCCTTTGCTCGTGGCATCCACATAGGATGATGGATCGACCCTGGTTACAGCTATTTGCGGTGCCGGCGGCTAGTGTGTACGGTCACACACAGTTGTGAAGCACACTGCTGCAACTCACCTGCGCCCCCCTCCCTCTGGAAAATTGTCCCGCCCAGGGCATCCGCCCCTTCCGCCCCTGCCTTGTACCGGCCCTGGCAGAGGTCATTGCAATCTGAAGGTGGCACAGTGTATCTGTGTATTTAATGGTTAGTTATAATTACAGAAAATAAATGTAAAAAAATATTTAGGTATGCAAAATAGTCAAAGAATTACCTATTTTAAATTTGCCCTGGGCAGCAGTCTTGTATGTTTATTTATCTTTTTCAGAAAAATATACAGGTCATTGAAATTAGACTACTCTTATATGTGTATTTTTCTTGTTCCTTTGGTACAGCTGAAGATAAGAAAGATATGAATATTGCGGTGGAAATTATGAAGATTATACAGTCCATCATGGCTAAATACAAAGATATGTTACAAAGGGCAGATAAACACAGGATAGCTGCTTATGTTAGCCAACTGGGTTTTCAGAACCTGTCCCTTTCATTGAAGGACACTGAGGTATTCGTTATTTTTTTCTTATGGTGATTCAAAACTCACCATCCTGAATTAAGTAAAATGCTGTATCTAAGTTGGATAAGAAAATGTTATATTTATGCCCTGACACTACTGCTGACTAGAGATGGGAAGACCTGGAAAAAAACAGAAAACTGTTTTATTTTTTTCCTGTTTTTTTTTTTTTTAAAGCCATTTTTGTTTTGTTTTTCCAGAAAAATGTGGGGGAAAAAGGTGTGGAATATGTTCTTTTACAGTGATAAATATATCTATGGAATGGTATGCAAACTATATAACATGAAGATCTTAAAGCGGGAGTTAAAAGTCAGCAGCTACAAATACAGGTGGTCCCCTAGTTACAAATATCCGACTTACAAACGGCTCCTACTTACAAACAGAGGGAGACAACAGGAAGTGAGAGGAAATCTACCCCTAGGAAGGGAACTTCACTCCTGTAATGCCGCGTACATGCGATCGGAATTCTCGTCGGAAAAAACTGTGTCGGTTTTTCCGACGGAATTCCGCTCAAGCTGTGTTGCCTACACACGATCACACCAAATTCCGACCGCCAAGAACGCGGTGACGTCCACCACGTACGACGAGACCATAAAAGGAAAGTTCAGTACCATGTCCGGCACCTGTTGGGCTCCTTCTGCTGATCTCGTGTTTATCGCGTGTTAGTAGGAGTTTCGCTATAGACGATTCGTGTTTTTTCAGACTTGTGCTTCAGATCGTTCCTGCTCTACAGTTTGTGCTTGTCGGTGCGTATTTGCTTATCAGTGCGTGTAGTCAGTTCGCATTTGTTTGTCTTTGTGGCCTATATATTTATATATAGTACGCTTTGATTTTCAGTGCTTATTGTCCGCTCGTTGCTTGATTTGCATTTTGTTCTTTCAGGCCTTGCTGTTTATCAGTGCTTTCTTTAGTCCGTTCTGATCAGCCGACCGTTTAGAAGCGATGTTACGTGTACGTACTCGTCATAGAGTTCGTGCTGTGCGGGGGCTTGGTGTTGGGGTTCTTACTTTGACACAAGCCCGGTCCATGAACAGGGCGAGGAGTTCGTGGACCAAGAATTGGTTGCTCCAGCGTGACCAATTCTCGCACATGCCTCTGCTTCGTGAGATCCGTGAGAATAACCCTGATGATTTCAGGAATTATCTCAGGATGATGGACCCCGTTTTTCACCGTCTGTTGGCTTTGCTGTCCCCTTATATTACCAGGCAGGATACCTGCATGTGGAAAGCCATCACTGCGGAGCAGAGGTTAGTTGCCACGTTAAGGTACTTGGCGACAGGGAGAAGCCTTCAGGACCTCAAGTTCTCGACAGGCATCTCCCCCCAGGCTCTGGGGATCATTATTCCAGAGACCTGTTCTGCCATCATCCAGATCCTGCAGAAGGACTATATGAGGGTAAGTTGTATTCTTTAACATCACATTCTATGTATTTACTGTTTGCTAATGTATTGTATTTGTATTTCTTTACTCGTTCCCTAATTACCAGGACTTCAATATGCTGTAATATGCTGTGCCCCTTTGTCCTCATGCATGTTGGATTTTTGTATGCTCCTTTTTTGTCCTTCATGCATATTTGTTTTCACTAACCCCCCCCCCCCCCAGCATGCTATCTGGGGCCCATATATATCTAGTCTAGTTACTTTACAATGTATTTTGTCAGATCCATTGTAATGCTTTACCCTAAACACCCCCTAAAATTTGTACAAATGTTATAGTTGTCCTTAAATTCCTTCAGAGTGCCTGAGGCTTTGTTTTGTGGTGCCCCAAATCTTTTTTGAACCCCCCCTCCCCCAAATGCTCAGTCAGCTGATACCAATCCTCTATCTGCTGACTTTGCCAAACCCAATACACACTATACCTACCTCTATAGTGGTCATATTTATGGATGAATTTTTCAAAGCATGTAGTGCAAGGGCCTGCCTCAATACTTTCAAATGCTACTGTTTTAATTCTTCTCCTCCTATTATTATTGTGATAGCAGAATCCAAAAATGTGCTTCCATTTTCCTTTTTTTTTTAGGCCACTTCTTCTTACCTGTCCAGTGGGCTGCCAATAGTGTAATGAAGGAGGGGCGGCCAAACTATCACATATTACTTTGTTACTCCATTACGTAGTGGAGAGGGTGGTTACCTGTCCAAAACATAACTCCCCCCTAAAATATTTACAAGGGGCCATCAGAGGGGGGAGGAATCTGATAAGTGGACCTTATATTTTTAGCCTTTAAATATTACAAGAAATGTTATACTGATGTTTGCCAACAATGTTTGTGTAGAATCTGCTTGTAATGTTGATTCTCAAATGTACTAATTATCTTTTTCTTGTTTGACTCCACAGTTTCCTTCCACGCCACAGGAATGGCAGACTGTGGCCTCCCAGTTTGCCCAGCGGTGGGATTTCCCGAACTGCGGAGGGGCAATCGATGGGAAGCTAGTCCACATCGTCCCACCACCCCATTCGGGGTCATACTATTTCAACTATAAGGGGTTCAGTAGTATCGTGTTGATGGCGGTGGTGTCGGCGACCTATGAGTTCCTATATGTGGACGTGGGGAGGAATGGTCGGATGTCGAATGGAGGAGTCTTTTGCCGGACCGAGTTCTACCGACATCTCGAGTGTGGTGGCTTGGGATTGCCACCCCCGGAGGAGAATGTCGAGGGACTCCCGTTTGTCTTTGTGGCAGACGAGGCGTTTGGTTTGGCTAACCATTTGATGCGACCGTTCCCCCAGAGGACCCTCTCTCCGGAGAAGAGGGTATTTAATTACCGGCTGGCCAGAGCCAGAAGAGTCATGGAGAACGCGTTTGGTATTCTGGCCAGCCGGTTCTGCTTGTTCCAAACGGCCATAAATATGGCAGAATATAAACTGAATACCATAGTGGTAGCATGTTGCATTTTGCACAATTTTTTCAAACGGACAAACCTAAATTATGTGGTAACACTTGGGCCTGACGCTGGGCTACAATCTCTCACGTCCCTGGAAGCGGCCCGTCCTGGCTTGCCCCCCCAAAGCGCCCGTGAAGTGCGCCAAAATTATTCAGACTATTTTTCGGGGAGGGGGGCCATTGCTTTGCCAGCAGTGATTCAATACATTTTACCTTTATTTATCTTTAAAAATCTTGCTTTGAATTTCCTGCTTGTGATTCTTTTTTGTGTTTCCTAGTGCACTTGTAGTGCCAAGTGGTTTGTACATTATTATCTAAACACCCATTGTCACTGTAAACACCAATTTAAACACAAAGAAATGGTATTGATCATTGAAAGAAGAAGGCACACATTGTTGAGCAAAAAAATTTTTTTTACTCCGTACACATTCACATGTTTTTTTGTTTTTTTTTTACAAAAATAACAAGTTTTGCATTTTCACCCCAAAAAATTGGGGTTACGTTACATAAACAGCCATGTTTACAAAAATGTAAATCTTGCCTTCATCAGATGGGGTGCAGTCACCCCTGTAAAAGCCTAATTTTGAAGATGCACACAAATTTTCTGGCAAACTGGGGATTTACATCCTGATCCCATGCCTAATGTCAACATGTGCTAGCTCCCATCATGGGGGATCAATGTCCGTGTTTTGGGGGTGCAACCCCTTCTTCTCACTGACTTGAGTTTTGAGGAAGGGGTAGCAGGCACAAAACGCGTACATTGATATCCCCTGATGGCAGATAGCACATGTTGACATACTGTGTGCATCTTCAAAATTAGGCTTTTGAAAATGTTGTAAACTTTTAAACAGCAGAAATAAAAGGTTGGACATTTTGGGAAAAATTAGATTCTTCCAAGGACATCAATCATGTTTTTAAGTTTAACTTCAATATCCCTAGTTTTTTTCCGAATCATTTCTAAATCCTGACTACAAAACATTATGTCCTGGATTAGCCTTTGGGCACTGTCAGTGGTGAAATGATGTGACTCTGACTGTTCTTCCACAACCTGTACTTCACCTAAAAATAAAAATAAAACACCATGTATTATAAATAGGCAGGCATACATGTGTGATTACCTGAATCTGGGGTGTCAGACACTCACCTGTTGTGGTCTCAATCACCTCTCCTTCCTCCACATCCTCATACTCTGGTGGTGACCTTGGTTCCCTTTGTTCAGGAGATGGGCGGTCCCTGGGGACATGATATTTCCCGATTCTTTGCTCCCCTATGAGAATAAAACAAAAAGGTATACTTAGCACACAGATATTTGAGCCAACAAATATGAATGATAAACATTGCTTGGAAGTGGGGGACAATTGTCTGTTTGGGCAGAATTCCAAGCTGAACACATGATTTATTCCCTTAATTCCTCAGGCTGGAATACTTACCTTTTTTGGATAATTTTCCCACCTGGAGACACCCCAAAATATCCACTGGAGTACATGTGTTTGACACCCTAAAATGTGCACCTGAGTCCAGATGTGTAAACAGCTGCAGAGTGTCCTCTACATACATTACACTGAATGAAGATTGATATTCCTTCTAGGTTCAAACACATCTAGACAACAATGTCCTAAAAACTCTTTTGGATAAATGTTAAAAATTGAAGCCACTAAAGTATTTAATCATTTATCTGTGAAAACATCGTATTTTGGATAACGAACAAGGTTTACAATGAACGATTACTGCGTATGACCATGAAAGTAGCCATTTTGGACTGTAAAAGACCTTATTAGGGGAAAACACATGGTGCAGCATGCAATATTAATAATAATAGGTACACGCAACATAATATACTTACTTTTTCGAAGAACTTTCTTGATCTTCCTGTACTGATCGTGCTCCCTTAATTTGAGGTCCGACCATCGTTTCCTCAGTTGATCCTTCGTTCTTCGTACCCCAAAATTACTGTACAGACTCTTCACAACTTTATTCATGATCTTGGCCTTTCTCATATTTGGGTTGGGGTACGGACCATAATTCCCATCATAGTCGTTGCTCCTCAAGATGTCCACCATCTCCAACATCTCCACAAAGGCCATATTTGAGGCCTTAATCCTCCTCAGGCTCCGGGCTATCCTCCTCCTCGTTACTGCTTTTATGCACCTGCTGTGTCTCCGCCATGTTCCGCTCCCACTGCAATGAAAGAGACTGGGCGGCGAATATTCTAGAAAGAACGTCAGGGGCGGGCGACGCGGGCGGAGATTCACGCATGCACAGTGTATATAAAGCTTCAAACACGTGTGTGTCGTAACTACATTCTGTGTGCACAGGAAGGAGGAACATACGCCACGAAGAACGTCGAACAACGACGAACGTTACAGCGAAGGTAAGATTTTAAACTTTTTGGAGTCATGTGCGGCCTATACTGAATGTAGTTTGATGCCTATATTGTGTTGAAAGATTATTCTGAGATTTTTATTTTTGTATTTTGTTTGGTCTTGCAGAGAAAATGCTGCCATTTAAGGACCCCGAATTCCTTGGGGAATTCATTGATAAATACCATGAAATTAAAAATCTGTGGGAGGTGAAAAACCCCTTGTACCACAATAAACCAGCTAGGAGGGCAACGCTGGAGAAATTGCTTCAATTTGTGAAGACCCGGATCCCCGATGCAGACATCAAATTTGTTGAGGCAAAAATTGTTAGCTTCAGAAGCACCTATAAGAAGGAGTACCAGAAGGTCCAGAAGTCCCTGAGGTCCGGAGTAGCAGCAGATAAGGTGTATGTACCCAGTCTGTGGTACTACAGCAGGATTAGGTTTATAGATGACCAGATGGAGGGCAGGGAATCCCTTTCTACTCTTCCGGCACCCCTTCCCTCCAGCCTTCCACCAGCCTTCCATCCAGCCTTCCCTCTACCCAAGCTAAGGCATCTGTGGACCATCCTGGGCCTTCCATACAGGAGGAGATTGAGGAGCCCAGATGGAGCCAGGTATAGGTTTTTTTATACATAATTTATCTGTGCAAAAAAAAGATTGTTGGTAAGTAGATGTTATTATTGCTAATAAATGAATGAAGTAACAAAAAGTGTTTCACATATTTATAGACAGAAGTGGCCAAAAAAGATTAGGACTGGAAGGGAAAATGCTGGGCTCACAATGATAGTCTTTTCTATTTATTAACATTAAATTTGCAACAGTCATTAGCTGAAAATCGTGTGTGTTTGATGAACAAACAACTAAAACTATGTCCCTTTTTCATACACAGGATGACCTCAGCCAGGACGAGGCTCTGGCTAGTGGCACACAGGAGGAGGCAGGGGAAAGTGTCACCCAGGAGGTGGCAGGGCCCGGTAATACCCAATCGCAGGTGCCTCCCCTCATCCTTCCCTACAAACGACAGAGGAAGGGCACGAAAGCAGAGGAGGCAGCACTGGACCTGATCAGGGAGGCTAATGAGTCCCTCAGATCCCCCCTTGATGCTACAGAGGCCTATGGCATCTATATTGCCTCTAATTTGCAACAGATGGAGGAGGGCCAACGGCGAAAGTGTGAAAAAAAATTTTTTGATACTATCCACAAGGGGTTGAGTGGGGAAATGTCTGACAACCAACATCTATGTTCTCTCCCCCATCCTCCTCCTCCTCCTGCCACAATGCCACCTCCAGAGCCACAGCCTCCAGGGAAGGCTGCAGGGAAGGCTGCAGGGAAGGCTCTACGGAAGACCAGGAAGTGATCCCCTGCCTTCACGTCTCAAAGAACCCACAGCCTGTTGTAGGACCACAAACTGGGTACATATACCATCTGCTGCTGCTCCGGTTCTCTGGGACTCCTGGACCTCATTGTACTCCTTTTTCTATGGACTTTTCAAGCTACCAATTTTTTTGATGTCTGCCTTGGGGGCCAAAGGCTGCACAAATTGAAGCAATTTCTCCTGCGTTGCCTTTATCTTTATTTTGTTATTCTGATGTGAAATACATTTTTATTTTGTTTTCAGAAAATACTAGCCTATGTGTTTTAATACAAAGAGCAAATCAATTTACTTTGGGGGAGTAGGAAGGTACATTTCAAAAATACAATGTCAAAATTAACAAGGGACACCAACAACAAACAGGTATACAAATAATACATAATAATGGTGTTGTGGAAACGTAACATAAAAAAAAAAAAGGAGAGCACAATAAAATAATACAATAATACAAATATTCTTATTAAAGAAAAAAAAAACACTTTAAAAAATTATATATATTTTATGCAGATCTGGCTTAATTTCTAATATAAATATTATTCTGGAGAGACCTAGAAATAATAAAGAAATACGTTTTTAAAAACTCTGTGTGAATATGAGCAGCAAAACAACTTCATTCTTCTAGCATTATAAAGAAGAGAATGAGCGGCGCATTGAACAATTAAAAAAATTCCAGTGTGAAGAATCTGCTAGCTCCATTACGAACGCTAGTTTTACCAGAAAGAGCGGTTCCGTATCGTAGTGGATTCTGAGCATGCGTGATTTTTGGCGTGTCGGAATTGCCTACACACGATCGGAAAATCCGATAGAAAGGTTTTCCGTCGGAAAAATTGAGAACAGGTTCTCAATTCAAAGTCGGTCGGAAATACCGACAGAAAAAGACCGTTGGGCATACACACGGTCGGAAAATCCGATGAAAAGTTCCCATCGGACTGTTTCCATCGGAAATTCCGATCGTGTGTACGCCGCATAAGAGTTACTATGGGAAAAAGATGTCTCCACTGATGCTTTATCACCAAGGCTTGTTTCCACAACAACCCAAAATTTTCAAAATCCAATTGTCATTGGGACAGAAAGGGAGGTGAAATCTTCTGAACAGGGGCACAGACAGCAAAACAAACATTACAGGGGTGTTAACCCTTCCCTATGTTATCCAAAAAGCTTAAAAATCGTTTTTTGACTGGAGCTAAACTTAAACAATGTACCTGTTCCGACTTGCAAACAGATTCAACTTAAGTACAAACCTACAGTCCCTATCTTGTTTGTAACCCGGGGACCGCCTGTACTGCAGCTCCTGACTTTTAAAATAAGGACACTTACCTGTCACAGGGTCCAGCGATGTCGGCACCCAAGGCCTAACCGTCCCTCGGTCCTCGGATGCTGCCGCCGCCATCTTTGGTATGGGATTCAGGAAATGAAGCCTTGCGGCTTCACTTCCCGGTTACCTACTGCGCATGCGTGAGTCGTGCACCGCAATACGAATGGTCCCTGCTGTCTCTGGGACCTGTGTGTCCCAGCAGACAGCACGGCAGGACGGGAAGAGGCATAGACTCCCTAAGACAGGTATCTGCACCCCCCTCCCCCCTGAAAGGTACCAAATGTGACACTGGAGGGGGGGAGGGTTCCGAAAAGCGGAGGTTCAATTTTTGTGTGAACCTCCGCTTTAACCACTTGACCACTGGGCACTTAAACCCCCTTAATAACCAGACCAATTTTCAGCTTTCTGTGCTCTCACAATTTGAATGACAATTACTCAGTCATACAACACTGTACCTATTTGAAATTTTTGTCCTTTTTTTCACACAAATAGAGCTTTCTATTGGTGGTATTTAATCACCGCTGGGTTTTTTTTTTTTGCGCTAAAAAAGAAAAAAGACCGAAAATTATGTTAAAAAAAAATGCATTTTTCTTCGTTTGTGTTATAAAATTTTGCAAATTAGTAATTTTTCTTCAAATATTTTGGCCAAAATTTATACCCCTACATATCTTTGGTAAAAATAACCCAAATCGGTGTATATTATTTGGTCTTTGTGAAAGTTATAGAGTCCACAAGCTATGGTGCCAATCTCTGAAAATTGATCATACCTGAAGTACTGACGGCCTATCTAATTTCTTGAGACCCTAACATGCCATAAAAGTACAAATACCCCCCAAATGACCCCTTTTTGGAAAGTAGACATTCCAAGGTATTTAGTAAGATGCATGGTGAGTTTTTTGAAGTTGTCATTTTTTCCCACAATTCTTTGCAAAATCAAGATTTTCTTTTCTTTTTTCTTTTTTTTTCACAAAATTGTTATATTAGCAGGTTATTTCTCACACACAGCATATGCATAGCACAAATTACACCCCAAAACACATTCTACTACTCCTCCTGAGTATGGCGATACCACATGTGTGAGACTTTTACACAGCGTGGCCACATGCAGAGGCCCAACATGCAGGGAGTGCCATCAGGCATTCTTATGCCGCGTACACACGAACGGACTTTCCCGCGGGATTGTCCACTGGACTCGAGTCCGCCAGACAATCCCCCCGTGTGTGGGCGCCGGCGGACTTTTTGGCGCCAAAAGTCCGGCGGACTAGGTTTTAAGTTTTGTTTTAAAATTATCCGCTGGACTTGGCAGTCCGGCGGACAATCCCGCCGTTAGTATGCTAGTCCGCTGGACTTTTGGAAATGAACGGACTTGCCGATCATCGGAAAGTCCGTTCATTTAGCACGTGACTTCAGGTAGACGGAGCTAGCGAAGGCAGTGAATGCCGCCGCGCTAGCCCCGTCACCTGTCATGGTCCCCCCCAAATCCATCTCAGACCCTTATCCGAACACGCAGCCCGGGAGGCCAGGAAAGGGGTGGGGACGAGCGAGCGCCCCCCTCCTAATCCATACCAGGCCGCGTGCCCTCAACATGGGGGGTGCCCTGGGGAAAGGGGGGCCGTGCGCCCCCCCCCCCCAAAGCACCTTGTCCCCATGTTGATGAGGACAAGGGCCTCTTCCCGACAACCCTGGCCTTTGGTTGTCGGGGTCTGCGGGCGGGGGCTTATCGGAATCCGAGAGCCCCCTTTAATAAGGGGGCCCCCAGATCCCGGCCCCCCACCCTTTGTGAATGAGTATGGGGTACGATGTACCCATACCCATTCACCTAAGGTGTAAAGTGTAAATAAAAAAAACGCACAATTTAAAAAAAATATTTTATTGCACTGCTCCGGGGGTCTTCTTCCTTCTTGGGGGTCTTCTCGCCGGACTCCTCTGCTATTTACCTAGCTCTTTTACCGAGCAGAGGAGGCCGGCTACCTTCTTCGTCGTCCACGCCGTCGTCTGGGGGTCTCGATCCACCTTCGGGGGTCTTCCGGGGGTCTTCCGGGGTCTCTTCTGTTCTTGCCGCTGTCGTCGTTTTCTGCACCGCCGCCGTTCTTCTTCTTCTTCTTCTTCCTCCTCTTCTTCTTCTTCTTCCGATGTTAAACCCGTCGCTCTCTCTGGCCGGAATGCCAGAGCCGCGCTGTGCTGGGACTTATATAGGGACAAGGGGATAGGGTCACATGCTCATGTCACATGGTGACCCCGCCCCCTTGTGATGTCACAGTCCCGGAGGATGCTGGGACTGTGACATGACAGGGGGGCGGGGTCACCATGTGACATGAGCATGTGACCCTGTCCCCATATAAGTCCCAGCACAGCGCGGCTCTGGCATTCCGGCCAGAGAGAGCGACGGGTCAACATCGGAAGAAGAAGAAGGCGGCGGGGGCGGCGGCGCAGAAAACGACGACAGCGGCAAGAACAGAATAGACCCCGGAAGACCCCCGAAGGCGGATCAAGACCCCCAGACGACGGCATCGACGACGAAGAAAGTAACCGGCCTCCTCTGCTTGGTAAAAGAGCTAGGTAAATAGCGGAGGAGTCCGGCGAGAAGACCCCCCAAGACGGAAGAAGACCCCGGAGCAGTGCAATAAAAATATTTTTTTAAAATTGTGTGTTTTTTTTTATTTACACTTTACACCTTAGGTGAATGGGTAGGGGTACATCGTACCCCATACTCATTCACATAGGGTGGGGGGGCGGGATTTGGGGATTTTTCGGGATTTTCCCGGATTCCGATAAGCCCCCGCCCGCAGACCCCGACAACCAACGGCCAGGGTTGTCGGGAAGAGGCCCTTGTCCTCATCAACACGGGGACAAGGTGCTTTGGGGTGGGGGGAGGGGCGCACGGCCCCCCTTTCCCCAGGGCACCCCCCATGTTGAGGGCACGCAGCCTGGTATGGCTCAGGAGGGGGGGCGCTCGCTCGTCCCCACCCCTTTCCTGGCCTGCCAGGCTGCGTGCTCAGATAAGGGATTGAGATGGATTTGGGGGGGACCCCCACGCCGTTTTTTCAGCGTGGGGATTCCCTTTAAATCCATGCCAGGTGACGGGGCTAGCGCGGCGGCATTCACTGCCTTCGCTTGCCCCGTCTACCTGCAGTTACGTTCTAAATGAACGGACTGCTCCGTGTGTGGGCAAGTCCGTTCATTTTCAAAAGTCCCGCAGACTTTTTCCCGCGGATTGTCCGCCGGAGAAGTCCGGGCGTGTGTGGGCAAGTCACACGCTCGGAAAGTCCGGTGAAGCCCCGCTGGAAAGTCCGGCGGTTTGTCCGCTAGACTAGGTCTGGCGGACAAAGTCCGAACGTGTGTACGCGGCATTAGAGCATAAATTACACATATAATTTCTTGACTACCTCTTACACTTTTGAAGGCCCTGGAGAACCAAAACAATGGAAACGCCCCAAAAATGACCCCATTTTGGAAAGAAAACAACCCAACGTATAATCTATGAGGCATATCAAGTCTTTTGAACATGTCATTTTTTTGGAAAATGTGTAAAGAAAATTAAACCACATTTTTTTTTTTTACACAACGTTGTCCATTTACACAATATTTCGAACACATAACATGTACATGGCAAAAATTACACCCCAAAATAGATTCTCCTACTCCTCCTGAGTATGGCGATACCACATGTGTGAGACTTTTCCACAGCGTGGCCACATACAGAGGACCAACATGCAGGGAGCGCCGTCAGGTGTTCTAGGGACATAAGTTTCAAATCTAATTTGACTACCTATTACACTTTTGTGAGGCACTGTAGTGGCATGGATGAGCATGAATGGGGATAGATGAGCCGTGGATGGCTGAGCATGAATGAGTATGGATGGGTACGGCTGAGTATGGATGGGTATAGATGGGATGGCTGGGTACGGCTGAGTATGGCTGGTTATGACTGAGTACGATTGAGTATGGCTGGGTACGGCTGGGTATGGCTAATTATGGATGGGGGTGGATGGGATGGCTGAGCATGGATGGATGGATGAGTATTACTGAGGATGGATGGATGAGAATGCCGAGTATGGATGAGGATGGATAGATGGGAATGCAGAGTATGGATAGATGGGTATGCAGAATATGGATGGCTGGGAAGGCAGGGTATGGCTGGGTATGCAGGGTATGGCTGGGTATGCAGGGCATGGCTGGGTATGCAGAGTATGGCTGAGTATGCAGAGTATGGCTGGGTATGCAGAGTATGGACGGGTATGCAGAGTATGGACGGGTATGCAGAGCATGAAGAGTATGGCTGGGTTTGCAGAGTATGGACGGGTATGCAGAGCATGCAGAGTATGGACAGGTATGCAGAGCATGGACGGGTATGCAGAGCATGCAGAGTATGGACGGCTATGCAGAGTATGGACGGGTATGAAGCGTATGGACGGGTATGCAGAGGAAGGGGCGGGTATGCAGAGTATGGGCGGGTATGCAGAGTATGGGTGGGTATGCAGAGCATGCAGAGTATGGACAGGTATGCAGAGCATGCAGAGTATGGACGGGTATGCAGAGTATGGACGGGTATGCAGAGTATGGACGGGTATGCAGAGTATGGACGGGTATGCAGAATATGGACGGGTATGCAGACTATGGACGGGTATGCTGAGTATGCAGAGTATGGCTGGGTATGCAGGGTATTGGTGGGTATGGCTGGGTATGCAGAGTATTGCTGGGTATGGCTGGGTATGCAGAGTATTGCTGGGTATGGCTGGGTATGCAGAGTATTGCTGGGTATGCAGAGTATTGCTGGGTATGGCTGGGTATGCAGAGTATTGCTGGGTATGGCTGGGTATGCAGAGTATTGCTGGGTATGGCTGGGTATGCAGAGAATGGCTGGGATCGGTGAGCAGGGATGGATGGATGTCTCTCTGAGCAGGCTGTGGGCACTACGCATGCAGCCCACAGCGCTGCTGCCACCGATCTCTCCCCTCTTCGCTCACACTGGACGGAGACGGGAGGGAGGAACCGGAAATCACGCCGGTCTGTTGACATGTGATCGCGCTGTCATTTGACGGCGCGATCACGTGGTAAACGGCCGCGATTAGCGGCCGTTCACCGTTCACCGTGATGCGCTCTGGACCCTCTGGACCCGGCGGTCATGGAAGTTCTCGGATGCGCACCCCAGGGGGTGCGCGAGAGCGGAATTCTGGGAGGACGTCCATGTACGTCCTCCCAGAGTTAACAAACCGCCCTGTAGCCGTTTTATGTTAACTGGTTAATGAAAGATTTCTCAGACTTCATTTAAAGTCCTAGATTAATGCAAGTTCTCGCAACCGACGACAAGCAAATCCTGGAATTACAGTTCAGTTAACACTGTACTACTCAATGCAGTTCTTACACAAGAGAAATATGCATATCTGCCACTAGGGGGCACTGCGGGGGAAAGGCTCCAGTTCAGTTTGCTTGGGTGGTCCATCTTGTACCTTTTACAGTTTGGTGATTGTTAGGACTGAAATGATCATCTATTGTATCCCATCAGGCCTTAATTGACAGGTAAGAAGGTGAATTTATTTGACAAATGAGTTTATCTTTTTAACCTTTATATGATTCCTATTAGTGTTCTCCTTCATCACAGCATCATTTTTTCCCTATAGTCTGGTCAGTAAATTGTTTTTTATTTTCCTCCTCTCAGGAAAATGGTGAGGCCAACATAGAGTTTGAAAATATTTTTGCAGTGCAATTTCTGCTGAGAGAAAAGCTGCAATTTGAAAATATTGTGAGAAGAAATATTCTTTCCCAAATGCTACAAGGATGACAAAACGCATCCTTGCATGCCAGGGGTGCCCTAAAGACATTAACCACTTGCGGACCGCCTGCTGTCATTGTACGTCGGCAGTTTGAAGTGGAATACCATTGTTATGGTAGCAGATAGCTGCCATAACCCTGGTATCCTCTTCAATGGTGGACGGTCCTCTTTCAGATGATCACTTTTATTGGGAGTGGGAGAGAGGACCCCCCCTCCCGCCACGCTCCAGTAGTCTCTGCCGCTTACCAGAGCCGTCGGTAGTAGCGGAGACGATCGTGTCCTTTACCCTGTGAGACTGGATGCTGAGTGAGGGAAAGATGGCCTCCGCTCGGCTCCATAACATTGAATGACAGGAGCCACATCAAATGTCACTTCTGCCCAATGGTCTTTTTTGCAAATTTATTTATATATTTTTTAATTTTTTATTGCATTTAAGTGTACATGTGAGATCTGAGGTCTTTTTGACCACAGATCTCACATTTAAAGGGGTGTTCTGGCTGTTTTTTTTTAAAGCCAGCAGCTACAAACACTTTAGCTGCTGACTTTTAATAAGGACACTTACCTGTCCAGCGAGCCCGCAATGTCAGCCCCCCCCCCCAGGCCGATCCGTCAGGCTTTCACACTGGAGCGGTGCGCTAGCAGGACTAGCAGCATCTTTGGAGCGGTATAGGAGCGGTGTATTCACCGCTCCTACCCATTGATTTCAATGGGACACGCGGCAATACCGCCGCAAAGCGTCGCTTTGCGGGGGATTTTAACCCTTTTTCGGCCGCTCGCGCACGGGGGGGGGGTAAAACCTGCCCCGCGAGCGGCCGAATACCGTGGCTAAAACGATGGTAAAGCAGCGCTAATATAGCGCTGCTTTACCGTCACCGCGGCTCCCGCCCCATGTGAAAGGGGCCTAACTAAGGGAAACAGGCGGTGGAGCCTTGCGGCTACACTGCCTGTTTCCTACTGTGCATGCGCGAGCCGCGTGGTGCTTTGTGAACCATTGTTTCCTGGGACACACACGTGTTCCAGAAGGCAATGGGGCCACTCGCCGAGGAGAAGGAATTGAAGAAACAGCGCCGCGGAATAGGAAGAGGCAGATTAGGAAGACTGCCAAGCAACAGGGGTTTCTGGTGAGTAAAACTATTATTTTTTTCAAATGTTTTTTTTTTTTTATATATTTTTTTAAGAATGTTAATGTAATTTTTTTTCCACTTTAACCACTTGCCTACTGTGCTCTTAAACACCCTTCCTGCCCAGACCAATTTTCAGCTTTCAGCGCTCTCGCACTTTCAGTGACAATTGCGCGGTCATGCAATGCTGTAACCAAATGAATTTTTTATCATTTTGTTCGCACAAATAGAGCTTTAGTTTGGTGGTATTTATTCGCGACTCCGTTTTTTATTTTTTGCGATATAAGCGAAAACATAGCGGAAATTTTGAAAAAAAAAAAATATTTTCTCCTTTCTTTTTTAAAAGAAATCCAATAAAATCAAATTTTGTCATAAATTTAAGCCAAAATGTATTCTGCTACATGTTTTTTGTAAAAAAAATTCCGTTAAGTGTATAATAATTGGTTCGCGTGATCACGGACATATGTACGCAAATGATCATGTAAAAGGGGTGTGCAGGTGATCACGGACATATGTGTGCAGATAATCATTGGCACATGTGATTTTAGTGGGACATATGTGAGGGACATGTGTTTTTATTATTTAGGGACATGTGTGTTTTAGGGACATGTGTGTTTTGGGGACATGTGTGTTTTACTGTGGGGACATGTGTGTCTTACTGTGGGGACATGTGTGTTTTACTATGGGGGACCCTAGACTGGTGATCAGTGAGTAAAAAAACATCTCATACTCACTGATCACCAGCCGGCTGCAGCGATCCGCTCTCCTCTCCTCACCGACGATTCCGTGTGAGGAGAGGAGGGCCGATTGCCTAGCAACCGGCTGTTTGTTTACATCACATGACAGCCGTGATTCGTCACGGCCGTCATGTGATCAGGAGGGCCAATCACCGTGCCCTCCTGCCGATTCGAGATGCGCCGTGTCCGGGTGACACGGCCGCATCGGGATCGCGCCGCTGCGCGGGCACGCGCGCGCGCGATCCCTCTACTTCTGAAGGACGTTCCTGAACGTCCTATCAGAAGTAGACGGCTCCCACCCGGCCGTATATCTACATTGGCCGGGTGGGAAGTGGTTAAGAGGTCCTGTCATGCTTTTTTCTATTACAAAGGGTGTTCACAGCCAGTTTCCTACTGCGCATTCCGTGCTGCGCTTTGTGAATGGGCCGCAGTTTTCTGGGACATGTGAAGTGTCCCAGAAGGCTGCGGACGAACTTCTGGCTCAGTTTGCCGCAGCATTTGCCGTGGCATTTGGCCACTCGGAGCCTCTCGGCGCCGCGCGAAAACACTCAGAAACACTCCGTTCCAGTGTCTCCGGTGCCCCCCACATCTAGCCACATGCGGTACTGCATACAATATCTGTCACTGTGGAACAAATGATCTGAGTTTCCATTGACTCCTATGGGGAAACTTGCTTTGATATACGAGTGCTTTGGATTACAAGCATTCTTCTGGAAGGAATTATGCTCGTAATCCAAGGTACCACTGTATAACCAAGTTTCATAAACAGAAGTGCAACTTACAAATATATAAAAAAAAAAAAAACTGTAACTCTATTGGCTGTAATGCCATTGTACATATTACCTGAATATATAACAACATTAAATATTCTGACAAGGAAAATAGGAAAAGCTTTTTCTTTAAAGTGGAGTTCCACCCATATTTTAACTTCTTGAGATCCGCGCTATAGCCGAATGGCGGCTACAGCGTGGACCTGCTTTGCCGGGACTACGTCCATTGACGTCGTCCCGCGCACGAGCGGCCTGCGCGCCCTCTGAAGGGCGTGCGCGGCATGCTCTGTGATCAGCGAGTCTATGAGACTCACCGAATCACCGATCCGAGTAAGGGTTCGATCCCGACCCCTTACCATGTGATCGCTATCAGCCAAAGACAGCTGATCACGTGATGTCAACACAGCCCCAACACAAATTGGGGGCAATTTTAATGGGGCCGTTTTGATGGGGCAATATGATTGGGCAGTTTTGATGGGGCATTTTGATGGGGCAGTTTTGACGGTGGCAATATGATGGGGCAGTTTTGATGGGGGCCGTTTTGATGGTGGCAATATGATGGGGGCAGTTTGATGGGGGCCGTTTTGATGGGGGCAATATGATGGGGCAGTTTTGATGGGGGCAGTTTGATGGGGCCAGTATTGATAGGGGTAATTTTGATGGGGCCAGTATTGATAGGGGTAATTTTTATGGGGCAGTTTTGATTGGGCAATATGATGGGGCAGTTTGATGGGGGCCATTTTGATGGGGGCAGTTTTGATGGTGGCAATATGATGGGGCAGTATTGATAAGGGTAATTTTGATGGGGTAGTTTTGATTGGGCAATATGATGGTGGCAGTTTTGATGGTGGCAGTTTTGATGGTGGCAATATCATAGGGGCAGTTTTGATGGTGGTGGCAATAGGATGGGGCAATTTTGATGGGGGTCATTTTGATGGGGCACTATGATGGGGCAGTTTTCATGGGGGCAATATGATGGGGCCGTTTTGATGGTGGCAATATTATGGGGTCGTTTTGATGGGGGCAATATGATGGGGCAGTTTTGATGGGGGTCATTTTGATGGGGCACTATGATGGGGCAGTTTTGATGGGGGCAATATGATGGGGCCGTTTCGATGGTGGCAATATTATGGGGCAGTTTTGATGGGGCAATATGATGGGGCAGTTTTGATGGGGCAGTTTGATGGGGCAGTTTTGATGGGGGCAACATGATGGGGGCAGTTTTGATGGGGGCAGTTTTGATGGTGGCAATATGATGGTGCAATATGATGGGGCAGTTTTGATGGGGGCCGTTTTGATGGTGGCAATATGATGGGGCAGTTTTGATGGGGGCAATATGTTGGGGCAGTTTTGATGGGGCAGTTTGATTGGGCCAGTATTGATAGGGGTAATTTTGATTGGGCAATATGATGGGGCAGTTTGATGGGGGGCATTTTGATGGGGGCAGTTTTGATGGGGCAGTATTGATAAGGGTAATTTTGATGGGGCAGTTTTGATTGGGCAATATGATGGGGCAGTTTTGATGGGGCAGTTTTGATGGTGGCAATATGATAGGGCAGTTTTGATGGGGGCAGTTTTGATGGTGGTGGCAATAGGATGGGGCAATTTTGATGGGGGCCGTTTTGATGGGGCAGTTTGATGGGGCTGTTTTGATGGGGGCAATATGATGGGGCCGTTTTGATGGTGGCAATAGAATGGGGCAGTTTTGATGGGGGCAATATAATGGGGCAGTTTTGATGGGGCCGTTTTGATGGGGGCAACATGATGGGGCAGTTTTGATGGGGGCAGTTTTGATGGGGGCAACATGATGGGGCAGTTTTGATGGGGGCAGTTTTATGGGGGCCATTTTGATAGGGGCAGTTTTGATGGTGGCAATATGATGGGGCAATTTTGATGGGGCAGGTTTGATGGTGGCAATATGATGGGGCCGTTTTAATGGTAGCAATATGATGGGACATTTTTGATGGTGGCAATATGATGGGGCAGTTTTGATGGTGGCAATATGATGGGGGCCGTTTTGATGGTGGCCGTTTTCGTTTTGATGGTGGCAATATGATGGGGCAGTTTTGATGGGGGGGGGTGGTAATTGTGCTGACTGGGGGTGGTAATTGTGCAGACAGGGGTAATTGTGCAGATGGGAGGTGGTAATTGTGCAGACTGGAGGGGTGGTAATTGTGCAGACTGGAGGGGGTGGTAATTGTGCAGACTGGAGGGGGTGGTAATTGTGCAGGATTTGGGAGAAATGCTATATGCCAGGCTTTGTTTTGTTGTACATGCAGTATATTTATTGGTACCTGGAGGGAGGAGGGGAGGATCGGTTTGCATAGATAAGGGGCGACAACTTCCTCTGACACTGCTGTTGCTATGGAAATCTGAAACCTATTACACTGCTTGTGCAGCACTGAGCATGTGCGAGATCTGCAAGGCTGAGAACCAGGAAGAAATACAGTCTGGCTTTAGATGTCCACACTTAAGATGGCCACGGTCTGCTGCAAGTTATTAAGGTAACAAAATGCTGTAATAACCTAACAAAACAGACCTTAGCTTACAGACTAACTTTACTAGAATACATTAAGTTTGTGTATTATAGGGTTATTTTTATTTAAAAAGTATCATTTTGGCCGGCACACCGCTTACATTTAGCAGCTTAGTAGATGCCCCATACATATTCTTATGTGGCACTGCAGTGTTAATTTTGCTGATAAAATTCCATTTAGTTTTAGTCATTGTCTTTTGACTAAAATACCTTTTTAGTTTTAGTCATATTTTAGTCATCTGAATTGTTTTAGCTTTAGTTGTATTTTAGGCGACTAAAATAGTGTTAGTTTAGTCGACTAAATTAACACTGGTGGATACACAGAAAATACCGTCCAGCGTTGCAGACTTTTGTCAGTTGTACAATCTCATCTATACGCAGCACACAATTACGTGACTGTGTACACAGGCCAATTAAAAACAATGAGCTGCATTTAGATCAGTAAAACATGCCTGTATTTCTAAATATGTTGCATTTGTAGGCATCAGTGTGCAGGAGGCCCGTAAGAGGATTTGTTTTGCTGTGTGGTTATATTAATGCATTGTATATTAGGCTAATAACACATTTTAAGATTTTCTTTTATCATCTAAATGTTGATAAAGTGAGTCACTTTGATTAGCAGACATTAACACATACTGTGTTATGCTGTACCAAAACTGTATTAAATAACACAAAACATGTAAACAACTTCACAGGTGCCAATCAAAGAAGGTAAAAAACACAGCTACGGAGTTGGAGTTGGAGTTGGAGTTGGAGTTGGAGTTGGTTCGGCTCGTTTTCAGATGAAATACATGGGACCATACTTGCAGAGAGATGAGAGGTCAGACCCGGACCCAAGAGTGCCGAATTTCATACCAGATACATGGCAGGTAACAAATGCAGTGCAAGGTTAAAAGCAATATACACAACTAGACAAAAACAGCACCTACATTATCAAAACACAAATAGGCAGCAGCTGAAAGGCTGCCATGACCAACATCAGAAGTAGTGCAGTAACACTTGAACCCCAACCAGTAATGGTAGAATGGAAAATGTTCTAAAATGTGCAAAAGTTAAAGTGGTTGTAAAGCCTCATTTTTTTCCCTAAAATGAAAAAGTTTATACCTATCTGCTTTGTGCAATGGTATTGCCCAGAGCGGTCTCTTACCTCTCATTTTGGTCAGTGATTGTAAATAAGCAAGAGTCAGCAGCATGGCCGCCAGGCCACTAGAATAAGTAGTCAGTGATGGCAGCCTTCATGTTTTCTTTAAATAGCTACAAATACCATCTGAAATGCTTCAAAGGGAGCTGTTTTACCTGCCAAAGAATTTGTATAGTCTGTTTACCAAAAAAAGACCGCGCTCTATGCTAAAGGTATATAGGAAACATAGATAGCATTGTGTTATGGTGACCTACAAGTAGGGTCGCTGAAACTTCAAAGTCCCAAAATAGTGCTTGTGCTCGAACTCAAATGGCCTAAACAATAGAAATTCAAGTCCCAAGTTGAGTGCTCGTGCTCAAAGATAGATGCGGGATTCCGTATTTGGTAAGTGCAAATGTAAACTCACCCCCTCAAAGTGGACCAACTATCGCTAGTATGGGGCACGTGTGGGGCAGTCCCTGTAGATCTTTTTTAGACTGGCGTTGCGCAATAACGTTTAAAAATGTATTCCAAATATAAAAACAGTGGTAAACTCACATGTAAGGGTGCCTAAAGCCTGGCACCCGGTGTGAATATGTCAGAGAAGGACTTTGGCCTCCCATGCTCGCCATCAGTGTTGGTCATCTTACTTTAAAAAAGTAATTAGTTAACCACTTTAAGACCAGCCTCGTTTTGGATTTTAGGTGTTTACATGTTTAAAACAGTTTTTTTTACTAGAAAAAAAACTTAGAACCCCCAAACAATATATATTCTTTTTTTTCTAACACCCTAGAGAATAAAATGGCGGTCGTTGCAATACTTTTTTTCACACATTTGCGCAGCGGTCTTACAAGCACACTTTTTTTTGGAAAAAATTCACTTTTTTTAATAAAAAAATAAGACAACAGTAAAGTTTGTCCAATTTTTTTATATATTGTGAAAGATAATGTTATGCCGAGTAAATTGATACCTAACATGTCACGCTTCAAAATTGCGCCCGCTCGTGGAATGGCATCAAACTTTTACCCTCAAAAATCTAGATAGGCGACGTTTAAGAAATTCTACAGGTTGCATGTTTTGCGTTACAGAGGAGGTCTACGGCTATAATTATTGCTCTCGCTCTACCAATCCTGGTGATACCTCACATGTGTGGTTTGACCACCGTTTTCATATGCGGGCGCTACTCACGTATGCGTTCGCTTCTGCGCGCGAGCTTGTCAGGACGGGGCGCTTTAAAAAATTTTTTTTTTTTTTCTTATCTATTTTTCTTGATTTTATTTATTTTTACACTGTTTTTTAAAAAAAAAAAATTGGCTCACTTTTATTCCTATTACAAGGAATGTAAACATCCCTTGTAATAGAAAAAAAGCATGACAGGTCCTCTTAAATATGAGATCTGGGGTCAAAAAGTCCTCAGATCTCATATTTGGACTTAAATGCAAAAATGCAAAAAAAAAAAAAAATGTCATTTAAAAAAATGACATTTGGCGTTTTGACGTCGCTTCCGCCCTGCTATGGTATAGAGACAGGTGGCGGCCATCTTAGCCTCACTCGTCTCTATACCCAGCATGGAGGAGGACCCGATCGCTTCCGCCGCTGCCGGCGGCTCCGGTAAGCGACGGAAGGCGCGGGAGAGCGGCGGGAGGGGGGGCACCTCTCTCGCCGCGATGTCCAACATTATCAGAATGCCGACCGGCGCCTGAAGAGATGGATATCTCGGTTGTGGCAGCAGCTGCTGCTGTTACCGAGATATCCCTCTTCAAAATCAGGACGTATATCGTCTTGCGCCGGTCGGAAAGTGGTTAAGTTACAAGTTACTTCTCCCAAAAAATAATTGCATTAGTAAATCAGTTACTGCATTGGAAAAGTAATTAGTTACTCAGCAAAGTAACTGACTTTTTTTTAATATTCTATAATGCAATTACGTTCTATAATAACATCTTTAATACTTTAACCGCTTCCCGACCGCCTCACGCAGATATACGTGAGCAGAATGGCTCACGACCCGGTCGGGAGCTCCGTGACCCCGGCCGCGGGACCAGCAGACCCGATCGCCGCTGGTGTCCCGCGATCGGGTCACGGAGCTGAAGAACGGGGAGAGAACGGGGAGAGGTATGTGTAAACAAACATATGATTAGTGCCTGTAAAGAATATAGTGAAATAAATGGGAATGTCCACCATGTAAGAAACACTTCAAATGAATAAATGTCCCAATATGATGAACAGGTGTAAATCTCAATAACGAGTGAGCACCAACAAAGAATAACTTGGACTGGATCCTCTTTCAGTATTCAGATCAATAAGGGAAAATGGATGTATGCTTACCAAAGCAAGTGGACTCCCTGTCAGCGACAGGAAAGTCAAACAAGCCTGTAGTATCCGGACACCGATGGATGGAACATCACTGGCACGAACCGATGTAATCCGTGGACTTCTCACTAGGAGATGGTGGAGCAGGTCTTCCAGAGCCCAAGATGGAAACGGGTACACGGCTGCAAACACAGGACCACGAGCTCCAATCGGTCAGACCAAACAGCAGGCAGGATATGAGAACTGATGGCCAAAGACCACTAGGATGGGGTCAAGGCTCTCATATGGTGTTTGTCAAACAGCATGTGGAGAGAGAAGAAAGGAGGGGAACTCCAATAGTGCAGATCAGCATGGAAGGTTTTATTGAAAGAAAACCACCAATACAAAAAATAAATAAAATAATAAAAGTGATCACGATTAAGGTTTAAAAGCAGTATGGGGATAGGTGAAAACCTATCCCCATACTGCTTTTAAACCTTAATCGTGATCACTTTTATTATTTTATTTATTTTTTGTATTGGTGGTTTTCTTTCAATAAAACCTTCCATGCTGATCTGCACTATTGGAGTTCCCCTCCTTTCTTCTCTCTCCACATGCTGTTTGACAAACACCATATGAGAGCCTTGACCCCATCCTAGTGGTCTTTGGCCATCAGTTCTCATATCCTGCCTGCTGTTTGGTCTGACCGATTGGAGCTCGTGGTCCTGTGTTTGCAGCCATGTACCCGTTTCCATCTTGGGACATTTATTCATTTGAAGTGTTTCTTACATGGTGGACATTCCCATTTATTTCACTATATTCTTTACAGGCACTAATCATATGCATGTATGGTTCATTGTTTATATGCACTTATGTTAGATGTGTTTTTTTGTTTTTGTTTTTTACACTAGACAGTCACTCTGTCATCTATTTTTGTCGGTTTGAGGCATACATTTTTCGGCACTTTTTAGTGTATTGTTTCAGGTTTAGCGCTACATTTCCATTCCCACTATTGATAGAATTTTCGTCACATTTTTATGTAGCTGCTTAGGGGTCACACCCGTTTTTTCAGTCATTTACCTAAGTTCAGCGCGATATTGTTCCTTTCAATAACATGTGTAAACAAACCTCTCCCCGCGCTTCCTACTCTGTCTGTCATTGATTGGCTGTTCCCGGTCATTGGGAAAGCCGATCAATGACGTCAGACGTCAGCCCCGCCCCCTGATGTAAAAAAACACACACACCTCACAGCCCATAACACCTCCCCTCCCCCTAGTGGTTAACTCTTTCACTACAACTGTCATTTATACAGGAATCAATGCATTTAAATAGCATTGATTGCTGTATAAATGACAATGGTCACAAAAATGTGTCAAAAATGTCCGATGTGTCCGCCATAATGTCGCAGTCACAATAAAAATCGCTGATCGCCGCCATTACTAGTAAAAAAAAAAATATTAATAAAAAAGCTATAAAACTATCCCCTATTTTGTAAACGCTATAACTTTTGCGCAAACAAATCAATAATCGCGATTTTTTTTACCAAAAATATGTAGAAGAATACGTATCGGCCTAAACTGAGGAAAAAAAATGTTTTTTTATATATTTTTGGGGGATATTTATTATAGCAAAAAGTAAAAAATATTGTATTTTTTTCAAAATTGTTGCTCTATTTTTGTTTATAGCGCAAAAAATAAAAACCGCAGGGGCGATCAAATACCACCAAAAGAAAGCTCTATTTGTGGGAAAAAAAGGACACCAATTTTGTTTTGAAGCCACGTCGCACGACTGCGCAATTGTCAGTTAAATCGACGCAGTGCCGAATCGCAAAAAGGGGCCTGGTCCTTTGGCTGCCAATTGGTCCGGGGCTGAAGTGGTTAATAACAAAGAGGTTTATATTAACTGATTGAAGAATAAAAACACTATATACAGTATTTTACAACATTTGGTATTTATTTGAACCCAACTCAATAGATTGTAGCCATAGATATGAATGATATGCATGTAAACATATAACAAATTAAATATTGAAACAAAAATTCAAGTGCAAAATTAAGACACACAAATGTAAACTTGGGTAAAAAGAAACAAAGGAAAATCTGGCCTTTAATTAGTGCAATTATCTGTATAGTTGTGTAAAAAGAAACAAAGGAAAACATGGCCATTAGTGCAAATCTCTGTAACTCTATAGGCCTACTGCACAATAAACAGAAGTTTTGTTACTGTACTGAATAGTTAAGAGTTGGATAGTGTTTTCTGTTACAGAACACTATCCAACTCTTAACTATTCAGTACAGTAACAAAATTAAATATTGAAAATAAATAATGTTCACACACTTTGCATTCAAGTGCAAAACTAAGACACACAACTGTAAACTTGTGTAATAAGAAACAAAGGAAATCTGGCCTTTAATTAGTGCAATTATCTGTATCTTTATAATACTGCACAATAAACAGAACACTATCCAACTCTCCATGTAGATTAACATGTTGTTCGTTCTCAGTGAAAATTAACAATCCATTAATCTATACTAAAATACTTCTCATCTAACAATTAAACCAGTGGTTGTAATGTAGGAGGAGAAGTTTTTCAAATCTTTTGTCTGACAGTCTGTTCCTCTTCGGAGAGAAGACAAGCTTGCCCAGGCTGAACAGTCTCTCAACAGGTGCACTAGATGGAGTAGCAGCATTGTAACGTATTGAAATTTTCTTGATGAGAGAAAATCCACACAGAGAGTTAAAGTTTTGTGCTGAAGATCTAATATAGTCTGCCACCTGGTTTTCTGCTGAAGAAGAGGTTTCCTCCTCATCCTCCTCAAAGGAAAAGAAATCGTTCTCTTTGGCTGAATCTGTGTGATGTGTAGATGTTCTGTTACCTTGTTGTGGTTCTTCGAGGACAATTCTTCGGGAATCTGCCAGCAAACTTGCCTTAGCCTTATCCTTTAACTCCTGTGACCGCAGCCAGCAAAGTTTGAATTTTGGAAGAGTTACTGCAGCAAGTATAGCCTCTTCATTTCCCAGGACATCAGCAAATCTGGTTTTGATAGCCTGAAATAATAATCATAATTAGTAGCAGTTGTATTTATTATTATTATGAGTACTACAGCAATGTTCACTTATTAAAAAATAAAATATTAAATTCAAGTTCTTACTGTGGCTATGGCGTCAGGAAGGTCCCTCAGTATTTGCAGGCCACTTTGAAGGGCTTCTGTCTTCAGCATTAATCTCTCAATCGTTGGTAGGAGTGTACCATGAAAACAATTATCTTCTCCCTGAAGTATATCCAAGGCAACTGTAAGGGGCTTCATCGCAATACAGTACTCCTTTAAAAACTGTTGTTCCCTTTCTGTTATCGCTGTCAGTCCTAATTTGGAGGAAATAGTGTTAAGGTCTACCATGGATATTTCACAGATTCGAGCCAGGGCCTCATAGAAGGAATTCCATCGTGTTGTACAAGGTACAAGCAGCTTTTTTGACACCAACTCGTCAACTGTTTCAGTAGCCAAAGCTGATCGACTAGTCTTGTTCCATAGGGCAGTACATTTGGCAGTAGCACTTCTATAAACAGCCTTTGTTGCAGATTTTGACAGCAGCCACTTATCAACATCTGTGCATGAAATCAGGTTTATATCAATCTCATTTTATTATTCATTAAATGTACAAACTAAGACATTTTCAGGCAATTACATATTTACTCAAAGGTTGAATCACTTAATTAGTCTATCATAATTCTTGTAAATGTCTTTACACGTAATTACTATTACTTCACCAAACTAAACAATACAAATAATAAACCAACACACAGTACAAGCACAACAAACAAAAAAAAAAAAAAAAAAAAAAACACCCACGGATTTATATCCCCACATTCCCCCTCTCCCTCCCCTCCTCCCCCTCCTCCCCCTGTCCCCTCCTTCTTTCTCAGTGTCGAAGCTCTGACTATTGTTACCCTGATCCGTATTATGTGGGTTAATTTCTTGCCTTCGCTATTATCTACTTTAACTATGTTTCTCTATATATCCTCCAAGGGGCCCATATCCGCATCCATTCCTCCTGGTTGCCTAATTCATATGCTAAAAGTTTTTCTAATCTTTCTATATTGTCCATTTCTATAGCCCATTCCGTTATTGTTGGGGACTGGGTTGAGAGCCAATGCCTTGGTATAACCAATCTTGCTGCTGTCAACCATTGGCAAAGAAGACTTTTTTTATGTTATTATATGTGCCTGGTAGGATAGAGAGAAGGGTAATTTGAGGAGTGTTGGGTATTACCTCCCCTGTGATTGTAGTATACATTTGTGTGATCTTTTCCCAGAAACTATGAATTTGGGGGCATTCCCACCAGATGTGGAGCAATGAGCCCCTATCTGAGTGGCAGCGCCAACATATATCTGATCTATCTGGATATATACGCTGTAGAGTCACTGGGGTCCAGTACCACCTTGAAAGAATTTTATAGCTAGTTTCCTGTGCTTTAATTGCTATTGATAAACAATAGGTAAGGTTAAACGCCTTCTCCCAGTCTTCCGCCTCGATTGGAGCATTAATCTCCTTTACCCAGTTGTTTATAAATTCCGGTGGCTCCGAGTAGTATTTTGTGATAAGCATCTTATATATCTTAGAAAGAACATGTTTTGGTTTAGAATCTTGTAGCAAAAGGCTTTCAACTTGGGTTGGCTCTCTGTATAGGGATCTATTATGTGAAATTGATAACCAAAAAGACATTAATTGCCAATATTCCATCCTTTGTCTACCCGATGATTGTTGCATAGGGAATAGGTTTTGTAGGGAGGGTACTCTTCCTTGACAAAGAGTTTGACCCAATCTTAGATAAGACTCTTTATTCCAAATTAAAAAATGTGTACGATTTACTGCCGGTGGAAAGTCAGGGTTGTCAAAAAGCGGGGTCATTGGTCCCATAAGGGAAGACAATTCTAACTGTACTACTGTTTTTGCCCAAATTTTTAATAAATGAGATGTAAGGGGAGGCATATTTTTTTGTAGCTCTCGACCGATATCTCTGGTGGATAGGTTTAACCAAGGTATCACCTTAAGGTCCAGTTGGTTTAAACCCTGTTCTATTTTTACCCATTGTTTAGTTTTAGAGTGATGGAACCAGTTCACTAGTCTAGTCAAAACTGCCGAAGCATAGTAATAGTATAGATCAGGTGCACCTACTCCTCCTTTGTTTTTTGGAGCTAATAGTAGTTTCTTGCGTAGTCTAGGTTTCTTATATCCCCAGATAAATTTTACAAATGCAGTTTGTAAATTTGAGAAAAAAGATCTAGGAATAGGAACAGGGATAGTTTGAAACAGGTATAAGAAGCGCGGTATTATATCCATTTTTAGTATATTGATCCTCCCAAACCATGAATGTTGCTTAGCATCATATTTTTTCAAATCTAGTAGAGTACGTTGCAAGAGAGGGATATAATTCATTAAATAAAGGTTGGTTGGGTCGGAAGGAATCTTGATACCTAAATATGAAATCAGGTTTAGTGTGTGTGATGCACATCTCTTGTGGGGGGGGGGGGGGGCAAAGTGATCATATCACCATCATTATCATTACCAATTGCATGTAGAGCATCATTAATGTCTGTAAACGTCACCTCATCTTCATCATCTTTTTCAGAATCACTTTCCTCAAGTGGCTGGTACCTCTTAAATGTTTTAACAAAATTAGAGCCATTATCAGTCACTGTTGCTGTGATTTTGTGTGTTATCCCATATGTTGAGTGTATATTGTCAAGCTCAACTGCTATGGCGTCATGACTATGATGCCCCTTAAACCGTCTGCAGGCAAAAGCTGCTTTCTCTCTTTCCAAGTTATTTGGATTGATCCAATGTGCTGTCACACCCAGGTAACTTTTATTGTGGCAAGTCCAGATGTCTGCTGTAGTTGAAATATACTGTAATTCCTCAAATGACTTTTTGAGCTCAATATTCATTTTTTCGTATTCACTGTCTATGAATTTAGCAAAAGTGTTTCGGCATGGGGTAACCCCCTTTCCTTCTCCTCGTATTGGTATTTTAGCAAGGATATCTCTGAATGACTCAGACACCACAGTGGACAGGGGGAGCATGTTTTCAACAACATACCTTGCAATCAATGTATTCAGCTCGGGCTTGGTCACCTGTTGCTGACCCGAAAAATCGAGCGTTGCTTGTTTTAACAGAGTGGCTCCGTCTCCTTCGCTAGCTGCATTCGGGGTTGGGTTAGCAGCAACAAGTGTCGTGTTAGCATGTGTTGATGTGAGGTGCTTCATAAGATTTGAGATGCTTGAGGCAGACATGGATAAAGTCTTTTTTTCCTGGGCATAGCGTGCACATGTTACACAAACATTCTTGCCTTTAATTTCAATTAAGGAGAAGTAGTGCCGGTACTTCCAGTTCGAGAATGCTAATTTTGATTTTCCCCAGCTCGTTGCCATTGTCGCTGACAGATGGTGGTGTGTCACTGCACTGGTGGGGGTACTGGCAGTGTGGTATGGTGGTACCTGACCTGAGTCTGACTCCTGAGTCCACTCGAGTCCTGGTGGCTGGTGGAGTGGTGGTGGTGTGGCACACTGGTGGCGGTCCTGCAGTATTTTATTTTTGGTACCTGCTGCCTGGACTGGCTGGCTGGCTAACAGCCTACTTGACAGAGCCCCCCTAAAGAAAAAAACAAAACAATATGAGGGAGGGTGGCAGCGGTGATGTTGAGGGGGTGGCAGTGGTGATGTTGAGAGGGGTGGCAGCGGTGGTACTTGGGGGGTGGCAGCGGTGGTGTACTTGGGGGGGTGGCAGGCAGCGGTGGTGGTGCCATCCTCTCCCACCACCACCTCTGCCTCTTACTGATCCCATCCCCCACCACCACTGATCTCATCCCTACCCTATCCGCTATCACCTCTGTTGTAGAAGTGATGGTGGGTGGGTAGGGATGGGATCAGTAACACCGCGCACACACGATCAGACTATCCAGCGGACAATCCGCCGGACTTTTGAAATTAATGGACTTGCCCACACACGCAGTAAAGTCTGTTAATTTTGACAACGTGACTTCAGGTAGACGGGACTAGCGAAGGAAGTGAATGTCGCCGCCTCCATCTGCGAGATTGACACCTCGCAAGCCCCGTTGCCTGGTATGGATTTAAAGGGGAACCCCTATGCCGAAAAAAAACGGCATGGGGTCCCCCCAAAGTCCATAGCAGACCCTTATCCGAGCAAGCAGCCCGGCTGGTCAGGAAAGGGGGTGGGGACGAGGGAGCGCCCCCCCTCCTGAGCCGTACCAGGCCGTGTGCCCTCAACATCGGCCCCCCCCACTCCAAAGCACCTTGTCCCCATGTTGATGAGGACAAGGGCCTCTTCCCGACAACCCTGGCTGTTTGTTGTCGGGGTTTGCGGGCGGGGGGCTTATCAGAATCCGGGAGCCCCCTTTAATAAGGGGGCCCCAGATTCCGTCCCCTCACCCTATGTGTATGGGGTACCCCTACCCATTCACCTGGGAAAAAATTAAATTTCTAAAGGAAAAAAACTAATTTAAAACTACTGGTGGCTACAATGAATTGTCGGGTCCGACAATACACATAACAGTTCATTGATAAAAACAGCATTGGTATTTCCCCACAGGGGAACCTGCGCCCCCCCCCCCACCCCAAAGCACCTTGTCCCCATGTTGATGAGGACAAGGGCCTCTTCTTGACAACCCTGGCCGTTGGTTGTCGGGGTCTGCGGGCGGGGGGCTTATCAGAATCCGGGAGCCCTCTTTAATACGATGTACCCCTACCCATTCACCTAGGGGAAGAAGTGTTAATTAAAAAAAAAACACAACACAGGTTTTCAAAGTACTTTATTAGACAGCTCCGGGGGTCTTCTTCCGACTTCGGGGTCTTGTCCCGCTCTTTGCTTCTTCTGCCGGGCCTCCGCTATCTTCTTACAGCTCTTTTACTAGCGTTGGCCCGGTCTTGTCGCTACTGCTGCCGCCTCCTTCTCCTTCGCCTTCTTCTTCTCTTCTTCTCCTTTTAAATCCATACCAGGTGACGGGGCTAGCAAGGTGTCAGTCTCGCCGATCGAGGCGGCGAAATTGACTTCCTTCCCAGCTACCTGGAGGCTGGAGTCGCGTTCAAAATGAACGGACTTAGACAGCCACTTACTTGAATGCCGTGAGGGATGCCTTTCCTCATGGGGAAGAGAGAGAGGCCCTCCCCTTCACTCCACCCCGCCTCCCTACATTCTCTCTATGTGGATAGGCGGGGCGGGATGGGGCGGTAAATGTAATTGCGGTAACGCTGCCCAAGTAATGGGAACGGCGTTACCATGAGGGGAAGAGTAATCAGTTAGATTACTCATTACCCTCAAAAGTAACTGCGTTAGGTAACTCCGTGTATTTTAACTGAGTTACTTACATCACTGCTCGCCATGCTGTTGCGCGCATGCATTAGCGCTCCGGTGCAACCCCGTGCACGACCCGATGGTGCGGCGCGCACCTGTGCGTGGTAGCACACGTGTGCACGCAGTGGCTTGCGAGTGTGCGCGATAGTGCACGGATGCGTGCATTGGCTAGCGGACCTGCGCATTGGCGCACATGCTACGGCGTGGCTATTTTGGGCAGCTCTGGCGTCCAAACGGGTTGCTGGTTTGTTGTCAGCTTCCCGTTTGTGCCTGTTATCTGCTGTTTGCCTGGTTACCTGTTTTGACCCGGACCGTCCCTGACTACGCTGCTCTCATCCTCGTTTGACCCTTGGCTTGCTTAACGGACCTCTCCTGATTTGCCTCACGGACTTTCTGATTGATTTCCTGGATTTGACCTTTGGCCTGCCTTACGGACTTCCTTGCCTGATTTCACGGATCTGACCTTGGCCCATTTCACGGACTTGCCTATTTCTGCTATCTGATTCCCTGCTACCTCTGGGACTGTTTACCACCACGCACAGGATCATCAGCCAGTTCCTGACCCCCAATCTACCCACTGCTCAGCTCCTCAGCTTCTTCAGGAACCTACACCTGCTGGTGGCCAGTGCTGCTGCGTGCCACCCGCTCCCTGTATCACCTCCGGGGGACGGGGTGCACGTGGTTGCAAGGGCGGACCACTATCGGCATCTCGGCCTCGGTAAGTACTTGTTGTGACAAAATAGCAGGTAAGTTATCCAGGAAATCTGCCCATAGGCAAATGGTAGACCGCTGCCTCGGTTAATGTTCGATTTCTGGAATGTGATGTTAGGGCGGAAGTATGTCGCGATGACGCAAATTAACCTTGACGCATTTCAGCCTATTAAATGGACCGTCATCAGGAAGTTGTGATTCTGCCATTTTGGTTAAGGCCATAAATACCCTCACTTACAATCATGTGTTTAATTCTGTTCAATCAGGTTTGGTTACCTGCTATTTACTCGGGAATGCTTACAATCTACTTTGTAGGGGAAGGTGGCAACTTTAAACAAGTTCATTAAACACATTAATAACAACAAATACGGAGTGAAATTCACAGTCAATATACATGACAAACATGCTGATTCTTATATCTGCATATATTTAAAGATGGGGACAAGCTTAGAATCAAACACTCATTTTAAGACCACCGATAGCAATGGATACATCCCTATCGGTAGTTGTCACCACCCACAATGGAAGACTGCAATCCCCAAAGGTCAATTCATCCGCATACGCAGGAATTGTTCAGCGTTTAAGGATTACATAGACCAGACCAATGTTCTAATACAAAGATTCCTGGACAAAGGTTACACACATGCTAAGCTACTGAAAGTAAGAGACCTAGTAGGGAGAATAAACAGAGACACCCTTCTAGAAATCAAACAAAAACAAGAAAGAACTCAAGACATCACATTTATCACAGGCTTCAATTAGCAGTATAAACATCTAGAGAAAATCTTCAAAAAATACTGGCCAATCTTACAGAAAGACCCCACACTTAAAGAAATCTTACCCAATAGAACTAAATTCATCTACCGGAGAGCCCCTGGGCTTAGAACCAAACTAGTTAAAAACATCCCTGATCCCCCCAATCGACCATGTACAACTATGTTTGATTTCAAGGGCTTCTACAAGTGTGGAAGGTGCTTGCCTTGCAAGAACACCCGTGCAGCACTGAGAAAACTAATTAATTTAAAATCAAACCAAGCTAATAAACAATACCCTATTAAAAGTTTTATCACATGCAATACTAAACACGTGACCTATGTTCTGGAATGTACCTGTGGGTACCAGTACGTGGGACGTACATCCCGGACATTGGCAACACGGGTTGGAGAACACATTACCAATATACGCAATGGTTTTCCAAAACATAGCGTTTCAAACCATTTCAATATGGTACATAACCGCAATTCATGTGCACTGTCTTTCTATGCCATTGACACCATAAACAGACATTGGAGAGGTGCGAATATGATAAAACAAATATCTCTAAACGAATCTAGGTGGATTTTTGAGCTCCAGACTCTCACACCACTAGGGTTAAACGTTGAGCTGGATCTCAATTGTTTTATAACTAATTACTAGTCTTAAAGTTCCTTTATACCCTCAATAAAATCTTCTTTTATTATTTTTTAAATGTTTTTCCCATTTTTTCCTTTTCTCTCTAAAGTTTGTTTTTTGGATAATTATCACATTGGGCAACTAGATGGCCATAAAATGGTTCCATGCAATTAGAGAAATAATGAATAATTCTGACCACTAGGTGGCTCCAAAGTTTTTATTCAGTTTAAACAACCAGAGACCAGCTTTCACCACCAGAGGGCTTTTGGACCTCCTCGATTAAAGTTTATCAAACACCGACAATCCCGGATTCAAAATAGTCAAATCACTAGCAATAAACATATTATTACATATTTTATTAACTTTTATATATTGGGTTCCAATTTTAGTAATGAGATGCAATGTGTTTGTTTAAATAAAGGTGCTACGAAGTAGCTTGTGAGCATTCCTGAGAAAATAGCAGGTAACCAAACCTGATTAGACAGAATAAAACACATTATTCTAAGTGAGGGTATTTATGCCCTTAACCAAAATGGCGGAATCACAACTTCCTGATGACGACCCATTTGATAGGCTGAAAAGTGTCAAGATTGATTCACGTCATCGTGACATACTTCCGCCCCAACATCCGTTTCCGGAAATCGAACACTAACCGTGGCAGCGGTCTAACGTTGCCTATGGGCAGATTTCCTGGATAACTTACCTGCTATTCACACCGGGTGCCAGGCTTTAGGCACCCTTACATGTGAGTTGACCACTATGTTTTTATATTTGGAATACATTTTTAAACGTTATTGCGCAATGAGGTTTTTTTATCACATCTATCCACATGAGGAACATTTACCCCAGGCAACACCAGTCTAAAGAAGATCTACAGGGGCTGCCCCACGCGTGCGTTTGACCATACTAGCGATAGTTGGCCCACTCTGAAGGGTGAGTTTACATCTATGTGGGGGCACCTTGTCTGAGCCCTTATCAAGTACGGGATCCTGCATCTATCTTTGAGCACGAGCAGACTACTTGGAACTTGAAATTTCTATTTTTTAGACCATTTGAGTTTGAGCATGAGCACTTTTTTGGGACATTGAAGCTTCAGCGACCCTACTTGTAGGTCACCATAACACAATGCGGTCTATGTTTCCTATATAACTTTAGCATAGAGTCTTTGTACTTTCTCATTTTGTTATTGATTTGCACAGCACATTTTTTTCACTGCAGCTGCTAATTATCTGATTTGGTATCACTACATTTATATTTATTATTATCTGGTTTTCTTTGGCGCTTTGGTTATTTAATCAATTATCAATATAACCTGGTCACCTTGACACTCCCAGAATGGACAGTGAAAAAGCAGCAGCAGACTTATGAGCCCTTTCAATTGCACACTCAATTGCTAACAGCACAATGTTTACTTTTTTGCTGTGTAATGTCTGTACTGCCTGTCTGGCTCTTAGAGCTTTCCTTACCTTCTCCAGTACTGTTGTACTGGGGATTACATGAGGCTGATACCAGGTCAAATCCGGGTATTTATTCTCCATCGACAGTTTAGGCATTATGACAACGGCATTTCATGAAGGATTCAGAAATGCAGAAAACTGAGATTTTACTAAGGGGTGTAGCGGCCATAACCCCTTGAGGGGCGGCCTTGACTTTTGGGCTTACCAGTTACCTCCTCGTGGCTTGTTGGTGATTTTATAGGGGTTCCCAGGGTTAGTACCCAACGACTTCAGATGCTGACACATAAAATTCCTTTTCAAGGTTTTTATTTTGCAGTGGTAACATCCAACATAACACAGTCTCTGATGGGAATAGAGGGCACGGGTGATAAATTCAGGCACTTTGAACTGCTGACATCCACTGAATGTCTCTAATCAACCCACAGAGTAGCCACTCGCAGCTGGGTGCTTCACTGCCAGATAAATCTCTAGCCAGAGATCTAGCAGCCAACATGTGATCCGGAAACTTTGTAAAGTCTCTGCCACAGACTAAATTGTAACTGAAGATGAAAAGGAAAAAAAAAAACATGTCACATGTAATTGCTTATACATATTTATGTATTGAGTTACACATTATGTTCATGAGTTGTCGCACGTAGTCACTTTATAGATCCCCATTGGTTTTTAAGTGAAGTTGCCTTATTGTTTTTTATACGTATATTCTTTTATCAGGTATACGCATTTTCACTTTTACCATTTACATGCACCTGTCTTATATTTATTTATTTATTTTACTTCCATTTTTATCCTGCTCTCCCCATACTTACCCTGGACAGCGCCACCATCCCTTAATTTAAAACCGAAGATGAAAAGGAACCTTTCTCACAGTACCTGGAACTTTCTCTGTCTCCTTGGCAGCACTGTGGAAGTGTGGATTCTTTAGTGTCCATACAACTCAGCTCCCAGGCTCTTACTGAGCAGCTAGCTTGTTGGCCCTCCTCCGAAGAGTCTTCCCCTGGTCACTTGTACGAGTTGCCGTGTCCCTCCAATACTGAGAGCACACCGGGACGCCTTTGAATCCTCCTTCAGTTACTGGGCCTCGGACTAGCCCGGGAACAGACGGATCCCTGCCCCAGACCATGAGGGCCTGTGAGGCTGGTCAGATTGACCATGCTTGCAGGACGGCAAACGCTCCTAGGCCCGGGACCCCTCACGGGGCTACCCCGGACCAGAACCAGGAACCAAAGCTGCGGCCAAACCCTGAACACGTGACTTTAGCACCTTAAATACCGCTTCCCAGACTACGCAGCAGGGCCAGATGCGCCCACTAATTGGCTCCGGGAAAGATTGGTACCTAAGACGTCCAACCAGGCCTGGTTCTCGGCCTGTTATGGGTGCCTCACTGCACCCATGACCAGGCGGAACCCTAGTACAGCCCAGCCAGACTGATGCCAAAGTAAATCCTGTACAATTAACCCTCAGAACTCCATTACAGTTCTGAGAAAAAAAACTAAATTTACATTATAGCGCACACTTGTGTTACCGCTACAGGTGCATTAGTAGATAAATTGAATAATTGCCCCTAAATGATGTACAAGATATTGCAATCTTGATAGAAATACCATATTCACAATAAAGACTACAACTAACTGAGCAATTTAATTCTACAATTTAATTTAACGTGCATCATATTTTACTGTATTATGATGACCTTCAATATGACTAATTATGTCTTCTGCTAGAGGGAACTTCTTGATGTGGTGGACAATAATGAATCTGCAGTGATAGTGGCTCCCACCTCTTCAGGAAAAACCTATGCTTCTTACTACTGCATGGAGAAAGTGCTAAGACAAAGCAATGAATCAGTTGTGGTTTATGTTTCTCCTACTAAGGTAAGGTAATATTTTCTTACAGCTTTGGAGATCCTCAAATATTTAACAGAAAATAAAACAACTTAAAAGAGAAATATGGGATTATTACTTTTTAAAGAATCATACTTACCTAGGTAGATGCAGAATCGGTCCCCTGCCGGCTGTAAGATTGAGAACCAAGCTATCAAACATCGCTGATTGCTCGGTTCTCACAGCTCCGTGAGCAGAGTGCTGGTGACTATCAGTCACCAGCATTCTTTGCTACCCCCCAAAGCTCACTGGAGAGCTGGGCTGTGGAGGTGGTGGGAGTGGCTAGCTCAGGCTCTCTGTGGCTCGCTGAGAGGCTGAGCTGGGTGCCGGTCCAGGCATGTGAGCGGATCCCGACCATATGGTCACGATCTTTCCTGAGCCTGGACCGGCTCTGTCACATTAACCAACAGAAGTTGATCATTGAATGGACAAGCTGCAAAGCTTTTGTCGATCAGCGTGTAGGCAGGTTGAAAAGGTGTGCAGCTTAGTAAAACAAGAAAAAATGAGAGAGAGAACAGATCTGTCCCTCAAGGAATAATGGGATTTTCAGGGATGCATATTTCTGTCACAATGTAAGCACACCCACAAAGGGATCATTTCAAAAAATATATAATTTATTACACAGTATACAGAATTTAAAATAGTAACAGACTGCTGGTTGGAAGCTAAACAGTGGGGACCTTGAGTGGAGAGTGAACAAGTTTTTCTTTTTGACTGCTGGTGATTGCTGGGTTGCATTTTTAGGTTCTTTTTGGGGCCTTTCCTTGTAGCTTTTTAACACCTTTTTATGACACTTTTTAAACAGCTTTTTTTTTCTTTGCTTCCTTTAGCCTACTAATTAAGGGGAGTGGTTAATTGGTCACAGGTGCTTGAGGCCTATATAACCTTGTGTAAAACTCATTGTGAGCCTGCTCCTCTTTGAGCTTGCTGGAACTCTGTCCAAGTGGAACTGGACTAAGTGGTGAGTTAAAAACCAGAGTTAGTGGAACTGGACTAAGTGGTGAGTTAAAAACCAGAGTTAGTGGAACTGAAGTAAGTGGTGAGTTAAAAACCAGAGTTTAAAACAGAAGGTTATAACAGGGGTCATAGTACCTGTGTAGTTTGAGTACCTGAGTGTTGTCTGAGTGTGTGGATCATTAGTACTTAAGTATTGTGTACTGTGTACATATGTATTGTGAGTGCACGTAGGTCTGCGGGTGCACGTAGGTTTGCGAGTGCACGTAGGTATTCGAATGCACGAGTATTGTCTTGTTGAATACCTGTGTATTGTCTTGTTGAGTACCTGTGTAGTGTCTTGAGTATTAGTGTCACAAAGCTAGTTGTTAGGTAATTTGGACAGGGTATAATCCCCAATCCTCATTAAATTAATAGGTACGATGCTCGGCGGGTGTGGAGAAACGACTCGTTGTACATCTTGCGTTCTTGCATATGCGTTCCTTGATCATCCGATCGAGGGTGAATACTGCTGTGCAAAATGTAAGCACATTGTTTCCCTGGAAGCCCAGGTTCTGAATCTGGGGAAGCAACTGTCAGCACTGAAAAGTCCCTCCATACTAAAAAAGAGCCAGGAACATACACGGCAGGTGCCGGCAGGGGCCAGCGCAGAGGCGGGTGGAGACAAAGAGGTGCAGGCACTAGGAAAGAGTAGATGGGTGACAGTCAGGAAGAGGGGGAAGTGCCAGGACGCTCCATTGAGTGACATTGGTGAAACCAGTCAGGGACCAGCACTGCTGGAGCTGAGGGACTCTCTTAGCTGAGGGGGAAGAACTCCTCTAGTGAGAGTGGGGGGGGGGGGAGTGAAAGGAAAGAAAAGACAGATTCTGGTGGTAGGTGACTCAATTCTAAAAGGACAGAGCGGGCAATCTGTAACAAAGACCTGAAGCACTGAACTGTATGTTGTCTACCTGGCACTCGGGTTTGGCACATCTCGGATCTGGTAGACAGATTACTGGGAGGGGTTGGGGAAGACCCAGCTGTGATGGTGCACGTTGGCACCAATGACAAAGTCAGAGGCAGATGGAGTGTCCTAAAGAACGATTTTAGGGACTTGGGAGCTAAATTGAAGAAAAGGACCTCCAAGGTAGTATTCTCAGGAATACTACCGATACATTGAGCCACGCCAGAAAGGCAGAGGGAGATTAGGGAAGTAAACAAGTGGCTGAGGAGCTGGTGTAGTAAGGAGGGGTTTGGGTTCCTGGAGGACTGGACCGACTTCTCAGTCGATAACCAGTACTATAGAAGGGATGGCCTGCACCTAAATGAGGAGGGTGCAGATCAGCTGGGAATAAAGATGGCCAAAAAGTTAGAGTGGTTTTTAAACTATTCGATGGTGGTGAGAGTCCAGCGGTAGAGATAGTCAGCGCGGAACATATTCCAGAGGGTAGTATTGGGGGCATTAGTGATAGGTTGACCAAAGCACATAAACCCAAGGTAAGTATAGTAGCAAGTCCTAGTTGCAATCTCGGAACACCCAATAAGAGGATAATATGCGACCGGTCTAAACTACGTGGCATGTTCACCAATGCCAGGAGCCTGGCGGACAAGATGGGTGAACTAGAGATACTGTTGTACGAGGAGGATTTGGATTTTGTGCGAATTTCAGAGACCTGGTTCAACAGCTCTCATGATTGTCTGGCAACCATTCCTTTAGCGCAAGGATAGAGAGGGTAAAAAGGGGGAGGGGTATGCCTATATATCAAGAATAATGTACAAGTGAATTTGAGAGATGACATCACTAAGGGAGCTATGGAGGAGGGGGAATCATTTTGGGTAGAGCTCCAAAGGGATGAAGCTAAGGGAAAAATAATACTGGGAGTATGCTATAGACCCCTTAACCTGAGGGAGGAAGGGAAGACAGATCTCCTATCACAATTTGGATTAGCAGCAAGGATGGGAAGTGTTATCATAATGGGGGATTTTAATTATGCAGACATAGACTGGGCGGAGGGAACCACGCATTCAAATGTCTTGCAGGACAATTTTGTGGGTCAGATGGTAGATGCACCAACTATAAATAAAGCGTTACTGGATCCACTGATTACCAACAATACAGACCACCTAATCACGGATGTGGAAATACAGGTCAATTTAGGTAAAAGCGATCACAGGTCAATTGGCTTCAGTATAAATCACACAAATAAGAAACATAAAGGCAATACAAAGACACTGAATTTCAAAAGAGCCAACTTCCCTAAACTACGAACCTTGTTAGAAAGCATAAATTGGGATAAAATCTTAGGAACAAAGATCGCGGAGGAGAGATGGGTTTGCTTTAAGAGCATATTAAATAAGGGCATTAGCCAATGCATCTCATTGGGCAATAAATTTTAAAGAGCAAACAAAAGTCCTGGATGGCTTAACTCCAATGTAAAAATGAATATAAAAGCAAAGGAGAATGCCTTCAAATAATACAAGGTTAAGGGATCATCATCAGCATTCATACTTTATAAAGAATGCAACAAGAAATGTAGGGGTGCAATAAGGACAGCTAAGATAGAACATGAAAGACACATAGCGGAGGAGAGCAAAAAAAATCCCAAGAAATTCTTTAAGTATGTAAACAGTAAAAAAGGAGGACAGACTATGTTGGCCCCATAAAGAATGAGGAAGGACATCTGGTTACAAAGTATGGGGAGATGGCAAAGCTATTGCATGTATTCTTCTCAGTCTTCACGGGGTAATTGGGGGGCTTCAGTAACCAAAACTGCAGTGTTTATCCTCATGACACATCACAGGAAGCACCTCCATGGTTAACAGAGGACAGAATTAAAATTAGACTTGAGAAACTTAGCATTAATAAATCACCGGGACCAGATGGCTTGCACCCGCGAGTACTTAGAGAACTCAGTTAAGTAATTGCCAGACCATTGTTCCTAATTTTTACTGACTGGAATGGTACCAGCTGATTGGAGAAAAGCCAATGCAGCACCAATATTTAAAAAGGGCCCAGACCAGTTAGCCTAACATCAATAGTATGTAAACTCTTGGAGGGGATGATAAGGGACTATATACAAGATTTTAGTAATGGGAACGGTATCATTAGCAGTAATCAGCATGGATTCATGAAGAATTGTTCTTGTCAAACCAATCTATTAACCTTCTATGAGGAGGTGAGTTGCCATCTAGATAAAGGAAGGCCCGTAGACATTGTGTATCTGGATTTTGCAAAAGCATTTTACACAGTTCCCCATAAACGTTTACTGTACAAAATAAGGTCCGTTGGCATGGAGTACATGGATTGAAAACTGGCTACAAGGGGCGAGTTCAGAGAGTGGTGATAAATGGGGAGTACTCGGAATGGTCAGGGGTGGGAAGTGGGGTCCCCCAGGGTTCTGTGCTGGAACCAATCCTGTTTAATTTGTTCATAAACGACCTGGAGGATGGGGTAAACAGTTCAATCTCTGTATTTGCGGACGATACTAAGCTAAGCAGGGCAATAACTTCTCTGCAGGATGTGGAAACCTTTCAAAAAGATCTGAACAAATGAATGGGGGGGGGGGGCGCAACTACATGGCAAATGAGGTTCAATGTAGAAAAATGTAAATTAATGGATTTAGTGAATATGAATGCAATCTATACACTGGGGGGAGAACCTCTGGGGAATCTAGGATGGAAAAGGACCTGGGGGTCCTAGTAGATGATAGACTCAGCAATGGCATGCAATGTCAAGCTGCTGCTAACAAAGCAAACAGAATATTGGCATGCATTAAAAAGGGGATTAACTCCAGAGATAAAACAATATCTACAAGACTCTGGTCCGGCTGCACCTAGAGTATGCTGTCCAGTTCTGGGCACCAGTCCTCAGGAAGGATGTAATGGAAATGGAGCGAGTACAAAGAAGGGTGACAAAACTAATAAAGGGTCTGGAGGATATTAGTTAACCACTTCAGCTCCGGAAGGATATACCCCCTTCCTGACCAGAGCACTTTTTGTGATTCGGCACTGCGTTGCTTTAACTGACAATTGCGCGGTCGTGTGACGTGGCTCCCAAACAAAATTGACGTCCTTTTTTTCCCACAAATAGAGCTTTCTTTTGGTGGTATTTGATCACCTCTGCGGTTTTTATTTTTTGTGCTATAAACAAAAAAGGGCGAAATTTTGAAAAAAAACGCATTATTTTTTACTTTTTTCTATAATAAATATCCCCCAAAAATATATAAAAAAAAAAAAATTTTTCCTCGGTTTAAGCCGATACGTATTCTTCTACATATTTTTGGTAAAAAAAAAAATCGCAATAAGCATTTATTCATTGGTTTGCGCAAAAGTTATAGCGTCTACAAAATAACGGATAGTTTTATGGCATTTAACAACTTTTTTTTACTAGAAATGGCGGCGATCAGCGATTTTTATCGTGACTGCGACACATTTTTGGGACCATTGGCATTACTACAGCAGTCAATGCTATAAATCTGCATTGATTACTGTAAAAATGTCACTGGCAGTGAAGGGGTTAACCACTAGGGGGCGGGGAGGGGTTAAGTGATTCTGGGGGGAGTGTTTCTAACTGTCTGGGGGATGGGCTAGCAGTGACATGACACTGATCGCTGCTCCCAATGACAGGGAGCAGATGATCAGTGTCCTGTCACTAGGCAGAACGGGGAGATGCTGTTTACATCCACATCTCCCCGTTCTCCAGCTCCATGACACGATCGCGAGTATCCCAGTGGCGATCGAGTCCGCGGGTCCCGTGGGCATGGTCATGGAGCTTGAGGCACGCGTGCATGGCAGGAAATTCAAAGTAACGTACGGGTACGTTACTTTGCCCAGCCGTGCCATTCTGCCGCCGTATCTGCTGACAGAGGTCGGCAAGTGGTTATGAGGAAAGGTTGCGAGCACTGAACCTATTCTCTCTGGAGAAGAGACACTTGAGGGGGGATATGATTTCAATTTACAAATACCGTACTGGTGACCCCACAATAGGGATTACCACCTAATCATAGCTGGTATATGGAGATCGAAGGGGAAGTATAGGAAATATTTCCAAGACATTCCCTATAAAAAGGGTTTAAAAGATAAAGCAGTATTCATACTTTCGCGGAAGGGAGTTTAACCACTTCAGCACCGGGCCATTTTACACCCTTCCTTACCAGAGCACTTTTTGCGATTCGGCACTGCGTCGCTTTAACTAACAATTGCGCGGTCGTGCGACGTTACACCCAAACAAAATTCACATCCTTTTTTTCCCACAAATAGAGCTTTCTTTTGGTGGTATTTGATCGCCCCTGCGGTTTTTATTTTTTGCGCTATAAACAAAAGAAGAGCGACAATTTTGAAAAAAAACACAATATTTTTTACTTTTTGCTATAATAAATATCCCATTTTTTTTAAAAAAAAAAAAAAATTTGAAAAAAAAACGATTTTTTTACTCAGTTTAGGCCGATACGTATTCTTCTACATATTTTTGGTAAAAAAAATCGCAATAAGTGTATATTGATCGGTTTGCGCAAAAGTTATAGCGTCTACAAAATAGGGGATAGATTTATTGCATTTTTTTTTTAACTAGTAATGGCGGCGATCTGTGATTTTTTTTTCGTGACTGCGACATTGCGGCGGACACTTCGGACACTTTTGACACATTTTTGGAACCATTCACATTTAAACAGCGATCGTTGCTATAAAATTGCAGTGATTACTGTGTAAATGTGACTGGCAGGGAAGGGGTTAACACTAGGGGGCGCTGCAGGGATTAATGTGTTCCCTATAGGAGTGATTCTAACTGTGGGGGGAGGGGACTCACAAGGGGAGGAGACCGATCATGTGTTCCTCCGTACTGGGATCACATGATCGGTCTCCTCTCCGCTGACAGGAAGTGGAGCTGTGTGTTTACACACACAGCTCCACGGTCCCGCACGGTCCCGTTGTTTTAACGGGCAATCGCGGGTGCCCGGCGGACATCGCGGCCGCCGGACACTCGCACCGGGTCCCGAGCGACGCCGCGGGCCCGCGCGCACCCCCCAGGCGGCTGGGAATGGGAGGACGTCATATGACGCCCACCCAGGATGGGAGATCCACCTTGTGGGCGTCATATGACTATACGCGGGTAGGGAAGTGGTTAACAAGACTCGTGGCCACTCATTAAAATTCGAAGAAAAGAGGTTTAACCTTAAACTACGTAGAGGGTTCTTTACTGTAAGAGCGGCAAGGATGTGGAATTCCCTTCCACAGGCGGTGGTCTTAGCGGGGGGGCATTGATAGTTTCAAGAAACTATTACATAAGCACCTGAACGTCCAAAACATACAGGGATATACAAGGTAATACTGACATATAATCATAGACATAGGTTGGACTTGATGGACTTGTGTCTTTTTTCGACCTCACCTACTATGTAACTATGTAACAGTATTTAGTCAATAAAAATATCTCAAAATTTGCAGACGCTATAACTTTTGCGCAAACCAATCAATATACGCTTATTGGAGTTTTTTTCTTACCAAAAATATGTAGCAGAATACCTTGGCCTAAATTGATGAAGACATTTTATTTTTTCCATTTTTTTATTGGATATGTTTTATAATAGAAAGTAAAAAAAAAATGTTTTTTTCTAAATTGTCTGTCTTTTTTTGCTTATAGTGTAAAAAATAAAAAGATAGAGGTGATCAAATACCGCCAAATTAAAGCTCTATTTGTGGGGAAAAAAGAACATGCATTTTATTTGGGTACAGCGTTGCATGACCGTGCAATTGTCAGTTAAAATATCGCAGTGCCATATTGCAAAAAATGGCCTGGTCATGAAGGGTGGAATATCTTCCGGAGGGCAAGTGGTTAAACAGTGTAGACCCATTTTTGAATGTTTTACATAGCCATACCTGCAAAAGGGGCCAACCTGAAGTAATCTAGCAGGGCTTAATATTCTGACCATAGTTCCACTTTAAGCAAGGTACCTGGTTAGAGTGACAGGTCCTCCAGTAGCGAGGGGGGGTCGATGTTCTGGCTTCCTTCTCAGCGGTTGGTATATAATAGCAACCGGACCTGAACTCGTGTTACGAAGATCCATGGCCTGGTTACGAGGTACGTGAAGTGAAAGAGTTGTGTGAGAGCACACATTAGGTCTGCGTTATGTGCTCGGTGGAACCCCATTCTGTTACTGAGAGTGAGATAGCAGTAGACTGGTGGCATGGGTGCAGGCTCAGAGCATCCCTCCTAATGCAAACATAAAGTTACAGATTGTAGTGACTTGGGCCAAGTTGTTTTCTAGAGACACTCTGTATTTTTTACTGCACACAGTGAAGGATCATCTCTAAGTCGGTGAACTGGTTTAATATTAGATTTTTCACATGACCACCGTCTCTGCCTGGTCCCGGGCGTTGATGAGCGGGCTGAGCACAAACGTTATTCCACATGCAGGACAAGTAGACCCTGCCCACAACATGGCGTAGTCAGAGAGAAGACACCGCTTACAAGCAGCTGCAGTCACTGATCAGTGTTTCCTTATTTGCATCCCGCTGTCAGAATACAATGTCCAATGGTGGAAATGGTGGAAAAATGTAACTGTCTATGACCAGGTTTAGAATCCAATGCAGTATATACATTAACATTCTGCTAATCATATTCTGCCTTTGTGCATTTACATGGCTATAGATCTTCTTGTTTATGTCTTGTATCTTTTGACCAGAGGTTGCAATATCCTATATAACTGTTCCTTTCTGTATAACAGGCTCTTGTGAATCAGGTTGTAGCCACTGTAACAAGTATGTTCAACAAAGATCTACCAAGTGGTATGGCATTATGTGGAGCTTTCACAAGGGATTATCGCAATGATGCATTAAATTGTCAGGTGTGTATCATCCATTCCCACTTACAATTGTTTTAACATAAATGAACAGATTTTTTCATTTTAAATAAAGGCAAAACTTGTTTTCCTTCACTGTGGATAGAATGGGGATGGTTTAGGGCCTCTATCATGTTTGTATTGGTGTATGTGTTCCTGCTAAGGAGAATCACTCATTTATCTGTCCCGGTGTCACTGAGACAGAAATCGAGGGGAAATTCAAAACATTAGAGTTGTTATCAGAACAAGAGGTGAGGGTAAATCTTCCAATGGGGCACCTATTTATGTGACACTTGTCTAAAGTGGGGTACACATTATAAGAAAATCAGGCGAAAGATTGTCCAATTAACCTTGTTGTTTCACAGCAAATTGGAACCGAGTAAGGAAATATTGTACGGAATTTCTCGTATGACAAAAGCTTTTTTTTTGTTGTCTTTCGTTTCTGATTTATTTCATATATGAAAATCATATGAAAACAGACATTCCCATATGAGAAAAAAATGTTGGCCCTTCGGAAATTTTTGTTCAGAAGGTCAGAATAGCCTGTCGAAAGTTGTGTACAGTTCCTTGGCGAAAATGTTAGCCCGGTTTTCTTATAGTGTGTATGAGCCTTTAGATGGGATTGTTCTCATTTTAGGGAGATTTTCTCTTATTTCCTGCTGTGTCTAAAGAAAAGGAAATGAAGAGAAATCTACCCAGGAGGACACATACAGCAAGCTTTAACCTGATAAGGACTTTTAATGCTTCTTCACTCTAGCTACAACTAAAGGAAAGCAAGTTTTGTCATGCATACACTTAAAGGGTAACTCCACTTTTGTGGGAAATAAATAGCAAATAAAAAAATAATAATATGGCATATACTGTACAATTGCGACTCAAGTCATATTGTAATTGATTGTTATTAGAAATTACCTTTCCTTTTCAATCTGCAGCTCTGTAAATGTCTGTAACCTGCGATGCAATACGGCTACCTGGAGGTGTTCTGTACACAGAATGTGTACAGAACACCCCCCAGAAACATAATTTCCTACTTGTGTGATTGACTCACTGATCTTCCCAGAAGTCTGCACTAAGATACTTGTCAGATTTCAGGCATCCTCTGCAACAAAAAAAAAGTCATTTTTGGTGAGATACTCCCAATAGGAAATCACGTATAAAGGAATGCAGACCCTGCAGTTTTCCTCATTAGAGCCCTGCAGGTGTAGCAGTTGTTTCATAATTATGAAATTGCTTCCATTGAATCCACTTTCCACATGGACACAGACAAACACACAGGGATTTCTTCAGAATAACAAAAAGTTGGAAACTGCAACAAAGTTTGTTAAAATCCTTGTAATGTACATAGATCACCCAGAGGGGAGTTACTCTTTAAAGTGAAGAGAAGTGATCATAGTCTACTTTGATACAACAAAAAATGAAACAATATCAAAGCACCAAACACAAGTTGAATTTGTCATATTGCCAGCACCTTAATGAGAATTTTTGTATAAAATGCACACATTAATTTAGTGAATTAATGTTAAAGAAGTTTACTGCTTTCTGAGAGAAAAACATTGGTGGTCAGAGATGTTTCTCCCCCCTGCCCCTAAAACCATTAGTGTATAAACAACTCAGGTGGTAGGTCCCTTTTAGCTAGAGCCCTCCTGTAGTGATGTCATGGGTGAGTCAGTGCCCATATTTAAGCCAGGTTAGAAGGAGCCTTCGTACAGTATGGACGTGGAAGCCAGAGACCCCACCAGCATGCAGATGTAGTCAGCTAAGTGGTGGCCCTGGACAGGGCTGTAGGACAAGGTGTGGTGGTCCTGCACTCAGAAGAGCCAGCTGCAGTCATCCTGTCTCTTATGGTGATGGAGGCTAGAGAGGGTTGCAAAAGGCCGTTTAGGCCTGGCCAAGTGTTCCCTGAAGTGAGGCTATCCCCCTGGAGACCTTGGGAGAAGTTTACTAAAGACAGCATTGAACTGCAGTGAATCCGGTCTCAGGAACTACATGCAAGGAGTTGTGAGCTGGATACAGATAGCTTGGGGCAAGCCAGAGCCCTCTGAGAGAGTCCTCATGACCCTGGGAAGGAGAGAAGGATGTGGCAAGCCTCATGCAGTCCTGAGGTACAGCTAGTAAGAGGCCCTGAGTAGTAGCCATCCGTTCTATTAGTGCAGCACTGCCAATAGCAGGTGGCTTCAGAGCTGGTAAGAAGCACAATAAAAGAGCTAATCAAAAGAAGTTCTGGACAGGAAACCTATTAGGCAGCAGTCTGTAAGTACAGAGGCTTTCTACATCTTACACACACTAAAAGTGAAAAACATTTTTGATAATAATAATGCAGTATTTTATTTTTTTAAATCCAAGAAAGTATATTTATATCTCAAACTAATATAAAAACATTATCATTTTAAAAAAATCGCTAGAAACTTTTCTGTGAAAGAAACCTTTAAAACATTTCTAAACCCCAATATAATCATACCCTATTTTAAATCTCTTTCCCCTAATTTACTATACTTAATCTAACAGCAGTTCTGGGCTCCTTTCAACTGCTAACACCCACACTCACCCACACACACCCTTGGTGACAGGACATGTGATTGCTGTCATTTTCTGGTTCTACCTGAATGCAATACCTTGAATGGATTTGCCTGAATTTCAAATCTAACCCTTGGAAAGCTACCATGCTTACTACTACCACAGTTCCAGCAGATGAAGGGAACTTTGACTAGCTTATAGGTAAGTATTACACAACCTTGCCTTATTAGCTTAGGTCAAAAGACAGGGGGCAGTTGGAAAAAATTGTTTAGGATTGCATAAGGATTTTGAAACCCTTTAAATGATAAGTGAATTTTAATGTAATTTTTTTTTGAAAGCTTGCATATTTGAAAACTGCAACTTTATAGCTTTTTATAAATATTTGTATTTATTACATTGCAAAATATATCTAAATAGTGAATTGTGGCCTAAAATGTTATTTTGTATTGTATTCCTAGATAGGTAGAACAAGGTCTGTTTTCCTTCATTGGCTTTTAGCTGCAAATAAAAAATAAAGTTTAGTTAAAGTTTTACTAAACCCACAACAGTAAAATCAGTCTGTATATGCAGTAAAGCACGCTTGTTATACTCACTGTGGAACCTGAGGGGTTAATCCTGCTCATTGTGTAAAAAGGATGTTTGATCCTGTCTTCTCTGATCATCCCCTTCTTCCCTGGTCCCCTAATCATTTTCTAATAGTACAGAGCTTGGGAACAAGCTGCACATGTTCAGTCTGGTGTGCATTGCTAGAGAGTTTTTTTTTTTTCTTTGGCTCTGTGCTGATCACATGCACTCTCCCATCAGCACTGTCCAGACAGAGGGTCATGGGTCCTGCAGTCTCATAGGACAGCCAGAGTAAAAAGAAAACTCCTCCTACAAGCTTTAACCAGTGCTCTGCTGGACACTAATAGAAGTCACAAGACTGCTCTAACTGCCAATGAGAAAAGGTATTTAGCAGTTTATATTTGGATTTCTATGTTCTGTGTACTGTGGGAGACCAGATATAGTGAATGCAGGGTCCTGGGTTTATTAACACTTTAAGTTTTTTTTTTTTCTATGCAGCACCAGGGACATAACTTGCCTCTAAAAAAGTGTGTTTCATGTCTGACTAGCTGCTGCATAGTATAGAAAGCTTCTCTCAAATGCCACCAGGTCTTCCCTACAGTGCTGATCTTATGGTGCTGCAAGTGTGAAAGATGGGTGCTGCTCACCCTCCTCTTCTGCCAGTCTCCATTCATATAACCCATATTGTTCTTTCCCAGAGTGCATAGTGTTCTGTGATTGGAGACAGTGGATCTTATCATTCATCTGCTCCTCCTCCATTCACAGAATGCACTGCATTCTGGGAAAGAACTGTAAAAGTTCAATGAATGAACAAGGCCAGTGGAAGGCGTGGGTGAGCAGCGCAACTCTTTCTAACGCAAAATAGCTGATGTTAACCCCAGCAGCACCAGAAGATCGGTGCTGTGGGGAGGACCTGGTGGCATTGGGGAGAAGATTTGTACACTATGCAGCAGTCAGCCAGACATGGGACAGACTTCATTAGAGGTAAGTTATGCCCCTGGTGCTGCATAGCAAAACACACATTTAACTAAATTTCAGCTTTAAAGTCATACCTGGCTGTATTAAATAATAATAAATAATAATAAAATAATAATAAATAAAAATAAATGTAATAAGAAAACAGTTCTTATACTGTATTTACCATTGCCACGCATGGAAATGGAGGTATTACCAACATAAACCAATAGGATGGTTGTTTGTTTTACCTGTACCTACCAATGAAACCTATTTATGAGCTGCCACTTTAGGTCATGTGTTGCTGTCAGGAGAGCCCACGAGAAGGGGTAAGATCACAACAGATGTCATTTTTTTTTAAATATTTACAGTATATACATGGCATCATTACTCTGTACATGTGCTTTTATGCAGGTACTGGTGACAGTTCCACAATGTTTGGAAATTCTTCTGTTATGTCCTCATCGGCAGGATTGGGTGAAAAAAATCAAATATTTAATATTTGATGAGGTATGTAGCATTCTAGATGTATGTGGTGAACAAAAATAATATTATTGTGTAGTGTGTCACACAATAGCAAATAAGAGTTTTCTGGAATGAAACCTAAATGAGACAAATCAGGGCTGCATTTACCATTAGGCAAAGTAGACCTGTGCCTATAGGCAGCCAAGTGAAAGAGGGGTATTTTCCTTTATAATTACCAGCCACACAATTTTTCCTACATCTCTAGAAAAACAGTCGTAGACAAAGTGAGCTGCTCTAGGTGCCAGATGTTGTGTGCCTACAGCCTTCAGTAAAATAATCCCAGCCTGTATCAGGGCCACTACAAGTAGAGCAGAGTCTCATACAAGAGATAGTCAGTCAATGGTTCACCAGCCTTACATGGTTGAGCAACTGTTGCTGTTTAGTGAATCGGTCCATTGATTTTTTTTTTTTTTTTAAATCTTTTAAGTTTATGTTGTGATTTACCTTTCTTTAAATCTTAAAATATATATTTTTACAATGCAAGGTACACTGCTTGGGAGGAGAGCTTGGAGCTGAAGTTTGGGAGCACCTACTAGTCATGATTCGTTGTCCATTCTTGGCTTTATCTGCCACAATTAGCAACCCAGAGCACCTCACTGAGTGAGTATATACAGTTTATTATAAATACAAACTCTGTGGTCTATGGAAGTACCTGGTGCACGTGCCTCACTGAAGCTTAATGTTGTATGTTCACAAGTTTTCATAACATCATATTCTGTATGGTGCCAGAGACCTTTACAGACATCTCAAGATATATAAACATATTGACTGTGTTTATGCAAGAGGAGAACATCACTTATCACTTCTCCCTCAGGTTGAACTGGATGGACTGATGTCTTTATTCAACCTTACTAACTATGAAACTATGAAACTATGAAACTATGAAACTTATAACAGAACAGGTATTAAAGTGAATGCACATGGCTGGACACGAGATGGATACCTTTAACCACTTGCCTAATGGGCACTTTTACCCCCTTTACCCCCCTTTCAGCTTTCAGTGCTGTCACACTTTGAATGATAATTGCGCGGTCATGCAACACTGTACCCATTTGTTTTTATAATTTTTTTCACATAAATAGAGCTTTCTTTTGGTGGTATTTGATCACCACTGGATTTTTAATTTTTTTGCTAAACAAACGATAAAAGACTGAAAAATGATTTTTTTTCATAGTTTGTTATTCAATTTTGCAAACAAGTATTTTTTCTCCTTCACTGATATGCGCTGAAGAAGCTGCACTGATGGGCACTGATAGTTGGCACTGATGAGCACTAATAGGTGTCACTGATGGTCTCTGATAGATGGCACTGAAGGGCACTGATAAGTGGCACTGATAGGCAGCACTCATAGGTGGCACTGATGAGCACTGATAGGTGGCACTGGTGGGAACTGATAGGTGGCGCTGATGGGCAGCACTGATAGGTGACACTGGTGATGAGGCACTGATTGGCAGCACTGATGAGCACTGATTGACAGCACTGGTGAGCACTGTTGGAACTGCACTGATAATCAGGACATCAGTGCCTTGATTAAAAGTGCCAATGTCCCTTTAACACAACCTGGTTATCGGCTTTCTTCTTCTCTTCTTCCCCTGACAGTGTGAGTAGAAAAAAAGGCAATAACTGGCTTGTGTTAACATCCATGACCGTGGTAAAGGGCTGCTGTGATTGGCCCCTTACCCCGATCTGTGATTAGCTGAGACCTTTGGACACAGTGATCACAGAGCGTGCCGCCCGCATGCCACAGGAAGCCCATGGGAAGTGCGATCATGGCAGGACGTCAATAGGACGCCCTCCCGGCAAAGCAAGCCTGCGCAGTTTGGAGAACATGCATTTTAAATGTATCACCATAATCCCATTTAGATCTGTGCTATGGCTACTAAGCTACAGTGGCGTCTCCAGCTTTCATATTTAGGGGGGCACATGGGGGGACAGGGACAAAAGTAGGGGGGCAACTATAAAATGCAATTTTACTACGATCCCCAGGGTGGCAGAAAACAAGAGATATATGTCACCAGCATACCAAGAAAATATAAGGGTCCAAAGCAGTGGGAGAACTATCAGGGTTGCAAAGGTTGTCTTGCCACCGGGCCTTGGTGTTCTGCCACTGTGGTGTTCCCCAGCCTCCTCTTGCTGTCCTGCCCCTGCTAATGACAGTGCTGGTCTTGCATCTGTGTCCTTGGCAGTGGCAGCAGTCTATTAGGACCTAGTGCTGGTGACATTATGGGTGCATGCAGGGGAAGGCTGGCACTATTGGTTGTAGAGAGCCGAGCCCCCAGCTGGTCACCTAGCAGCAGTAATGTTGTATAACCTTCTCTGTTGACATGCTGATCGGGATGTGATCCAGGTGATGCTCACAGTCAGATCTAATATACACATAGTATTTATTAGCATCAAGAGTACAACCACATCCACCGTATGTTCAGCAGCCATGTGGGCTCTATGCCTGTAAGGTGTGGGCTTCGATCAATAAAACCACTATGATATTTAACACTAGGATTTGACTAGGAGCATCACCTGGATTGCATCACGATCAGCATGTCAGAGAAGGCTGCACTGCTGCTAAGCAACCTGCAGGGAGGTCAACTGTCTACTCTACAACCATTAGACATGGGCTCGGGTGTGTTTGAAATCCCACTTGCCCGATCCCGCCAGGAAGCCGACACTGCACACGGCTAATCACAGGCAGTGAGACATTCCTGATCTGTGCAGCTGCGGACCAGGAAATGTCTCACTGCTTGTGCTTAGTGCCGTGCAGTGTGGGCTTCCTGACGGGCTTGGGCATGTGGGATTTTGAACATGCCATGCCCATCTCTAACAACAAATTGTGCTGGCTCTCCTGTACATTAGCCCCATAAAGTAACCACCACTGGGTTCCAATGTGCCACTGCTGCCATGGAGACAGAGACCAGCTCTGTGAATAGCCAGGACAGCAACCCTGGTAGTTCCACCACTGGTCCACACTGTAAGGATTCCCCCATCCACCTATAATGTGTAGATGGGAGAATTGGATCATTTCTTTTTTTTTCATGCAACCTACTAGTTAAATGAAAAAAGTGATCAATGTATGGGCTGCCTAAGTGCTAAGATCAGCCATAGGCAGTTTAAATCTCAGCTGGTTGAGGTTTGAACCATTAATGAGCAGGCTGAATGTACCAAGTTGATCGATCAAATTGGGAACAACCAGCCTGCCAGATACTCTTATGATTATCACTAGTGGTTGCTATAGCCACTAGTGATAATGACTGTTTGTTGGGAGAATACAATTGCTGGGCAGGAAGGATATTCCCCTGTCACCACTGTCTGTGTTAATGGGGGAATCATGCAAGTTTCTTTCCTGAACTCTGTGGATGCAGGAAAGAAATTTGCATAGTCTATTACCTGCCTAACTGAAAGTGAAAGTAAGTTGTGAAGGTCTTGAAAGAACAGGAGAGGGGGAGCGACAGATGGGGGAGAGAAGGGATGGAGATAATGCAGTTCAGTGATTACAGTGTACTGCAGTGCACACACTTACCCACGCGTCCAGGCTAGAAGAATACTCCCCCTCTCAATAGAGACTGTGTTACTCCAGTGGCAGCCTGAGTAAGATGTGGCGCATCCGCTACGGATGCAAACAAAAAGACATTGCCTTTTTGTAAAAAAAAAATAAAAATTTTTTTTGGTGTTTTTTTGGGGGGGGGGCACATGGTGGGGCACAGAATCATTTTGGGGGGGTCAGGGCCCCCTCTGGCCCCCCCCTAGGGACGCCATTGCTAAGCTAGTGTCGACAGCATGCCCTCATCACCACTGCCACCGTTTGTCCATAATGCTCATAAGGAGACAAATTTTAATAAGGTCTGAGTAAAAGTGTTTACATAAGCGAGGGGCAGTGATATACAGTGCACACAGAAGAGAGAAGGCTAACAAAAATTTCAACGCTGCCATCTTCCAGCCTGAGCCTCTTTTGCTGTATCCCTCTTCCATTGTCTTTGTACACTGGAGTACAGACAACTAGGCCAAGATCTGCCCACCAGCTATTTTGGGGGAGAAAGACTAGAGTAATAACTGGTGGCCTGATTTGTTTTAATTGATGATATGCCCTGGAGACAAACTTCGTCATTTACAAAAACACAAGCCACCAACTAGAATTCTGGTCTCTCCAGAATAGCAGGCAGGTCTGGGCTCAATTGTCTGTCTGGTGTACAAGGAAGATATTAACGCTCATGGTCGAATGTTTTATAGCTATTTTTCTCATAGGATATGTTAGGGAATGTTATGTTTGCCCAGCAAAAGGGAACAAGGAAAGACGGGCCCGAAGCCAAAAAATAATAGACGTAGGGCCTCATGATAGGGGGAACAAGGCATAACAATGGGGGTTAATGTTAATAAGGGAGTATGTAGAGGTCACCTACAGTGATTGGCTGGTGGCATCAGGAAGGTGGGGGCTGCTGGGGAGGCACATGTGCAAGTCACACACCACAGCAGACCCGTACTGGAGTACAGAAGAGAGTCTTTATCTCATTTGCAGCTGGACAGGTTCCAGGAGTTGTCGCCGGATGCGGAGCAACACGGAGTGCCTTGTCCACAGGAGCTGTGGCAAATTGCATTGGGGTCGCTGCCGACTTGCTACGTAACTCCTTTAGTGCATTCACTAGGTCAGCATATTCCAAGTGTAAAGTTTGGAGGATTGTAGCTCCACAGGACCGAGGGCAAAGCCGGTAAAACTTTAAAACAAAAAGGCTTTTTTTTTCAGCAGGGATATAAAAATAAGGCTTCCACCAGCACACAAGCATACCATACAAATACAAAATAAAGTCTGCTTATCTTCAGCACAAAGTAAAAATTTAAAAAGGCACATATAGTTTATGTGGATAGGTTTTCACCCCAAGGTTTTAGCAGTCCTTTTAGGTTAGATCAGCAGTCTCCAGCACACTCACAGCTCTCCACAACAGGTGTCTCCACACAACTCCTCCTCACCAACACACCTAACACTACTTCCTGTCTTTAACCACCTCAATACAGGGCACTTGCACCTCCTTCCTGCCCAGACCAATTTTCAGCTTTCAGCGCTCTCACAATTTGAATGACAATTACTCAGTCATGCAACACTGTACCCATATGACATTTTCGTCCTTTTTTTCACACAAATAGAGCTTTCTTTTAGTGGTATTTAATCACTAGTGGGTTTTTTATTTTTTGTGCTATAAATAAAAAAAGACTTTTTTGTGAAAAAAATGCCTTTCTTTGTTCCTGTCATAAAATTTTGCAAATTAGTAATTTTTCTTCATAAATTTGGGCCAAAATATATACTGCTACATATCTTTGGTAAAAAAATAACCCAAATTAGTGTATATTATTTGGTCTTTGTGAAAGTTATAGAGTCTACAAACTATGGTGCCAATCACTGAAAATTGATCACACCTGATCACACCTGATGTACTGAAGGCCTATCTCATTTCTTCAGACACTTACAAGTCAGGAAAGTACAAATACCCCCCAAATGACCCCTTTTTAGAAAGTAGACATTCCAATGTATCAAGTAAGTAGCATGGTGAGTTATTTTAAGTTGTAATTTTTTCCCACAATTCTTTGCAAATTAAGATTATTATTTTTTTTTACAAAATTGGCATATTAACAGGTTATTTCTCTCACAGAGCATATGCGTACAACAAATTACACCCCAAAATATACTCTGCTACTCTTCCCAAGTATGGCGATACCACATGTGTGAGACTTTTACACAGCCTGGCCACATACAAAGGCCCAACATTGAAGTAGCACCTTCAGGCGTTCTACGAGCATAAATTACACATCTCATTTCTCAACCACCTATTACATTTTTGAAGGCCATGGAGCACCAGGACAATGCAATTGCCCACAAAATGACCCCATTTTGGAAAGAAAACACCCCAACGTATAATCTATGAGGCATGATAAGTCTTTTGAATGGTTCATTTTTTTCCAGAGGTTTTTGGAAAATGTGGAAAAAAAAGAAAAGGCATTTTTTTTTTACACAAAGTTGTAAATTTCTAAGATATTTCTAACACTTAGCATGTATATAGCAAAAATTGCACCCTAAAGCACATTCTGCTACTCATCCTGAGTATGGTGATACCACATGTGTGAGACTTTTACACAGCCTGGCCACATACAGAGGCCCAACATTGAAGTAGTACCTTCAGGCATTCTAGGAGCATACATTACACATCTCATTTCATTCCTACCTATCACACTTTTGAAGGTCCTTGAGCACCAGGACAGTGGAATTACCCAAAAAATTACCCCATTTTGGAAAGCAAACACCCCAACATATATTCTATGAGGCATGGGCTGCAGATAGGTACTCGAGGACTCTGATGGGCTGCAGATAGGTACACTGGTACTCTGATGGCCTGGTGACAGGTACTCGGTTACTCTGATAGGCTGGTGACAGATACTCGGGTACTCTGATGGGCTGGTGACAGGTACTCGGGTACTTGATGAGCTGTGACAGGTACTCTGGAACTCTGATGGGCTGGTGACAGGTACTCGGGTACTCTGATGGCCTGGTGACAGGTACTTGGGTACTCTGATGGGCTGGTGACAGGTACTCGGGTACTCTGATGGGCTGGTGACAGGTACTCGGGTACTCTGATGAGCTGTGACAGGTACTCTGGAACTCTGATGGGCTGGTGACAGGTACTCGGGTACTCTGATGGCCTGGTGACAGGTACTTGGGTACTCTGATGGCTGGTGACAGGTACTTGGGTACTCCGATGGGCTGGTGACAGGTACTCAGGTACTCCGATGGGCTGGTGACAGGTACTCGGGTACTCCGATGGGCTGGTGACAGGTACATGGGTACTCTGATGGGCTGTGACAGGTACTTGGGTACTCAGATGGCCTGGTGACAGGTACTTGGGTACTCTGATGGGCTACAGATAGGTACTCGGTACTCTGATGGGCTGGTGACTGGTACTCGGGTACTCTGAAGGGCGGTGACAGGTACTCTGAAGGGCGATGACAGGTACTCAGATGGACTGTGACAGGTACTCAGATGGACTGTGACAGGTACTCAGGTACTCGGATGAACTGTGACAGGTACTCAGGTACTCAGATGATCTGTGACAGGTACTCAGGTACTCGGGTACTCAGATGGACTGTGACAGGTACTCAGGTACTTGGGAACTCAAATGGACTGTGACAGGTACTTTGATGGGTGGTGACAGGTACTTTGATGGGTGGTGACCGGTCATCTTTATTGGGGGGGCAATCAGTGTGATTGGTGTACACTGAAAGCGGTAATGAGATGTTACCGCAATCTCCTTCTCACACACGATCAGTGTGTGAGGAGGAGAACCCGGTAACATCTCGTTACCGCTCTATGTTTACATTTAGTGATTGGCTGTGAAAGGATCACAGCCGATCAATGTGTTAAATAGCCGCCGGCCAATGGCTGTTTACTGGCGTCGGTGATGAGCAGTGTTCCCGGGAACACGCTGCCACTGACCTGCATGCGCCGTGCAAAGTGGGGAGGTACCATCTGTGATCGCCCGTGACTTCATCACGGCTGATCACATGATAAACAGCCATGCCCAATGGCTGTTCACCCCCCTCGGTGACGAGCGTTGTCTCCGTGACACGCTGCCACTGACAGTACAGGGCTGCGCGCACACGATCACGCGCATGCCCTGTTAAAATGGACGGACGTCATATGACGAATGAATGAGAGCCGCGCCACCCGGCTGTCATATGATGGTGGGCGGGCGGCAAGCGGTTAAGAGCTGCTTCCTGGAGGCTCTTAACCCTGCGTGTGCTGGAATCCATGTAGTCAGTGGTAAAGGCCCTTTTCCACCCGAATATCACTTCAGGGCCTCCGAAATTCCGGGTCCCAAATATCTCTCTATTAACACAGAGAGAACTGCGAGTCAGTCCTCTCCTGATTATGGCTATTCCCAGGAATTCCTCACCCATCCTGGGTGACCCCCTGAATTCTTCCACACTTCCCTTAAAAGGACCATAACCCAGATATCAGTGCTATATAGCACCCATCCAGGACCCAACCTTGGCGTCCTGTACATATCCCCCCCCCCGCCTCAACGCGGAGGTGTTGGAGGCACCATTCGACACCATACAATGGAAGTTTCTCTCCACTGTCGTCAGCTTCCTACTTAGAAAACTACGAAGTGCTCTTCCCCACTGACCTCTTGAGACAGGACCGCTCCTAACCCTTCACTTGAAGCATCTGTCTGCACCACAAAATCCTTAGCAAAATCTGGAGCTACGAGCACCGGATGCTGGCACAATTCCATCTTAAGCTTCTGAAAAGCTTCTTCGGCATCGGCATTCCACTTTATCATCACTGACTTTCTGCCTTTGGTCAAGTCAGTCAACGGTGCAGCAATGGTGGCAAAGTTGAGGACAAACCTCGGGTAGTAGCCAACTATGCCCAAAAATGCTCTGACCTGCTTTTTTGTTAGGGGACAGGGCCAGTCCTGTATGGCTTGTACCTTACTCATTTGAGGCTTCACCAGCCCTCTACCCACAATGTACCCTAGGTACTTGGCTTCCCCCATCCCAATTGCACACTTCTCGGGCTTGATGGTGAACCCTGCTCTTCCCAAATGAGACCCCGTCCCCTCTGATGCACGGTTCCAGAACTGTCAGAAGAAAAGCGTTACACAGCGGGAGCCTCCCATTGATGCGGAGCGGCCCGAGAACGAAGCGGGGTAGAAGACGCCATGGAGGAAGATGCTGGACGAGAACACCAGAGCAAGAAGCAGAGGATCGGAGGAAGAAGAAGATGGAGGAAGAAACCGAAGGATGAAGGAAGGAAGAAGGAAGAAGACCCGAAGAAGATGGAAAGAAGACTTTAAATAAAGGAATTGTCAAAAACTGTCTCTTGTCATTTTTAACATTTTTGACACTATTTTTGTGAAATGGTAGTGGTACTTTTGTACAAAAGCACCCTCCCAATGTTGAGGGCATGTGGCCTGGTACAGTTCAGGAGGGGGGGTGCTCTCTCGTCCCCCCTCTTTTTCTGCGGCCTGCCAGGTTGCGTGCGCGGATAAGGGTCTGGTATGGATTTTTTTTTGGCGCTGGGTTCCCCTTAAAATCCATACCATACCTGAAGGTCCTGGTATGGAATTTGAGGGGGACCCCAACGCCATTTATTTAATTTTTTTGGCACAGGGTTCCCCTTAATATCCATACCAGACCTGAAGGGCCTGGTATGGAATTTCGGGGGACCCCCACGCATTTTTTTTCTTAATTTTGTTTTTTTTCTTAATGCTAACGTGACTTGTGTGCAAATATCCTTAAAAAAAACATAAAAGTTATAACTATACTTCCTCACATCACCCCCATAATATTGGCACTTCCAGCTTCTTTAAATTTTGAGTTGAAGATGCCGTGCGCCATGTCTATAGTGGCGCACTGATCGCCGCCTCCCGTGCGCCGAGAATATAATAGTAAATAGGGAATTGCGCTGTGTTACAGGCGTAAAAGTTTTGCAAATACGAAAATGGCCGTTGCGCATGGTCGTGCACCGCAAATCATGGAGCAAACCGTTCGTAAATAAGCCCCTATGTGTTTTATATCTGCTTAATAATTGCAAATCCCTGTGTTAACTCAAGCACTGCAGACAATCAACAAAACATTTCCAACAAGCCTGTTACAGAGAAGCCAGTTTTTTTAGTGCGTTTGCACTCAAACAAGAACTGCCATAAATGGATCTTAATTGATCAAATTCCAAATTTCGATCCATTTATGGCCAGCTTTAGAAACCAAGTGCATTACTGGCAGATATGGTAGTGAGTTATTTTTCTGTACTTTGCAGGTTCTTTAAAAGGGATAAAACATGTGCCTGACACACACATTAACCACTTAAGCTCTGGATGGTTTACCCCCCTTTATGACCTGGCCATTTTTTGCGATACGGCACTGTTATTTTAACTGACAATTGCACAGTCATGCGATGCTGTACCCAAAATAAATTGATGACATTTTTTCCCCACAAATAGAGCTTTCTTTTGGTGGTATTTGATCACCTCTGCGTTTCTTATTTTTTGCACTATAAACAAAAAAAGACTGACAATTTTGAAATAAAAACAATATTTTTTACTTCCTGCTATAAAACATATCCAATAAAAAAAAATTAAAATATCAAATGTCTTCATCAGTTTAGGCCAATATGTATTCTACTACATGTTTTTGTTATAAAAAAAAATCCCAATAAGCGTATATTGATTGGTTTGCGCAAAAGTTAGAGCGTCTACAAACTATGGGATATTTTTATGGAATTTTTATTTTTTTTTATTTTTTTTACTAGTAATGGCAGTGATTAGTGACTTATAGCAGGACTGTGACATTGTGGCGGACAAATCGGACACTAAGTAACACTTTTGACACTTTTTTGGGACCAGTGACACTAATACAGGGATCAGTGCTAAAAAATATGCACTGTCATTGTACTAAAGACCCTGGCAGGGAAGGGGTTAACAGAGGTGATCAAAGGGCTAAATGTGTTCCCTGGGAATGCTTGCTAATTGTGTTGGGGGGTGATTTGACTGGGGGAAGACTTAGCAGAAACACAAGATCTCCATCTTCCCCTCTCACAGAACGGTGATCTGCTTTGTTTACATAGGACCCGCTGATTGGCTCCCGCTGTGTCCAATCACAGCTGCAGCTGGTTGCTGGCGGTGTGCATGCACGCCCCAGACCCAAAAAAGATTGAGACAAACAGGTATGTGATTTGGCTCTGAAGGGCTGCCCTGCCGCAGTATCTCCAATGTCCTGCACTCAATGTTAGTCATTGATACTGCCCATCACAGTGAGGAGACTGGTGAAGTGTGGGAGTAAGGAGGGTGACACAACATTGATAATTTTACCATAAGGTTAGGCATATTGCTATACTGTTTCCTTAGAGACAATAAATCTTTATACATTTAAACACTGTATATATTACCATATAAGTCTATAAATTGGGCAGCACAACACAACTCCAAACACATAATGGTAGGTTAATTGGATCCTGTCTAAGCTGGCCCTAATATGTGTATGGATGTATGTTAGGGATCTTAGATTTTAAGCTCCTTGACTTGACAGGGAATGTACAGTATATATGTGTAAAGCCCTACGTAAATTTATGGCGCTATAAAAGTACCTGTAGTTTATAAATCTATATGTTTATAAGATCATTTTATAAAAAAAGATTGGTTGGAAAAAATAATCATAATTTTTTTTCTTTGAACCCAGGCCAAGTTGCAGTGACTCGTTTGATTCAAAACGTTCAAATGCGTAAGTAAATCTTTGAAAGCAAATAAATATTCTTAAGAATATTCCTCTCCTCCCCCCCTCCCCAGTTTTTCTCTGTTTTACTTTACCTCTTTCATATTGGGCACCCTAGGCTCCTTTTTTAACGTTCTATTGGAAATCTCAACTTGATTTTAGGGTCTCTGTGCGCCTAGACGCGCTCCTAACAGAGCGCATTCGGCGCAGTACAAATCCCATATCAAATCAAGAATATAAAAACATATAGTACATGTGAAGTACAATTAATTATGCACGTTCAAAGTACTAGAAAGTAAGCCAACCTAAAATTAATATTTTGGACTGAGTCACCTAGTAGCTTCACTCAAAACTCTTGTCAAAGAGTTTTTGGAGATATACAGTGTGGTGTAGTTGAATTTCTCATGAGCTTCAACGGCGTGCTCAGAGGCTTGAGCCAGCAGCCAGTAAGGCATCTGAGTAGACCTGACATTGTCAGGATTCCTGCAGGGCCTGAACTGGCTCTGTGATGTCAACCAACAATGGGCTTTTGACCGATGTGGGCTGGATCTGTTCAAATGAGTGCAGAACTAGGTGCACTCTTAGTACTTCATTTTCCTATCGCACACGTTTCTGGAAATGCTGGTTCAAGTCACATACTGGTTCAAGTCACAATGAAGATATTTGCCAGCACACCATGGAGCGACACAAATAGCGTCCAAAAGGGTGATTTATTGCATGATCACAACACGGGGATAGTGCAACGTTTCGGAGCCACGCAGGGCCCCTTTGTCAGGCACATGTCTGACGAAGGGGCCCTGCGTGGCTCCGAAACGTTGCACTATCCCCGTGTTGTGATCATGCAATAAATCACCCTTTTGGACGCTATTTGTGTCGCTCCATGGTGTGCTGGCAAATATCTTCATTCTGAGTGCACTCTTGTGACCGTATTTCTCCTTCACGCTGCTCTTCATATTTAAAGCCCCTTTAGTCTCATGGTTAAAAGTAACTATAAAAAAAACTATCTTTTAACACCCACAGCAACCAGCTTTATGTTAACTAGAATAGGTTATAAAATGAAGGAAAATACAGTGCATCCAGAAAGTATTCACAGCACTTCACTTTTTCCACATTTTGTTATGTTACAGCCTTATTCCAAAATGGATTAAATTCCTTATTTTCCTCAAAATTCTACTAACAATACCCCATAATGACAACGTGAAAGAAGTTTGTTTGAAATCTTTGCAAATTTATTAAAAAAAAAAAAATTTAAAAATCACATGTACATAATTATTCACAACCTTTTCCGTGACACTCAAAGTTGAGCTCAGGTGCATCCTGTTTCTACTGATCATCCTTGAGATGTTTCTAGAACTTGATTGGAGTCCACCTGTGGTAAAATTAGTTGATTGGACATAATTTGGAAAGGCACATTCCTGTCTACATGAAGGTCACACAGTTAACAATGCATTCCAGAGCACAAACCAAGCCTTGAAGTCCAAGGAATTGTCTGTAGACCTCCGAGACAGGGTTGTATCGAGGCACAGATCTGGGAAAGGGTGCAGAAAAAATTTCTGCAACATTGAAGGTCCCAATGAGCACAGTAGCCACTATCATCCGTAAATGGAAGAAGTTTGGACCCAAAAGGACTCTTCCTAGAGCAGGCCCCCCCCTGCCAAACTGAGCTATCAGGGGAGAAGGGCCTTAGTCAGGGAGGTGACCAAGAACCTGAAGGTCACGCTCACAGAGCTCCAGCATTTCTCTGTGGAGAGAGGAGAACCTTCCAGAAGAAAAACAATCTCTGCAGCACTGCACCAATCAGGCCTGCATGGTAGAGTGGCCAAATGGAAGCCACTCCTCAATAAAAGGCACATGACAGCCCACCTGGAGTTTGCCAAAAGGCACCTGAAGGACTCTCAGACCATGAGAAAAAAAATTCTCTGGTCTGATGAAACAAAGCTTGAAATGTTTGGCCTGAATGGCAAGCGTCATGTCTGGAAGAAACCAGGCACTGCTCATCACCTGGCCAATACCTTTTCTACAGTAAAGCATGGTAGTGGCAGCATCATGCTGTGGGGAGTTTTTCAGTGGCAAGAACTGGGAGACTAGTCTGGATCAAGGGAAAGATGGATGCAGCAATGTACAGAGACATCCTTGATGAAAACCTGCTCCAGAGCGCTCAGACTGGACCTCAGACTGGGGCAAAGGTTCATCTTCCAAGAGGACAACGACCCTAAGCACACAGCCAAGATTACAAAGAAGTGGCTACGGGACAACTCTGAAGCCCCATACACACGCTCGGACAATCCGCGGACCAGGTCGGTCGGATTCTGTCCGACGTACTTTGTCCGATGTTGGTGTTGCGTACACACGGTCGGACTACGTTGTCGGAATATCCGGTCCGGAAGAACGTCGTGACGTAAGTCGTCGTCCACGAGATTACAAAAGGGAAGTTCAGCACCACGTCAGGCACCCGTTGGGCTCCTTCTGCTGATCCCGTGTTTATCGAGAGTTAGTGGAAGTTTGGTGACTTAAGATTCGCGCTTCTCAGTTTTCTGACTCAGATCGTTACTGCTCTTCAGTTTGTGCTTGTCGTGCGTATCTGTTTATTAGTGCGTGTAGTCAGTTCGCATTTGTTGGTCATTGCGGCCTATATCTTGATATAGGACGCTTTGATTTGCACTGCTTATTGTCTGCTCGTTGCTGGTATTCAGTTCGTTCTTTCAGGCCTTGCTGTTTATCGGTGCTTTCTGTTTGTCCGTTCTGACCAGCCGACCTTTTGTGACCTTCTGAGCGATGTTTCCCGTGCGTACTCGTCGTCGAGTTCGTGCTGTACGCGGAATTGGTGTCGGGCTTTTTAGCTTTGACCCAAGACCCGTCCATGAACAGAGTGACGAGGAGTATGTGGACCAAGAATTGGTTGCTTCAGCGTGACCAGTTCTCGCACATGCCTTTGCTTCGTGAGATCCGGGAGAATAATCCTGATGATTTCAGGAACTTTCTCAGGATGACGGACCCCGATTTTCACCGTCTTTTGGCTTTGCTGACCCCCTTTATCAGCCGCAGGATACCTGCATGAGACAAGCCATTACTCCGGAGCAGAGGCTTGTTGCACGTTGAGGTACTTGGCGACAGGGAGAAGTCTTCAGGATTTGAAGTTCTCTTCAGGTATCTCTCCCCAGGCCCTGGGAATCATTATTCCAGAGACCTGTTCTGCCATCATTCAGGTCCTGCAGGAGGACTATATTAAGGTAACATTTCTACTTGACTATTCCCTTCTATGTATGCTCTGTTTGCTAATGTCTTCTATTTTTGACCTCCTTCCCTAATTACCATGATTGCAATATGCTCTAATATGCTGTGCCCCTTTCTCCTTCATGCATTTTTCCCTTCACTTACCTCCCCAGCATGCTCTTCTGCCCCAATAGACACCTATGGCCTAGTCACTTAGGCAATGTATTTTGTCTGCTGCATAGTATTGTTTGCCCCCAAACACCCCTAAAATATGCACAAATGTTTGCTGTGTGGTTTTACTTCATGTAGAGCCCCTTTTTTATTTTTTTTTTGGTGGGGGGGGGGGGCAAACTCATTATGAACCCCCTCCCCCAACTGCTCTGTCAGATGTTACCAATCCTCTATCTGCTGCCTTTCCCAAGGTCAATACACACTATATACCTACCTCTTTATAGTGGGCATCTTTACGGATGAATTCTGCAAAGCATGTAGTGCAAGGGGCTGCCTCCATACTTTCCATTTCCTCTTTTTTTGTCTTCTTTCCCCTCCTATTAGCTTGCTTGTTAATTTCATAATGTCACAATGCGCTTGCCTTTTTTTGTGGGTGGGGGGGGGGTTAATGTTATTTTATCTTTCCTGGGGGCTGCCAATAGTGTTAAGTACAGAGGGTCTGGCCAAACTAGCACACATTATTGAGCCATTTGCCAATCAATGAAGTGCAGAGGGTTACCTGTCCCCCCCCCCCAAAAACCCTAGTTATTGCCAATGGCCCATCAGAAGTGTGGGGATTGATGGGGGGGTGAGTCATCTGTGAAGGGGAGCCTCTACTTTTCTGTGCAAATACTTTCCAGCCTCCAATTTTATACAATGCTCTTGTTCCAAGATGTTGATTCTCTAATCTGCTTGCAATGTTTAGGTGCAAAGTGACTAATTATTTTTTCTTGTTTCACTCCACAGTTCCCTTCCACGCCACAGGAATGGCAGACTGTGGCCTCCCACTTTGCCAGCCGTTGGGACTTTCCTAACTGCGGAGGGGCAATTGATGGGAAACACGTCCGCATCGTCCCACCGCCCAACTCGGGGTCCTACTATTATAATTATAAAGGGTTTAATAGTGTAGTGATGTTGGCGGTGGTGTCGGCAACATACGAGTTTATGTATGTGGACGTGGGGATGAACGGCCGGATATCGGATGGTGGTGCCATTACGCACACGGAGTTCTACTGGCGTCTCCAAAGTGGCAGTCTGTGCTTGCCACCTCCAGAGGAGAATGCCGAAGGACTCCCCTTCGTCTTTGTCGCAGATGAAGCGTTTGCGTTGACTCCCCATGTGATGAGGCCGTTCCCGATGAGGACCCTCACCCCGGACCAGAGGGTCTTCAACTACAGGCTGTCCAGAGCCAGAAGAGTGGTGGAGAACACTTTTGGCATCCTGGCCAGCCGCTTCCGCCTGTTCCTGACGGCATTTAACTTGGCGGAATACAAACTGAACCACATAGTTCTTGCCTGTTGCATATTGCACAACTTCCTCAAAAGACATAACAGGAACTATGTGGTGCCCGTTGGCCCAGATGTGGAGGGCCCTCCAAATGCGGACCTCACAGCCCTTCGAGTGGCACGTCCAGGCTTGCCCCCTCTAAATGCCCGCGTGGTCCGCGACCAATATATGGAGTACTTTGTGGGTAGGGGGGCCATTTGCTCTGCCTGACGATGTGTGAGAGGCATTTTTTAATAAATCTGATATTTGAACCAACCTATGATTTCTTGTCATTTCAGTCTTGTTTTTAGCTTATTTTACCTTGACATTTTTTCCCTTTGCCTTCGACAGTGGGAATGCACTTTCTGGGCAAAAGGAGGTAACAGTCTCTTCTTCCCAAAAAGATTCTTCTCATGTTGTGTGTTTGCTACCTAATCTTTGGTCTAGAGAAGGTTTGTCCTGCATAACTGACACCCAAAATACTCCTTTTCAGCACCAGGTCTGACATGTGTGTATTCTGAAAAATGCTGGGCTCCGTGTTTTCGTACAAAGCACTGTGGGTGTCATTTACATAAGTCAAATCCGCTATGCTCTACAAGTGCATTGAAAAAGTTCCCTGGGAAAGACAATTGCAGTGCAAAGTGGATTTTGCCTTTAGTAAATAACACCCATTGCCCCCCATATCCTTTACATTTTACATACATAATGCATTGTGTTTTTCTAAATAAGGAAGCCACACATTTAGAAAAATAAAAAAGTTTACTAGGAAAACCTTCACAAGTGCGTTTACAATCTTCACGCCAAAACTGACAACATCTTGGTTATTTACAACATTGTTTACAAACATTCCGCAATTGGTAAAACCAGGCATGGAGCAAAACAGAACCTATGAACTAGGAAAGTTCAACTTTGTAAAGTGAAGACAAGATCAGACATGACTATATGTTCAAAGTGTGTTTGATCTTGCCTTCATCACATGGGGGGTCACCCCCGGAAAGTGGAAATTTAGAACATGCACACAATTTGGGTCTGAAAATGGTCATTAGATGTAAAAACACATGCCTAGAAGCTTCAAAAGTGCCATTTTCCATCATGGGGATGAATGGACGTTTTTTGGGGGTGCAACCCCTTCACCACAACCACTTTCGTAGTTCGTAAAGTGTTTGCACCCCCAAAAAAACGTTGGCATTCATCCACCATGATGGGAGCTAGCACATGTGGACACAATGTGTGCATGTTCCAAATTTCACACAGTTTTTAAGTTGCAAATGTGTTCAGAAGCTGGCACAAATGTGTGTTAATTACTTGGTGCGTTTTCATATTTTTCCTAAAACATCAATGATGTTCTTCAATTTTTGTTGAACATCATTGATGTTTTGCTTTATGTAATCTAGATCTCTATTGCAGACCATTATCTCTCCGATGAGTACGTGGGCACTCTCTGTGGTAAAGTGCGATTTTTCTTCCACAACATCCACGTCACCTAAAAACCACAAACAAACAAAAATGTGGTGTTGGAAATGAGGCAGCCATACATGGATTAGCTTACCAGTAGCTGTGTTCTCACACACTCACCTGTTGTGGTGACAATTTCTCCAATGATCTCTCCTTCCTCCTCCTCCTCTGCTTCTGCTCTTTCCCCTTTTTTTGGGAGGTGTTGGTTTGGGGGTTTCCGCAGACGGCCCAAGTTTTCTCTCCCCTATGAGAATGTACAAAAGGAAGATTTAGCAAGACTATCTATTGAGGGCAGAAATAGGAAATGACAAACATTGCTTGAAAGTGACGGACACTATTTTAGTTTGGCCAGTTACAAATGGCAACAACATGAATGTAGTCACTTTGTAAAGGTGCTAAACTGACTAGCTTTTTGGTAGAAGTTTGTGATGGAGACCCCCCTCTAGTATCCACTGGAGCACATGTGTGGAAAAGCCTAATAAAAAGTGGTTTTGGGTGTCCCAGCACTAGTGCTCTAGAGTCCAGATGGGTAAACAGCTACTGGGTGACCTCTCCTTTACATTGAATAAATTGGCTTGACATTCTTGATGACATTTCTAGTGAGAACAAACTTCCTTTCCCCAAAAAAAACACCAAACCACGTATTATAAGTGGCCGAACGTTCGAGGTTGCGTACGATCGAATGGACACACACACGACCATGACAGTGGCAGAAAGATCGAGGCTGAGTACGATCGAATGCACAGACGAACATCAAAGTGGCCATTTTGGAATGTACAACTTTGTAAAAATCAAACCACATGGAGCAGTATGCAAGCAAGAAATCAAACACAAAACACAACTACTTACTTTTTTGAAGAATTCGCTTGATCTTTCTGTACTGATCGGCCTCCCTCAGTTTCAGGTCTGACCAGCGTTTCCTCAGTTGCTCCTTGGATCGTTGTACCCCAAAATGATTGTACAGCCTTCTCACAACTTTAGACATGATCTTGGCCTTGCGGACATTGGGGTTGAGGTAAGGCCCATACTTCCCATCATAGTCTTTAATATGTCCACCATCTCCAACATTTCTCCAAATGACATATTTGAGGCCTTGAATTTCAGGCTCCGGGATCGGGACGTTTGTGCCTCCGGACTTTCCTCGTCCACCTCCTCGTTGGGGGGATATTTGGGGCGCACCTGCTGTGTCCCCGCCATGTGCTCTCCCCACTGCGCCGTAAAGAGAAGGGGTGGGGAATAGACGAGAAAGATCGTCAGGGGCGGGCGGAGTTTGACGCATGCGCACTGTATATAAAACGTCACACGCCTGTGTCGTAGCCACGATCTGGGAGACGAGGGGAGAGAAAGCTCACGCACGAGACGATCGCTAGAAACGAAGGTACAATTTGACGTTGGTACATAACTAGCCTAGACTGATTAGAACTTGAGGCTTCTTTATGGAGAAGGTTAGGAGAGTTTAGGCTGACATTATTTATATTGTTTGGTGTGGCGTTGTGTCTTGCAGAGGTGATGGAGGCCTTCTACAACGTGAGCTTTCTACCCATCTTCATTGATAAATACCGGCAATTCCCCTCTTATGGCAGGCGAAACACAGGGATTATAGCAACAGACCAAAGAGGTACGCAGCCCTGCTGAAACTTGTGGCATTTGTAAAGCCTACCCTGCCCATGGCAACCGTGGCAAACTTAAAAGTGAAGATCAACAACATGAAGAGTACCTATTTCCGGGAGCGCAATAAGGTCCTGAAGTCACAAGCATCTGGAGCTGCAGCAGCTGATGTCCATGTCCCCACGCTCTGGTACTATGAGAGGCTCCACTTTCTCAAAGACCAGGCTACTGTCAGGAAGTCACTCTCGACTCTTCCTTGCACGCGTCCTTCCACGCACGCCACCCCTGATGAGGCTTCCGAGGACCAACCTGGGCCTTCCAGTATGGAAGATGTGCAGGTGCCCAGCTTGTTCCAGGTATAGTAGTTTTGGAACCAGTTTGGGGAATAATGAATGATGTTCAGTTAATTCAGGATCCCCAATTGCTTATTTCCTAACGTGATTGACATATCAACAGACAGTGGTGTGGGAGACATTTTTGGGAAGAATCTAAACTGCAGGGCTGAGAATTGTATGGTTTTGTATTTGAAAACATTTTGCAACAGTCACTAGATGAGAATTGTGTGTGTTTGATGAACAAATAACTGAAACTATGTCCCTTTTTCATACACAGGAAGACCTCGGCCAGGAGGTGGCTGTGGAAGGTGGCAGTCAGGAGGAGGCAGGGGGTAGTGGCAGCCAAGAGGGGGGTAGGCGTAGGAGCCTGACTGTCTCCCAAGTCCCTCCCCTCCGCCTTCCCTACAGAAGGGCGAAAAACATGGGGGAGGTGGGAGAGTCAGCACTGATCAGAGACCTCAGACTGGGAGCAAACCAGTAAATTTACGGTTCATCTTCCAAGAGAGTGACACCCCACGACCCTAAGCACACAGCCAAGATTACAAAGAAGTGGCTTTGGACGGGACAACTCTGAGAATGTTCTTGAAGTGCAAATTCCCCACCCAGGCTGCATTCCTCTTTGGTTTGTTGCTGAGCCTAGACTTTTTTTTGAACCCGATTTTCTACATCTCTGGAGAGATCTGAAAAATGTTAATGGCTGTGCACCAATGCTCCCCATCCAAAAAAAAAAAAAAAAAAAAAAAAAAATCTGATGGAGCTTGAGAGGTCCTGCAAAGAAGAATGGAAGAAAATGCCCAAAAATAGATGTGCCAAGCATTGCAATAGCCATCATCCTACATCTTTGAAGAGAGGCATCCCCACAGGGTAATTCATGCGGGTGAAAAGAAACTGCTCCACAGAAGCAGCTTTTCAGACTGAGAGTGCACTATTTGGCCCCTTTCACACTGGGGCGGTTTTCAGGCGGTACAGCGCTAAAAATAGCGCCTGTACACCGCCTGAAAAAACCGGCCCCATTCACTCCAGTGTGAAAGCCGGCGGGCTTTCACACTGGAGCGGTGCGCTAGCAGGACGGTAAAAAAAGTCCTGCTAGCTGCATCTTTGGAGCGGTGTAGGAGCGGTGTATTTACCGCTCCTATACCGCTCGTTCCCATTGAAATCAATGGGAAACCGCGGGGATACCGCCCGCAAACCGCCGCTGCAGCGGCGGTTTGCGGAGGTTTTTAACCCTTTTGCGGCCGCTAGCGGGGGTTAAAACCACCCCGCTAGCGGCCGCATACCGCGGGTAAAGCGATGGTAAGCAGCGCTAAATATAGCGCTGCTTTACCGTCGCCGCCCCGCACCGCTCAGGTGTGAAAGCAGCCTTAATGGAATGATTCAGCAAGCAGGGCTTCAAAATGCATGATCTTAAAAGATCTTATGACAAGGTGAAGGATATTCCCAGACAATCCCTCTTGGGTTTGAAAACAGACACTCAAGAGGGTACACAAATTATTGGGACGTACTCCACATGCATACCCACAACTAGGGATGAGCTTCGAGTTCGAGTCAAACTCATGTTCGACTCGAACATTGCCTGTTCGCCTGTTCACCGAACAGGGAACAATTTGGGGTGTTCGGGCAAATTCGAAAAGCCACGGAACACCCTGTAAAAGTCTATGGGAGAAATCTAAAGTGCTAATTTTAAAGGCTTATATGCAAGTTATTGTCATAAAAAGTGTTTGGGGACCTGGGTCCTGCCCCAGGGGACATGTATGAATGCAAATTTTTTTTTAAAAACGTCTGTTTTTTTGGGGAGCAGTGATTTTAATAATGCTTAAAGTGAAACAATAAAAGTGTAACATTCCTTTAAATTTCATACCTGGGGGGTGTGTATAGTATGCCTGTAAAGGGGCGCATGTTTCCCGTGCTTAGAACTGTCCCTGCACAAAGTGTAATTTCTGCAGGAAAAAAAGTCATTTAAAAGCATTGGCGGCTATAATGAATTGAAGAAGAGAGATTAAGGTCTGGTGTGACCCCTCTAAACACCTCCATCCCTAACATTAATGAAACAAGAAAAATAGCCCTGGGACTTTAGATGAGGTGAGAGAGGTATAGCCAATGTCCACAGCAAACACTGAGACAAAATCAATTTATTTGTTTCAAAATGTTATGTAACAGAGCGGCAACAACAATGATTGTGAGTTACACGGCATAGTGGCCAATGTAAACAACACAGATGAAAGTAAATATACAAAGATTTATTACAAATGTTGTACATCCATGAGCAACAATAAAGTTTAAAAGTTGCTAGGTGAGTGAATACACATACACAATAAGAAAATAAAATGTACATACATGTGGACAGGGAAGTATGTAAACATAATACAAACATCAATAATACCCAGCATGTACTGGCATAAAACAAGCATCAATAAAGCCCTATGCATTTCGCGAGACCCTGCTCGCTTCTTCAGGGGGCGGATGCATGAATGTTGTATCTGCAATGTAAATAATAGGATCAATCAATGTATGTTGTTGATAAATGGGGGCAAGAAACAGACCTCATACTTACCGAAGGTCTGAGATAAATCACCAAACGCTGGATATCAAAAATGGCAGCCGTGTAGTGCATCCAGCTCGGGAGCTGAGGGGGGTGGAACAAACAAAGGCCACAACAGGGGAACATCTGGAGGATCAGCACGGTATGGATAGGGGTATTTCTCACTGCAGGTCTCCACTTAGCCCCTAAGAATCATGTCTGGAAAATGTCTGCAAGGATGCACATATGTCAGAGGGCATCATAATTGCAAAATGAGCTTAATGTATAAGGTTCTAAAATGTAATTTGTATATACAAAAAGATGTAAATAAATGAATTAAGCTTAAGTATATTGATAAGAAGGACTATCTGGAATATGGAATATGGTAAATGCATGAATGCAGACCAACATAGTTATAAAGCTAGTATGGGCAGAGAGACTACGGGGCAATATAGAAATTATATAGATATAACATGTGTATAAAGACAATGTAACAAACCCAATAGGTGTCAAGAAAGTAGAAAAGTTGTACCTCAATGGAATGAAAAATCCAATGGTTGTCAGTTTGTTCTTAGAGATGTGACTGCTCTATCCAATCGGCAAGTTGTAAGTCAGATTTTAGTAATACAGAGAACAGTCATTGAAAGTCATTGATAAAAAAAAAAAAATGTGTGGGGTTCCCCCCAAATTCAATTACCAGGCCCTTCAGGTCTGGTATAGGTATTAAGGGGAACCCAGGGTCGAATTAAAAAAAAATAAGTGGGGTTCCCCCAAATATCCATACCAGACCTTTCAGGTCTGGTATGGATTTTAAGGGGAACTCCACGCCAAAAAAAAAAAATGGCGTGGAGTTCCCCCCAAAAATCCATACCAGACCCTTTATCCGAGCATGCAACCTGGCAGGCCGCAGGAAAAGAGGGGGGACGAACCGTACCAGGCCACATGCCCTCAACATTGGTAGGATGCTTTGGGGGTCTGTGACCCCTCAAAGCACCATGTCCCCATGTTGATGGGGACAAGGGCCTCATTCCCACAACCCTGGCCGGTAGTTGTGGGGGTCTGTGGGCGGGGGGCTTATCAGAATCTGGAAGCCCCCTTTAACAAGGGGACCCCCAGATCCCGCCCCCCCTGTTTGAAATGGTAAGGGGGTACAAAAGTACCCCTACTATTTCACAAAGAAAGTGTAAAAAATTGTTAAAAAAACACACTGACATCGTTGGGAAAAGTCGTTTATTAAAAAAAAAAAAAAAAGATTCCAGCGGTGGTAATCCACTCTTGCTATCCAGCGATGGCTGATCTCTTCTCCGGGGTCCAGCGATAGGTGATCTCTCCTGATGGTCCAGTGGGAGGCCAGGATCTGGGGGTCCCCTTGTTAAAGGGGGCTTCCAGATTCTGATAAGCCCCCCGCCCACAGACCCCCACAACCAACGGCCAGGGTTGTGGGGTGAGGCCCTTGTCCCCATCAACATGGGGACATGGTGCTTTGAGGGGGTCACAGACCCCCAAAGCATCCTCCCAATGTTGAGGACATGTGGCCTGGTATGGTTGAGGAGGGGGGTGCTCTCTCATCACCCCCCTTGCCAGGTTGCGTGCTTGGATAAAGGGTCTGGTATGGATTTTTGGGGGGAACTCCACTACATTTTTTTTTAAATTTGGCGTGGAGTTCCCCTTAAAATCCATACCAGACCTGAAGGGTCTGGTATGGATATTTGGGGGGAACTCCACGTCATTTTTTTTTTTAAATTCGACCCGGGGTTCCCCTTAATATCCATACCAGACCTGAAGGGCTTGGTAATTGAATTTGGGGGGAACCCCACGCATTTTTTTTTCAATGACTGTTCTCTGTATTACGGGGAGCCGACAATTCATTATAGCCGCGAGTGCTTTTAAATTACTTTTTTTCCTGCAGAAATGACACTTTGTGCAGGGACAGTTCTAAGCATGGGAAACATGCACCCCCAGGCATACTATAGACACCCCCAGGTACGAAATTTAAAGGAATATTACACTTTTATTGTTTCACTTTAAGCATTATTAAAATCACTGCTCCTGAAAAAACGTCTGTTTTTAAAAGTTATTTTTGCATTGATACATGTCCCCTGGGGCAGGACCCAGGTCCCCAAACACTTTTTAGGACAATAACTTGCGTATTAGCCTTTAAAATTAGCACTTTTGATTTTGAACGTTCGAGTCCCATAGACTTTAATAGGGGTTCTAAAGTTCACGTGAAGTTTAGGTCTGTTCGCAGGTTCTGGTGCGAACCCAACCCGTGGGGGTGTTCGGCTCATCCCTACCCACAACAAAGGAATTTTTGAACCCCAAAAACGGTGAAATGATCAAATTAAAATCATTCTTTAGTTGTAGCTCAGAGGGGGTAATTTATGCTGTGAAGTGTCCATGCCCATGGGCAATTTCAATGTCGTGTCTTGGAACACCTTAACGATATTGCATTAAAGAACATACCTCATGCAAGACATATGTGGCAAATGCATGGACGAATATCAAACTCTCTAAAATTCTGGGTCATTGAGCAACTCCAGCTGGGACCAAGAAAAGGGGACGTAGATAAATGCTTGTTAAAAGTAGAGGCCAGGTGTTTTTTTCACTTAAATTCACATTTCCCACATGGACTAAATGTGGGCTTTCCTTATTTGCCCTTTGTACATAAATGAATGCGCTTTGCAGTATGTTCTCTGAAACCTCCATATTATCTTGTATAGACTGTAAATTAATGGATAAGAGAAGGCATTTGGATATAGAAAAAATAGGGAACTTTTAAGTGATAAGTTGATCAATGTTATGAGCGACATAGGAAGTTAGAAACAAAAACAGAGATATATATGTTGAGAGAGTGATGTAGAATTGCTCCTATTAAACTGCTTATTAGATGTTCTCCATATAGAAGTCATAATTAGCTCCAGTGTGTAATTAGCAGACCCCTTTGAGAGCCTGCCATCTTGCTCCCCTCCAGAAGATGGCAATGATGATAATAAGAAACATGCATGCTTGTGCATCATGATGTCACTGCGTAGTGCACATGATGATGTCATCATGCCGCTAGTGTGGCAGTCCTCTTTAAAAAATATTATAAATAGAAGGAATTTAAATTTTTGCCATGTGGGAATGATTTGGACCCCCTATTTTTCTTTGTTTCTTTATGTTTGGTGTTCTAAAGTTTATTTGACACCCCTGATAAAGCTAATTATTTGACACCCCTGATAAAGCTTATTATTTAAGCCAAACATGTAGGGTATTTCTTGTTTTGGGAGCACTTTATTGGAACTTTATTTTGGGGTTTCATATGGTTTATTGGGGAGGGTATTCTAATTTGAGATATATGGCAGTACTTTACTATTAATGGTCAGTATATGAGGATGGAATAGGTAAATAAAGTACAAGGACTTATTTCAGAGACTTTTTACAGCCAGGGAATTTTGAACCCTTAGTTATACATACTGAAGGAGTTTAGCAAATAATAAGGTTTTATTTCAGTTTTACCTGTACTGCCTGATATCATTTTTAAAAGAGGTTTTGTCTTGTGCCACTATTATAACAAGGCATATAGAAACTTCCATCACTGGACAAGGTTGACACCACTCTTTTTTGGCTTTAAAAAAAACACGATTACCTGGTTGTGAAGAGACCAGAGAAGAATCCCCCCCATGTGGCTATAAAAAGCGTCTGCACAGCAGTACAGAGGGGAAGATTTTCTCTTTTTTCTGACCAGTACTGACCATAAAGGAAATCTTTTTGAGTTTCATAAAAGCCCAGACCCTTGAAGTGAACAAACACACACAGTCATTTTTACATTGTATTAAAAAGTCCTCAGCTGTGGTGGCATCCCTTCCAAAAGAGAAAGCCAATGGTCTGAATGGCCTCCCCAATGAAGTATATAGCCAATACGGTGTAACACTCTTACCTTTCTTGTTATAGACTTTCAATGCCACTTTTGAGAATGAATATCTTCCTCCATCTATGACAGAGGCCATAATCATAGTTATACTTAAGAAAGGAAGGATTTGCTATTCCCAGACTCTTATAGACCAATATCATTGCTCAATACAGATATTAAAATACTTACTAAAATCATAGTAAAGTTATTAAATCTTTTATTCACCCAGGTCAAACAAGGATTATGCCCAACTCCTCAACTGCTGTAAATCTAAGATTCACTTTCTTAAATATTCAAACTCCTGCTGACAATTCAACTAGCAGGGCTTTGCTGTCTTTAGATGCCACTAAAGCATTTGACAGCATAGAATGGTGCTATATATGGGAAGTACTTAGATGTTTTGGCTTTGGCAACCTTTTTTGTAACTGGGTGAGGCAATTATATAGGACACCCAGGGCCTCCATGAGAATCAATGGGAGACTGTCAGACTCATTTTCTTTGTCTTTGCCATTGTCTTTTAGTTTTTTTTCTTTTCTAACACTTTAATGCATCTATCATTTTGGCATAAGTGTTGCACACCGCTCTTGCAAATCATCAGCCCAATTTGTAGTTGATCGTACACACTCTGAAGCAACTATTACTTGGTCTTAATTTCTGCCTAAGCCTTCTTCCTTTTTTGCATTTCAGTATAGAGAGCATGAAAGAAGTTCCAGTCAATTAGGGATTCAACCGTCTTCGCTTCTCTACTTAACCCTTTTGCGCCTAAGGGTAAAACAAATCTTAATGCCTAAGCCCAATTTTGCAACTTTGACATGGGTTAGTAAATCCATACATATTACAACTACTTTTTGCATCCATTATGCATAAGGATTATACCTTATTTTTTTCAGGACAGATTGGGTTTTCATTTGGTGGTAAATGGTAATAGATATCTCCCAGCGCTCTCCCAGCAGAAAGGAAGATACGCAAATATGCGACCCCATGAAAAAAATCCCCATCCAGTGGGGCTGCATATTTGCGTATGGTCGACGTGAAGGGTTTAAAGTGGTAGTAAAGCTGTTTTTAAAAAAAAAATTACTGACAGGTAGGGTATTTATGACAGGAGAGATCCTATCAGTCTATTTTATAAAAGCTTCCTCCTACCTGTCATGTGCACTGAGCTGCCCATGCCCTGCCGATGTGACTCCAGTGCTCATGCAGGGGAGTGATGTCATCTCAGCCCAGCCATTCCAGCATCGGTGAAGACACAAAACTCAGAAGGGAGACTGGAAGAAGATGGAAGCTCAAGGGCCCACTGGAATGATCACACTGCAGCGCTGGAGGGCTTCTCTAGCAGGTAAGTCTGCCATAATGTACTAATCTGCTATGCATAAAAACACATTATGACAAAACCCACCTTGGGGCACCTAAAAAACAAACAAAAAAAAAACCCCATAGCGGCCTTTACTACCGCTTTGAAAAAAAGTGCATAAGGCTAAAATTTGCCAATTCCTCATTTGTAAAAAGCTGTACAGCAATCTTTAACCACTTTAATACCCGGCCATAGTCAAATGACGCCCACAAGGTGGATCTCCCATCCTGGGTGGGCGTCAAATGACGTCCTCGGCTTTCCGCCGCAGAGTGGCGATCGGGGATCCGGTGTGTCCCTCGGGACACAGCCGTCCCCCGAATGGGGTATTGCAGTGGCTGCGGTGTCCGGCGGCGGTGTCCTGAGCCGTTGCAGCGTTACCGGCGTGTCACTAGCCGGTGCTGACTCTCTGTATCCGGGAAGCGGCATGCACTGCGCACACGTGCGCTTTTGCCTTAGATACAGCTCAGACCCGATCACTGTAAAAACACAAAACAGTTGGCTATTTAGTGACTGGCTGTGTCTAATGACAGCCAGTCACTAAATGTAAACAAAAAAGTGAGGTAACTCCTGTTGCTGGGTTCTCCCCCCCCTAAATAAAGAGAACCTGTCATCAGGTGTACCTGTCATCAGTAGTACCTGTCATCAGTAGTACCTGTCACCTCATCAGAGTACCTGCCACCAGAGTACCCGCCACCTCACCGCCTGCCAGAGTACCACCAGAGTACCCGCAACCTTACCACCTGCCAGAGTACCACCAGAGTACCCGCCACCTCACCACCTGCCAGAGTATCACCAGAGTACCCGCCACCTCACCACCCGCCAGAGTACCACCAGAGTGCCCGCCACCTCACCACCTGCCAGAGTACCACCAGAGTACCCGCCACCTCACCACCTGCCAGAGTACCACCAGAGTACCCGCCACCTGCCAGAGTACCTGCCACCAGAGTACCTGCAATCAGAGTACCTGCCATCAGAGTACCACCAGAGTACCCGCCACCTCATCACCTGCCACCAGTGTACCTGCCACCAGTGTACCTACCACCAGAGTACCTGCCACCTCACCAGCTGCCACCAGAGTACCCGCCACCTCACCAGAATACCCGCCACCTCACCACCTGCCACCAGAGTACCTGCCACTATGTCCAAAAGGGTGTACACCCCAGAGGAGGCATACCAAATACTCAGTCTGAGCAATGAGAGCATCGGGGAGCTCTGACCGCTCAGTTCTGTTTCAGTTACTGGTTCAGAATATGAGCCCCCTGAAGGCAGCACCTCAGGATCCGAATTGGAGGAGGAAGCAGTCCCTCCTAAAAGAAGGCGGTCTGAACCCCAGGCATCTACCAGCAGTGCCAACGGCGGTAGACCCCAGGAGGGGATGCCCAGTTCAAGCGCTGCTAGACCCCAGGAGAAGAGGCCCAGTGCGCGCCAAAGAATTAGGGCCCAAAACCAGCTGCCAGAAAGCTTGGCAAACCCATTGTGGCTGCCTTCTACCACAGGGTCAGCCACGATCCCCCCTTTTACTGCAGGTTTTTCCCAGATGGATTTTTTTAATTTATTTTTCCCAGAGGAATTGCTTCAAGTCATCATGGACCAAACCAACCTTTTTGCCCAACAATTTATCACAGCCAACCCCAGCTCCAGCTATGCCCGCCCTTTTGAATGGCGACCCCTAACAATTGCAGAGCTAAAATTGTTTTTAGGCCTAACGATAAATATGGGGCTTACAAAAAAAAATGATATACATAAGTATTGGTCGACCAAATCTATCCATCATATGCCAGTTTTTTCTGCAGCCATGTCCAGGTCCCGATACGAAATTATTATGCACTTCCTGCATTTTAGTGACAACTCACAGTGCCCCCCCCCCCCAGAATCACCCAAAATTTTACAAGCTATATAAAATTCGCCCCCTAATTAATTTATTTTCCAAGAAGTTTGCCGAACTTTATGTCCCTGACAAAAATATATCTGTGGACGAATCCCTGGTGCATTTCACAGGCCGGCTGGGTATCAAACAATATATCCCCAGTAAGAGAGCGAGGTATGGCTTGAAGCTCAACAAGCTCTGTGAAAGCACCACCGGTTATGTGCACTCCTTCCGTGTGTACGAAGGCAAAGATTCCCAGCTCCAGCCCCCTGAATGTCCATCGTACATGGGAATTAGTGGGAAAATTGTTTGGGAGTTGGCATTCCCACTCCTCCAAAAGGGGTATCATATCTATATGGACAATTTCTACACTAGTTTGCCCCTTCTCCGCCACCTGTACCTAAAAAAAACATTGGCCTGTGGTACAACAAGAAAAAACCGAAAGGGCTTCCCACAGCGTCTTGTCGCCACAAACATTCGAAGGGGGGAATCGGCCAGCTTGAGGAATGAGGAAGTGCTGGCTGTGAAGTGGAAGGATAGTAAAGATGTGTATATGATGTCCACCATCCACAATGACACCTCAGTGGAACTTCACAGAGGACGCGGTCCCGTTCGCAAGCCTTCCTGCATCAATGCATATAATACATTTATGGGGGGGGGGGGGGGGGTGGATTTAAATGACCAGATGTTGCAGCCCTATCTGTCAACAAGAAAATCCCTTTTTTGGTACAAAAAAGTTGCAATTTACTTTTTTCATTTGGCCCTTTTAAATTCTTTTATAATTTACCAAAAATCCTCAGCAACACCCACCACCTTCATAAAGTATATTGAAGAAATTGTCACTTTACTCATTTATCAAGAAGAATCCCCCCCAGAAAGCATTCGCTCAGATTCTGGCGTCAGGCTACATGAGCGTCATTTTCCGGAACATATTCCACCAACAGCATCCGGAAGATGACGCCAAAAAAAATGCCGGGTGTGCACTAAGAGAGGAGTTAGGAAAGACACCAGCTTCTATTGTCCCGATTGTCCCTCCCTACCTGGTCTTTGCATCGGACAATGCTTCAGGCGATATCACACTCTGGACCACTATTAGCCCATATTTCCAATAGACTGCCATTTCCCCCCAATTTCTGTCATGAATATTTCCCTGCCTCAGCCAACCATATCATTGTCTTCCTTGTGAACTGACCCTGGCCTGTTTCTCGACTATGCCTCTGCCTACCGTCTATGTCTGCCTTTTACCTGCACTGGCCTTGGCTTGTTGACCATGTTTTTGCCTGCCCCTTGGACTGATCTTTTACCCTGCTACACAGGGGTCTCACATATGTGAGGGGCTCCAGAATAGTGTTCGGAGTTCAGAAAACCAGTTTTTCTGTGTTCCCATAACAGGGTCTGGTTGTCCGGAGGCTTCAAAGAGATTTGGGTGGGAGAAGCCTCTACCCCTGTCCCCATTCTTCCCTGACCGATGCCCTAAGCTTGATGGTCCTGTCTGCTCCCTGGAAAAAATACTCTGGCTGTGCTGACCATACCTCTGCCTGCTGCCTTTACTAATTATGGACAGTATTCCTGCCTGCTGCATGGACGATCCTTTGATCCTTTTGCTGCAGCTGACCACATCCCTGCCTGCTATCTGGACTAATGCATTGGCTGTGTTGACAACATCTCTACCTGTGCTGACTATTCCTGCCTGCTGCCCGTTTTGCTGTCGCTGTCCACATTCCTGCCTGCTGCCTGTTTTGCTGTCGCTGTCCACGTTCCTGCCTGCTGCCTGGACCGATGCTCTCCTCTCTGGACCACTGCACTACTAAAACCGCAGGTAATCTTTTCTTTACCCTTTGCTCAGCAGAATTTATTTTGGTTTGTAATTGGTATGGACAGTACATGCTATGTGTTAGAAATATGAAGGGCCTTCAACAATGTGATAGGTTGGCAGGAATTTATGTGTGTAATTTATGCTCCTAGAACACCTGACAGTGCTACTTGGGCCTCTGTATCTGGCCAGGCTGTGTAAAAGTCTCACACATGTGGTATCGCCATACTCAGGAGGAGTAGCAGAATGTATTTTGGGGTGTCAATTTTGCTATGTACATGCTATGTGTTGGAAATATCTTATAAATGGACAACTTTGTATAAAAAAAATGCGTTTTCATTTTTTTTCCACATATTCCAAAAACTTTGGGAAAAAAATGAACCATTCAAAAGACTCATTATGCTGCATAGATTATAAGTTGGGGTGTTAGCTTTCCAAAATGGGGTCATTTTTTGGGCGTTTCCATTGTCCTGGTGCTCCAGGGTCTTCAAAACTGTAATAGGTGGTTGAGAAATGAGATGTGTAATTTATGCATGTAGAACGCCTGACGGTGCTATTTCAATGTTGGGCCTCTGTATGTGGCCAGGCTGTGTAAAAGTCTCACACATTTGGTATTGCCATACTCAGGAGGAGTAGCAGAATGTATTTTGGGGTGTCAGTTTTGCTATGTACATGCTATGTGTTGGAAATATCTTATAAATGGACAACTTTGTATAAAAAAAATGCGTTTACATTTTTTTTCCACATATTCCAAAAACTTTGGGAAAGAAATGAACCATTCAAAAGACTCATTATGCCTCATAGATTATACGTTGTGGTGTTAGCTTTCTAAAATGGGGTCATTTTGTGGGTGTTTCCATTGTCCTGGTGCTCCAGGGTCTTCAAAACTGTAATAGGTGGTTGAGAAATGAGATGTGTAATTTATGCATGTAGAACGCCTGACGGTGCTATTTCAATGTTGGGCCTCTGTATGTGGCCAGGCTGTGTAAAAGTCTCACACATTTGGTATCGCTATACTCGGGAGGAGTAGCAGAATGTATTTTGGGGTATCAGTTTTGCTATGTACATGCTATGTGTTGGAAATATCTTATAAATGGACAACTTTGTATAAAAAAAATGCGTTTAAATTTTTTCCCACATATTCCAAAAACTTTGGGAAAAAAATGAACCATTCAAAAGACTCATTATGCCTCATAGATTATACGTTGGGGTGTTAGCTTTCCAAAATGGGGTCATTTTGTGGGCGTTTGCATTGACCTGGTGCTCCAGGGCCTTCAAAAGTGTGATAGGTTGTCATCAAATGAGATGTGCAATTTATGCTCGTAGAACGCCTGACGGTGCTACTTGGATGTTAGACCTCTGTATGTGGCCAGGCTATGTAAAAGTCTCACACATGTGGTATCACTATACTCAGGAGGAGTAGCAGAATGTATTTTGGGGTGTCATTGCAAGTATGCATGTGCTGTGTGAGAGAAATAACTTGTTTTTATGACAATTTTGTGCAAAAAAAAATAAAAAATTATAATTTTTCCAAGAATTGTGGGAAAAAATTACAACTTCAAAAAACTCACCAAGCCTCTTACTAAATACCTTGGAATGTCTGCTTTCCAAAAAGGGGTAATTTGGGGGGTATTTGTACTTTCCTGGCTTGTTAGGGTCTCAAGAAATTAGGCCTTCAATGCATCAGGTGTGATCAGATGTGATCATTTTCAATGATTTGCACCATAGCTTTTAGACGCTATAACTTTCACAGCAACCAAATAATATACACTTATTTGGGTTATTTTTACTAAAGATAAGTAGCAGTATACATTTTGGCCCAAATTTATGAAAAAAAAATGTTTTATTTGCAAAAAATTTTAATAGAAACTAAAAAAAAGTGTTTTTTTTTTCAAAAATTTCTCTCTTTTTTCACTAATATTGCAAAAAATAAAAAACCCAGCAGTAATTAAATACCACCAAAAGAAAGCTCTGTTTGTGAGAAAAAAACGATAACAATTTAGTTTGGGTAGCGTGTAGCATGACTGAGTAATTGTCATTCAAAGTGTGAGAGCACTGAAAGCTAAAAATTGGTCTGGTAAGGAAGGGTGTTTAAAAGCCCTGTATTGAAGTGGTTAAGGAAATATAGGCATTTACACAAAATACAGTGTAAAGGGTTTCTTTACTAGAGTAAATACAATATATACAATTTAAATTTGCCTGGTCTCTGATCTTTTTTCACAGAACCACAAGGAATCAGGAGTCTCAGATCACTCTGCTGGAGAATTACAAAATATTAAAGCAGAAAATTGAGAAGCTCAAAGAAACACCCCCAGACTGTACCTATGTTGATGAAATGGCTGTGGATGAGAAGGTAAGGCTTTCATAGGATTACAACTCAAATTGCTTTGTCATTGTTGTTTTAAGCTTATATGTAAATGTCACATTTTGCAGACATTGGGAAACCTGTATAGAAGAATGGCATTCTCAAGGAACGCATCTACTCTTATACCACTCTCTAAGAGAGGCATTGGTTACCATCATGGAGCAATTGATGCTAAAGGGAGAACATTTGTAGAAATGCTGTTCAGAATGGGATACATTAACGTAAGTATTTTACTCTTGTCAAAAATATAGAATGACATTTTGACCAATGCCCCCAAAGAAAACACAAGGGAACAGTGGACCACATCCAGCACATAAAAGATCTAATATTTATCCCACTAAATGCACTACCCAAGACATAAAGCGATTTCATTGGATTTTACATTCACATGCTATCAATAAGTAAGTTGTACATTAAGAATTTGTATAGTAATCCCTAGCAATAGATATTTATGGATCCTACAGGGGCTGATACATTCAAACTGGAGAACAGAATATGAAAAAAGTTTGGAATGGTGGCCCAGTAGGGACCTATTCAAATGTTACATTAATTTTTTTCTAAAACAAAATGATGAAACCTGATTGGTTGCTATTACAACCCCAATTCCAAAAAACGTTATGTTGTATAAAATCTACATGAAAACCGAATACAATGATTTTTCCAGGTTTCTTTGTTTAACCTTTCAGATACGTATACTGTATGTGTTGCAATAAATCAAACAAAACAAAAGTATAATAAAAAACATACTTAGCTTGGTTTAAAGATTTATTACAGGTGAGATAAATACAGCATCATTCCAATCCAGGGGAGCCATTAATTTAATTCAAAATTCCTTGAAGTGATAGTCCTCTTCCTTAGGTACTTTGTACCATGAAGTCCTGAGTGAGCTCAAATGGTCTTTTGTCTTACCCCAATGTACTGTACATGCCTATCTTATTGAAGAGTCTTAACTGGTAATAGTTAAAACCAGAGTTAGCCAATAGAGATGGCCTTGCGGTTCGCCCGGCGGTCAGTTCGCGGCGAACTTTGCTCGTTCGCGATTCGCCAAACCGGCGGACTTATGGCGCTGTTCGCGGTGGCCATATTCTTTTACATTGTGAAGAGCCTTGACCCATGACACATCCATCATGGGGTACAGGACAGCCAATTAAGACATTTCAGCACATAAACATACCCCCTACCTTATAAATAGACCTGATCTGGCTGCCATTTTACATTCTGTCTTTTGTCAGTGTAGAGATAGGATGCTGTTTGGAGCAAGGACAGTCTGTAATCACTATCACTAGCTACTATTAGGTCCACAGAAGTCCTTTTAAGGACTGGTATAGGTGTACAGTATATAGGGGTGTAATACACTTATAATATACTTTCAAATATAGAAAGCATATTATAGTTCACTGCAGTGCTGAGCGATTCTGCACTGTCTGCAGCTGTCTTTTCTCAGTGTAGGGAGAGAGTTTGCTGTTTGGAGCAGGGACAGTCTGTAATCACTAGCTACTATTAGGTCCACAAAAGTTCTTTTAAGGACTGGTATAGGTGTACAGTATATAGGAGTGTAATACACTTATACTTTCAAATATAGAAAGCATATTATAGTTCACTGCAGTGCTGAGCGATTCTGCACTGTCTGCAGCTGTCTTTTCTCAGTGTAGGGAGTGAATTTGCTGTTTGGAGCAGGGACAGTCTGTAATCACTAGCTACTATTAGGTCCACAAAAGTCATTTTAAGGACTGGTATAGGTGTACAGTATATAAGTGTGTAATACACTTATACTTTCAAATATAGAAAGCATATAGTTCACTGCAGTGCTGAGCGATTCTGCAGCTGTCTTTTCTCAGTGTAGGGAGAGAGTTTGCTGTTTGGAGCAGGGACAGTCTGTAATCACTAGCTACTATTAGGTCCACAAAAGTCCTTTTAAGGACTGGTATAGGTGTACAGTATATAGGGGTGTAAAACACTTATACTTTCAAATATAGAAAGCATATTATAGTTCACTGCAGTGCTGAGCGATTCTGCAGCTGTCTTTTCTCAGTGTAGGGAGAGAGTTTGGAGCAGGGACAATCTGTAATCACTAGCTACTATTAGGTCCACAAAAGGTATTTTAAGGACTGGTATAGGTGTACAGTATATAGGGTTGTAATACATTTATACTTTCAAATATAGAAAGCATATTATAGTTCACTGCAGTGCTAAGCGATTCTGCAGCTGTCTTTTCTCAGTGTAGGGAGAGAGTTTGCTGTTTGAAGCAGGGACAGTCTGTAATCACTAGCTACTATTAGGTCCACAAAAGTCCTTTTAAGGACTGGTATAGGTGTACAGTATATAGGGGTGTAATACACTTATACTTTAAAATATAGAAAGCATATTATAGTTCACTGCATTGCTGAGCGATTCTGCAGCTGTCTTTTCTCAGTGTAGGGAGAGAGTTTGCTGTTTGGAGCAGGGACAGTCTGTAATCACTAGCTACTATTAGGTCCACAAAAGTCCTTTTAAGGACTAGTATAGGTGTACAGTATATAGGGGTGTAATACACTTATAATATACTTTCAAATATATAAAGCATTTTATAGTGCATTTCTACTGTGCAACATTGTGACTGCTGAGCGGTTCTGCAGCGATACTACAAAGAGTGACAAATGCAATTAGAAAAAAGTATTATAACTGGTGTGATAGACCATTGCCCCCCCCAAAAGGACTGGTATAGGTGTACAGTATATAGGAGTGTAATACACTTATACTTTCAAATATAGAAAGCATATTATAGTTCACTGCAGTGCTGAGCGATTCTGCACTGTCTGCAGCTGTCTTTTCTCAGTGTAGGGAGTGAATTTGCTGTTTGGAGCAGGGACAGTCTGTAATCACTAGCTACTATTAGGTCCACAAAAGTCATTTTAAGGACTGGTATAGGTGTACAGTATATAAGTGTGTAATACACTTATACTTTCAAATATAGAAAGCATATAGTTCACTGCAGTGCTGAGCGATTCTGCAGCTGTCTTTTCTCAGTGTAGGGAGAGAGTTTGCTGTTTGGAGCAGGGACAGTCTGTAATCACTAGCTACTATTAGGTCCACAAAAGTCCTTTTAAGGACTGGTATAGGTGTACAGTATATAGGGGTGTAAAACACTTATACTTTCAAATATAGAAAGCATATTATAGTTCACTGCAGTGCTGAGCGATTCTGCAGCTGTCTTTTCTCAGTGTAGGGAGAGAGTTTGGAGCAGGGACAATCTGTAATCACTAGCTACTATTAGGTCCACAAAAGTTATTTTAAGGACTGGTATAGGTGTACAGTATATAGGGTTGTAATACATTTATACTTTCAAATATAGAAAGCATATTATAGTTCACTGCAGTGCTAAGCGATTCTGCAGCTGTCTTTTCTCAGTGTAGGGAGAGAGTTTGCTGTTTGAAGCAGGGACAGTCTGTAATCACTAGCTACTATTAGGTCCACAAAAGTCCTTTTAAGGACTGGTATAGGTGTACAGTATATAGGGGTGTAATACACTTATACTTTAAAATATAGAAAGCATATTATAGTTCACTGCATTGCTGAGCGATTCTGCAGCTGTCTTTTCTCAGTGTAGGGAGAGAGTTTGCTGTTTGGAGCAGGGACAGTCTGTAATCACTAGCTACTATTAGGTCCACAAAAGTCCTTTTAAGGACTAGTATAGGTGTACAGTATATAGGGGTGTAATACACTTATAATATACTTTCAAATATATAAAGCATTTTATAGTGCATTTCTACTGTGCAACATTGTGACTGCTGAGCGGTTCTGCAGCGATACTACAAAGAGTGACAAATGCAATTAGAAAAAAGTATTATAACTGGTGTGATAGACCATTGCCCCCCCCAAAATGACAGATTGAAGCAGGGTGTTATATACCTTCTTCCACATATACTGCACTTCTCTAGAGACTTTTGTCACAGGGTCATTTAAAAAAATGACAGGCAGAGGAAGAGGCAGGCCCTTCCGCAGGGGTGGTAGGGGTAGGGCAGGAGCACCAGGCTTGAGTCAAAGTGGGAAGTTGCAGAAGGTGCTTTCGATTACGTCAAAGGACGCACCAGACTTGGTTGAGTGGCTCACTCAGCCTTACTCTTCTGCACCCTCCTCATCCTCTCTATCTGCACCCTCTTTACTCTCTGCTGTGTGCACCCCCAAAGACACTACCACCAACACCACCATATACCCTCCGCTTGAGTCACAGGAATTATTTTCCGATCCATCACAAGACATTTCCGATGCGCAGCCATTCTTGGCATTGGATCAGGAAGAGGAGGTAGCAACAACCGCCACTCAGCAGTCTAACGACAGTACCCAGATAAGCCCAAGGAGGTTGGTCCCCGCTGTTGCTGCCTACTTCGAGATCTCTAATTATAGTGGTGGGGAAGGTGACTTTGATGATGACGTGTCTAGGGACGTCACGTGAGTGCCCACAAGAGAGGAAGAGGAGGGGAGTTCAGAGGGAGAGATGGACCAGCAGATAGGGAAAAGAAGCAGGCGGAACTTACATTGCACATGAGGGACAAACCAGACTGCTAATGTATCAGGAGCGAGCCATCAACCATGTACGGTCACATCTGGCGCTCCCAGGACGCCGGCACATGGCTCCGCAGTGTGGGCTTTTTTTAACGTGTCCGCTGCTGACAATAGTGTTGCCATCTGCAGCCTTTGCAGTCAACGCATAAGTCGCGGTAAGCCCAACACTCACCTAGGGACGACCGCCTTAAGAAGACACATGAGCTGCCATCACCGAGCCCAGTGGGAGCAACGCCGTCAGAACCCACAAAGCCACACTTCAGGCTCTCACCGTCCAGCCTCTTCTACTTCTCTTTCTCCTCTCTCCTCAGAATTGTCCTCTACTCCACCTTCCATCATGCCGTCCTCGCGTTTTTCTGGAAAAAGGCAGGCTTCCATGGGCCAAATGTTTGAGCGTAAAAAAAAATGATGACGCCGGATAACCCTCTTGCCCAACGGTTGACCGCTGGCTTGTCAGAACTGATAGCCCGCCAATTACTGCCATATAAACTGGTAGACTCGAAGGCCTTTCAAAAATTTGTGGCCATTGGAACACCACAATGGAAGGTCCCAGGAAGGAAGTATTTCTCACAGAAGGGCATCCCAGAGCTATATGGCCATGTTCAGTGACAAGTGAATGTATCTCTGGCACACAGTGTCGGTGCCAAGATACATCTGACCACAGACACGTGGTCTAGCAAACACGGGCAGGGAAGGTATATAGATGTTGTGGTATGACCTTAAACAGGCCGTTCATGCTGGGAAAATTCTCTGGACCGATGAGACAAAATTGGAACTCTTTGGAAGGTGAGTGGCCAAGTATATATGGCGTAGAAGGAACACTGCATTTCAGTAAAAGAACCTTATTGCAACAGTAAAATATGGTGGTAGTGTGATGGTCTGGGGCAGTTTTGCTGCTTCAGGACCTGGAAGACTTGCCGTGATAAAAGGAACTATGAATTCTGCTGTCTACCAAGAGATCCTGAAGGAGAATGTCCGACCATCTGTTCGTGTACACAAGCTGAAACGAACTTGGTTCTGCAGCAGGACAATCATCCTTAACACACCAGCAAGTCCACCACCATGGCTGAAGAAAAACAAATTGAAGACTTTTGTGTGGCCTTGCCAAAGTCCTGACCTGAATCCTATTTAGATGTTGTGGTATGACCTTAAAAAGGCACGTTCATGCTCGAAAACCATCTAAAGTAACAGGAAATGAGGAAGGGGGCAAACATTTTTCACACCACTGTAACTTTTACTGCCCACTGGGTGAACCTTCTGACTGCCGTCAAGCATGTAACCCGTGGCACCCATGTAGATTTGGTTTTACTGCCACGGATTGCATGCAGGCCTGCCTCTTCTTCTCCTCCTCCTACTCCATCCTCCCTCTCCTCCTCAGGTGACTCCTCCTTTTCCACTGCTACCGTCTCTTCCGCTGCGCCGCCCAAGATCCCCAGAACCTATTCAACATGCCAGGTGAGACGTTGCCATGCTGTGCTGCAGGCAGATCAGGCAGATCAGTGGCTAACACCGCTCAATTTGACAGTTGGTAAAGTGGTGTGCGACAACGGTGCCAATCTGCTGAGCGCATTGAAACAGGGCAAAATTACACATGTGCCATGCATGGCACACAGCTTAAACTTGGTCGTGCAGCGATTCGTTGTCAAATACCCTGGAGTCCAGGACATCTTGCGGCTGGCAAGGAAAATCTCAGCCCATTTCAGAAGATCTTACACGGCCATGGCTCGCCTTGCTGACATTCAGCGGCGACACAATCTGCCGGTCAGACGTCTTATTTGTGATTGCCCAACACGATGGAACTCAACCTTGTATATGCTTGATAGGCTGCTCCATCAGAAACGTGCAGTTAATGACTACCTGTACGAACTCTGCGGCAGAACAGGTTCTGGGGAGCTTGTTTTTTTTTCACCGTGCCAGTGGCTGCTCATGTGCAAAGCATGCAGACTTCTGCGGCCATTTGATGAGATCACCAAACTGGTCAGTCACAGCCATGGCGCCATCAGTGACATCGTACCTTACGCCTTCTTTATGGAGCTCGCATTGCGTCGTGTCATTGATCAAGCCGTCGAGGAGCAGGAGCAGGAAGATGAGGAAGTCGCAATGCTGGATGAATTCCCAGGGGGGGCTACTCTATCTGAGACAAGTCAACAACAGGAGTCTGAAGAGGACTCAGAGGAGGATGGTGCCGGGCGGATGAGGAGGAGCAAGAATAGCATGCTTTAAACCTTTCTGGGATCCCTGTTGTTGTCCGTGGATGGGGGGAGGAGAATGAGGAGGACGACATTATCCTGGATGATGAGCAGGAGCCAGGCCACCACACCGCTTCCAGTTTAGTGCAAATGGGGGCCTTCATGCTCCAGTGATTTAAGAGGGACCCCCGTATAAAAAGCATAAAGGTCAAGGACCAGTACTGGGTGGCAACATACTAAGACCCCCGGTACAAACAAAAAATGGTGGAAATGTTACCACCATCACAGGACTGTCAGAATGGAGCACTTCCAGGCCTTGCGAAGAGAAATGCTGCATTCTGCTTTTGCGTGCGCTGGCAGAGGAATTTCCACTCCCAGAGAAAGAGTTGCGGGTACCAATCCAACAGAGCCTGCAAGAAGAGGGCGGTTTGAAGATGTGTTGGTCACTTCTAATATGAGATCATTCTTTCAGCCGACCCATCGACAGGTGTCATCCGGATCCAGCATCAGGGAACACCTAGATTGACAGGTGTCCGACTACATTGGGTTAACGGCTGATGTGGATGCTCTGAGAAGTGATGAACCCCTGGGCTACTGGGTGGGCAGGCATGACCCTCGTCCAGTATCCTTTTGCAATGGAACTGTTGGCTTGCCCCTCGTCCAGTATCCTGTCCGAAAGGACGTTCAGCGCAACAGGGGGATCGTGACCGATAAGCGCACTCGCCTAGCTCACGTCAGTGTTGACTACCTCACATTTATAAAAATGAATGAGGCATGGATCTCGGAGGAATTCAACACATGTGACCAGTAGACCATGTATATTCATAACTGTTTAAACGATTTATATAATCTAGCACACGGACCTTTTTTCTACCTTTGGCTCACTTGTAGAAAAAAAGCACACCGTACTATATGCCCGTACCCTCCTGTTTGAAGAGGTTGAGCGGTGTCATATTTTTGGGTCCCACAGTGAGTTGCTGGTGTCAGTGCTCTCTATCTCGGTGCTGGTGTCAGTGCTCTCTATCTCGGTGCTGGTGTCAGTGCTCTCTATCTCGGTGCTGGTGTCAGTGCTCTCTATCTCGGTGCTGGTGTCAGTGCTCTCTATCTCGGTGCTGGTGTCAGTGCTCTCTATCTCGGTGCTGGTGTCAGTGCTCTCTATCTCGGTGCTGGTGTCAGTGCTCTCTATCTCGGTGCTGGTGTCAGTGCTCTCTATCTCGGTGCTGGTGTCAGTGCTCTCTATCTCGGTGCTGGTGTCAGTGCTCTCTATCTCGGTGCTGGTGTCAGTGCTCTCTATCTCGGTGCTGGTGTCAGTGCTCTCTATCTCGGTGCTGGTGTCAGTGTTCTATCTCAGTGCTGGTGTCAGTGTTCTATCTCAGTGCTGGTGTCAGTGTTCTATCTCGATGCTGGTCTCAGTGTTCTATCTCAGTGCTGGTGTCAGTGAGGGAGATAGCAGCAGAGAAGCCAATCAGCAGGCAGTGCCAGCACCATGGCTGAGGATCAGCACTGGACTGGCACCTCCGGACCACCGCAGTGGAGCCCTGCATAGGTGGGGGTAAGGGCCGGGCAGAGGGAGGGGTCAGGGGCTCAAGCATAGGTTGGCACACTGGGACACTGGCACAGGACTGCGCTGCCCTGACTGTGGCAATGATCATCTCCTATAACTCCTTCATAGCCTGGCCTGACCTTGCCTCTCCTCCATGGCCTTCATGCGCTCCTGAGTCCTGAATTGACAAAATTTCACAGATAAAAAAAGAATGCTTGTCGTTGTCGATCCCAGATTCACTTAATACTTCTGGTATGTCAGTGTCCATGTTGTGGGACTATGTGTGCACAGCTAGTAAGTATTTTGTGGCTGCAAATATGACCTGGAGGTTTTTAATGTTCGCCTGCCATTAAAATGAATGGGGCCCGCTGTGAACCTGTGGTTCGCAAACATTTGGGCACGTTCGCAGATTGCGATCGCGAAACGTCCCGTCAGAAGTTCGTCCATCACTATTAGCCAAACTAAAATAGGAAGGAATGATACATATGGTAAGGTTAGAAGGTCACAGCTAACAGAAATGGTATGGTATATTTTATTTATATATATATATATATATATATATATATATATATATATATATATATTTATTTATTACATACATACACACACACACAGTATCTGTCAGGCTGCTACGTACCTGACCGGTGAGTCCACTTGGGCAGAGGGAGGTCTCCCTTACGGATCTGACTCGTGGCCCCTGGTGGATAGTACAGGAAGCACGGGAGTCTGAAAGGGTATGAGAGCCTGGTAAGAAGGTTCCGGCTGCTGGCAGTAGAGAATCCTCAAGCAGCAAGGTGTTGTACTGGAACGCAGGCACTAGGTACTGAGCAAGAGTAAGAGCAGGCAGGTCCGGGTTCAAGCAGGGTTCAGCAATGTACAGGCAGCGAGGTACAGAGGAGTAGGCAGAAGCAAAGTCAGAACAGGCCGGGGTCGGAGGCAGGCAGAAGTCCAGGGAGTCCAAAGGCAAGCTGGGTCGTCAGGGGGATCAGAATACGGATACGGGTACTGAAGCAAGGTTACTGGGGAGCTGAAGATCAGGCAGCACCGCCCAACAGGCGCTGCCCGACTAAGTAGGCCGGTAGGCGCAAAAAAGTGCGCACGTGTGTGCGCCAACGCGCACAGGCGCACGCAACCCCCCGCGCGCGCACCCCCAGATGCCAGCGCGCACAGCGGCACCCATGGAAGCACGCGAACAGGCGCTCGCGGGAACAGGCACGCCACCCCGCGCACCCGCGCGCACATCAGGGCCAGTCGGCACATGCACACAGGAGCACGCACGGGAAAGCGCGCGCCGGCGCGTGCCAGAGCAGCCAGCAAGGCGTCCAGCAGGGTAACCTCTCTGACAGTGCCCCCTTCTTAAGGGCAGACTCCGGATTTGGAGGCATGCGAGTCCTTGAATGCTTGTAGCAGTTCACCGTCGTGTAGGTTGTTTTCAGGCTCCCACGAATTGTCTTCGGGACCATACCCTTTCCATTTAATATGGAACTGGGTTTGATTGTGCCGTCTTCTACAATCTAAGATTGCTTCCACCTCAAATTCTAGCTGTCCTCAGGTACTCCAAGTTTTTATGATCGGTGTACACCAGAACAGGATGTGCGGCACCCTCCAGTAGATAACGCCATTCCTCCAATGCTACTTTGATGGCCAAAAGTTCCCGATCTCCCACGTCGTAGTTTCTTTCCGAAGGTGAAAGTTTACGGGAGAAGAAACCCACAGGGTAAAGGAGGGCCTTGGCACCCTGCCGTTGGGAGAGTACGGCTCCCACCGCAATCTCAGAGGCGTCGACTTCCAGAACGAAGGGTAAAGATGGGTTTGGGTGCTTGAGAATGGTAGCCGAGGTGAATAGTTCCTTGAGCTTCTCAAAGGCCAATTGTGCCTTAGGGGTCCAGCAGAATCGGGTCCCTTGTTTGGTTAGCTCGGTAATGGGAGCAATTATGGAGGAGAATCCCTTGATGAACTTCCTATAGAAATTGGCAAAACCAATAAAGCGCTGTACCCCTTTCTTGTCTGCTGGTGCAGGCCAGTCCAGGATTGCAGATACCTTCTCAGGATCCATTCTGATGCCCTCGGCCGAAATGACTAAGCCCAAGAATTGCACACACTGGATTTCAAATTCGCATTTCTCAGGTTTGGCGTAAAGCCCATGTTGTCTCAGACGGGTAAGTACGCTTCGGACATGCCTGCGATGATCGGCCAATGAGGCGGAAAAAACGAGGATATCCTCTAAGTAGACGATGACGTACAGGTCCAGGTAGTCGTGGAAAATATAGTTGACGAAGTGCTGGAATGTCGCTTGACTAGGGAAGCCAGATAACTTGCTATCCCACCAAAAGACATACAACAAACATACCTGAAATAACGAGGACACCTGGTGGGTAAAAAATGGCCTTGCGGCCTTTTATTAACAAAATATAGAATAAACGTATTAATAAATATTTTCAACATAAAATATTCAACCATAAAAATCTTCAAAAATATACAACTGTAAACAATGAACGGATCCTAGTCCCTGACGACCCCATCTTAAATTTTAGTTGAGCCTGCAGTCCCTGTTCTAGGCGTTACGCCAACTTGACCACAGACCCCCAACTTTTTGACAGTTACTGACTGCCATTAGAGCCAAAAGGACTCCATCTCAGGGATGGGTCCCAACTTTAAACCAATATTCTATATATATTAGATATATAGCCATAAACTGTCGCCAAGGACCCACGCCTGATCAACACTTCTGATAGCCTTAAAACACTAAAAATAGGGAGGGAGGGCGGGAAATTCCCTATCTCCTGCTGACCCCTCGACGAACTGGTGACTCCACCCTGAACCTGCAAACCTTTATACTGCTCCACCCCTTCAACACCCGTCCAATAAGGTAAGTGCAGAAACAACTTTCCTTAAGGAAAACAAATCCTTAACCCTTACCCTGCTACAGTTCCTTGCACCCTGTCATGTGTGTACTGTGCCTACGCTGCGCTTCTGCTGCGTACATGTCTGGAGCATTGCACAGGCCAAAGGGCATAACAAGGTACTCGTAATGCCCGAATCAAGTACGAAAGGCCGTCTTCCATTCATCCCCTTTCCGGATGCGAATTAAGTTGTAAGCTCCGCGAAGATCCAACTTTGTAAAGATTGTCGCTGTCCCCAGCCTTTGGAAGAGTTCTGGTACCAGTGGTAGGGGGTATCTGTTTTTAATAGTAATCTAATTTAGCTCCAGGTAATCAATGCAGGGGCATAAGGAATGATCCTTCTTCTCGACAAAGAAGATGCCCTCACCGGCCGGAGAAGTAGAAGGGCGAATGAACCCTTTCGCCAGATTCTCGTCTATATAGTCCTTTAGGGTGCCCAACTCCTGCTTAGTTAACGGGAAGATTCTTCCAAAGGGAACTTCCGTTCCGGGTAGCAGTTCTATTGGGCAGTCATACGGCCTATGTGGGAGCAGAGTCTCTGCCCCTTTCTTGCTGAATACATCTAGAAAATCCTGGTAAGGTTCAGGGATGGATTGGCGGAGTTCAATATCTGAGTCCATACAAAGGAGCGGAGATGACTTGCCAGATGTTCCACATAGACAGTTCCGACTACAGTATTCAGAGGGGAACTGGATTTCACCCGTGGTCCAGTCGATGCTGGGGTTGTGGGCCCGCAACCAGGGCATTCCTAATATGATTGGTAAAAGAAGGGACGAGATGGCATCCAAGCGTAAAAGTTCCTGATGCTGGGAACTAGGCACTAGGTACTGAGCAGGAGTAAGAGCAGGCAGGGTTCAGCAACGTACAGGCAGCGAGGTACAGAGGAGTAGGCAGAAGCGAAGTCAGAACAGGCCGTGGTCGGAGGCAGGCAGAAGTCCAGGGAGTCCAAAGGCAAGCCGGGTCGTCAGGGGGATCAGAATACGGATACAGGTACTGGAGCAAGGTTACTGGGGAGCTGAAGATCAGGCAGCACCGGCCAACAGGCGCTGCCCGACTAAGTTGCACAGGCGCACGCATTCCCCCGCGCGCACACCCCCGGACCGAGCGCGCACAGCGGCACTCATGGAAGCACGCGAACAGGCGCTCGTGGAACAGGCATGCCACCTCGCACCCGCGCGTCCGCGCACCCGTGCGCACATCAGGGCCAGCCGGCACATGCACACCAGCGCCCACAAGAGCATGCACGGGAACGCGCGAGCCAACGCGCATCGGCGCGCGCCAGAGCGGCCAGCAAGACGTCCAGCAGGGTAACCTCTCTGACAGTATCTCACAAAAGTGAATACACCCCTCAAAATAACTCTACACACAGCCATTAATGTCTAAACCGCTGGCAAAAAAGTGAGTATACCCCTAAGTGAAAATGTCCAAATTGGGCCTAAAGTGTCAATATTTTGTGTGGCCACCATTATTTATGGCAGTGCTGGAAAATAATGGTGGCCACACAAAATATTGACACTTTGGGCCCAATGTGGACATTTTCACTTAGGGGTGTACTCACTTTTGTTGCCAGCGGTTTAAGGTTGAATATATTTTTATTAAAGTTTCAAACATACAAAATATATGCATATCTTCAGTATGAACAATTCCATAAAGCTTAAACTTGTAAACAGTTTCATCAAGGGGAAGAGAGGGGGACGGAGGGTGGGGAGGGGGGGGGAGGAGTGGAAAGGGAGGGGTATAGTGGGAGGGAGGAGGAGGGAAAGCATAAAGGAGTTATTGCTTTACGTTTTAAAGTGCATGAACATCGCATTCAACTGTAACCAGCAGGTGCAACTTGGGCACAGGGGTCATCAATCTATTTGTTTGTCTCTGTGTGGCGTCGTCTCTCAATGGACGCCACCCAGAGCACTGTCGACATAATTATCTCTGTGCCTCTTAAGTAATAGGGGAGGAGGGGGCATGGTAGCTTCGGGCAAGAAGGAGAGAGAGGGAGAGGAAAAGAGAAGGGAAAGAAGAGTGGGGAGGGAGGGGGAGGGCAGCTCATTTAACACGTCCCTGCGAAAGGGAAGTCTGGGTTACTTTTCGGCTATTGTAAGGGTACCGGGAGAAGTTCAGTTCTGTAGGTTGTCTAGGAACCTACTCGAGGTCGAGTGGTGTCTCCATATAGACCATAAGGTGTTAAATTTATCATAGGTGTCATCCGTTTTGGCTTGTAGCTCCTCCATCAGCATCATATCGTTTAGGATGCTCACCCAACCTGACATAGGGGGAATGGAGTCTTTTTTCCAATATAGGGATATGTTGTGTCTAGCTGCTGAAAGCATAAATCTCAGGAGGCATTTTTTTTGTGCTTGGATTGCGCCTGGTATGATGGATAAAAGAGCGATCAGGGGTGTGGGGGATAGGGAAGACTGGTACATATCATTGTATACCTCAAATATTTTGTCCCAGAATGGGCGTACCTTGGTGCATCCCCACCATGTGTGGATGTAGGATCCCTCTCCTCCGTGGCACCTCCAGCAGACGTCTGTAGAACTGGGGAACATCCTGTGCACCGAGGTAGGAACTCTGTACCACCTAGATATCAGTTTATAGTTTTTCTCTTGTGTGAAACCTGATCTAGATGCCTGGTGTGTGTGGATAAAGGATGTGTTCCATTGGGTCGGTGATATGTCTATTCCTAAATCTCTAGCCCATTTTTGGGTGTATGTTGGTGGCGCTTTATTGAGATGTAGTAGAATATCCTTGTATATGAGCGATAAGGTGTGTCTGGGGGTCTGAGAGAGATTACATAGTTCCTCAAAGTTAGTGAGCTGCCTGTGGACTTGACCTGACATATGTAGTGATCTACTTAGGTGATTCAGTGATATCATAGAAAGCCAGTCAATATCGTTGGGGGTTCGTGTGTCCTCGGTCGGTCTGCATTGGCCTGTGGAGGGGTGGACAAATTTATTAGCCGTAGGCCACTGTTCCCGCGTATAAGATCCCCAATGTTTTCTAGAGAGAGTGGTAGGTAAGGCAGCGTTGTCGAATAGTGAGGAGAGAGGACTGGGATCTGAGGAGAGGGCTAGTTTGCTGGCTTGATTATACCACAGGGTGAGGACCGCTGTGGTCAGCGGGGAAATCCCTTGGATGGTGCGGAATTTGGTGTTGTGTCCCCACAAAAGGGCCCTCAGATCAATTTGGGCCATATCCTGTTCTGTGGAGGATGAGGGCTTAAGTAGAGGTCTAGGGAACCATTCAAGTAGTCTGGAGAATAGGGAGGAGGAGTGGTATGTCTGGAAGTCTGGTAGTCCCAAACCTCCTTTGTCTCTGGGGGCACACAGGAGTTTATGTTTGAGTCTGGGGGGTCGATGTAGCCAGATGAATTTCCCTACGATGGAGCGGAGAGATAGAAAGAAAGCTTTGGGAAGGATAATGGGAAGTGTCTGGAATAGGTATAATGTTTTAGGGAGGACGTCCATTTTAATAACATTCATTCTACCCCACCACGAGAGTTTGAGGTTGTGCCATGATTCCAGGGAACGCCTAATCGAAGTCAGTAGAGGGCTGAAATTTAGAGGGGAGATGTCATGTATTTCTCTGGGGATCTCTGTGCCTAAGTATTTGACGGATCGTGATTGCCATCTAAAGGGGAATCGTGCACGTATGTCTTCTAGCTGTCCCGGGGGTAGGGAGATGTTCAGGGCTTCTGTTTTGGAAATGTTTAGCTTAAAGTTACTGTATGTGCCGAATTTGTCGAGTTCGGTTAGGATGGCTGGTATGCTGATATGTGGATGGGTAACATATAACAGAAGGTCATCTGCATAAAGAGACAGTTTCCGGGGGGCTGAGGGGGTGGGTATACCGTGTATGGAGTTGTTTTGGCGTATAGCTTGCGCTAGGTGTTCTACCGTGATTGCAAACAAGAGAGGGGAAAGAGGGCAACCCTGTCTCGTTCCGTTTGCGATGTTGAAGGACTCTGAGGTTTCCCCATTAACGGACACTTTTGCTGAGGGGCGCGAGTACAGAGACATAATCTTAGAGATCATTTTTGGACCTAATCCTATTTGCTGCAGCGATGCTCGTAATGCCGCGTACACTCGTGCGGACTTTTGCCGGCGGACATAGTCCAGCGGACAATCCCGCCGGACTTTCCAGCTGGGTCCGCTGGACTTTCCGAGCGTGTGGACTTGCCCACACACGTGCGGACTTGCCCACACACGCACGGACTTCTCCGGCGGATAATCCGCCGGCCAAAGTCCGCGGGACTTTTGAAAATGAACGGACTTGCCCCTCATCGGCAAGTCCGTTCATTTAGCACGTGACTTCAGGTTACGTAGCTAGCGTAGGCAGTAAATGCCGCCGCGCTAGCTCCGTAAGCTGGCATGGATTTAAAGGGACTCCCCACGCCGAAAAAACGGCGTGGGGGTCCCCCCCAAATCCACGTCAGACCCTTATCCGAGCACGCAGCCTGGCAGGCCAGGAAAGGGGTGGGGACGAACGAGCGCCCCCCCCTCCTGAGCCGTACCAGGCCGCGTGCCCTCAACATGGGGGGTGCCCTGGGGAAAGGGGGGCCGTGCGGCCCCCCCACCCCAAGGCACCTTGTCCCCATGTTGATGAGGACAAGGGCCTCTTCCCGACAACCCTGGCCGTTGGTTGTCGGGGTCTGCGGGCGGGGGCTTATCGGAATCTGAGAGACCCCTTTAATAAGGGGGCCCCCAGATACCTGGCCCCCCACCCTATGTGAATGAGTATGGGGTACGATGTACCCCTACCCATTCACCTAAGGTGTAAAATGTAAAGTAAAAAAAAAACACCCACACTTTTGAAAAAATAGTTTATTGCACTGCTCCGGGGGTCTTCTTCCGTCTTGGGGGTCTTCTCGCCGGACTCCCCCGCCATTTACCAAGCTCTTTTACCGAGCGGGGGAAGTCCGGCTACCTTCTTCGTTGTCGCCGCCGTCTGGGGGTCTCGATCCGCCTTCGGGGGTCTTCCGGGGGTCTCTTCTGTTCTTGCGGCGGTCGTCGTCTTCCGCGCCGCCGGCGCCTTGTCCTTCTTCTTGTCCTTCTCCTTCTTCTTGTTCTTGTTCTTCTTCTTGTTGTTCTTCTTCTTCTTCTTCTTCTTCTTCTTCCGATGTTGACCCGACGCTCTCTCTGCCCGTAATGCCTGTGCCGCTCTGCGCTAGGACTTATATAGGGGCATGGAGACAGGGTCACATGTTCATGTCACATGGTGACCCCGCCCCCTTGCGATGTCACAGTCCCAGCATCCTCCGGGACTGTGACAACACAAGGGGGCGGGGTCACCATGTGACATGAACATGTGACCCTGTCTCCATGCCCCTATATAAGTCCCAGCGCAGAGCGGCACAGGCATTCCGGGCAGAGAGAGCGTCGGGTCAACATCGGAAGAAGAAGAAGAAGAAGAAGAAGAACAAGAACAAGAACAAGAACAAGAACAAGAAGAAGGAGAAGGACAAGAAGAAGGACAAGGCGCCGGCGGCGCGGAAGACGACGACCGCCGCAAGAACAGAAGAGACCCCCGGAAGACCCCCGAAGGCGGATCGAGACCCCCAGACGGCGGCGACGACGAAGAAGGTAGCCGGACTTCCCCCGCTCGGTAAAAGAGCTTGGTAAATGGCGGGGGAGTCCGGCGAGAAGACCCCCAAGACGGAAGAAGACCCCCGGAGCAGTGCAATAAACTATTTTTTCAAAAGTGTGGGTGTTTTTTTTACTTTACATTTTACACCTTAGGTGAATGGGTAGGGGTACATCGTACCCCATACTCATTCACATAGGGTGGGGGGCCGGTATCTGGGGGCCCCCTTATTAAAGGGGTCTCTCAGATTCCGATAAGCCCCCGCCCGCAGACCCCGACAACCAACGGCCAGGGTTGTCGGGAAGAGGCCCTTGTCCTCATCAACATGGGGACAAGGTGCTTTGGGGTGGGGGGGCCGCACGGCCCCCCTTTCCCCAGGGCACCCCCCATGTTGAGGGCACGCGGCCTGGTACGGCTCAGGAGGGGGGGGGCGCTCGTTCGTCCCCACCCCTTTCCTGGCCTGCCAGGCTGCGTGCTCGGATAAGGGTCTGACGTGGATTTGGGGGGGACCCCCACGCCGTTTTTTTCGGCGTGGGGATTCCCTTTAAATCCATGACAGGTGACGGAGCTAGCGCGGCGGCATTTACTGCCTACGCTAGCTACGTACCTGAAGTTACGTTCGAAATGAACGGACTGCTCCGTGTGTGGGCAAGTCCGTTCATTTTCAAAAGTCCCGCGGACTTGCCTACTAACGGCGGGATTGTCCGCTGGACTGCCAAGTCCAGCGGATAATTTTAAAACCAAACTTAAAACTTTGGTCCGCCGGACTTTGGCGCCAAAAAGTCGCCGGCGCCCACACACGAGGGGATTATCCGCTGGACCTCAGTCCAGCGGATAATCCCGCGGGATTGTCCCTTCGTGTGTACGCGGCATAAGAATGACCAACTGACCCTATCGAACGCCTTTTCGGCGTCACATGCTAGTAAACATGTCTTTATGTTGTGATATTTGGCGTATGAGATAAGATGTAGAGTTTTGGTGGTGTTGTCTCTGGCCTCGCGTCCTGGTATGAACCCTACTTGGTCGCTGTGTATTATGTCTGGTAGGAGGGGGAGATGCGAGTGGCTAAGATTTTGGAGTATATCTTCAGGTCTACATTCAGTAGGGAGATAGCTACTACACTGTGTGTGATCTTTTCCTGGTTTAGGGATTACCACTATTTGGGCCTGGAGAAGTTGCTGAGATAGGGGGTGGGAGTCATCTATCTCATTAAATGCTTTTGTCATGATTGGGGCTAGTTGTGCGAATTTCTTGTAGAATAAGGGGGTGTATCCGTCAGGGCCTGGGCTTTTACCTATTTTAAGGCCTTTGATTGTCGTCAGAAATTCCGTAGTGGTGATAGATTGTTCTAGGGCTTCCACGTCGGGAGGGGGGATTGAGGGGAGGGCCGTGTCCTGTATGTATTGCAATAGATCATCTGTGGAGGAGGGGGATGAGTCTTGGGGAGACGGGAGGTTGTATAGGGAGGAGTAATAGTCTCGGAACTCAGAGACTATCTCAGAGTTTTTGGATTTTTTCTGTTGAGAGGAAGACATAATGTGGTTAATGGATTGTCGTTGTTGTCTGGGATGTATGATACGCGCCAGGTGTTTTCCACACTTGTTCGCTTGAGTGTAATGTATGTGGCGTCCTTTGTTACAGGCTGCCAGAGCTCTCTCAGAGAAGATCTGAAGTAGATCTCTGCGAGCGTTCGAGAGTTCCGTCAGGGTCTTTGCGTCCATTGTGCGTTTGTGCTGGGCCTCTAAAGCTGTTATTTGTGTGAACAAACGGCTTATGTTTTCTGTGCGGATTTTTTTCAGTCTGGAGCCGTGTTGAATTAGGACCCCCCTTAGGACACATTTCAGTGTCTCCCACTTGTTCAGATCAGAGGTCTCGTCCTGTGCATGGTTTCGAGTGAAGTCTGTGATTGCTTGCGATAGGTCGGCCAAGCACACTGTATCGGTAAGGAGATTATCATTAAGTCTCCAGGAGGAACGGCGATTAGTGCTCGGTAGTTTCCCTAACGTCATGTGAACTGGGGCATGGTCTGACCATAATTTTGTGCCTATCTCACAGTCAGGGTCGAGGTCCAGTAGCGTCTGTAATAGTAGCATGTAGTCTATTCTGCTGTATGATTTGTGGGCTGGGGAGTAGTAAGTGTAATCTCTCTCAGTTAGATGTGTGAATCTCCAGATGTCCACCAGGGACAAATCTTTCAGTGTGTTGCGAATGTTTGTCAGTGATGATGGTGGTATGTGCGACTTACTTGTGGAAGAGTCCATCCTCGGTACCAGGGGAACGTTGAGATCACCTCCTAGGACCAGGTTAGGTGTTCCGAAGTTTTTCAGCCGGGAAGCCATGGAGGAGAGGAATCCATGTTGGTTCTGGTTAGGGAGATAGATATTAGCAACCGTTAGTACAGTTTGTAAGAATCGTAGTTTCAAAAATATGTACCTGCCTTTAGGATCAATACAACTATCCAAGACCTCAGGAGCAAAGGAGTTGTGGAAGGCTATCGAGACCCCCTTAGTTTTGGCTGAGGGGTTGGTACTGTGGAACCATGTCGTGAATCGTTTGTCTGGTAGTGGAGGGATTTTGTCGGTCTTGAAGTGCGTCTCCTGAAGCATTAGGATATGGGTTTTGGCTCTATGGAAGTGATGTAAAATCTGTCTGCGTTTTTCAGGGATATTAAGCCCCCTGCAGTTGAGGGAGGAAATTTTTATCCCTAGGTGGCCAGTCATGGTGGAGGGGGGTTAGTGGGCGAGAGTCTGTATTATATGGAGCTGTTGTGGGGGTTGGGAAAGGAGGGGTATAGAGGGGAAAGGAGGAGGTAGGGAGGGAAAGGGGGTTAGGGAGTCTAGCCCTTCAGGGCAGGGGGGGAGGGTAACGTGCACTGAGACGGGAGTAATTAAACCTTCTTTACGTGGGGTCGACACGTGTAAAACTGTGTCGCCTTTTTTTGAGAGTTAAACCGTAACAGCGTGTGAAGATGTTAGCTATAAAGCTAGGTGTTCTAGGCTTGTAGGGAAGCTACTCCCTCTAGTGTCCAGAGTCAAAAAGGGACTGTGGACACTACCAAGCAGATCCAAAAAAGGAAAAAAGAAAAACTTCACCGCAGAGTCAGTTAAGACTCTGCAAACCCTAACGTGGGGAACGAGGTTGGTCAGATATCCGGGGCTCCGCCCCACCTACAGAAAGATACCTGAAATTGTCATAACATAGGCACACAGCAATAACATTATGTACTTATAAGCACCAAATTTTCCTTTTTTTTCCCTCTTCCCTTTCCAAAATTAACCTGTGAACTGGTCGGCTGGAAGGGAGGTCTCAAATTTTCACTCTTAACAGGTTAAAGCATTTACATTCTACTCCTCCTATAACTGAGGTAGTTTCAACTGTTAATAACAGCTCTGTGGTATGCAGAAAAAATTAACATAATAGGGGAGGTCCCAGCCGGGGTATCCCACAGTGCTAGAGCATAACCAGAGGGTTGTGAAAAACTATATTGCTCAACATGAGAAGCATTTAGAGGAACCCTCTTTGGGTCTTGTATATGGTAAGAAAGGGGAGAAGGAGGCGAGGCGAGATAAGAGGAGAAAACAAAAGGAGAAAAAACAAAGAGGGTGAGAGACAAGGCAGATGTCTCCCATCATAGGCTTTCAGATGAGGGGTGGTTTGTCCGGCAGAATGAAGAGCGGCAGTTCATCTGTCAGGAATCTGGGTTGTTGGGCGGTCTGCGCTGGCAGGATCAAAGCTGGTCACCCTGGTGGGTAGGTGGAGGTGTTCGATCTGTTTCTTTTTTTCTTGGTGTTTCTATCCCATCCGGGAGGTTTGGAGAAGCCTGGTGTTGTTGCTTGTAGGGGCCAATCTGGGATTCTGATTTGTGGGAGTTAAAGGTCCCTAGAAAGTTAGGTAGGTCCCCTAGGGTGCAGAATGTTGCAGATTTGCCATCGTGAGATGCGAAGAGATGGAAGGGGAAACCCCACCTGTATTTTATCTGCTTGGTGTGTAGTGCGTCCGTCACTGGTTTCAGGGCTTTCCTCATTAGTAATGTCTGTTTGGATAAGTCCGTCAGGAGCATTATAGGGGAGCCATTAAACAGGATAGATTCCTGGTTGCGAGCAGCCTGCATTATCTCGGCCTTGATGTTGAAGAAATGTATACGGCAGATTATGTCCCGGGGATATGCCGGGTTGGGGTTGCGGGGGCCGATGGATCTGTGGATTCTGTCGATCTCCTGGGGGTCGTCTTTGGGTTTGTTCAGAAGTTGATTGAACATGGCGGTTGCTGCTAGCGGCAGATCTTTGTTTTCAACCGATTCTGGAACTCCACGTATGCGGATGTTGTTGCGGCGGCTTCTGTTCTCTTGGTCGTCTAAACCATAGAATAATTGCTGTATCTGTATCGTATGCTGTTGGAGGATGTCATCATGCTCCATTATTCTGGTCATATTTTCCTCCACAGCCCCTTCAATGTCCTCAAAGCGCTGTCCTATGTCGTGGCGTAGATCTGTTATTTCTCGCTTGTAAGATCTCTCTAGCCTGCTGATGTAGGCCTCAATGTCCCCCTTTGTAGGAAGAGCCTTTATGTAGCTCTCCATGTCCCACTGTCCCTGTCTGCCATATGCTGGGGGAGAGGGGCTCCTCGAGCGGTGGGGACTTCTGGGGCTGTGGGGGCTCCTATGCCCTGTGTGGGTGGTGTGCTCCAGTCCCGGGGATCTGGGAGGGGAGGGGGGCTGAAGAGGCTGTCGCCATCTTGGAGGCCGGCGCGGCCTTGCTGGAAGTTCCCCTCGGCGTGAAGTAAGTGCCGATCTCGGCGTTTTTTGTGGGTCCCGAGGTGCGGGGGGTGTTGCTGCCTCCTCTCCTGCTCATATGGAGAGCCGATGGTGCTGCCTGCGGTCTCGCTGTGTGCCGTTTTAGGCGGAGGGAGCGGGAGCTGAGCTCTCAAGCGTCCGTCTCCTCCATGCGCCAAGCCACGCCCCTGTTGCCAGCGGTTTAGACATTAATGGCCGTGTGCTGAGTTATTTTGAGGGGGACAGTAAATTTACACTGTTATACAAGCTGTACACTATACTACTTTACATTGTAGCAAAGTGTAATTTCTTCAGTGTTGTCACATGAAAATATATAATGGAATATTTACAAAAATGTCATGGGTTTACTCACTTTTGGCAGATACTGTATATACACATACACACACAGTATAAACTGTCATGATTAAAAACATAAAAAACTATTGCTAAGCTTCTTGTAAATAAATAACTATTAAAACCCTATACTACACTCATAAACCCATAATTTATTCACAATAGAAAATATAAAACACATAAAATATTTAAACTGAGAAAATGTGCCATTTAAAAAAAAAAAAAAAGGTAATTGTGAAGTGAATTGCTGCAACACATCTCAGAAAAGTTGTGACAAGGCCATGTTTCCCATGGTGTAGCATCCCCACTTCTTTTAACAACACTCTGTAATCGTTTGGGAACCAGTTGTTGGGAGAGGAATGTTGTCTCATTGCCTGCTCAACAGTCCTGGGTCATCTTTGGTATATATTTTGTTTCAAGATGTGGCATATATTTTCAATTGGTAAAAGGTCTATTCTGCTGGCAGGTGAATTGAGCACCCAGACTCTTCTACTATGAAGCCATGCTGTTGTCCTAGATCCAGTATGTGGTTTAGCATTGTCCTGTTAATATATGCAAGGCCTTCCCTGATAACAACATCTGGATGGGAGCATATGCTGCTCTAAAACCTGGATATATCTTTCAGCATTGATGGTGCCTTTGCAGATGTGCAAGCTGCCCATGGTACCGGAGTCAGGACTTTGTATAATGTATTCTTATTAAAACAAAGCACTATAAAACACCAGAATTGGATCAAAAAAGGCTGCAGTTTTATTATAGGCTTAATAATAACAACTTGTATATCTTTAAATATATATAATGTATAATAATATCAATTATATTTATCTTTACATATCCATACCAATAAAATTATTATTAATAATAATAATAACCTAGCTATCAAAGCTCAGGTTAAAAACTCATTCATTCACACCCCCCACCTTCAGTGCGGCCAATTCGATACAAGTATGTAAGTCCAAATTAAAAAGGTCTAAAGCAACGTCCAACAAATGAGTACCATCTGTCCTAAAAAATCCTGGGATGCCACCTTCTAGATCAACATGTCTAAAAGACAGTACATGTAAGGAAATCATAAATTTGGCTACTCCTGTTAAGTATTTTTTTTTTTTTTTAAATGCCTAACCTCATTTAAAGCTAGCCAAATCAATTGTGGAACATTCTCCAAATAAACTAAGATTGCTTCTGGAAAAACAGAAAAATCTGACTTAATCTGTGCAATAAGATCAAAGGTTTTGCTATATGTCCAATATCATTGCCAGCTAAATGCAAAACAATGATATTAGAAGGCCAAGAGAAATATAACAATGATAAAGTTTCCCTCAAATCCCCTTCTTCCATACCACCAAATGCAAAAGTCTGATAAGGGCAGACCCAAATTAGAGCCATAAATCCCCCGGAAAGCACCATGGTGAGACCAAAATATATACGAATGTCCAATAACCCAAACATTGTATTTCACACCTGCAAAGGTTAAAAGGAAAAATTAGGGCGTACATAGCACAAATAAAAATCCTATTTCCACCCAGCAATATTTTTTATATCATCACTAGATAATCCTAACTTGTCCGCCTCCTTAGCAGCGCCGATTCTGAACGAGTGCGATGAAATACGAATGTGGCCGAGCTGCAGAAAATCCAAACATTTTTTCAGTACATATTGAAACTGAAACATAGTCAAAGTCAAAGAATAGTGTAAAAATAAATGCCCAAAAATTCATTTCCCAACCAACAAAAACTGTCGAAGCAAAGAAACAGCACATATAAGTGGATTAGAAATTCTACCCACTTTAATCCAACGACCTCTACCCAATTGATCTTTTTTGCTGCGTCAGAGTAAAATCTGCACATAATCAGGACCCATTAACAAATCCTAAAACAACAATCCGCCGTATCCATAGCAGTACGTGGAACTAGTTCTGACACCCTGAATGCCCCAAAAAAACACAGGCTAAACGCAGCTTTGAACAACATCTATTTGTATGGAGAATAACATATCGATTTAGTAGCTAAACATAAACAGCTCAAAAAGATCAGAGGTAATAGGTAGTCTACGATCAGCTTCACAATTACCCTTGCAATAACCTTTTAGCGTTTGTTCACCGAAAAAAAAAACCTCTGACAAGGAAAACCTCTTAAAAAAAGAAAAGAAACGCCACATAACGTTTTTTGAATATGGGAACAAGAATAGTTACACGACAACAAGAAATTTAAAAATGCCAAAACTAAACTCTCTGAGAAGTTAACAAATAATCTATTAGAACATTCCAAAAAACAATACCACAGAGACCACGTGGCTTCGTAACTCGCACACGTGTTTGGAGAGATTGAATTCCGAACAGCCGAACTTATGAACCTCAGGTTCCATAAGAAATTCGGGCAATGGATACCATCCTGGTCTGTTTCCGGCACCAAAGTACGAAACCGATCCAACTGCAAATGTGATAAAGCGTCAGCCATAATGTGGAAATCACCAGGAACATATTTAGCTTTCAACCAAATATTTAGTGATAAACATTTAAAAACGAAGTGACGTAACAAGGCAATCACCGGTAAAGACTTTGAAGACAAACAACTAATGACGTACAGTGGGTGCCGCCGCTATTGTGTCAATTTCGCTCCTCCCGCTCGCCGCCCCCAATACATTCCTATGGATGCGCGGCATCTCGTGGGGGCGGCGTGGGAGACCAAATATATTAGAACAGAGCAGGACAAAAAAATCTTATTTAATTTTATTAACAACTTAATAAAATGAAAAGACCGGTCAGCAACCTTGGATGATGGCTCTTTTCTTGTTTAATCCCCCCCCTTCTCTTTTTTTCTAATATATTCCCTCTCCCCGTCCCTTTCTCTCCCCTCCCTTTCCTCCCCTCCTCTTTCTTTTTTTTTTCCTTTCCCTTCCCCTTTCCCTCCCCCCCACCCCGAAGATAAAATAAAATAGAATAAAATCAAATAAGAACTTCCAATTAGTCTTGAAGCGATTGGTCAAAAAAAAAAAATGTAAATAATTTTTTTTTTTTTTTTTATATTAAAACAACAAAAAAAAATTATAATATGTGGGGGGAAAGGGGAATTAAATAAATGTGAACATAGCATTAACCACTTGCCACCCAGGCCAATTCTGACATTTCTCTCCTACATGTAAAAATCATCATTTTTTGCTAGAAAATTACATAGAACCCCCAAACATTATATATGTTTTTTTAGCAAAGACCCTAGAGAACACAATGGCGGTTTTTGCAACTTTTTATCTTGCACAGTATTTGCGCAGCAATTTTTCAAACGCGTTTTTTTGTGAAAAAAACAAAAAAACAGTAAAATTAGCCCAATGTTTTTGCATATTGTGAAAGATGAAGTTACGCCGAGTAACTGGATACCTAACATGTCACGCTTCAAAATAGCACACGCTTGTGGAATGGCGCCAAAGTTCGGTACTTAAAAATCCCCATAGGCGACGCTTGAAATTTTAACTGGTTACATGTTTTGAGTTACAGAGGAGGTCTAGGAAAAAAATTATTGTTCTCGCTCCAACGTTCGCGTCGATACCTCACATGTGTGGTTTGAACACCGTTTTCAATATCGGCGGGACTTACGTATGCGTTCGCTTCTGCGTGAGAGCACACAGGGACAGGGGCGCTTTTTTTTATTGTTAATTATACTTTCTTTTTTTTAGTTTGACACTTTTAAAAAAAAAAAAATAAAATGTGATCACTTTTATTACTATTACAAGGAATGTAAACATCCCTTGAAATAGGAATATGATATGACAGGTCCTCTTTACAGTGAGATATGGGGTCAATAAGACCCCACATCTCACCACTAGGCTGGAAAGCCTGAAATAAAATAGAAAAATAAACCGATCACGGCTTCCCAGCCGAGTCTGTGCCGTTTTTTGAATGCAGAGGCCGGGCGTGACATCATAACATCGCGCCCGGCCTCCGACGATCATAGAGACTCCAGCGCCACCTCAGCTGGGAAGCCGTGATCGTTTTTTTTTTTTTTCTATGATCAACATTCAGGGCTGGCGGATCCGTTCTCCGACTCTTGAAAAGATAATTTGTTTCTCCCTCTTGCTGCTGCTAGCAGATTCTCCTAATGCCGCGTACACACGTACGGACTTTTGCCGGCGGACCTAAGTCCAGCGAACAATCCGCTGGACTTTCCCGCTAGGTACGCCGGACTAAAAAGCGAACGGACTTGACCACACACGATCACGCAAAAAGTCCGGCGGTTCACGCGATGACGTACGCACGTACGACGGGACTAGAAAAAGGAAGCTCGAGATCCCAAACGACACCCTTTGGGCCCCGTCAGCTAATCTCGTGTATATCGCGTGTTAGTTGACGTTTGGTTAGAGACGATTCGCGCTTCTCAGACTTCTGCTTAATTCGTTCGCTTCTGCCGTTCAGTTTGTGCTTGTGAGGTTTGTATCTGGCTTTCAGTGCGTGTGGATCAGTTCCTACCTGTTCTCAGGCCGTTCTGGTCCGCTCGTTCCTGTTTTTCAGGTCGTTCTTCATAGGCCTTGCTGTTCTTCAGTGCGTTCTGTTAAGTTGTTTGTTTGATCAGCCGACCGTTTTGAAGCCATGGAGTGTGGACGTACTCGGGAACGAGTTCGTGCTGTGCAGGGGCTCGGTGTTGCGGTTAGCACCTTGGCACGAGCCCGGTCCATGAACAGGGTGAGGAGGAGTTCATGGACCAAGAATTGGTTGCGCCAGCGTGACCAATTCTCGCATATGCCTTTGCTCCGTGAGATCCGTGAGAATAATCCTGATGATTTCAGGAATTATCTCCGGATGACGGACCCCATTTTTCACCGTCTGTTGGCTTCGCTGTCCCCTTATATTAGCAGGCAGAATACCTGCATGCGGCAAGCCATCAGTGCGGAGCAGAGGCTAGTCGCCACGTTGCGTTACTTGGCGACGGGGAGAAGCTTGCAGGACCTCAAGTTCACGACAGGCATCTCCCCCCAGGCTCTGGGGCTCATTATTCCAGAGACCTGTTCTGCCATTATCCACGTCCTGCAGGAGGAATACATTAAGGTAAGTCTTCTCTTTTAAAATTACCTATGTCTTGTATGTTTGTTAATGTAGTGCATCAATGTCATCATTAGCTAATTACCATGATAGGACTATTCTATGAATGTCGCCTATTCCTTTTTTTTTTGGATTTTGTTTTTTTGTCTAGTATTTTATGTTTGACTTATCGAAATAGTTTTAAGAATGTATTATTTAGTGGGTCACATGCATATTTGCTTGCACCAACCTCCCCAGCATGGAAGCTTGGCCCCCTAAACACCCCTAGCCTAGTCACTTTCTTTGGTTAAAAATGTATATTACCAGCTCCATTGTACAGCTTTACTCACCCCCCCTTTCACCCCCCTTGACCCTCATTTTTAAATTGATTGCATGTGTTTTTGGTCAGCTTGTAATTATCCCCACCCCCCCACACACCCCCTGATAATTAATATCATGTGTTTTTGGTCAGCTTGTAATTATCCCCACCCCCCCCCCACCCCCTTATAATTAATATCATGTGTTTTTGGTCAGCTTGTAATTATCCCCACCCCCCCCACACCCCCTTATAATTAATATCATGTGTTTTTGGTCAGCTTGTAATTATCCCCACCCCCCCCACACCCCCTTATAATTAATATCATGTGTTTTTGGTCAGCTTGTAATTATCCCCACCCCCCCCACACCCCCTTATAATTAATATCATGTGTTTTTGGTCAGCTTGTAATTATCCCCACCCCCCCACACACCCCCTGATAATTAATATCATGTGTTTTTGGTCAGCTTGTAATTATCCCCACCCCCCCCCCCACACCCCCTTATAATTAATATCATGTGTTTTTGGTCAGCTTGTAATTATCCCCACCCCCCCCACACCCCTTATAATTAATATCATGTGTTTTTGGTCAGCTTGTAATTATCCCCACCCCCCCCACACCCCCTTATAATTAATATCATGTGTTTTTGGTCAGCTTGTAATTATCCCCACCCCCCCACACACCCCCTGATAATTAATATCATGTGTTTTTAGTCAGCTTGTAATTATCCCCACCCCCCCACACACACCTTTAATTAATTGCATGTGTATTGTGTGACCTTACCATTATTTACTCCCCACCCACATCCCCATTATTATCTTCTCTGGTCCATCAGAGGGGTCATCAATCAGAGATTTGTCCCTTTTATCCTTAATCTTTTGGCTTTATTTCAAGGATTTACAAAATAAATACATATGTTCTTCCAAATTGTTTTTTAATTTGTTGCATTTAGTTTGGTGTTTTGGCTGGTTTATAATTTCAATTGTATCTTTCTGTTTGACTTCACAGTGTCCCTCCACGCCACAGGAATGGCAGACTGTGGCTTCCCAGTTTGCTGCCCGTTGGGACTTTCCCAACTGCGGAGGGGCGATTGACGGCAAACACGTGCGAATTGTGCCCCCACCCCATTCGGGGTCATACTATTGGAATTATAAGGGGTTCCATAGTATCGTGTTGATGGCGGTGGTGTCGGCACACTATGAATTTCTGTATGTGGATGTGGGGAAAAACGGCCGGATGTCGGACGGAGGAGTCTTCAACCACACGGAGTTCGGTCATCGTCTCCAAACTGGTGGGCTGGAGCTGCCACCAGATGAAGATAATGTGGAGGGACTCCCGTTCGTCTTCATTGCCGACGAGGCGTTCGGTCTGGGTGACCATCTGATGAGGCCATTTCCCCAACGATCCCTCACCCCTGAGAGGAGGATTTTTAATTATCGGTTGGCCAGAGCAAGAAGGGTGGTGGAAAATGCCTTTGGTATTATGGCCAACCGTTTCAGATTGCTCCTTACATCGCTACATCTGGCAGAGTACAAACTCAATACTATTATTCTTGCATGCTGTGTCATGCACAATTATTTACGGAAACATTCAGGAACATACTCCTTACCAATTGGCCCTGAGGCCGGAGTGGAAGGCAACATGACAGGGCTGGATAATCGCCCTCTTGGTTCCGCACCACAATCAGCCCAGCAAGTGCGGGACCTTTATTTACAGTATTTTAATGGTAGGGGGGCCATTGAAATGGCAGCAGACCCTTAAACCATCTTTTTCATTTACAATGAATAAATACAGTTATTTATGTTTGAAATATTGGTCGTTTCGTATTGTTTGGCTTTTAATTTGGCCTGTTTTATATGTTGTCCTAGTGCACATCTTAATAGTGGCAAACTTGTTTAGCGTTTAGTAAATAAGCCCCTTTGTCAATGAACCACAACATGTTTTTGTCAAACTGGTAGTATTTAAAAAGAAGAAGCCACACATTTTTGAGTTTGTGCAAACATTATTTTTTTTATTATAGTGCACATCCAAAACTTTTTTTTTTTTTTTTTTTTTTTTTTTTTTTTTTTTTTTTGGTTGTTTTGGTATTTTTGGTTTTTTTTTTTTTTTGGAACATGAATTTTTTTTTTTTTTTTTTATGTTATCTTTTTGACATTTTTTTGGTGTTTTTCTCACAACATATTTTTTTTTTTTTTGGGATTGATTTTTTAAAACAAACATAAAAACATGTTTAAAATTTTTAAAAAATTTTGGCTTAGCATTTGAAATTATTTACACAATGTAAAAGTCCAGAACTTACAAAGTTCAACAGGTAACCCATGAACAGAAGAAGCCAAATTTTGAATATGCACACTAATTTAACTGGAAAATGGGTAATGTCAACATGTGCTATGTTCCATCATGGGGAATCAATGGACGTGTTTTGTGTGTGAAACCCCTTCCCTCTCACCTACTAGCATTAGGGGTTGCAAACACAAAATGCGTCCATTGAGATCCCCTGATGGCACATAGCACATGTTGACATACCGTGTGCATATTTAAAATTTGGCCTCTAAAATTAGTTAAACAGCGCTTCAAAAGGGGAATGAAGGACATGATTGATGTTAAGAAATGTAAAAGGGGTCTTTAGATTCTCCCCAAAACATCAATCATGTCCTTCATTCCCTGCTGCATGGTGGCCATCTCCTTCTGCATGTTTTCCAGCTGCAGATTCCAGGCCATGATCTGCCCAATAAGCCTGTGGGCACTGTCAGTGGTAAATGGCTCCGCAGCTTGTCGTTCCACAAACAGATCAGCATCACCTAAAAGTTGGGTAGAGAAAACACAAGAAAAAAAGTGTCAAAAACATGCAGACCTTAATTTATTAGCTCAATCTGTGTTCTGAGACACTCACTTGGTGGGGTGCAGATTTGATCGACTTCAACGACCTGTTCCGCCACATCCACGCGTGGGCTTGGGCTAACTGCCCAATTAGTCTGGTGAGGCCGGGAGGTCCTCGTAGGTTCGGACTGACGTCTGAGTCTTTTGCCCCCTATGGTAATGGAACACAAAAAGGTACACTTTTGAATCACACTGATATTTGAGTGCCAAAATAGGATTAGTAAACATTGTTTAAAAGTCTTGCCAATTATTAGCAGTTTGTTAGAAGATCCTACTTGAAGACAGAATTGAAATGTCTATCTAATGAAACTCCAATACTTAAAGCGCCCTTCAACCCTAAATTTGAACTTCCGCTCATTGGATCCCTGCACCCCTGTGGTGTCTTATTTTGAACGTTTTAGGGGGGATGGGTTGCAGATACCTGTGTAAGGCAGGTATTTGCACACACATCCGGCCCTAGACTCCCACAGAAGTATACGCCACATCCCGTCCCACCGTGCTGTCTGCTGGGACACACAGGGGTCCCCGAGCTCGCGCGGACCAGTCCTATTGCATTGCGCAACTGGCGCATGCCCAATAGTGACCCGGGAAGTGAAGCCGCAAACATTAATTTCATGATTGCAAGATCAGAGATTGTAGCTGCACCATCCAAGGGACAGGTGAGTGTACTTCTTTGAAAAGTCACCACCTACAGTATTTAGAGATGATGAGCATTTTTTGGGAATTGTGAGCATGAGACCCTGCTTAACATATTTATCCCCCCCCCCCAAAACAGCCTCTGGAGTCCCTGTGTAAGTTACCCCTAAAACCCTTACTACAGCAGTAATTGTATAGATAGTGACAATAATAAACAACCTTACAACTCCAACAACCCAAAGCCAGGTAAACTCAATAAACGTTATGAAGACAAACGGAACTTTCATCAAATATGCGCAAGTTTCAGGTACGAATGGTAATAACATCTGCGCAAGTTTCACGAACGAATGGTAATAACATCTGCGCAAGTTTCACGGACGAATGGTAATTACATCTGCGCAAGTTTCAGGTACGAATGGTAATAACATCTGCGCAAGTTTCACGGACGAATGGTAATTACATCTGCGCAAGTTTCAGGTACGAATGGTAATAACATCTGCGCAAGTTTCACGGACGAATGGTAATTACATCTGCGCAAGTTTCACGAACGAATGGTAATAACATCTGCGCAAGTTTCACGGACGAATGGTAATTACATCTGCGCAAGTTTCAGGTACGAATGGTAATAACATCTGCGCAAGTTTCACGAACGAATGGTAATAACATCTGCGCAAGTTTCAGGTACGAATGGTAATAACATCTGCGCAAGTTTCACGGACGAATGGTAATTACATCTGCGCAAGTTTCAGGTACGAATGGTAATAACATCTGCGCAAGTTTCACGGACGAATGGTAATTACATCTGCGCAAGTTTCACGAACGAATGGTAATAACATCTGCGCAAGATTAGACATATCAAGTATAACCATAGTAGCGCACGTGCTTGACTTACTTTTTTTGATGGCTTTTCGAATTCTCCTGTATTGATCGTGCTCCCTGGATTTGATGTCGGACCATCGTTTGCGCAGTTGATCCTTGCCCCTTCGTACGCCGAATTTCTGCTCCAGGGTGCTGACGATTGTAGTGAGAATCTTGTCCTTGCGCAAGTTGGGTCGAGGGTACGGGCCATTTTCCCCGTCGTAATCTTCCCTTTGGAGGATGTCCACCATCTCCACCATCTCTTCAAAGGCCATATTGGTGGCCTTATATCTGCTGCTGGATGCAGATGTGTTGGCTTCTTGGCTTTCCTCCGCGCTACTGGCTGAGAATGTGTCCGCCATATTCATGAATTAATTCACCAACAATGCAACGAGGGGAAGCGGGGCGGGGAATACTCGTCATGAGGAACGTCATGGGCGGGCGACGCGGAGGACGCAGGCGGACTTCGACGCGTGCGCAGTGTATATAAGGCTGTTTGAGGGGCCCACGTGTTGCCGAACGGAAGTAGCGAGCGCTCTGTACGAAGGTAAGTGTTTTCTAGGATGCATTACTGTGTTTTTTTTTGGGTTTTGGGCCAGCATTTTTTAAGGATATGTGTGTGTTGCTGCCTGTGTGTAGGGGTTGCTGCCTGTGTGGATGTGTTGCTGCCTGTGTGTAGGGGTTGCTGCCTGTGTGTAGGGGTTGCTGCCTGTGTGTAGGGGTTGCTGCCTGTGTGGATGTGTTGCTGCCTGTGTGTAGGGGTTGCTGCCTGTGTGTAGGGGTTGCTGCCTGTGTGTAGGGGTTGCTGCCTGTGTGTAGGGGTTGCTGCCTGTGTGTAGGGGTTGCTGCCTGTGTGTAGGGGTTGCTGCCTGTGTGGATGTGTTGCTGCCTGTGTGTAGGGGTTGCTGCCTGTGTGTAGGGGTTGCTGCCTGTGTGTAGGGGTTGCTGCCTGTGTGTAGGGGTTGCTGCCTGTGTGGATGTGTTGCTGCCTGTGTGTAGGGGTTGCTGCCTGTGTGTAGGGGTGCTGCCTGTGTGTAGGGGTTGCTGCCTGTGTGGATGTGTTGCTGCCTGTGTGTAGGGGTTGCTGCCTGTGTGTAGGGTTGCTGCCTGTGTGTAGGGGTTGCTGCCTGTGTGTAGGGGTTGCTGCCTGTGTGGATGTGTTGCTGCCTGTGTGTGGGTGTGTTGTGTAATGTTTGTTAAGAAAAACTGGTTGTGCGTTTTAAGTAACATTTGTGTTTTTGGTCTTTTGTATTGCCATTACTAACAAAACAGAAACAAACATGTCATCACCCCAGTTGAATCCATTCAAGGACCAGCAGTTCATGTCCGAATTCATTGCCCTGTACAGAAAAAATACCAACCTGTGGCAGCTCAAGAACCCTTTGTATGGCAATAGGGATGTCCGGAAGGCAACACTGGGGCCACTTGTGGCTTTTGTGAAGACTAAAGTCCCCAACGCAAACACCAAGTTTGTGGAAGCCAGAATTGCAAGTTTAAGGCACATGTACAAGCGGGAGCGCAAGAAGATTGAGGAATCAGTCAGATCAGGAGCAGCAGCAGAGAATGTTTATGTACCCAAGCTGTGGTACTACAACCAACTGACTTTTATAGGTGACCAGATGGAACCCAGGGAATCACTGTCGACTCTTCCCTCCACCCTTCCCTCCACTCTTCCCTCCACTCTTCCCTCCACCCCAGCTGAGGCTTCCACGGAAGGAGAAGACCCCTCCACCTTGGAGCAGGCTGATGCGCCCAGCTGGAGCCAGGTATATATTTAGTAGCCTAAATTGTGATTGTGTGAATATTAATGCTGTCAACGTTAAAATGTGAAACAATTAACACCCTGAACTCAGAATTGTGAAAAAAAACTGACAAAAATTATGCACACTTCTAAAAAGTGTTGGTGCAACATATCGATACATATATAGTGTATACATACATCCAGTAGTGGCAAAAAAAGCGTTAGACAACATTGGTGATCTGCTTGGAAAATGCAGGGGTCCAAATGATAGCCTTTTGGATCTTTTGGAAAATTTAGATGCTCGTTCCTAAGTTTACAATTGGATGATTGAGTAGGCCAGAAACCACAAAACAGGTGTTTGATTTTTGTTTTTATTTGCACACAGGATGAGCTGACCCAGGATGATGCCGGGACAAGTGGTATGGAGGAGGAGGAGGACATGCCCAGCGAGAGCCAGGAGGTGGCTGGGCCCAGCACGAGCCAGAGTGACAGCCAGACCCAATTAAGGAGTCTACCTCGACCCCTGCCCTTACCCCCAAGAAGGCCCAGGAGGATGACCATTGTGGAGGAGGAATCACTGGAACTGATTCGGAAGGCGAGTGCGATTCTCGACAAACCCCCCCTTCCAGAAGAGGGCTATGCCAGCTACGTGTCCAGCAGGTTGCTGGAAATGGAGAGGGGCCAACGGCACCTGTGTGAGGGCCTAATTTCTGAGGCAATTAGGGGGGGTTTGAGGGGTGAATTACGAGAATCCACCCGCCTGACCCATGAAGGCCCGACACCAACTTCTCCTCCTCCTCCTCCTCGTCTTCCTTCTCCTCCTCCTCCTCCTCCTCCTCCTCCTCCTACTCCTCCTCCTACCACAAGTCAGCCTCCAAGGAAGCGTGCAGGGAAGACTGCAGGGAAGAGTGCAGGGAAGCGTGGTGCGAAGAGTCGGAAGTGATTGCCTGGCTTCAGTCTGGTCTCACAGAAGACACAGGCTGTTGTAGTGCCACAGCTTGGGGACATAGATGTCATCTGCTGCTGTTCCTGGTCTGTCTGATTCCTGGTCAATCTTCTTGTGCTCCCTATATTGTATGAAATGTGCCCAAGCTTAATTTTTGGCTTCACAAACTTGGTGTCTGCCGTTGGGGCAAAAAGTCTTGACAAAATCTACAAGTGGCTCCAGTGTTGCCTTCCTATTTTGTTTTGCCTTGTTTGTTTTAACCAGAATAAATGGTCATTTAATTTTCATCAAATAATGATATACGTGCTTGTTATTCAAAAACATAGTTTCTTTAGGAGTAGGCAGGTACATGTCTAAACATTCATTTGACAATACAAGTGTAAAGTGCAACTTCAATGGAACTGCAAGTGCAGTCGCTGGAAAGGTGAGGTTTAACATCGGAATTAAGGGCAAGCTCTGCTGACTCCACAATTGTATCATGTGTAATAACTAATCCTTTTGATAACCAACAAATAATAAAAAAATATCTATATAGAGATATATGTACATATATAATATATAGATATATATATATATATATATATACAGTAAACCCCCCTCCATCGCTGGGGTTAGGTTCCGGACCCACCCGCGAAAAGTGAAAAACCGCGAAATAGAAAGACCCTATTTAAATACACCCTAGGCATGTTTTGTTAATTTTTTAATAGCATTTAAAGGTCTTTAAACACACTTTTATGCAATAGAAACACATTAAAGATAGAGAGAGAGATCAAGAGGATTTTTAAAACACAAAAATATTGTCTTAACTGTACAGTACAGTAAAAAATAGAGTACATAACTGCGAAAATGGCAAAATATTACCACAATATCAGTATAACAGGTCCTAATTAAAATACCGCGATATACCGGGACCGCAATAACTGAACCGCAATATAGCGGGGGTTTACTGTATATAATTTTATTTTTATACACGTATAGATCTATATATCTATATATATTTATATATATATATATATATATATGTAGATATCGATATATATTTTTTTGCGCTTATTGAGAAATATAGATATATTTTTCATTTGGTGATTTGGATATCTATATCTATATCTATATCTATATATATATATATATATATATATATATATATATATATATATATATATATATATATATATATATATATATATATATATATATATAACTTCACTAAAGAATGCTGAAGAAAAAACGTTCGGGAGTACTCTGCGTGAATATACAAGCAGCAAGGCAAAATCATTCTTCAAGTACGATACCATACAAATCCCGCTGTCAGAAAAAAAAAAAAAAAAAATTTCAACAGCGTGACGATTGTGCGAGCTTCAAAACGAAGGCTAGTTTTACCAGACCGAGCGAGTCCGTGACATAATAGCTACTGAGCATGCGTCCTTTTTGGTACGCCGGACCATACTACACACGACCGGATTATCCGCTGGACTGCCAAGTCCAGCGGATAATTTGAGAACAAAACCTGAAACTTTAGTCCGCCGTACTTTGGCCAAAAAAAGTCCGCCGGCGCCCACACACGAGTCCGCCGGCGCCCAGTCCAGCGGATAATCCCGCGGGATAGTCCCTTCGTGTGTACGCGGCATTAGTATGATAAACATGAAACTTCGCAACTTGAGTGGGGCGTGGTCTGGAGATGGCGGAGTAGAGAGACGCACACTCAAAGAGCTCCGACCCTCCGCTCGGCCACTCGGCAACTATTGCAGCCTTATTGCCCAGCAAGCCCAGCCGATAATGCAGTGATTGGCACTGGGATGAAGAAAAGAGAGAAGGAGCCGCAAAAACAGAAAGTACAGCCCGAAATCGAGCACTTCTTCCCCCACACACGAGCCGCTGCGATCTGGAGACAAGCAGCAGAGCCGCGTGTTACAGAAGTCAGCGGGGAGGATCGCGCAGAACACGTGGTGTTCAGCGAGGAGATCAGAGAATCAGTGCAGCGCGCCCTACCTGCTATACCGGCTGAACTCAACATGGATCGAGGAGCACAGAGCAAGATAGATGGACAACATGTAAGCCTCCCGAGACAGCAAGGAGGGAATACTCTGGCGCCTGGAGATCCGGACCTGAGAGCGCTCTACCGAAAGACTAAACGGTTAATGGCAAGATGGAAAAAAGAAATATGTTGCGCTACATATTTCTTTTTTCCATGTTCTGAAGTTTGCCTCAGAGCTTTGTTAAAAGTGCTAGAGAGGCAGGGGAATCTTGAGAAATAGACTGTAAGTCATTTGTTTGCGTTTGACTCACCAGGAGAAGTTATTTGTATAGGCTGGTGCTTCTGTGAGAGCGCTGAGGCTTTTGAGGAGGAAGATTTCAATGCCATTTTTAGCTGTGGCACGCACTTTGGTTTCTTTAATGGAGGGATTTTTGTTTTTGGTGCGGATGCTTCCCAACACCATAATTTTGCCCCAAACATTACCTCTGTGTTCCAGGGGTTATCCGGTGTGTTTCTGTGTGCCTGGGACCGGCGGTCTATGGTTATTAATTAGCTGTTCTCCTCACACATAGCGGAGCTCTAGCAGTGCATAACCGTTCCTGTCAGAGTCCGCGCATGGGCCCCCCGTTATGTAAATTTTCATTTAGTACAGGAGGCTCCACAGGTGTAATATCAATTCCCCCCATGGAGCAACACTCACTGCTGAACTAGTCTTTTTCGATTTTTAATAAAGAGTGTCTCACAGGAGCAGAACTCCTAGGCATCCGCACATTTGGCTTCTTCAAAACTCTAGGCGGTGACCGGGATTCGAACCTGCGAGGTCTCTTTGCTGAACGCCTAAGATCAGACTTCACCACTGCGCATGCGCCGGTTTCTAGCCTCGGAGATAGATGCCGACTTCGTCCCAAAGCCCCTTGATTGACAGTTGGAAGAGGCGGGTGCATAACCCTCGCAGACACGGAAGCTTGACCCGGGGGAGGAAGAAGCCCGGGGGGGGGGGGGGCGAACAGCTGGAATCACCTCAATGGCAAGGACAGAAGCCTGTGATCCCGCAGGCAACGACAAACACTGCCACATCCATTCTTCGCTGCCTTCCGAACCGGCTTGTTCCATCTACTGTTGCAGCATAGACTTTATCTTATCTTGACACGACCTTCTTTCATCCAGTACCATCTGTCGTTTGTATGACGCTGTCTTCTTGCTTTTATACCCTCCAGCATGAGTTGAGTACAGTTTATATTCAAATATAACTTTAAACATGACCAATCAAAAGTCTTTACATTTGACCTATTAAATTCCCTCTTTTATGCCTGACACGGTCCCATAGGTGGTCGTGGGGGAAGTTTTTTGCCCCACTTCCCACTTTTCATTCCTTGTGCACTAATGCATTCTCATACCATCAGAGATGCAAGCTTTTGAACTGAGCGCTGATAACAAGCTGAAAGGTTCCATAAAGAATGTTGAATTTCGATTAATCTGACCTCAAAATAGTTTTCCACTGCAACAGACCATTTTAAATGACCTTTGGCCCAGAGAAGACAGCGCAATTTCTGGATCAGTCAGACATAGCTTCTTTGTTGCAAGATAGAGCATTAAATTGCATTTTTGCATGGCACGGAGAAGTGTGTTCATGGACTGTAATTTTTGGAAGTATTTCTGGGTCCCTGCAGTGACGTCCATCAGAATGACAACAGAATTATGCCTGTTTTTAACCACTTCAGCCCCGGACCATTTGGCAGCCAAAGGACCAGAGGTCTTTTTTCAATTTCGCACTGCACTACTTTAACTGGTAATTGCGCGGTCATGCAATTTTGTAACCAAAACGAAATTTGCGTCCTTTTCTTCCCACAAATAGAGCTTTCTTTGATGGTATTTGATTGCCTCTGTGATTTTTATTTTTTGCGATATAAACGGAAAAAGAGCGAAAATTTTGAAAAAAAAAGAGATTTTCTACTTTTTGTTATAAAAAAAAATCTAATAAACTCAATTTTAGTCAAACATTTGGGCCAAAATGTATTCAGCCACATGTCTTTAGTAAAAAAAATGCCAATAAGCGTATATTTATTGGTTTGCGCAAAAGTTATAGCGTCTACAAACTAGAGTACATTTTCTGGAATTTACACCGCTTTTAATTTATGACTGCCTATTTCATTTCTTGAGGTGCTAAAATGGCAGAGAAGTACAAAACCCCCCCAAATGACCCCATTTTGGAAAGTAGACACCCCAAGCTATTTGCTGAGAGGCATGTTGAGCCCATTGAATATTTTTTTTTTTAGTCCCAAGTGATTGAATAAAGACAAAAATAAAAAAGATTTTTTTTTTTTTCAAAAAGTTGTCACTAAATGATATATTGCTCACACATGCCATAGTTATATGTGGAATTGCACCCCAAAATACATTTTGCTGCTTCTCCTGAGTATGGGGATACCACATGTGTGGGACTTTTTGGGAGCCTAGCCGCGTACGGGGCCCCGAAACCCAAGCACCGCCTTCAGGATTTCTAAGGGTGCAAATTTTTTGATTTCACTCCTCACTACCTATCACCGTTTCGAAGGCCATAAAATGCCAAAATAGCACAAAACCCCCCCAAATGACCCCATTTTGGAAAGTAGACACCCCAAGCTATTTGTTGAGAGGCATGGTGAGTATTTTACAGCTCTCATTTGTTTTTGAAAATGAAGAAAGTAAAGAAAAAAAATTTTTTTTTTTCTTTTTTTTTTCAATTTTCAAAACTTTGTGACAAAAAGCGAGATCTGCAAAATACTCACCATACCTCTCAGCAAATAGCTTGGGGTGTCTACTTTCCAAAATGGGGTCATTTTGGGGGTTTTATGCCATCTGGGCATTCCATGGCCTCCGAAACTGTGATTGGCAGTGAGAAGTGAAATAAAAAAATTACACCCTTAGAAAGCCTGAAGGCGGTGATTGGTTTTTGGGGTTCCGTACGCAGCTAGGCTCCCAAAAAGTCCCACACATGTGGTATCCCCGTACTCAGGAGAAGCAACAGAATGTATTTTGGGGTGTATTTCCACATATGCCCATGACATGTTTGAGCAATATATCATTTAGTGACAACTTTTTGTAAAAAAAATATATATATTTTTTTTTTTTCATTATTCAATCTCTTGGGACAAAAAAAAAAAATATTTAATGGGCTCAACATTGCTCTCATCAAATAGCTTGGGGTGTCTACTTTCCAAAATGGGGTCATTTGGGGGGGGGGGTTTGAACTGTCCTGGCATTTTATGCACAACATTTAGAAGCCTATGTCACACGTCACCCACTCTTCTAACCACTTGTAGACAAAGCCCTTTCTAACACTTTTTGTTTACATGAAAACATATTTTTTTTTTTGCAAGAAAATTACGTTGAACCCCCAAACACTATATATAATGTTAAAGCAAAGGCCCTACAGATTAAAATGGTGGGTGTTGCATTTTTTTTTTCCACACAGTATTTGCGCAGCGATTTTTCAAACGCATTTTTTGTGGAAAAAATACACTTTTTTTTATTTTAATGCACTAAAACACACTATATTGCTCAAATTTTTGATGAAATAAAAAATATGATCTTAGGCCGAGTACATGGATACCAAACACGACATGCTTTAAAATTGCGCACAAACACGCAGTGGCGACAAACTACATACATTTTTAAAAGCCTTTAAAAGCCTTTACATGATACCACATTAGATTCACGGAGGAGGTCTACTGCTAAAATTACTGCCCTCGATCTGACCTTCGCGGTGATACCTCACATGCATGGTGCAATTGCTGTTTACATATGACGCCAGACCAACGCTTGTGTACGCCTTTGCGCAAGAGAAGGGGGGGCAGGGGTGCTTTTTTTTTTTTTTTTTTTTTTTTGGTTTTTTTTTTATTTATTTAGCTTTTTTATTTTATTTTTAAACTGTTCCTTCCATTTTTTTTCTTTGTTATGATTTTTATTGTTATCTCAGGGAATGTAAATATCCCCTATGATAGCAATAGGCAGTGACAGGTACTCTTTTTTTGAAAAAATTGGGGTCTATTAGACCCTAGATCTTTCCTCTGCCCTCAAAGCATCTGACCACACCAAGATTGGTGTGATAAAATGCTTTCCCAATTTCCCAATGGCGCGGTTTATATCCGGGAGGGGGGACATTCCCTCCCACTGCTTGTAAAAGCAGTCTAGAGGCTAATTACCCGCTAGAATTGCTTTTACATGAAAGCCAATCACTGGCTGAAAAGAATGATACCAAGATGATACCTAAACCTGCAGGCATCATTCTGGTATAACCATTCAAAGTCCAGCAACATACTGGACATATATTGTAATCTTTTTTTTTTCATGCAGCCTCTTGGCTGAACGAAAAAAAGAGATTGATTGGTGGGTATGCCCACCATTAGAATACCTCCCTTCATCCACCCACTTCTAATGATGGGCATACATGCACCATTTATATATGCCGATGCATGGGGGCATCCTCCCGCAAAAGTTATGCCGTGTACACACGGTCGGAATTTCGACCGTATGTACGTGGCATTAGGAGCCAATCGCTCCTCCCCCCCCCCTGCTGCCCCCATGCTTCGGCATATATGCTCTTTTTTTTAACTGTGGTGGTGAAATCACCTCCTACAGCGTTGGAGTCGCGGCTTTATGTATCGTGGGAGCAAACGCTGTTGCTGTCAAGATAAATAAATCCGCGTTGCAACTGAATGGCGCACCTGAAAACAAAAAAATGCTTAACACTAAAACACAGTAAACAAAATTACATACCTGAAAAGCAAGCATGATAAAACATGATAAAACATAATAAAACATTGCAGAATAGAATGGAGTAAAAAAAGAGCAACAATAGAGAGAGAATAGAGTGAGAGAGAGAACAATAAAACGACAACTATTTTTATTTTTTTTATTTTTCTGAGATTCACAGGTAAAAAAGCTCCTGACTGAAGCGACTGAATCAAAACGCTACCACAAAAAAAATGTTAGCGATCGCAGGGATCAGGCCTGACTCTGCGAACGCTGCAGTTATGTGTGCTTAGTGTTTTGTAAGTGACAGTGATCGATCGATACTGCACTTGGGTGGGCTGGGCTGGGCGGAGAGGGAAAACGCAGGTGCTAGCAGGTATCTGGGCTGATCCCGCTAACAATGCGTTTTTTTTTGGAACCCTAAACTGCTGGGACGCTAGTATAGATCTGATCAGATCAGATATTGATCTGTTCAGATACTGTACCACTAAGGGAGGTGTATGCTTTGCGCGTGGGTGTTTGCGGTACTGGCACTAACCTGGGGCGACGCAGACCTTATTTGACCCTAAAACCTAATTGATATCACCCGCCGGGCGATCAGGGGGTTAAACCGTTATTGGGTAATAAATGGCGGGTGCCCTGACAGTATAAAAAAATAAAGCTAACTAACCAGCGTCACCCGTAACAGTAATACAAAAAAAAACTGGTTACCTAGCGACACTAATGCAGCGATCAGAAAAACGATCGCTTAGTGACACTGGCAAAAGGGGGTGAAAGGGTTAACTAGGGGCAATCAGGGGGTTTAAAACCTTTATTAGGTAATATATGGGGGTACCTGACGCTATATAAAAACCTGACGGGGAACCTAAATAACGAAATAACTAACTGGCTAACCAGCGTCACCAGTGACAGTTATACAGTGATCACTGGTGAAAGGGTTAACTCTAGGGGCAATCAGGGGGTTAAAACCTTTATTTAGGTTGTAATATGGGGGTACCTGACCTATAAACCTATTTATGAACCTATATAAACATGGCGGTTACCTAAAAAAAAAAAATGGTTACCTAGCGACACTAATGCAGCGATCAGAAAAACGATCGCTTAGTGACACTGGCAAAAGGGGGTGAAAGGGTTAACTAGGGGCAATCAGGGGGTTAAAACCTTTATTAGGTAATATATGGGGGTACCTGACGCTATATAAAAACCTGACGGGGAACCTAAATAACGAAATAACTAACTGGCTAACCAGCGTCACCAGTGACAGTTATACAGTGATCACTGGTGAAAGGGTTAACTCTAGGGGCAATCAAGGGGTTAAAACCTTTATTTAGGTTGTAATATGGGGGTACCTGACCTATAAAACTATTTATGAACCTATATAAACATGGCGGTTACCTAAAAAAAAAAAATGGTTACCTAGCGACAGCAGTGACACTAATACAGCGATCAGAAAAACGATCGCTTAGTGACACTGGCAAAAGGGGGTGAAAGGGTTACCTGGGGGCAATCAAGGGGTTAAACCTTTATTAGGGGGGGGTAGGGGGCTACCTTGGACCTAAAACTAACTGCACTGACAGTTATTACAGTCACACTGACACTAAATGCAGTGATCAGTAAAAAAATGATCACTGCAATTAGTGACACTGTGACTGGGGGGGGGAGGGGGTGATCTGGGGGTGATCTGGGGGTGACAGGGGGGTGTTTTGTGTGCCTATGTGTACTGGTGTCAGTGTACTGTTGGTGCACTAACCTTTAGACGTTCACAGCTCGGCGTTCCAGTCACATAGACCGGCGCACCGAGCGTGACATCACTTCCTCTGCCTGTGTTTTGATTGACACAGACAGAGGAAGCATCTGATTGGCCAGGAGCGATCGCGAGGGGGTGGCCAGAAACCACTGGCCGTCCCCTCATCCCGGATCGCTCCTGAAGCGATCCCGACCGTCCCCGCCGGCCGGGGGGGGGTCCGATCGGACCCCCCACCCGCCGGAAGAATGGCACGTACAGGTACGTGGTTCTGCCTGTACGTGCCATTCTGCCGACGTATATATACAGGGGGCGGTCGGCAAGTGGTTAATGCAGTGCCACCTGAGGGCCCAAAGATCATGGACATCAAATATTGCATGTCTTCCTTGTCCCTTACACACAGAGATTTCTTCTGAGGATTTTTATGCTGAGGGACATTTTGAAATTGTTCAGCAATTTTTGGACACAGCTTTTCACAGATTGGTGCAGCTCTGCCTATTGTTATTTCTGAGACATTCTGACTCTCTAAGATGCGCTTTTATGCCCAATAATGTTACTGACTTCTTGCTAATTAACCTAATGTTCTTCCAGCTCATCCTTGTTAGGAACACTCACTTTGCCAACTTTTTGTTGCCCTGTCCCAACTTTTTTGAGATGTTTTGCTGCCATCGATTTCAAAATGACCTTATTTATTTTTTCCTAAAATTGTAAATTTTCTCAGTTTAAGCATTTGATATGTTTTCTGTTTTCTATCGTGAATACAATATGAATTTTGCGAGCTTTGTAAATTATTACATTCTGTTTCTATATAAAATGTTTTAAGGTTGTGTTCTTACAAGACAATGAAAAACAAGAATAATAATGATAATAATTTCAAGGAAAAAAATTTGTAGAACATTGTGTGGCAGAGCGAGGCTCTGTCCCTTTGAAATTAGAGGTAAAAGAGACACAGAGTTTGCATATCTGCAGACTGCAAGACTACAGAGTGTAGAATTTAAATGGAGAAAACGGCTCTCTCAGTTTTCTCCAGGTTTTGCTAGTTCTGGATGGGAGTCTGTAGTTTGGAGATCCCTGAGAGTCATGGGTGGGATGGGATCTCCAACCCTGTGTCCGGGTCTTGAGGATAGCAAGCAAGGTGTGTGCCCAGCTGCACACAGACCATATAATGAGGGGCTGGTGAGTGGAGGATGGTGGAGTGTGAGCAGCTTGCTGCAGCTGGTGCTGTATGAAGACAGACCTGTGTCTGTAGAGAGGTCATCCCTGTGTAAGGGGGATTCTTTGCCCAGAGACTGGGAAAGGCTGGACAGCCTTGAGAGTTGGGAAGACTAAGGAAGCCAGTGAGTCCAGGGGGCTGGAAGGAATCAACTCTGTTGAGAGCAAGCAGAGGAACTGCTGACAAGAGAGAGCCAGGTGGCTTGGTATGTTTTTCATTTATGAGTGCTTAATGAAGTTAAACCCCTGCGTGGGATTTCTGGATGGACTTTTGTTTTTTCCCTTTTAATAAATGTGGGCTACCAGGCCCTTAACTATGTATGCCTGTCTGATGAGGACTGCACCAAAACTGCATCTATCCACTTGAGCTAAACACCCCAATGTCACAATTGTTATAACAACATTCAAAACAAAGGACAACATGTCGAATGAAATAAGCCAATACATTTTTAACAATATGTTGGTGATAAGATCAGATAAACAAATAATTAGCAATATGAAAGCAGATATTCTGAAACAGAAATTAGAATAAGAAACAAGCTAGCAAACAGGAGTAATCTATTAAAACCTAAACAACTATAAGGAGATAGGTTAATTTTAACATTAGATTTGTTTCTTGTCTCCAAAAATGGCATATCATTTGTGATTTAAATTTTAAGTTACGAATAAGAAAAATTACTAAAATGAGAATGAAAAAATATGTTGTCAATAAGGGTATGAATAAAAAAAATAACTAAAGACAACACAATTTAAAATATGTAATAAAGAGATATAGGGGGAAAAAAAGAAGGAAAAGAGAAAAAAATATAAAAAAAGGAGTAGAGGATGGAAACATTTAGAAAGCAAGGAGGGGAGAGCGGCATAGTGGGGAGTGGTTTACGGTAGGGAAAGTAAGGCAAATGCAGATAATTATTCAAGAAAGGGTAATATTTTAGGAGATCTTGATAATTCCATCCGAGCGTACCATAGTTTTTAACATTTTAAGTTATTGTCAATAGTCATAGCAAGTAGCTCCTCTATTCTTATAAAATAGTTAAGTACAATGATCCATTCTCTAATCAATGGAGTAATAGATGATTTCCAAAATCTAGGAATTAAGGTTCTGCCAGCTAAAATGAAGAATCAAAGAAGACCCTTTTTAATATATTTGAAAGAACCGGGGATCATGGAAATGAGAACTACTTCAGGTTGTTCAGGCCAATGTTCCTTTGTGATTAAGCAGCTCAATTGAAATGCGGTTCTCCAAAATGACTGAATAGCAGGACATGACCACCAAATGCGGAGATGCGTACCGTCTGGCCGCCTGACTGCATCTACCACATTGGTCAGGAATGGAAGGATTGTTTTTAGAAACATAGAAACGTGAGTGTAGAAAAAAAGCAGAGTGGTCCATCGATTTTAATTTTATGAATTAGGGAAGGGGTTCTATACCACCTAGTCAATAATGTATAGCTTCTCTCTTGATTGTGAGAATCAATGGAAAGTTTGAACGTAAGTAAGAAGGCTTTATCCAACCTTTTAGCTGATGAAGTATGTCCCAACACCCTCTCCCAGTCTCACACATAAAAAGGGGGATCAGGGAAAGCATTATAGGTTTTTTTAAATTGGATGAGAGCTGTCAGTACCAGGAAGATATAACTTTTCAAATTAGGTAATTTTCTATACAGATTTCTCTTATCATGTTAAGTGTAAAAATATTGTAGCTGAAAGTAACTGAGCCATCTACTATAATATGAAAAGGATGAATCAGTGAGGTCGTCAAGGGGTTTCAAATCAGACGGACATAATGCTTGATCGGGGAAGGTAAGGAGACATACCATCGTAAAAATAAATGGTTACAATTCATTCCTGGTGGGCAGTCATGATTTCCCCATATTTAGAGTCATTGGGCTGGTGAAAGACAAGATGGCATATCTATGAATCATAGAGTCCCAGACCCGTAAAAGTGCGGCAATCAGGAAGGAATAAGATAATGTAAAGGGGCAACTTTGGGGACAAAGCCAAGGAAATTAAGTTAAAGGAAGAGACGAGATATCCTTCTCAAGATCTACCCATTGTTTATTTTAAGCATGCTGATACTAGTCAAAGATTCTACATAATATAGCAGAAGCATTATATTATTCAAGATGAGGAACACCTCCACTGTCAGATTTACGCTTCACTAAAATGTCATAACATATACATGCTGTGGAACAGGGCCATAGAAATTTAATTAATGTTGAATAGACAGCTCTAAATAATAGGGAGGAAAGGGGGGGGGGGCAGTATGAATCAGTATCGTTTGAAAAATATAATGAGGACAATTTTTTCAATTTGCTTGAGATACTGTGAATAATTCAATGTATAAAGTTTATTTAGCAGAGAGAGAATATGAACACCTAAATATTTAAGACATTAGTCCAATGAAAGGGGAATCTATCTTGAAGGAATTCCTGATCAAGAGTGGTTATTGAGAAGTTAAGGCAATGAGATTTTGTGTTTATTTTAAAATAACTAAACGAACCAAACAATTCAAATTCTTAAGGTATTGATAGAAACTCAATTTTGATATTAGAGACATATAAAAGTATATCATCGGTGAAAAAACTATTTAGAAACTATTTATAAATCTATAACGGCTATCTTTCATGTAAACAACTTTAATCATATAGTTAGCTCTTAACGCGTTGGCAAGGTTATCCATGGCAATTATATATAAAAATAGTGATACAGGGCAACCTCTATGTAGATTTTACACAGCTTCCCAACATTTTTGGAAATTGGGCTGTAGAAACTCAATTTTGTTCTTATTTTCTTAACTTCTTCCCACCCGGGCCATTGTAAAATGACACCCTCCCAAGAACGGGTCACATGAAGTCCTTCCAAAAAAGGTCCAGACACAGCAGATGACTGGTCAGTGTAGCGGCCCACTGTCGGTACCATGTGATCACTGTAACCATTCACAGCAGATCACATAAAAAATGAGTGGCTTCCTATCGTGCCATTCATTGTATACAATTGTGTTGCTAGATGTGATTAATCACAGTGATCACATGGTACAGCAGGGCCAATCACACAGTACCATGTGATTAGCTCTGGCCAATCACATCTAATTACAACAATACATAGTGTCCACAAACTGTCATTCAGTAAAGATATTTGCTTTAAATTTAACTGCTATAAAGCAATTATAGTATGTAAAAAAAAAAAATCCTGATCAACTCCCCAGAGTGGAACTATGGTAAAACTGTATTTCTCTGGTCGCCGTATGTAAAAAAAAAAAAAAATGTAAAAAAAAAACACCTCCAAACCAGTTATATGATGACGTTGTACTGCACTGGTGACTGTATGTAAAAAAAAAAATGAAAAAAGTTGTGAAAAAAATATAAAAACTTAAAAAAGTGTGCCATGTAATGGCAAGCGGCCATCTCCTGTCAGACAGATGGACATACACACAGGCCAAATGTCTGATTTTTTTATTTTTATTTTAAATGCCTGATGTCTCCCGACATTCTGCCTGTGTGTACCAGGTCTTATAAATGTGTCCCTAAATCTTAACATTACAATTGTGAGATTGTTGCCTTGATACCAAATTGTTACCCAATTAGTAGGGATGAACAAAGCATACATTGGTTCTGTTTGTGAGTGTTTCAAATTGCACTATAATTCTGAATGTTAATCTGGGCCCAATTGAAATCAACCAATTTTCTAGGCTAATAGGTGAGGGATTGTCAAACAAAAAGGCATGTATCAGTGCAGAAAAAAAAAACACTAAAATACTGTTTAGCAGGAAGGAGCTCTTTAACCACATGCCGACCGCGCCATAGCCGAAAGACGGCTACAGCGCGGCCGGCTTATCCTGGGTGGACGTCCTACGGACGTCCTCCCAGAAACTTGCTCCCGCGTGCCCCCTGGGGCACTCACTCGGGAACATCCGTGACCGCTGATAGCGGCCGTTTACCACGTGATCGCTCCGTCAAATGACAGAGCGATCACATGTACACAAACCGGCATTACGTCATGACGCCAGTTCCTCCCTCCCCTCTCTGTACCGATCGGTACAGTGAGAGGGGAGAAGCGGAAAGGGGGGAGATGGGACCAGCGCTGTGGGCTGGATGTGTAGTGCCCACAGCGCTGGTCAGTGACAGCAATACACTGCCACCACTGTGCAACACTCTGCCACCACTGTGCAATGCTCTGCAACCACTGTGCAATACTCTGCCACCACTGTGCAAAGCTCTGCCCCCACTGTGCAATACTCTGCCCCCACTGTGCAATACTCTGCCCCCACTGTGCAATACTCTGCAACCACTGTGCAATACACTGCCACCACTGTGCAAAGCTCTGCCCCCACTGTGCAAAGCTCTGCCCCCACTGTGCACCACTCTGCCCCCACTGTGCAACGCTCTGCACCCACTGTGCAACGCTCTGCAACCACTGTGCAACGCTCTGCAACCACTGTGCAACGCTCTGCAACACTGCAACACTACAATACTCTGCCAGTACTCGCCAATACTCTGCCAATACTTGCCAATACTCTGCAATAAATTTTAATAGAAACGAAGAATTTTTATTTATTTTTTTTACCGAATTTTCTGTATATTTTGATTTATAGCGCAAAAATTAAAAAACCCAGCGGTGATTAAATACCACCAAAAGAAAGCTCTATTTGTGTGAAAAAAAGGACACAAAATTCATTTGGGTACAGTGTTGCATGACTGAGTAAAAAGTGTGAGAGCACCGAAAGCTGAAAATTGGTTTGGTTAGGAAGGGGGTTTAAGTGCCCAGTGGGTAAGTGGTTAAACTATGGTGAATTATAGTGAATCTTTTAAAAATGCATGATTCCTTTTTTTTTTTTTTTAAAAACATGGGGAATGGCATAATCCTGAATGTGTCTTGGTGCACCTGCATGCAGTACTACAGCAAAATTGATATTTACAAAAGGAAAAACACATTTACATTGCAGGTAAGAGACAATTGCCTGCCTGCTTGTTTTTCTTTGTGAAAAATGGCATTGGGATCTCTGGCAGGGAACTGTAGTTTACCATTTTTTTTTCCTGAAATTTCACTTTTGGTGTGGTACAGTACATCCACAGCAAAAGTGCAAGCTCCCCCTCCAAACCAACACCAGAACCCTGATCCTTGATATGGATCTGTTATGGATTTGAAAGGTGTCCATGCAAAAAACAGTGTGCCCCCCCCCCCCCCATTCGAGCATGCAGCCTGGCTGACAAGTGTACAAACCCCACCTTCCCCCTGTACCGCACCAGACCACGTGCCCTAAAAAGGGCAGATTCTCATCAATCACATTGAATGACTCCAGCAGACGCATCTGCTCCCATCGCTACTCCTTGTCAAATAACAGATTCCCAACTGATGGCTGGTATGTTAACACATTGATTGTGGCTGATATCACTAACCTAATATGGCCTGACTGGACAGAATTCTACTTTTGTCCAAACCTCACCCCTACTGATTAGTACATGGTAATGCAATCTTTTTTCCTCTTAATCTATCCCAAAACTAAAAGAAGATTTGTTTATATAAAAAATATTATAGTTTTTTTTTTATTTGTTGTATTAACTGTTTCGGATCAGCATAAACTGTGTTCAGTTTATAGACAATCAGCTGTAGGCATTCAGCAAAGCAAAATTCTGAGTTAAAAGATAACCAAGCCACATTTGTTTTCTAAAGTTTAAAGTGGTTGTAAAGGCTGAAGGTTTTTTATGCATGAATGTAAAAAACCTTCTGTGTGCCGCATCCTCCCCAGCACCCCCTAATACTAACCCAGGCCCCATCTCCATCTGATGTGCATGGGAGCAGTGGCTTTCCCTGGGTCTCTCCATCCTCACTGGCTGAGACACAGCATTGGCTCCCACTTCTGCAAATCACAGGCAGTGAGGATGTGGACACAGAGGCGGCTTGAAAGCAAGCATGCACAAGTGCTTCTATAGCAAGCAGCTTGCTATGGGGGCAGTTGGCAAGGGGGAGGGGCCAGGAGCGCCAGCGGGGGACCCGAGAAGAGGAGGTTTGGAGCTGCTCTGTGCAAAACCACCGAAACAGAGCAGGTAAGTATGACATGTTTATTTTTTATTTTTTTTTAGTGAGCCTTTAATATCACTTTAAGAGGAAGTTTGCTTTAACCACCTGATTACTGTGCACTTAAACCCCCCTCGTGACCAGACCAATTTTCAGCTTTCAGTGCTCTCACACTTTGAATGACAATTACTCAGTCATGCAACACTGTACTCAAATGATTTTTTGTCCTTTTTTTCCCCACAAACAGAGCTTTCTTTTGGTGGTATTTGATCACCTCTGGGTTTTTTTTTTTTTTTGCGCTATAAATGAAAAAAGACCGAAAATTTTGAAAAAAAAAAATGAATTTTTCTTTGTTTCTGTGATAAAATTTTGCAAATTAGCAATTTTTCTTCATAAATTTTGGCCACAATTTATACTGCTACATATCTTTGGTAAAAATAACCCAAATTTGTGGATATTATGTGTCTGTGTGAAAGTTATAGAGTCTACAAGCTATGGTGCAAATCCTAAAAAAAAAAAATCACATCTAATGTACTGAGGCTTATCTCATTTCTTGAGACCCTAACAAGCCAGAAAAGTACAAATGCCCCCCAAATGACCCCTTTTTGGAAAGTAGACATTCCAGGGTATTTAGTAAGGGGCATGGTGAGTTATTTGAAGTTGTCATTTTTTTCCCACAATTCTTTGCAAAATTAAGATTTTATTTTATTTTTTATTTTTTTTCACAAAATTGTCATTGTAGTAGCTTATTTCTCTCACATGGAATGTGCATACCACAAATCACACCCCAAAATACATTCTGCCACTTCTCCTGAGTATTACGATACCACATGTGTGAGACTTTTTCACTACCTGGCCACATACAGAGGCCCAATATGCAGGAAGAACCATCAGGTGTTCAAGGAGCATAAATTAACTTGTTGACTACCTAGTACACTTTTGAAGGCCCTAGAGCACCAGGACAATGGAAATGCCCATAAAATGACCCCATTTTGGAAAGCTAACACCCCAACGTATAATCTATGAGGCATAATGAGTCTTTTGAACGGTTCATTTTTTTCCAGAAGTTTTTGGAATATGTGGAAAAAAATGAAAACGCATTTTTTTTTACACAAAGTTGTCGGTTTATAAGATATTTCCAACACATACCATTTACATAGCAAAAATAACACCCCAAAATACATTCTGCTACTCCTGCTGAGTATAACGATACATACCACATGTGTGAGACTTTTATACAGCTTGACCACATACAAAGGCTTAACATTGAAGTATCACCTTCAGGCATTCAAGGAGCATAAATTACACATTTCATTTCTCAACAACCTATTACACTTTTGAAGGCCCTGGAGCACCAGGACAATGGAAATGCACAGAAAATGACCATATTTTGGAAAGGTAACACCCCAACGTATAATCTATGAGGCATAATGAGTCTTTTGAATGGTTCATTTTTTTCCAGAAGTTTTTGGAAAATGTGGAAAAAAAAAAAACGCATTTTTTTTTTACACAAAGTTGTCGGTTTATAAGATATTTCCAACACATAGCATTTACATAGCAAAAATAACACCCCAAAATGCATTCTGCTACTTCTCTTGAGTATGGCGATACCACATGTGTGAGACTTTTACACAGCCTGGCCACATACAGAGGCCCAATATGCAGGAAGAACCATCAGGTGTTCAAGGAGCATAAATTAACTTGTTGACTACCTAGTACACTTTTGAAGGCCCAGAGCACCAGGACAATGGAAATGCCCATAAAATGACCCCATTTTGGAAAGCTAACACCCCAACGTATAATCTATGAGGCATAATGAGTCTTTTGAACGGTTCATTTTTTTCCCGAAGTTTTTGGAATATGTGGAAAAAAATGAAAACGCATTTTTTTTTACACAAAGTTGTCGGTTTATAAGATATTTCCAACACATATCATTTACATAGCAAAAATAACAACCCAATATAACATTCTGCTACTCCTGCTGAGTATAACGATACCACATGTGTAAGACTTTTATACAGCTTGACCACATACAAAGGCTTAACATTGAAGTATCACCTTCAGGCATTCAAGGAGCATAAATTACACATTTCATTTCTCAACCACCTATTACACTTTTGAAGGCCCTGGAGCACCAGGACAATGGAAATGCACAGAAAATGACCCCATTTTGGAAAGGTAACACCCCAACGTATAATCTATGAGGCATAATGAGTCTTTTGAATGGTTCATTTTTTTCCAGAAGTTTTTGGAAAATGTGGAAAAAAATGAAAACGCATTTTTTTTTACACAAAGTTGTCGGTTTATAAGATATTTCCAACACATAGCATTTACATAGCAAAAATAACACCCCAAAATGCATTCTGCTACTCCTCCTGAGTATGGCGATACCACATGTGTGAGGCCCAACGTGCAAGGAACACCGTCAGATGTTCAAGGGACACATAGCATGCACATACCAATAATTACACCCCAAAATACATTATGCTGAGAAAAGGGTAAACAAAAGCTTACCTGTGGTTGTAGTAGCGCAGTTGTCCACAGGAGGATAGCACTGGTCCAGGCAGCAGGCAGGGACTTGGTCAGCAACAGCGAACACTATTTTTCAGGCAGCAGGCAGGGATACTGTTCATATACAGTCCAGGGTCAGTGCAGAGATATTGTCAGCAGTGCCAAAAATATTGGTCCTGGTAGTAGGCAGGTCCATGTGGTGTGGTTAGTGCGACAGACAGAGGCATGACGGCAGTAAGTCCTACAGGCAGCAGGCAGTGCAAGTAGGGCCTCGTTCAGGACAGAATGGGGACAGGGGTAGAGGCTTCTCCCACCCAAATCTCTTTGAAGCCTCCGAGCCTCCAGACCCTAATCTAGGATTGAGAAAACAAAGAAAATTGTTTTCTTCATCCAGAAAAACTATTCTGGAGCTCCTCACATATGTGAGACCCCTGTGTTGAATCCTACTATTCCAGTAGCAGGGTACAAGATCAGTCCAAGAGGCAGGCAAATATCATGGTCAACCAGTCCAAGGTCCGTTCCAGATCAGGCAGAGGTATGTACAGAATCGGCAGGCAGAAGCATGGTCGAATAACAGTCCAGGGTCAGTTCCAGATCAGGCAGCGGTATGTACAGAATCGGCAGGCAGAAGCATGGTCGAATAACAGTCCAGGGTCAGTTCCAGATCAGGCAGCGGTATGTACAGAATCGGCAGGCAGAAGCGTGGTCAAATAACAAACCAGGGTCATTTACAGAGCAGGCAGTGGCATAAGGGGTGTGAAGGTGTGTAAAGGCAGGAACTGAGGATTAAGTTTACCATACTTCACTAATAATTTACTGAAGAATGGTAACGGCGAAAACAGTCACCTATGCAGAGGCCTGGTTGGGAAGGACATTCTGCACAATAGTAAGATGTGTCTCTTCTGACTCCTGCTCTGGTACACACCTTACATCTTTTTTGACGTCTTTGTCCTGTTGGTTTGGGAGGGATTTTATCAGGAAAGTGGCGCTCGGAGAGTCGACTAAGAACATCTGATCTGATATTTTCTGGTGGGCCGTTCGGGAATATAAGGGCAGTGTAAACTTCCTCCTGGTAGCCATAGAAGCGTTTGGGGTTTTGGGTAGATTTGCGGTAAAGTACAAATGAATTGTATAAGGCCAATTGAAAAAAATAGATCGCAACTTTTTTGTACCAATAGCATGTCCGTCTTATGGCAAGGTACGGTTCCATCATTTGGTCATTATAGTCGACTCCCCCCATGAACAAATTATAGTCGTAAATGCATTTGGGTTTCTTTATGGGCCACTCCTTCTGGGGATTTCCACGAACGTATCATTGTGGATAGAAGACAACATATATACATTCCTTCTGTCCCTCCACTTCACTGCCAGAATCTCTTTATTTCGCAAACTTGCCGCTTCTCCTTTTCTCAACGTCTTGTTCACAAGACTTTGAGGAAAGCCCTTCCGATTCTTCTTTACAGTGCCACATGCTGGTGTCTTCATCCGGTGGAGGTTGTGGAACAGGGGCAGGGATGTGTAGAAGTTGTCTGCATACATGTGGTAGCCTTTATCCAGTAGGGGGTATGCGAGGTCCCAAACAACTTTCCAGCTGGATCCTAAGTAATCCGGGCAATTAGGGGGCTGCAGCTGGGTTTCCTTCCCTTCGTACACTATAAATGAATATGTGTACCCTGTGGCTCGGTCACACAATTTGTACAACTTCACCCCATAGTGGGCCATTTTGCTAGGGATATATTGCTTAATTTTAAGCCTGCCGCTAAATTTAATAAGGGACTCATCCACACATATATGTTGGTCCGGGGTAAACAGCTGGGGGAATACTTGAGAAAAATGATTTAAAAGTGGCTGAATTTTGTAAAGTCTGTCATATTTTGGGTCATTTCGGGGAGGGAACTGGGAATTGTCACTGAAATGTAGGAACCTCATGATCATCTGATACCTGGATCTGGGCATTACAGCGGAGTAGAGCGGCATGTGGTGGAGGGGGTTGGTTGACCAATAGGTACGCACTTGATTTTTTTTGTCGAGTCCCATATTGAATGTGAGGCCTAAAAAAAACTTGAACTCCTCCACCGTTAGGTCTCTCCATTCATAGGGATGGGCATAATATGAGGTTGGGTTTTGCAAAATAAATTGCTGGGCATAAAGATTGCACTGGGCCACAATTGATCCTAACATATCCTCCGTAAAAATTTAATTAAAAAAATCTATTGGGGTAAAATTCTGTGTGTCCACCTGGACTCCTGGCTGGGCAGTGAAAGGGGGAATGTTGGCTTCTCCTGAATTAGGAGGAAGCCACAAAGGGTGCTGAAGGGCATAGGGAAGGCTGGATTGGGTCCTAACCCTTTGGGGCTGAGGTGACACCCCACTGGTACTTGGACTTTCTTGCACTGCGGTGCTGGTAGATGGCACTGCGGTGCTGGTAGGTGGCACTGCGGTGCTGGTAGATGGCACTGCGCTGCTGGTGGATGCCACTGCGCTGCTGGTGGATGCCACTGCCTCACTAGAACGCCTTCGTTTGGCGGGCCGAACAACTTCCTCCTCTGAGTCACTCAGTGTTTGACTACTGAGGACTGGCTCATAATTCATGTCAGTTTCAGAACCGGAATTTGAATTTGAAATAGAATCCGACATAGAGAGCTCCCCGTTGCTCTCGTCGGGCGTGGAAAGAATTTGGTATGCCTCCTCGGCGGAAAAACATCTTTTAGACATATTTTTTGCTGGTGTGCACTGATGAAGCAGCGCAGATGTGATCTGATGAGGCGGCACAGGTGGGCACAGATATGCACTAATGAGGCGGCACAGATATGCACTAATGAGGCGGCACAGGTGGGCACAGATATGCACTGATGCGGTGGCACAGGTGGGCACTGATAGGCACTGATGAGTCGGCACAGATGTGCACTGATTGATTGCACAGATGTGTACTGATTGCACAGATGTGGCACAGATGGGCACTGTTGAGGTGGCACAGATGGGCACTGATCGATTGCACAGATGTTCACTGATGAGGCGGCACCGATGGGCACTGATTGGTACAGATGGGCACTGATGAGATGGCACTGATGAGGTGGCACAGATGGGCACTGATGAGGTGGCACAGATGAAGTGGCACAGATGAGCACTGATGTGGCACAGATGCGCACTGATCTCACACTGCACAGACAGGCACAGATGGGCAGGCGGGCACAGGCGGGCAAAGGCAGGCACAGATGGGCACAGATGGGCACAGATGGCACAAGTGGGCAAAGATGCACACAGCTGGGCACAGATGGCACTAGCTGTGTGTACTAATAGTGACTGTGGGCACTGATTTGGGCACTTTTTGGGCACACTTTTTTATTTTTTTAATGCTGTATAGGTTACTGACACTCACTTACACTAAGATCGCTTTTCTCTCCTCACACGCTGTCTCGGTGTGAGGAGAGAGAAAGCCGGCAATGAGAGATGATCTCATATGTTTACATTTGAGATCATCTCCCATTGGAGGTGGCGATCGCGCTGTAAACGGCCGCTGTGATTGGCCGTTTACAGCGATCTGTGATTGGCCGTGTCCAGGGGACACGGCAACACAGATTTTCCCCGCTGCGCGCTCACGAGAGCGCGCGGGGAGCCAGGAAAGGGGATGACGTCAATAGACGTAGCCCCGGCATATGAGATCCGCGCTGTAGCCGTCAATCGACTATAGCGCGGATCTCAGGTGGTTAAAGACATGGAGGAGGTAAGTGTAGGGCCTGATTTCTATCTCTGGAACTTGTAGGCTTGTTTGGTACCCAGTGCAGCAAAAATATACAGGATCGCCCCTTATATAAACCACATTTTCTTGTTTTACTGGTCCTAACCTGGTTTAAAATATTGTGGCAATGTGCAAATAGGCTTTTATGAGATATCTGTATTATTACTTATGATGATCTAAAATGTGTGTCCAGTGACTATAGATGAAAATGTTACTTCTTTACCTCTTCTGCCTATAGGGGCAATAGTATATTCTGCATTGCCTAATGTTTTTGTTGCTTACACACTTAGGGCCCCTGCACCCTGCTATGCAACATACTGATTGAAGTATTAGGCCCTTCACAGGTCTGTGGGGTTTTCATTGGCTACCCAGCATGCTGGTGAATAGCACTTGGGAAAAGGAAGCACACAGGACTTCTAATTCCTTGAATTACACAGCTGAACCTTGAAACACAATGGGGTAAGGAGCATGTCCAATGCACGCTATAGTGAAGTTATTCTAGAATTAAAATTACATTGGCATCTGCAGTATATACAGTATGTAGAGGCCTAAATATATAATGTCCAAAATGAATTGCAATTGTCATAAGTAAAATAGGTGACTAGAAAGGATATTTTAATCCTTAGATCCACGGTAATCAGTAACTGTAATTTGCAAAATAATTAACTCATCTATGTTTAAGTTAAATAAACTGTTCTTATACACATTTACTCACTGTTTTACATGCAAAATTATTTGTAATTTTTGCCAGCCATCCTTGTGATATACAGTACATGTAGCACCCTCCTCCTAGATAGGTGCAGGAGTAGGTAAATTTAGTTCTTGGCTCACTTTAATCAGTGTAGCTGCATATGGTTAGTTTAGGTAAATTTAGTTATTGGCTCACTGTAATCAGTGCAGCTGCATGTGATTAGTTAGGTCTGTTTTGTGTTTCACTGGCTGCAGATTTTACTGTTTTCCCATCTGGCTGGAAAAATCTAATTAGCAGCTGAATATTTATGCAGCCCTGGCCAATCCCGGGGGAGAGCAGCCCAGATGCGTGCTGGCAGTGTGTATAAACAGCCTGAGATAAGCCTGTTCCTGAGAAGGAAATCACAGCATAGGGGGGCTGTTTGCCCCCTAAACAATTCTGCCATGTGCTTACAGTTTTACCTGGCCTTCAGTTAGCCCGCTGGGCTAACTGGAGGGCCTAGTTTGCTGAAAGTTGCTGAAGTTTATTGAGGCGCTTTTTGTCTGAGGATCTAGTCTGATATCACTGGGAAAAAGTACCTGGAAGATATTGAAAGGAGGCAACCAATTATCCAAGGACATTAGTGAGTACAGACTGGTGTGAGAGATCCTAGAGACTGTGTGCTGTTGCCACCCCTCTGGTGCTATAAAGTCAGCTGTGTGTAAAGGGGACATTGTGTCTGGTGTCTGACCTGAAGAGCTCGGCCTATTTAATTCTTAGTAAAAGGGTTCTGCTCAGATTATCCAAAAGAGGAAGATTTATATGCTCAAGTTGCTACTACAAAACCCAGTCCATCATCTATTTGTATAAAGACTTGGCTTGTAATCTTAATAGTCTTTCTTAAATTTATGCCAGAATGTGTACCACTACATATCTTTGTTAAAAAATAACCCAAATCAGTGTATATTATTTAGTCTGTAGGAAAGTTATAGCATCCATAAACTATGGTGTGTGTATATATATATATATATATATATATATTTGAAAATTGATTAGTCCTGATGTACTGACAACCTCAATTCTTGAGGCCCAAAAATGCCAGGACAGTACAAATAACCCCAACATTATTATGTGATGTATGTGAAAAAAAATGAAATACATATTTTTTTTTAATTACAATTTTTCTATGTTTTATGATTTTTTTTTTTTTACATACTGTGACCAGAGGAGTACAGTGTAACCATATGACACTATACTATTCTGGGGAGGTTATCAGGATTTTTTTAATACACTATGATTGCTTATAACAGTGATAATCTTTGTAATAAGCAACCATTTTTTTATGAATGGCATCCATTCATCCAGTGTGTACTTGTACCATTATGAAGCTGTGATTGGCCACAACTATCACATGGTTCAGATTCACTGTGATTGGCCCAGTCTGTACTCTATGATCACTGAAACCCATTCATTGTGTACAATTGTCATTTGATTGGCTGTAATTGGTCACAGTGATCACATGGTACCGTCAGCGGCCCGGTACACTGGGTTGTCACCTGATGTGTCTAGTGGACACAGTGGGTCACAGAGGGCACTGCAGGATGTCATATGAGAGCAGTGCTCCTGCTTGGCTGTCATTCTATTATAGTCTGGGCAGGATGCTGTTAAAAAAATAAAATAAAAACGAATCGGCTTAATGTGAAACTTGTTCTTGCTTTTTTCTGCACAGATACTCAACTGTGGGTCGAACTTGAGATAAGCACACAGGGAGTCAATTTCCTCCACATGCAGAGCAGGGTAGGGAAGCTGTTTTTGTAATATGCCTTTTCTCCTTGTTTCCTGCTAGCCCTCCTCTCGTCTACCCAGGTGATATCACATACAAGAGCCTGGGACAGACAGAAGAGGAGGACAGGTGGGGAACAGTACAGTATTTAGCAGGTTGCTTCCCTGCACTGCTCTGCAAATCCATAACACAGGGTTTCTCAAATGGAGTTCCACTGCAAATCAATATTGTGGAGATGTATATCAGCCCAATGTTGTTTTCAATTACACACTGGCTGTGCACATTGATACCCGTGAACTCAGAGGGTGGCACCAGGAGGAGTGCAGAGAGTGGGTATCAGGTACCTGGTAAAAAAAGGTAATGGTAACTGTGAGCGCAAATACACAAGTGCATACAATACCTGGGATGTAAAATGGCTAGGCAATTAGTCCATAGCAAACTGGCAGTTCAAGAGTTAAGCAGGTGACTGGCAGTTCAAGGGTTTAGGCAAGTATAGTAGCTGATCAAAGGCGGCTTCTATCCTTCAGAGAGCTGGCTCTGTAGTAGGCAAGAGAAGGGTAGAAAAGGAAGCACCACCTGAGTGTAGTATTATAGAATGCTTTTAATGACACAAAGTAAGGTCACACTTACAGGATAAAGACGTTTAAAAAGGCTCATCTGTGTATATGTTGTCCATGGTGTGTTCCTCTGGTCTGGATCTGGTGGTGCTGCAGGGATTCAGGGCTGCAGATCATTGGTTATCGGCCAGGAGCTTCTTCTGTGGCCATCAGGAAGAGGCTGGGGCTAGCGTGGATGCACGTGGAGCACGCGTGACATTATGGGTCGTCCGATTACTTCCGGGAACACTTCCGGTGGAGGGCTTCACCCAAGGAGAGAAGCTGTGGAGTGAAGTGTTCCCGGAAGTGATCGGACGACCCGTGATGTCATGCGCGATCCACGTGCGTTCCACGCCGGCCCCAGCCTCTTCCTGATGGCCACAAAAGTAGCTCCTGGCCAATAACCAACGATTTTCAGCCCTGCAGCACCACCAGATCAAGACCAGAGCAACACACCATGGACCACATATACACAGATGAGCCTTTTTAACGTCTTTATCCTGTAAGTGAGACCTTTCTTTGTGTCATTAAAAGCATTCTATAATACTACACTTAGGTGGCGCTTCCTTTTCTACCCTTATCAGGTACTGTATGTGATATCTATCAGCTCTCCCCCTAATGTAAATACCGTAGCAAAACTCTAAAACGTCAGTATATTTCTGTCAGGGAAATGGCCGTAGGAGAACTACCAATAGTGCCAGTACTGGTAATGGAAGCATCTGGCACATTGCCATGCACACTAGTGCAAGTGAGAACGGGCATACACAGGTCTGGCAATGGTGCTAACATCTCTAACAACTCTAATTGGCGAACAACGTATGCACAATGTGACAGATGTGGCCACTTACTGGCCTATATAAGACTGCCGCTGAACCCATCACATTGCTGGGTTGTCGTCAGCCTTCCTGTGTTCCTGAGACTCTGTGCATATTCTACTTGGATTCCCTGTTTGGACCCAGCTTGCTCCTGACCGGTCTGATCTGCTCTCTTGGTTTGATCCCCTGGCTTGCTTCACCGACTTTGCTGCTATCTCCAGTGTCTGATCCCAGCTTGCATCATAGACTTTGCTATTGTTACCTGTTCCTGGCCTGCCTACCTGTATTTGACCTTGGCTTGACCCTGTTCCTGCTACCTGCCTCGTCCTCCTGTCATATCTACAGTGTTTGGCCCCTGGCCTGGCTTCCACTACCGTCTCCTGCACACGCCATTGCCAGGTGTTACTGAGGATTCCTAGAGACTTTGGCCCAGCTGTGTATCTTGCATTATCCAGTATACTTCAGGTGACCACCAGCTCTACTCTCCTGTACCCATCTGGCAACCTGTGCTTCTTTGGGCACTACACCTTCTGTATCATCTTCAGGGGTGTATTGCACTTAACCGTAAGGGGAGCCCTTTCGGCATTTTGGTTTCTGACCAGGTACGTGACAATTTCATATCTCAAGAAATAATAACAGCACAGCCAGAATAAGGTCATACTTACCTCCCTCAGTTAATTTGTAGTATTTTGAGCCCAAACGTTGTTACCCTCGGAGCATCAGGGGCAGAATTGTCCCAATTCCTCTCCTAGGCAAACTGGGCATCCGAGACCTATCATATTTATATCTATTTCAAAGCTAATTTCATGGTGGACGATAAAATGCTGTTAGCATACTGCAACCTGTAGGTATTCAGAGATATTAATACTTATAGAAAACTGTACCTGGGATACAGTCATAAACACAATGACATTTGCTGGGCCATGCCTCAGCCGCTTAGTTGGTCAGATGGTCTATGTCAACACCCCCCTTGATACCAAAGAAAAGTGGACTGCAAACACATTGGACAGCTCTCATGTACCATCAAACAAAGAAAGATCTGTCAAGTTATGAAAGCTAAAATATATTACCTTGCTCATTGACAGTCTGCTAAAACCAGGGCTTGCAGGTATTTTCAATTTCAACTCCTTTTTATTCCTCTTTTGCATTATTGTCTCTTTGTTTCTTTGCAATACCTTTTTTGTAAATATTTTATTTGCACCATTTTTTACCTTTTCATTACTGAAGCGGAGTTCTCCCGGGAATAAAAATAAATAAAAAATGAAAAGTCAGCAGCTACAAATACTGCAGCTGCACACTTTTAAAATAAGTACACTTACCTGTCCAGAGCGCCCGCGATGTCCTCACCCAAAGCCAACCCGTCCCTGCAGGCTCCAGCATCTTCAGTAAGAGAATAAGGAAGTGAAGACTTGCGGCTTCACAGCCCGATTCCCTACTGCGCATGCGTGAGTCACGGCTGCACGTTCTGAATGGTCCCTGCTGTCTTCTGGGACCTGTGTGTCTCCCAGAAGACAGCAGGGGGTGGAGGAGGGGGCGGACATGGCATAGTTAGCTGCGGATTCTGCGGCGCTCTTTTGCTGGAAGTGGGAGCAAATACCTGTATTAAACAGGTTTCTGCTCCCCCCTGAAAGGTGCCAAATGTGACACCGGAGGGAGGAATCGGATCAGCGGAAGTTCCATTTCTGGGTGGGACTCCGCTTTAAACCATAAACTAAATAAAAGTGTTAAAATTGTCTCTAATGCAAACTAAAATTATCCCTGTCTCTTTACAGAGTGCTACTGTAGTATAAAACTCTGGTTATACCTGTCTGTGGTGACAGTGTATATACAGAAGTTTATTTAGATACATATGTGTCCTTGCCGATATTGTAAAGGGTTGATAGCCCCAAAACTATCTGGTGGCAGTTTGGGCTGTAAAGGGTTAATTGTTTAGTTAACTACACCGAGTGACAATCGCCCTCAGTCTGTTGGCACTTAGACCCCTTTCACACTGAGGGCGTTTTGCAGGCGCTATAGCGTTAGAAATAGCGCCTGCAATCCGCCCTCAAACTGCTGCTCCATTGTCTGCAGTGTGAAAGCCCGAGGGCTTTCACACTGCAGCGGTGCGCTAGCAGGAAGTCAGGAAAAGTCCTGCCAGCAGCTTCTTTGGAGCGGTGAAGGAGCGGTGTGTTTACCGCTCCTCCACCGCTCCTCCAGCGAAATCAATGGGGCAGCACTGTAATGCGGTTTTAACCCTTTCTCTGCCGCTAGCGGGGGGTAAAAGCACCCCCGCTAGCGGCCAAAATGCAGTGTTTTACCACCAACGCAATTGGCGGCGTGGTGTGAAAGGTGTCTTAGATTGTAGTTACATAGTAGGTGAGGTTGAAAAAAGACACAAGTTCTTAAGTCCAACCTATGTGTGTGATTACAGTATATGTCAGTATTACATTGTATATCCCTGTATGTTGCGGTTGTTCAGGTGCTTATCTAATAGTTTTTTGAAACTAATGATGTCCCCCCGCTGAGACCACCGCCTGCGGAAGGGAATTCCACATCCTTGCCACTCTTAAGCCCCATACACACGCTCGGATTTTTTCATGGATTCTGTCCGACAAAGTCTTATCTCCTGCTGGATAGATTTGCAGTAAAGAACGGACAAAGTGCTACGCATGCTCAGATCACATTACAAGACCAAAGCTATTGGCTACTAGCCTCTACGTAGTCCCGTCGTAGGCAACAAACGTCACCACGTTCAGAATGATCGGATTTTCCGACAAATTTTAATGAGTGGCCATGTGTCTTGTTAAACTCCCTTCTTCAAAAAAAGTTTTAAACAAAAAAGTTTTATCCCTATTGTGGGGTCACCAGTACGGTATTTGTAAATTTAAATCATATCCCCTCTCAACCGTCTCTTCTCCAGTGAGAATAAGTTCAATGCTCGCAAACTTTCTTCATAATTAATGTCCTCCAGACCCTTTATTAGCTTTGTTGCCCTTCAATTTAAACAATAGTCAAGGACAACACAAGTAAACACAAAATGCAATTTGTAAATGAAGGTGTTTATTATTAAAGGTGAAACCATCATGGCCCTGTGTGAAAAAGTGATTGCCCCCTAAACCTAATAACTGGTTGGGCCACCCTTAGCAGCAACAACTGCAACCAAGCGTTTGCGATAACGTGCAATGAGGCTTTTACAGCGTCCTGGAGGAATTTTGACCCACTCATCTTTGCAGAATTGTCCTAATTCAGTTACATTAGAGGGTTTTCGAGCATGAACAGCCTTTTTAAAGGTCATACCACAACATCTCAATAGGATTCAGGTCAGGACTTTGGCTAGGCCACTCCAAAGTCTTCATTTTGTTATTCTTCAGCCATTCGGTGGTGGACTTGCTGGTGTGTTTAGGATCATTGTCCTGCTGCAGAACCCAAGTTCGTTTCAGCTTGAGTACACGAACAGATGGTCGGACATTCTCCTTCAGGATCTCTTGGTAGACAGCAGAATTCATAGTTCCTTTTATCACGGCAAGTCTTCCAGGTCCTGAAGCAGCAAAACAGCCCCAGACCATCACACTACCACCACCATATTTTACTGTTGGTATAATGTTATTTTTCTGAAATGCAGTGTTCCTTCTACGCCAGATATACTTGGACACACACCTTCCAAAGAGTTCCACTTTGTCTCATCGGTCCACAGAATGTTGTCCCAAAAGTCTTGGGGATCATCAAGATGTGTTGTGGAGAAATTGAGACGAGCTTTGATGTTCTTTTTTCTCAGCAGTGGTTTTCTCCTTGGAACTCTGCCATGCAGGCCATTTTTGCCCAGTCTTTTCCTGATGGTGGAGGCATGAACGCTGACCTTAACTGAGGCAAGTGAGGCCTGCAGTTCCTTGGACGTTGTTGTGGGGTCTTTTGTGACCTCTTGGATGAGTCGTCGCTGCGCTCTTGGGGTAATTTTGGGCGGCCGGCCGGCCACTCCTGGGAAGGTTCACCACTGTTCCATGTCTTCGCCATTTGTGGATAATGGCTCTCACTGGTGGTTCGCTGGATTCCCAAAGCTTTGGAAATGGCTTTATAAGGCCTGGGTGTGGCTAGAGAAATTGAACTCAGGTGTGGACAACCACAGTTATAGTATGTTTTAACAAGGGGGGCAATCACTTTTTCACACAGGGCCATGATGGATTTTTTTTCACCTTTAATAATAAACACCTTCATTTCAAATTGCATTTTGTGTTTACTTGTGTTGTCCTTGACTATTGGTTTGATGTTCCGAAACACTTAAGTGTGAAAACATGCAAAGGAACAGGAAATGAGGACAAACACTTTTTCACACCACTGTACTTGCTCCATTTCCAGTACATCCTTCCTGAGGACTGGTGCCCAGAACTGGACAGCATACTCCAGGTTCGGCTGGACCAGAGACTTGTAGAGTGGGAGAATTATCGCTTTATCCCTTTTAATAGTTAATCCTTTTTTAACCCCTTCCCGCCGAGCGTACGCAGATGTGCGTACTCGGCTTTTGGGGGTTATACCGGGATGATACCCGCAGCTGCAGGGATCATCGCGGTACTGTTTAGAGTCGGCAATCGGCTTTCCGAGGATAACAACCGATGCGGCTAAAAGCCGCTCCGTTGTTATCCCGGAGGGGCGGGAAGGGCCTTCCGTCGCTCTTCCCTGGCCTCCCAGTAGCACGGGAGGGCCGATCGACGATCCGCAGCTTCCGGCGGCTAGTGAGAGACTGGAATGAAGCCAGAAGCGACGTCACTTCCGTTTTACTCGGCTGCCAATGGCGCCTGTATTTAAAAAATATACAGTATTCAGATACACCGTTTTCGGTGATCTGAATACTTTGAAGTGCAAAGGAGGGATTTGGGGTCTTTTAGAGTACCTGTCACCACCTATTACTGTCACAAGGGATGTTTACATTCCTTGTGACAGCAATAAAAGTGATCACATTTTTTTTTTTAAAAAAAACACAATTTCATAATATAAAATAAATAAGAAAAAAAAAAATGTCAAACCGCTCCCGTCACCACGATCGAATATTGATTGATTTGTGCAAAAGTTATAGCGTCTACAAAATGGGGGATAGTTTTATGGCATTTTTATTATAATTTTTTTTTTATTAGTAATGGCGGCGAGCTGTGATTTTTATCATGACTGCGACATTATGGCGGACACATCGGACACTTTTGACACTATTGTGGGACCATTGTAATTTATACAGCGATCAGTGCTATAAAAATGCACTGATTACTGTGTAAATGACACTGGCAGGGAAGGGGTAAACACTAGGGGGCGATGAAGGGGTTAAGTGTGTCCTAGGGAGTGATTCTAATGGTGGGGGGATGGGCTTCCTCTCACATGACAGCGATCACTGCTCCCGATCACAGGGAGCAGTGATCTTTGTCATGTCACAAGGCAGAATGGGGAAATACCTTGTTTACATAGGCATCTCCCCGTTCTGCGGTTCCGTGACACGATCGCCGGGAAACCGGCAGACAAACATTCAATGCTTCTGCCATCTCCCCATCCTTTGTAACCAGATGTCCTTCCTCATTCTTTATGGGGCCAATATGGTCTGTCCTCCCTTTTTTTACTGTTTACATACTTAAAGAATTTCTTTGGATTTTTTTTTGCTCTCCTCCGCTATGTGTCTCTTTTGTGTTCTATCTTAGCCACCCTAATTACACCCTTACATTTCTTGTTGCATTCCTTATAAAGTTTGAATGCTGATGATGATCCCTCAACCTTATATTTTTTGAAGGCCTTCTCTTTTGCTTTTATATGCATTTTTACATTGGCGTTAAGCCATGCAGGGCTTTTGTTCGCTCTTTTAACTTTATTACCCAATGGGATGCACTGGCTAATGCCCTTATTTAATATGCTCTTAAAGCGAACCCATCTCTCCTCCTTGTTCTTTGTTCCTAAGATTTTATCCCAATTTATCCCAATTTATATCTTCTTGCAAGGTTCGTAGTTGAGGGAAGTTGGCTCTTTTGAAATTCAGTGTCTTTGTATTTCCCTTATGTTTCCTATTTGTGTGATTTATTCTGAAGCCAATTGACCTGTGATCGCTGTTTCCTAAATTGCCTTGTATTTCCATATCTGTGATCAGGTCTGTATTGTTGGTAATTAGTAGATCTAGTAACGCTTTATTTCTAGTTGGTGAGTCTACCATCTGACCATGAAATTGTCCTGCAAACATTTAGGAACTGGTGAGCCTTAGACGAATGCATGGTTCCCTCCGCCCAGTCTATGTCTGGATAATTCAAATCCCCTATTATGATAACACTTCCCATCCTTGCTGCTAATCCAAATTGTTATAGGAGGTCTGCCTCCCCCTCCTCCCTCAGGTTAGGGGGCCTATAGCATACTCCCAGTATTATTTTCCCCTTAGCTTCATCCCTATGGAGATCTACTCATAAGGATTCCACCTCCTCCCTAGCTCCCTTAGTGATGTCATCTCTCACATTCACTTGTACATTATTCTTGATATACATGCATACCCCTCCCCCTTTTTTACCCTCTCTATTCCTGCAATAAAGGGTATACCCCTGAATGGTTGCCAGCCAATCATGTTGAACCAAGTCTCTGAAATTCCCACAAAATCCAAATCCACCTCGTACAACAGTATCTCTAGTTCACCCATCTTGTCCGCCAGGCTCCTGGCATTGGTGAACATTCCACGTAGTTTAGACCGGTCGCATACTATCCTCTTATTGGGTGATCCGAGATTGCAACTAGGACTTGTTACGATATATAGTCCTGTAAGCTGTAAAATATTTATGCAGGGTGAGGATGAAAGTGTTATTGTTGCATATCAGTGACAGCGCGGTGTGAGGTTGACCAGTCATTTGTCACTAGCAGGTGAGAAGGACCATGGCCTGACCCGCGTTTGTCACATATTAGCTGGCAGCATGGTGGGATATAAGGCAACAGTCCCCTTCCTGTCGCTTGTTTTCTTTTTGCAAACATGCATGATTTGGCAGATAAATACAAAAAGAATACTGCGCATGTGAAAAGATTATTCAGTGTGAAAAAAAGCAGCACCACAAATGTAAGATATTACCACAAAAAATAAGAAACAAAATAAAGGTGTTGCGCTACAGTGATTGATATTGAAAATACTGAAAAGAATTATAAATAAATAGTCCAGAAAAATCAGTCAAATGGACTATATTGGCAAATGGCAAACTCGATTTTTCAACTGTGGATAAGGTTATCCAATCCCTTCACCAAGTGAACGCGCCACCACCACAATAGGTTACACTCTTACCAGAGAGCCTGCACCCTTTATTACGAAGGGTCAAACAGGCTTGATGAATATGTCCCAGTAGGGGTCATCAGTGGGGATGTACAAAGGAACCACCTCAGTAACAGCTCCAGAGCATCCAGGGGACTCCACCCAACCGATGATCGTGTAGTCAGGTCCAAATAAAACATAGAACGCTGGATATTGTAAAACCTCTTAAGGGTTGCATGTAATATAAAGTATTGCACTTACAGATATCCATAGTAAAAACAGCATTGCATGGTAAAAAAAATAAGGCAGCCGCCACAGAACATTCAGACATGTAAAATGGGCTGAGCTGTATGTTCCCGCTATCACGCATATTACATGCCTTGTCCTGAGGAAGGAGCATGCATGCATGCATGCTCCAAACGCAAAGCTGCCCCCCTTGCTCTTTACCCAGAAGTGACTTCGCTCTCGAGTCTCCAGCATCCTTCGTTGCCCAGATTAGGCTTCAAGTACCGGATACCACCAGCTGGACCCCAGGGGCACGGACACACAGAGAGACCTCCTCTGGATGACACACTGCAGGATCATTTTTGATCACAATTCGCTTACCTGTATTCCCCTGAGTAGCCAGTTTACCTTTATCATCATTAAATAGTCCTTAATAGTGCACTTAGAAGCGCTGTGCTTTCTTTCTTTTGTGTTGAAGAGGAGACCAGCATCTGTCAAAGCAGCAGCCGAACTGGCAGATCAACACTTGGGTATCCGACTTTTGCAAGGCTCCTCTGAATGTTGGGAAAAGACAGAAATCACCCATGGCAACCACTTCTACACCTACAAGCCAAGTTCCTCAGCGGCTGGCACCTGCAGTTCTTGGTGCCAAGCCAACCTTGACTGTCAACTGCAAATGTTACACCTTCCTCTGTGCTGTTTGTCAGTGGGAAACCCTAGCAAACCAACTCCAACTTGCAGCCAGTCATCATAGTCAACTGGTTTCCGTGACACAGGAGCTGAAGTTGCATTAGTCAGACCAGTGTTTATGGAAGAAAAATACATTATCCCAGAGACGTTTCTTACCCTCATTGAAGGGTCATCGTTTCTGCATACCCTGTGCGTATGTGTTCATTGATTGGGCTGCAGGAAGTGGGATGAGAGAGGTGGGAGACTCTGAGGAGATCCCCACAGCCATGTGGTTGGGTTCAGATTTAGGGACCCTTGTTTCATATTATGCACCTGCTGAGGACACACCCAAGTAACCCTATGGACAGAGGGAGTGGAAGTACAAGGATCTCCCTCTCCTAAGGAGGGAGAGGAGACCCCCCCCCCTCCCCTCTTGCATGTGAAGATAACAGACTCATGTTCAAATGATGTTACAAATTTAAGTGTTAAATGTGATGATGATAAGGCAGTCAAGGCAAGACAGGAGATGTACACAGGGCTCCGCTACAACCTTTGTCTGTGATTGATGAACCTTTTAAAAGGGTGGCAGTAGATATTGTTGGGCCTCTAGCCATCCCTAGCATTTCAGGCAAACATTATAGCCTAACAGTTGTTGACTATGCCACGCATTATCCAGAGGCTGCGGCTCTCTCGTCCCTCTGGGCAGACAAGGTTGCTGATGCTGTGCTGGGAATCTTCACAAGAATGGGATTTTTGGCAGAGCTCATTAGCGATCAAGACCCCCAGTTTGTGTCTGGCTGAATGCAAGATATTACAGACAACGCATATAATGGCCAGTCCTTACCATCCACAAACAAAAAGGCTTGTGTGAGCGTTTCAATGGCACCTTGAAACAGATGTTGTGCACCTTTGCGGTATCCCAGGAAAAGGACTGGGAATGATATCTGCCTCATCTGCTGTTTTCTTACAGAGAGGTGCTCCAGGAGTCCTCAGGCTTTTTGCCATTTGAACTTCTGTACAGACGGAGGGTAAGAGGGCCCTTGTACCTAATCCGTGAGACCTGGGAGGACAAAATTGCAGACTGCAAGGTCTCTATGGTGGATTACGTGCTAAAATTTGGCTGTATGTTCTGCTTTCCCTACAGCCGAATAAGCTTCAAGCAGCATGGGTAGGCCCGTACAAAATCACCAAATGTCTCAATGATGTCATCTATTTGGTCAGGTTGGGAGAAGAGAGTAAATGGCAGAAGGCCTTTTATTTAAACATGCTCAAAGCCCACCATGAGCACACAGCCTATGTCATGCCAGTCTGTAGCAGGCTGGAGCCTGAGGAGGTGCATCCACTGCTAGACCTGTTAGCTGACACCATGGAGGAAGACTTAGGCCCCCAAATCAACTCACACCTTTCCCCCACTCAGGTACTTGGACTAATGGGAGTTCTGGCAGTGTATTATGGCAGGTTTACCAGAAAATCCTGAGAAGACCCACCGCACTGTCCACAAGGTGGAGGCAGGGGCACATCCTCCCATTAAACAGTTGGCCTATCATACCCCAGATGACGACTCATTAGTCGAAACATGTCGGTTGTTTTTCCTACAAGCATCACTCATGTACCTGTACTTATTTATGAGACGCCTATCTATGATCACCTAAATGTGAGTGTTCATCTTTTACTTATTAAATACTACTTTTAAAACAGTATCACGCTATGCAAGTTTTTTTCACTTCATGCATGTTATGTGGTACCGAGCCTCTACCTTCCATATGAATTTACGGAATTCACCTCCTTTGCCCCCTATTGATGTTTTATCATTGAAGTCAATTAACCACCAATGGATCCAGGACCAGCTGTATCCAAGGGGTGTATTGATTAACCTTAATCAGCTGCTAGCACTCCAATACAAACTCAAACAGATATACATACAAAATAGATGCAGCACTAGTTATAATGAACATTTACAAGTGAAAAAGTCCCAAAATTTCAGTCCATAGATGAAAGTGAATCAACCATCCGTGCTTTGTATAGATGATAAGCTGTAAGTGAGGAAAATGTGACACTCCTTCACATTATATGCATCCAGCTCCACACCCAAGTGAGAGTAAGTAGCCTGCTTACCAGCTCTCCGTGACCACTAGAATAATGGTTTCACCAAGCACAGGGAAATAGGTCACCCCAGGAACCTTAGTAGTATCTGGAAACTCTGCTTTACTGGTAAAACTCGGAAATATAAGAAAGAAATGCTCCCATAGTGCAGTGCTTTAAGTATCCATATTTAATAAAATAAGTGGATTACACTGTTTATCTGCAGTCTTCTCTTCTCTACATCCAATGGCGTCCCTAGGGGGGGGGGGGGGGGGGGCATAGGGGGCCCTGACCCCCCCAAAATTATGCTGTGCCCCACCATGTGCCCCCCCCCCCAAAAAAAAAAAAAAAGTATTATTATATTTTTTTTTTACAAAAAGGCAATGTCTTTTTATTTGCATTCGTAGCGGATGCACCACATCTTACTCAGGCCACCACTGGAGTAACACAGTCTCTATTGAGAGGGGGAGTATTCTTCTAGCCTGGACGCGTGTATAAGTGTGTGCACTGCAATACACTGTAATCACTGATCTGCATTATCTCCATCCCTTCTCTCCCCCATCTGTTCCTCCCCCTCTCCTGTTCTTTCAAGACCTTCACAGCTTACTTTCACTTTCAGTTAGGCAGGTAATAGACTGTGTAAATTTCTTTCCTGCTTCCACGGAGTGCAGGAAGAAACTTGCATGATTCCCCCAACACAGACAGTGGTGACAGGGGAACATCCTTCCTGCCCAGCAATTGTATTCTCCCAACAAACAGTCATTATCACTAGTGGCTATAGCAACCACTAGTGATAATCATAAGAGTATCTGGCAGGCTGGTTGTTCCCTATTTGATCGATCAACTTGGTACATTCAGTCTGCTCATTAATGGTTCAAACCTCAGCCAGTTCCTGCTGAACCAGCTGAGATTTAAACTGCCTATGGCTGGTCTTAGCACTTAGGCAGCCCATACATTAATCACTTTTTTCATTTAACTAGTAGGTTGCATGAAAAAAAAAAGAAATGATCCAATTCTACACATTATAGGTGGATGGGGGAATCCTCCCAGTGTGGACCAGTGGTGGAAATACCAGGGTTGCTGTCCTGTCCTGGCTATTCACAGCGCTGGTCTCTGTCTCCATGGCAGCGGCGGCACATTGGAACCCGGTGCTGGTTACTTTATGGGGCTAATGTACAGGAGAGCCTGCACAATTTGTTGTTAGAGATGGGCAGGGCATGTTCAAAATCCCACATGCCCGAGCCTACCAGGAAGCCCACACTGCACGGCGCTAATCACAGGCAGTGAGACATTTCCCGGTCCGCAGCTGCACACATCAGGAATGTCTCACTGCCTGTGATTAGCGATGTGCAGTGTCGGCTTCCTGGCGGGATTGGGCATGTGGGATTTCAAACACACCCGAGCCCATCTCTAATGGTTGTAGAGTAGACAGTTGACCTCCCTGCAGTTTGCTTAGCAGCAGTGCAGCCTTCTCTGTCATGCTGATCGTGATGCAATCCAGGTGATGCTCCTAGTCAAATCCTAGTGTTAAATATCATAGTGATTTTATTGATCAAAGCCCACACCTTACAGGCATAGAGCCCACACCTTACAGGCATAGAGCCCACACCTTACAGGCAAAGAGCCCACACCTTACAGGCATAGAGCCCACATGGCTGCTGAACATATGGTGGATGTGGTTATACTGTTGATGCTAATAAATACTGTGTTTATTAGATTTGACTGGGAGCATCACCTGGATCACATCCCGATCAGAGAAGGTTATACAGCATTACTTCTGCTAGGTGACGAGCTGGGGGCTCGGCTCTCTACAACCAATAGTGCCAGCCTTCCCCTGCATGCACCCATAATGTCACCAGCACTAGGTCCTAATAGACTGCTGCCACTGCCAAGGAGACAAATGCCAGACCAGCGCTGTCAATAGCAGGGGCAGGACAGCAAGAGGAGGCTGGGGAACACCACAGTGGCAGAACACCAAGGCCCGGTGGCAAGACAACCTTTGCAACCCTGATAGTTATCCCACTGCTTTGGACCCTTATATTTTCTTGGTATGCTGGTGACATATATCTCTTGTTTTCTGCCACCCTGGGGATCGTAGTAAAATTGCATTTTATAGTTCCCCCCTACTTTTGTCCCTGTCCCCCCATGTGCCCCCCCTAAATATGAAAGCTGGAGACGCCACTGTCTACATCTGTTCAAAGTCCAAAAATTTACAAAGTTTGTCTAAGCATGCGCTCCACCAAATCCACTATGTTTGGCTTCTCCTTGTGTCTTGTGAGACACAAGGAGAAGTTTAAATTTGAAGGAAAAAAAAATTACAGAAAATTGTATAGTGTGTATCCAGCTTAACCCAGGGAAGACAAATTATACCCCAGGTGGCGAGCAAGGTGTGGCCGGTCCTTAACCCCTGCATCCTTCTCCTAACCTCTTACTGCCACCCATTTACCTTATGAACCACAAAATCCTATGCGGCAGATACACTCTATTCACAATTGACAGGGACTGTTAGTCACATACCACCCAACCCCACCCCCCCATTTGAGCCTGTAGGTTTGTACACCAGCTACCAAACTATGGGTTCTTGAAGGGCCATCTGCATTTTTTTGATTGCACATTCACTTTGAAAGAAACATCTTGGAGGGCCAGGAACCAGCAGGTTTATCACCCAGGGTTAGGAGAGCTTCCCTATCTTTCCATGCTTTAATTAAATTTACCGGATCTGTTCTTTCCCCAAAAGTTTCCAGTATTTCAAATGGGGCCTTAGGTCATACATTTGGGAGCAGGGAGATCCCTCTGACTTAAAGCTTCAGCTATGTACTCAAATGGCTTCCTGCCCATGTTTATTGGTCAGCATGTAGAGCAAACAAAAGGATTCCTGCGCAGGGGGTAAGAGTAGGGTTGCCACCTTTTCTTCAAGTCAAACCCGAACATTTTAGCGGCGCACGCCAATTTTTTTTTTTAATAGTATAAACTATACATATATTTTGCTATTAATTCTAATCATATGAAGTTAATAACAAGAGTCCCCCTTTACATCAGAGTCCACAGAGTTCCCCTTTTACATCTGAACTTGCAGCGTTCCCTTTCACTGTAAGGGGGGACTCTGCAGACTCTGATGTAAGGGAGAACTCTGGGGCCTCAGACATAAGGGATCCTCTGCGAACCCTGATCTAAGGGGGAACACTGAGAACTCTGATGTACGGAGAAGACTCTGATGTAAGGGGAAACACTGTGGCCTCTGGTGTAAAGGGGAACTCTGATGTAAGGGGTGCTCTGAGAACCTTGATTTACCTTAGTGTACTCACTCAGAGACAGGAGAGAGAAGGGGGGAGACTTCAGTCACAGACAGGGATGGATGGTGAGCTCACTCACCCCTTGGCAGTCGTCACCTATTATCCAGATGTATCTGAGGCTGCTGGATTCAAATTTCTGGCCCCAACTTTCCTTTTCCGAAGCACAGCCCTGGGGATTGGAGTGTGGGCAGACACAGAGGGGTAGGGGTGGGGGGGGGGGGTAGAGGCGCAGATCGAGCCCTCTCTCCTCTCCTGTCTGTGTGTTTGGGGGAGATTGTTAGTGCTGGCTTTGGGCAGTGTGAAAGAGAGTTTAATGCCGCGTACACACGGTCGGAATTCTCGTCGGAAAAAGCTCTAATGGTTTTCCCGTCGGAATTCCGACGGAATTTCGCTCAAACTGTCTTGCCTACACACGGTCACACCAAATTCCGACGGTCAATAACACTGCGGCATAAAACACGTTCGACAGCACTATAATAGGGAAGTTTAATGCTTCTGAGCATGCGTCAAATTGTTTCCGAGCATGCGTCGGAATTTTGCGTGTCGGAATTGCATACACACGATCGGAAAATCCGATAGAAAGGTTTTCCGTCGGAAAAATTAAGAACAGGTTCTCAATCCAAAGTCCGTCGGAAATTCCGACAGAAAAAGACCGATGGGCATACACACGGTCGGAAAATCAGATGAAAAGCTCCCATCAGACTGTTTCCATCGGAAATACCGACCGTGTGTACGCGGCATAACAGACACTCTCAACTTGGACAACTGCAGCCAGCAACCCTGCTGGGAAGTCATAGTCCAGTCAAAATAATGTGTCCGGGTTATAGGCAGTCTGAAACCCGGACGCATGATTCCAAACCCGAACTGTCCGGGTGAATCCTGGACAGGTGGCAACCCTAGGTAAGAGTCCCAAAACAAAAGTCCAGCAAAGTTTTTAAGCCTTCTGCATACTTGCCAACAGTCCAGATTTTCCCGGGAAAATCAAGATTTTTGGACCATTGTCCCGATTTAAGCTTGTCCCGATTATTTTCCCGGGATTTTGGTTTTGTCCCAGGAAAATCGGGAATGTTTTGGGCTAGAAACGGCAGCAGGCTACACAAAGATGGCCACTGTTTCGTTTCCCCTTATGTTCAGTGGAGAGGAGAGGGCAGCCAATCGGCTTCTCTCTTCAGTGGCTGCAGGGATTGGAGACCCCCCCTCTCCACTGAACACAACAGGAAGAGATCAGCCCTCGCCCCCGTGGAGCAACTTGTGAACGCTCCCCTTCAGATTAATGATGGCTCAGATTCCCCCCTCCAGTATGGGAGAAAGCAAAGTGGCACAGAGTGAGGAAAACATGTCATGCTGATTAACCAGCCTAGATACCTGTTTTGTTATTGTTAAAGTCAATGTGGCAATTAATAATTTCCTGGAAGAGCCATGTAATTCCAAGGTGATTGCTTGCGATTGTTATATTTATGTCCATGGCTTTATTATTTGTGCCTGCCTTGGGTGTAAATACCAATTTACTGAAGAACTACAAGAGCCAGCATGCCTGGCTTGTTTTTATACTAAAATGGCATCTCATCCAGCATAGACACCATTAGGTACAGTAAGTGGTTTGTAGAATTACAAGAACCAGCATGACTTGTTTGCTATATAATAACATTGCATCACCCAGCATGGTCTAGGGTCCCTGATACTAGCGACACCAGGAGATAAGTGGTCCATGGAACTGCAAGAGTCAGCATGCCTGGCTTGTACTAAAATGGGATCCCATCCAGCATAGACACCATTCGATACACTAAGTGGTTTGTAGAACTAAAATAACCAACCTGACTTGTTTGCTATATAATCACATTGCATCACCGAGCATGGTCTGGGCTCTAGAACTACAAGAGCCAACATGCACTAGGGTACTTGGTATGATTACAGCATTTACAGATAACTAGGCTGAGGAACTACAAGAGCCAGCATGCCTTGTTTGATGCATAATGATATTGCATCATCCAGCATGATCTGGGGTCCCTGATACTAGTAACACCAGGAAACATGTAACTACAAGAGCCAGCATTCACCTGGGTACTTGGTATGACTGTAGAATTTACAGATAACAAGGCTGAAGAACTACAAGAGCCAGGATGGGTTGTTTGCTATATAAAGACATTGAACCATTCAGCATATGTGATCTGTAGAACTACAAGAGCCAGCATGCCTTGTTTTCTACATAATGGCTTTGCGTCATCCAGCATGGTCGTACCCCACAGCATGCTGCCTTTCGTAGTTCTACAGACCACTTATCTTCTGATGTCACTTACCAAGGGCCCTAGACCCGGTTGTATGATGCAATGTTAGTGTATAGCTAGCAGGGCGGACTGGCTCTTGTAGTTCTGTAGCCACTGTATCTGTAGATGCATTAGGTACCCCAGTGGTTGCTGGTTCTTCTTATTCTGTTGATTGTTTATCACATGCCACCACTTCTCCCAGGTACCCCAGTGCATGCTGGCTCTTGCAGTTCTTTATCCCATTTATCTCCTGCTGTCACCTGCACCAGGGACCATAGACCGTGCTGGGTAATGCAATGTCATTATATAGCAAACAAGGCATGCTGGCTCTTGTAGTTCTTCACTCTAGTTTGTACCAAGTACTCCAGTGCAAGCTGGATCTTGTAGTTCTACAGACCACTAATCTCCTGGTGTCACTAGTATCAGGGACTCCAGACCATGCTGAGTGATGCAATGTCATTATATAGCATACAAGGCATGCTGGCTCTTGTAGTTCTTCAGCCTAGTTATCTGTAAATGCTCTAATTATACCAAGTACCCTAATGCATTCTGGGTCTTGTAGTTTTCTTTGAATGCTGTCTCTTATACCGAGAACCCTAGATCATGCTGGTTCTTGTAATTCTATAGACTAGATATCTGTAAATGTGGCAACGTTTACCAAGTACCCCAGTGAATGCTGGCTCTTGTAGTTCTACAGACAACGTGTCTCCTGGTGTTACTAGTATCAGGGACCGCAGACCAACACCAGGTGTTTGGAGTATCTTTATATGCTGATTGTTAAACTCTGGAATACACATTTCTATTGTTGTGTAGGATTTGGGCCTGCTGTCCCTCCATCCCCCTCCCCCTTTCCCTCTCCATCCCTATTTCATCTCAGACTCTAACCACACCCCTCTGAGCCACACCATTTAAGCCACGCACACTTTTCTCATAAACCACGCCCATTGTTTTGTCTTTTTACCCAATGACACGCCTACAAACCCCTGCCCCGCCCCTAATTATTATGTGACTCCGCCTACAGCCAAAAAAGCGTCCCTAAAAATGTTTTTTAAATGTTGGCAACTATGCTTCTGGCTAGTGAATAGCTGACAGCCTGCTTGTCTCCTTTCTTAGCACCAACCACATATTAACCCAGAGAAGACAAATTATACCACAGGTGTGGAGCAAAGTGTGGACAGTTCTTAACCCCCTGCATCCTGCTCCGAACCTCTGACTGCCACCCACTTACCTTTTTATGAATCGCAAAAGCCTATGCGGCAGATACACTCCATCCACAGCTGACAGGGGCTGTTTGTCACAATATACACAAATGTTTTGCCTTTCTTTTATTTTTTTAAATAAATGGGTTGTTTTACAAGGCAAGGAATCATATATACATTAAAACCTCACTTCTGTATATGTTTTTTTCTCAGGTTGTAACAGCTACAGGCACGCTTGCACTGGGGATCAACATGCCATGCAAATCTGTGGTTTTCTTGCATGATTCAATTTACCTGGATGCTTTGAACTATAGACAGGTAATTTACACTGACTAATCAGTTTTATTTAAGACATTTTAGGGCCACTTCACACATTATAATTTCTGACACACTGCTTTTTAAACAGTGTATTCATTTTAAATGAGTGGAGGGCTGACCTTTTTGCAGCATATGAATATCATCCACAAGCTTAGACTGCATTCACACTCCAATTGTCAAACCTGGGTTTATATGTGTGTCGAGGGCATTTCAAAATGCATACAAATGCATGTAATGATGTTCAATGGTGCCATCCACACTGTGTGTTTACTTACATATAGGTGTGGTCAGTTTACCTGCATTTATAGAACTAGGATTCTGTGCATCCAGGATCTAAATGCAGCTAAACGCACATAATCAGAAGATCTGCGTTCCAGACCTTCGTCCCTGAATGCATATCCTGGCTAGGAATGTCTTTTTTTTTCTCCAAATTTCTTTATCACTTCCGTGATTTCCAATCTTCATTAAATAATACAGAATGTCCTCTACAGTCTACAACATACAATATTGACCCTTTGGCATAGCTCCCAACGGTCCCTGATTTTTAGGGACTGTCCCTGATTTGGAGCAATTTTGGTCTGATCTATATAGTTGTATACAAAAAGCACTTTTTATCTTTCAAAAACTGCTTCCCAGTGCTAAACCTTTCATCCAATTTCTAAATTGCTGCATTTGTAAATGTCAAAACCAATATAAAGGAATTGTAGTGGTAAAAAAAGCACTTGTGGGTTTAATTAATAATTTTTTTGCATAATTCTCCTTTAAGATGGCGTGACAGGGGGTGTGTCCTATGCCTATATACTTTTTGCTAATAGGTGTCCCTCATTCCCATGTCAGAAAGTTGGGAGGTATGCCTTGATTTCATCTGGCAGAATGCAATTCTATGAGTTGACATACAGACCAAGTTCATCCCTTAAAAAAACAAGGACTGTGAGTCCCAGACGTTAAGGCTGGGTTCACACTATTGAGAATCAGATGCTGGTTTGCCTGCATCCAATTTGCATGTCAGGAGATTGCGAATGGCTCTCAATGGAGCCAGTGCACACATCTCCAGAACTAATTGCACAGGAGTCCTGTGCGTCTTCTGGTCCATTTCAGGTTTGAATTCAGCCCAAAATTCGGACTGAAATCAGTCCTGAAACGGTGAACAGGGACGCACCGGACCCCTGCTGTGAGCCGCTCCGTGCAGCAGTGTGAATCCAGACAAAAGCCTACTATTCCTCTTTTTAAATACTACTTTCCTTATTATAGTTTTATTGAAAATAACAAACTCCCACCTAATTCCCATCAATTCCTTACCCTAGACTCAGTGACAGGGCCAGTGCAAGAATTGGTGAAGGTGCATTTTGCCCCCCATCCTAATCAACTGCAGTTGATGGAACACAGACCATGTTCCATCAGCTGCTTTCCCGGGCATTGATCCTGGAGAATGACAGCTTCAGTCCAGGAAGTACACATCACGTCCTGGTCAGTGTGAAGGTGGGAGGCTGAGCTTCCACCACCAATCCCTGCGACACCTGCCATGACAACACCGGGCCCACAAGTGGGATAGCGGAGCCCGGTGTACATGGCAGGCGGGCTGTGGTGGGGGGGAGGGGAAGGTGGCACATCATGGGGGTGGTGGAAGTGATAGGCTATTGTATAACTTCCATATTAAAGCTGATAGTCCACTTTACTACCATACACTCACTCCTGGTTGCCAAAGCAAAAAAAACATGTCTGCAGCACTGTTAAAATCAGAATTTCCCTACAAGGCAGTGTCCCTGGCTCTGTTGTCCCTGAAATCGAATTCAGAGACATTCAGGAGCAGCTTGGGTGCTCACTGCAGTTCGGTGCTGCATGAACACATGGGGTGGAGATCTGATCCCTTCCTAACTCCCCCCCCCCCCCATTAATGGTCAGGTGACTATTGGGGACTGCAAGGCTCGCAGTGATTGGGCAGGACTCACAGAGGGTGTGGCCAACCTTCGTTGATTATGCCTGGCTCAACTGTTGTGAGGTGCACGTGTCGGCTCAGTCAGGCTGCAAAGAAACTTACAGAGGTGGGAGACAGAGCTGATTAGTAAGTGTTTGTGGCAGCCCAGAAAACAAAGTGGAGATTACTTCTCTGACTTCACAAGTCAAACACATGATTCTTTCCTAAAAGATGATCCCTGATGACTGGACATTCACCCTTTTATTGCTGGCAGATGAGTTGAAAGTGCATGATTAACCCTTTCTTTGCTAGAAGATCCATGTGTTGGAAGTCATAATTATTAACTATTTCATTGCTAATGATTAACCCGTTAATGGCTAAATGAAATGGTTAATAATTCATTTCCACCAGGGCACTGCTAGAAAGGGTTAATCATGTGCTTGACATGCGGGTGTGACCGGCTCTCAATAGAGGGACGGCTGCAGTCCAGATTGAAAAAGGGTCCTGTGCGTGTTTGGGTCCGATTCAGGTGTAAATTCAGGCAAAAAATGTAACCTAATTCGCACCTGAACCGGTGAACAGGCACAAACCTACGGCCGCATGTATGTGAACACGGCCTCAATGAAAGGAATGTAAAACCAGCAACCGGAAAGGAATGTATTACCGTGTCTCTAGCCACCAGGGATCTTACTAGCCTAAGATCTCTGGTGGCTAGAGACATGATTAATATGATAACACCTATAAGGTGCACATGCAATTTTCTCCTACCCAAAAATATGCTAAAATCGAAAACTGATCAATGCTGATCAACACAGTTAATGGACATGGTGTGAACGAGTCCTTACATCTGCTGGTTGTTTATATTAGAGGGCTGGAGGTTTGCCAAGATTCCTATACAGAAGAAAGTAATAGGAAAAAAGCTAAGATTTCCATGTTTTGTGAAATTTACAAGCTCACTAGGTGTCCTGGGACTGCTCTAGGAAGTCTTGCCCAGCGCAGTCCCAGCACAAAACAAGGCAAAAAACCTTCAGTGGTAGTGAACCCTTGTAGATTGCCTTACCAACTCAGGGCATGGAGTATAAGCCCCAGCCTTCTTCTTCATCAGGGCCCCTGCTGGTGGGGATGCATCAAGCTGGGACCAGGTTGCGGCCCCTAGGTACGCCCAGCTGAGGTTGCAGAGACACTAACGTGTGCAGAGTACAATGACAGGGGACAGAAGGGATTCCAGAAAACAAGCCAAGGTCAGGGCAGGCATCAGGCAAGCAACTGTGAAGTTGCTCAGGCAGTGTGGCTTGCACTGAGCACATGTGTATATATAGAGAGGCAAACTGGAGGCGACCCAGAAAGTGATAGGGAAAAATATATAAATCCATAGTGGAGCAGGTGATGCACATAGGTGACCAGCGAAGCCAGCAGCGCATGTGAAATGGAGTCCACTACGAGGAGGTAAAAATTTCACAAACAAAAATCTGCAGGCTAGATCGTGACATTGTTGTCTTTATCAGAGAAATTGTTAAAATCTGAAGAGAAATTGTGATTATATACATATTTTTTACAAAAGCAGAGATACAGTAGATACAGTACTTAAAAAAAAAAAAAACATGATACCATATTTTTATTAGATGGCAGGTCGTGCTGGAAGAAGAGGACTGGATATAGAGGGAAGCGTATACTTCTTCAACATTCCAGTGCCAAAAGTAAAAAAACTTATGAAGTCCGATGTTCCCGAGCTAAGGGGCCAGTTTCCTCTCAGTATTTCCCTTGTACTAAGACTAATGCTGCTAGCAGCCAAAGCAGATGACAAAAAGGATGCGAAAGCTAAAGTAAGTTTTTAACACTGTTTACAATTTTATGGAGAAAGGGGAAACCTTTACTAAACTGAAAGTAAAAGTTACATTTTGGTTATTTTCCAAGCGCACACTAAGCAGGCGCAGGTCTGCAAAAAAAAAAAATGACTTGGCCTGCATTGTCTGTCTTCTGGGAAGTAGAGGGCAGTATAAAATTGTGGGATAAAGCTATCTCTGAATATCAGCATTCATAAAAATGTGGAATTGAGAGGGAGCTGGGCAAGGGGGCTAACATGTTTCATGCTTTATTGGCACTTAGTCTTATGCCGCGTACACACGAGCGGACTTTTCGACAGCAAAGGTCCGACAGAACGAATCTGTCGGACAATTCGATCGTGTGTGGGCTCCATCGGACTTTTGCTGTCGAATAATCCTACAGACTTTAGAAATAGAACATGTCTTAAATTTTCCTGTCGGAACTCCGCTGGACCCAGTTCCTATCGAAAAATCCGCTCGTCTGTGTGCTAGTCCGACGGACAAACAACGACGCTAGGGCAGCTATTGGCTACTGGCTACGAACTTCCTTATTCTAGTTCGGCCGTACGTCTTCAAATTCGAATCCATCAGAATTTAGTGTGACTGTGTGTGGCCAAGTCCGTTCATTCGAAAAGTAGGTTCTCAACCTTTCTAGTGACCCCTTGATAAAATTTCACAAGTTGTGGGGACCCCTAACAGTAAAATTATTTTCGTAGCGTGTGTTGTCATTATTGTCATGTCAGTAATTTGCACCCATAACCCACGGACATTTAGCGCTCCCTGAGTCCCTTCCACTCGTACAGTATTAAAACCCCTTATGGTACATTTTAGGATGTACCACTCTTTCTCTTCTCCTTTTTTTCCCTTTTATCTCTCTCTATCGTAATTTATTCTTTTTTTCTTTTTTTTTTTCCCCATTCCTCTCTAGCTGTTTTTCTTGTTCTTTTTCTTATTCTTTGTTCCTCCCCCTCTTTTCCTCTCCCTTCCATATATTCTCTATTTTTATTCCTTCTCTTATTCCTTGGTGGAGGGGGGGGGGGGGGTTGAGTGGCAATGCTGGGGAGTTCTGATCAGCCAAATTAGGTGCTCTTGATCAAGGTCATCTGCTGATCTGAGAACTGTAGTGGGGACTTTTAATGGCAACTATAATCACAGGTAGTGTTACTCACTGTGTCTCCGGCTTCACTGTCTCTCTGACTTTGTGGTGTCTCTGACTTTGTGGTGTCTCTTTGTGGTGTCTCGTAGCAGTGACACATATGCCGGAATCAGGAGATAGGGTCACCTCCAGCCCCTCCCACTTCACATTCCTCACCAGTCAGCTGACCTCAAGTCTCTGCCCCCCAGCCATGCCGTGAACTGAATGGGCGGCTGCAAAGAGGCTGATTGGGCGGGCCGCAGGCTCGAGGAACAGCCCAGCTGGGCAGCCACAGGCTCCAGGGCCAGCCCTGCTTTGTGGCCACAAAAAGGCTGGGAGAGCGGTATGGGCTTCAGGAACAGCCCAGTTTTCGGTGACCCCTGGCAAATCATTTGACCCGAGGGGGTCCCGACCCCCAGGTTGAGAACCACTGATCTAGTGGTTCTGCTGACATATTGTATCAAGCAGATACCACAAGTAATCAGATACATCATATACCTAGTGTTGCAATGAATAAATGACAGAATCTTGAAAGGCCTGCCAGTAACAGTGGATTGAAATGTGCCCCCCTTAATAAGATGGGGACAGCAAACGTATTGTCACTGCATCTATAATTGGCCTTAAATGTAGCTAAAGGTAGGCTAACATTTTTTGTTGATGTTTGTTGGGTAAGACCCCTGCGTGGGAATCTGTTAATAGACTTTTCTTTGTTTTTCAATAAAAGTCAGCTACCAAGCCCTTAAAAACTATCTCAGACTGATGCAAAGCGCACTCAAAATGCATCTACCACATTGAGTCTAATCACCCCATGTTACATCATCAAAACAAGAAATGTTGTGGTGAGCAAATACTCCAAACTAAGTACAATAAATTCCATGTTGGGTAGAGGATAGCCACTATATCATTCTAAAAAACAATATAATAAAGCACGAAGTGTAATAGAGTATATATGATGTGGAGTAGAGCAGTATAGACTACTTATGTCACAGAAGACCCAAACGCTATCTTCACTCGACTCAAAATGCTATAATTTTTTAAGGAGGTGATTGGTATCCCTCAAATAACCAGGAAAGCTCAAAACAAGAGGTTGCAGCTGGTGGTCCACCCATTGACTGAGATGTTCATTAAGTAAACCAAAAAGTGGATCAATCTACAACCTTTTGTTAATGATAATGGGAATACTTGTAGGCTATTAGGACATATGGACATTTCTCCTATTTCTTTCTTGGACATGACCCGTTTAGGATCAGGACACCAGGTTGTATCGGATTTGTATACAAAACCATTGTCAGGCAACTCTGTGTTAAGGGCCAACTCCGGACACTCCAAACATACCATCCGGGGTATATCCATTGGACAGTTTTTAAGGCTACATTGCATCTATTTGGATGAGATTAGTTTTGACAGAGAAATTAAGTGTATGTGGACAGGCCTTTAAGACAGAGGGGTTACCTGGAATCGGCATTACACAGAGCTGTAGATATTGCTACGTCTAATGCCGCATACACACGGTCGGAATTCTCGTCGGAAAAAGCTCTGATGGTTTTCCCGTCGGAATTCCGACAGAATTTAACTCAAACTGTCTTGCCTACACACGGTCACACCAAATTCCGACGGTCTGTAACACAGCGGCATAAAACACGTTCGACGGCACTATAGAAGGGAAGTTTAATGCTTCTGAGCATGCGTCGAATTGTTTCCGAGCATGCGTCGGAATTTTACGTGTCGGAATTGCATACACACGATCGGAAAATCCGATAGAAAGGTTTTCCGTCTGAAAAATTGAGAATAGGTTCTCAATTCAAAGTCCGTCGGAAATTCCGACAGAAAAAGACCGATGGGCATACACATGGTTGGAAAATCCGTTGACAAGCTCCTATCGGACTGTTTCCATCGGAAATTCCGACCGTGTGTACACCGCATTAGACTAGGGATGCCTAATTGCAAGATTTTGACAGGAGTTCTGGTGTTAGGGAAGTTGCAGTTTTTCCATCTATATATGCATATATAATAAGGTTAAGGCCCCTTTCACACTTGTACGACTTGTCCCAACGATTTGGGACTGCAAAGTAGCATGACAAGTTGTTCCCCATGATTTCCAATGACAGCTATTCATATTAGTACAACTTCAAGTCGTTCCGACTTCAAAGTAGTCCCTGCACTACTTTGGTCTGACTTTGATGCCACTTACACAGGCATTCCTTGAAATCGCTGCAAAATCGCACGACATTGAAGTCCCACAAGTGTGAAAGGGGCCTAAATCTATTGTGGAACATTGTTTACCAATACTCCTAAATGATGATATATATGCACAGATTTTGGATAAATATATAAGAACCGTGTCCCATAGAGCAACTATTTTGGGCAGCAATTTGTCACTCAGCCTGTTTACAACTAAGAAAAAGGGCCAGTTAATTGGCTACATTTTAAGGACAATTATAGATGCAGTGACAATAAATGCCCTCGTCTTTGCAATCCGATAATCAGATACTGTATATCACATACCTGGTGTTGCTATTGATAACAGTGGCATGTAAAATGTGGCACCGTGAAATGTGTCCTCCATCCTAATAAGAGGGACACACTTCAATCCACTGTTACTGGCAGGTCTTCCATCATTTATTAATTGCAACACCAAGTATGTGATAGATCTGATTACTTGTGGTATCTGCTTGATACAATATGTCAGCAGAACCACTAATAGCACTGAACAGAGCCCTGTTCTATCTCGACATGCACTAAGATATACAGCATTTACCTCTTTCTGACCGCCCACTGTCATATGATGGCGGCAAGAAACATCTGTTGTTCCGGGCCGCCGTCATATGACGGAATTTCCTTTGCGGCCACTAGGGGGCGCGCGCCGCGTCGCAGGGGACCCGATGCGCGTGCCCAGTAACTGAGCAGGATGTGGATCTGTGTGTGTAAACACACAGATCCACGTGCTGTCAGAGGAGAGGAGACTGATGGTGTGTCCCTTGTTCATAGGGACACCGATCGGTTACCTCCCCCAGTCAGTCCCCTCCCCCCACAGTTAGAATCACTCCCATAGGGAACATATTAATCCCTTGATCACCCCCCTAGTGTTAACCCCTTCCCTGCCAGTCACATTTATACAGTAATCAATGCATTTGTATAGCACGGATCGCTGTATAATCGTGAATGGTCCCAAAAATGTGTCAAAAGTGTCCGATATGTCTGCCGCAATATCGCAGTCACCATAAAAATCGCAGATCGCCGCCATTACTAGTAAAAAAAAAATAATAATAAAAATGCTATAAATCTATCCCCTATTTTGTAGACGCTATAACTTTTGTGCAAACCAATCAATATACGCTTATTGCGATTTTTTTTTTTTATACCAAAAATATGTAGAGGAATACGTATCGGCCTAAACTGAGGAAGAAAATTGTTTTAAAAAAAAATGGATATTTATTATAGCAAAAAGTAAAAAATATAGCGTTTTTTCAAACTTGTCCCTCTTCTTTTGTTTATAGTGCAAGAAATAAAAACCGCAGAGGTGATCAAAAAAAAATTATAAAAATGTTATTTGGGTACATCATTGCATGACTGCGCAATTGTTATTCAAAATGCGACAGCGCTGAAAGCGGAAAAATGGCTTGGTTAGGAAGGGGGTGTTCGTGCCTGGTAGGCAAGTGGTTAAATGGCACATAACGCATAAATATACTGCCTTATACGTGCACTAATGCACTAAAATATACTGCGTTATACATGCACTAATGCAGTAAAATATACTGCGTTAAACATGCAGTAACGCACTGAAATATACTGTGTTAAACTTGCAGTAACGCACAGAAATATACTGTGATAAATGTGCACCAACGCACTGAAATATACTGCGTTAAACTTGCAGTTACGCATAGAAATATACTGCGTTAAACGTGCACTAATGCATTGAACTATACTGCAGTAAACCTGTCCTGACAAAATAAACTGACACTAATGTTTAATACACTCACACTGACTTAACTATCACTAGATTCACACTAAAGTAAAAATGAATGGTCACACTACATTCACACTGAACTTTCACTAGATTCACATTAAACTGATATTCTACACTGACAATAAAATCAGAATAGCACACTATAGCACACCAACTGTCTAGTAGCACTGAATAGAGCCCTGTTCTATCTCTCTCCACACCGATATCATACTACAAATGGCCGCTATTGAAAGAATACTTTTATAGTGTGGGGAGCAACAAGCCATGACTTGATAGAGTCATCATTACGTTCTCCAATCATGCCTCTGACAGTGCTCTGTGCCCTGATTGGGCAAAGCTTTCATTGCTTCAGCAGGCCGAACAAACGGTCGAACGCCCCAATAATTATGGTGTTCGTCGAACTGGCAAACAGCCAATGTTCGGCCCGAACTGTTCGCCCATTCCTAATGACCATATATATAACACTGAGCAAAATCATTCTACAAATGTCGCTAAACATTTTAATAACACATATGATGGCGGTCTCTCTGCTATAAAAATTCAAGCTATAGAAAAGTTTGTTTCTCCTAAGGTATGTGTGTGTGTGAATGGGATATTTATCCATTTTTATTAGTATCGTCCTCCTCTCCCCTATTTTCATCTGTTGTTGCTGTTGATATCACTTATTTTTTTGAGAAACATTTACAGTATAATGAATACGTACATGCATGTCCGTAGTTGTTAGTGTTTCACATATGGTTCCTTTATGCGGCGTACACACGTGCGGACTTTGTCCGCCGGACCTAGTCCGGCGGATTGTCCGCTGGACCTAGTCCGGCGGGACTTCCCCACACACGGCCGGACTTCCGAGCGTGTGACTTGCCCACACACGCCCGGACTTCTCCGGCGGACAATCCGCTGGACAAAGTCCGCGGGACTTTTGAAAATGAACGGACTTGCCCACACACGGAGCAGTCCGTTCATTTTGAACGTAACTTCAGGTACGTAGCTAGCGTAGGCAGTAAATGCCGGCGCGCTAGCTCCGTCACCTGGCATGGATTTAAAGGGAATCCCCATGCCAAAAAAACGGTGTGGGGGTCCCCCCCAAATCCATCTCAGACACTTATCCGAGCACGCAGCCTGGCAGGCCAGGAAAGGGGTGGGGACGAACGAGCGCCCCCCCCTCCTGAGCCGTACCAGGCCGTGTGCCCTCAACATGGGGGGTGCCCTGGGGAAAGGGGGGCCGTGCGGCCCCCCCACCCCAAAGCACCTTGTCCCCATGTTGATGAGGACAAGGGCCTCTTCCCGACAACCCTGGCCGTTGGTTGTCGGGGTCTGCGGGCGGGGGCTTATCGGAATCTGAGAGCCCCCTTTTATAAGGGGGCACTCAGATCCCGGCCCCCCACCCTATGTGAATGAGTATGGGGTACGATGTACCCCTACCCATTCACCTAAGGTGTAAAATGTAAAGTAAAAAAACACCCACACTTTTGAAAAAATAGTTTATTGCACTGCTCCGGGGGTCTTCTTCCGTCTTGGGGGTCTTCTCGCCGGACTCCCCCGCCATTTACCTAGCTCTTTAACCGAGCGGGGAAGTCCGGCTACCTTCTTCGTCGTCGCTGCCGTCGTCTGGGGGTCTCGATCCGCCTTCGGGGGTCTTCCGGGGGTCTCTTCTGTTCTTGCGGCGGTCGTCGTCTTCTGCGCCGCCGGCGCCTTCTTCTTCTTGTTCTTCTTCTTGTTCTTCTTCTTGTTCCGATGTTGACACGTCGCTCCCTCTGCCCGGAATGGCAGAGGCGCGCTGCGCTGGGACTTATATAGGGACATGGGGACAGGGTCACATGCTCATGTCACATGGTGACCCCGCCCCCTTGTGATGTCACAGTCCCAGCATCCTCCGGGCTTCCCCGCTCGGTAAAAGAGCTAGGTAAATGGCGGGGGAGTCCGGCGAGAAGACCCCCAAGATGGAAGAAGACCCCCGGAGCAGTGCAATAAACTATTTTTTCAAAAGTGTGGGTGTTTTTTTACTTTACATTTTACACCTTAGGTGAATGGGTAGGGGTACATCGTACCCCATACTCATTCACATAGGGTGGGGGGCCGGGATCTGAGTGCCCCCTTATAAAAGGGGGCTCTCAGATTCTGATAAGCCCCCGCCCGCAGACCCCGACAACCAACGGCCAGGGTTGTCGGGAAGAGGCCCTTGTCCTCATCAACATGGGGACAAGGTGCTTTGGGGTGGGGGGGGGGGGGCGCACGGCCCCCCTTTCCCCAGGGCACCCCCCATGTTGAGGGCACGCTGCCTGGTACAGCTCAGGAGGGGGGGGCGCTCGTTCGTCCCCACCCCTTTCCTGGCCTGCCAGGCTGCGTGCTCGGATAAGGCTCTGACATGGATTTGGGGGGAACCCCCACGCCGTTTTTCGGCGTGGGGAGTCCTTTTAAATCCATGCCAGCTTACGGAGCTAGCGCGGCAGCATTTACTGCCTACGCTAGCTACGTAACCTGAAGTCACGTGCTAAATGAACGGACTTGCCGATGAGCGGCAAGTCCGTTCATTTTCAAAAGTCCCGCGGACTTGCCTACTAACGGCGGGATTGTCCGCCGGACTGCCAAGTCCAGCGGATAATTTTAAAACCAAACTTAAAACTTTGGTCCGCCGGACTTTGGCGCCAAAAAGTCCGCCGGCGCCCACACACGAGGGGATTATCCGCTGGACTTCAGTCCAGAGGATAATCCCGCGGGATTGTCCCTTCGTGTGTACGCGGCCTTTAGGATACATGTTTCATTTGCAGATTTATTTGTTTTTTTCATCCTTGTGAGTTTGTTACTGTTTCATATTTGGAATTATATTGTTTCTAGTTTACATTACCTTTTTTATGACTGTGTGTGTATGGGTGTTACTTTCCACATTTCTTTGCACAAATCATGAAACATGTTAGTACCAGTTCCCTCTGATTGATGCCTGTGTTGCTGTTTTACCATAATTAAAAATAAAGGCAATTCTCAGGATGTGCAGGTGTCCGGAATTTCTTCTACTCTTCACAACATACTTTACAAATGTCATGATTGTTCAGATTATTAGGAGTAGGCTAGAAATAATTGAAAAACAATGCAGATATGAGTATATCATTTTAGATTTTGACCATAGATACACGTTAGTGCTTTCTTTTTCTTTAACCACTTGGCGTCCGCGCTATAGCCGAATGACGGCCACAGCACGGACCTGAATTTCCGACAGGCCGTCACATGATGGCATCCCCTTTGCACGCTCCCCGTGCCCACACCCTGCAGGGCGCGAGCTGTGATCACAGAGTCACTGAGACTCGGGTGATCACAGATCCGAGTAAGGGGCGATCCCGGCCCCTTACCACGTGATCAGCTGTCAGCCAATGACAAGTGATCACATGATGTAAACAAAAGCTTGCTAATCATTTTTTTTTTCTCCTCACGCTAACAGCTTGAGGAGAAAAAAAAGCAGATCACCGGCTTATGTGGAAGGGACATCGGTTTTGAAAAGGAAGAGGCAATTCTGCCTCATCTGTGCCCACCAGTACCCCCTGCCAGTGCAACCTGCCATTGCCCACAGTGCCCAACAGTGCCTCCTATCAATGCCCATGAGTGCCACCAGTGGTGCCAATCAGTCCACCTAGCAGTGCTGATCAGTGCCCATCACTGCCACCTATCGGTGCCCATCAGTGCCGCCTCATCAGCGTACATCAATGATGGAGAAATATGACCTGTTTGCAAAATTTTATAACAAAATTTAAAAAATATAAATAGTTTTTTTTTTTTATTCGGTATTTTTAAAATGTTTTAACAAAAAATAAAAAGCGCAGAGGTGATCAAATACCACAGAAAGAAAGCTCTATTTATGGGAAAAAAATGATAAAAATTTCATTTGGGTACAGTGTTGTATGACCGCGCAATTGTCATTCAAAGTGCATCAGCGCTGAAAGCTGAAAATTGGTCTGGACAGGAAGGGGGTTTAAGTGCCCAGTAAGCAAGTGGTTAAGCTACTCTGTTAAGATGTTTTTTAAAATACATTTATCATATTTTACCAGATGGTTCCTTATAAACAAACAACCCTGAATATACTGACAAACTACTAATACTATACATATTCTTTTTTGTTAGGTTTTATCTGTTTTGAAGCATTCCCTTATGACATTTAAACACCAGAATGAAACACAAGTGTTAAAGCTTTACTGTATATTCTCTCTGCAGTTCTTGCTGTCTGAGGTTCGTATTGGATCTATTGCTTTTTTATTTTTTCATTTCATATTTCCTAACTGTGTGTCTCCTTCTGATCATTTTGTAAGCCAGACTTTTATAATTTTATAATACCTAAGGCAAAGAAAATGTCTGTTACCTAAATTAATAGCTTGTGCAGGTCAAACATGTATACTAAAAATGTAAAGCAAACAACAACCCATTGCCAAGTGTAACAGCAATGTTTCTTATTGTATTTTAATAAATGACCTCTGGCTTAGGGCGGTAAAGAAAGCCAAGTATGAATGCAGTAGGGTTGCTGCCATTGCTGGCCTTCTTATTCTGAAAATGTTAGTTGCCTGGCACATACTCATGACCAACATACAGCAAGTGAAGTTAGAAGTCTAGTTTACATACAGCGGGGATCTAAAGTTTGGGCACCCCAGGTAAAAATGTGTATTAATGTGCATAACGAAGCCAAGGAAAAATGGAAAAATCTCCAAAATGGCATCAAATTACAGATTAGACATTCTTATAATATGTCAAAAAAAGTTAGATTTTATTTCCATCATTTACACTTTCAAAATTACAGAAAACAAAAAAATGGCGTCTGCAAAAGTTTGGGCACCCTGCAGAGTTAATATGTTGTACTGCCCCCTTTGGCAAGTAAACGCTTGTAAACGCTTTTTGTAGCCAGCCAAGAGTCTGTCAATTCTTGTTTGAGGTATCTTTGCCCATTCTTCCTTACAAAAGTCAGTTCTTTGAGATTTCTGGGCTGTCTGTCACGCACTGCTCTTTTAAGGTCTATCCATAGATTTTCAATAATGTTGAGGTCAGGAGATTGCGAAGGCCATGGCAAAACCTTCAGTTTACGCCTCTTGATGTAATCCCCCGTGGATTTTGAGGTGTGTTTAGGATCATTATCCATTTGTAGAAGCCATCCTCTCTTTAACTTCAGCTTTTTCACAGATGGCATCAAGTTACCATCCAAAATTTGCTGAAATTTTATTGAATCCATTTTTCCTTCTACTTGTGAAATGTTCTCTGTGCCACTGGCTGCAATACAACCCCAAAGCATGATTGACCCACCACCATGCTTAACAGTTGGACAGAGGTTCTTTTCATTAAATTCTGTGCCCTTTCTTCTCCAAATGTACCTTTGCTCATTCCGGCCAAAAAGTTCTATTTTAACCTCATCGGTCCACAGAACTTGTTTCCAAAATGCCTCAGGCTTGTCTATATGTTCATTTGCAAAGTTCAAGCGCTGATTTTTGTGGTGAGGACGTAGAAGAGGTTTTCTTCTGATGACTCTTCCATGAAGATCATATTTGTACAAGTATCTCTTTATAGTGGAATAGTGTACCACAGCTCCAGTGTCTGCCAGATCTTTCTGGAGGGATCGTGCAGTCAAACGTGGGTTTTAAATTGCTTTTCTCACAATCCAATCTGTCTAATATTTTTCTTGGTCTTCCAGATCTTGCTTTAACTTCCACTGTTCCTGATGACTGCCATTTCTTAATTACATTCCGAACAGAGGATATTGACATCTGAAAATGCTTTGCTATCTTCTTATAGCCTTCTCCAGCTTTGTGAGCGTCAACTATTTTCAGTTTCAGTTTTCTAGAAAACTGCTTAGAAGAACCCATGGTGCTGATAGTTGGGGCAAGGTCAGATGAGTCTGGCCATTTAAAACCTTTGAGATTGACATCACCTGGTCTTCCCAGATGATGATTGAGAACAATCCATGACACTGGCAGGTCTCGGCTTTGCAAAGGGGGCAGTGCATGCTATAAATTCTGCAGGGTGCCCAAACTTTTGCAGACACCATTTTTTTGTTTTCTGTAATCTTGAAAGTGTAAATGATGGAAATAAAATCTAACTTTTTTTGACATATTATAAGAATGTCTAATCTGTAATTTGATGCCATTTGGAGATTTTTCCATCCTTCTTTGGCTTCGTTATGCACATTAATACACATTTTTACCTGGGGTGCCCAAACTTTCGATCCCCACTGTATTTGTGCCTCGTTGTAACATTAAAGATAGAGGTTCAGCTTGACAGCCAGGCAACTAGCATTTAAAAGTGAGTCAGCAGTTGCAGTCCCAGTATTGCTCGCTCGCTCTTTCTAGTATTCTGAAAAATACATGTATAGTGACGTAACCACTCTCGCTATGCAATATGCGATACAATATGAAAATAATTTTATATATATATTTTTTATAGAGGTTGCAAATTAAGCTTTTGAAAGCTTGTGGCTAAATGATTTGCCAGATATTTAAGGGTAAATTCACTTAGGATTTTTTCCAATTTCAGCTTTATGAGTGTTTGAATAATTGGGGGGGGGGGGGGGGAGATAGCAATCAGCATTTTATAGATATCCAGCTCTAGCCCCTTGCAAGAAGGACCCACCAGGAACAGAGCCTCAAATGTAATTAGTCTGGAGGAGTGTTGTGTATTAAAATATTACTGAGTGTCAGAGTATCCACAGAATGCCATTTAGATAGATCAAATTGATTTTGAAGATCTTTAAAAAATTTAAACAAAACGAAATATTAAAAAATATAAAAGCATTCTACAGTTGTCCCAGTATTTCTAGAGGAACTACTTTAGGGGGAGCTAAAGCCAATCTTACTGATAAAATTGTGTAGGTGTAAAACATTTTTCATGAGAAAAACATAAATCGAACTATCCACCCAACAGTTGTAGTCTTTTAAACTAATTGTAGGCGAGGAATCAGAGAGGGTCGATCCCAGCTGAGGTGAGGTATGTAAGCCACCTGGGTAGTTTTCGCACTACGCTCTACATATGGGCCAGTGAAGAGAGCCTTCCGTCTGGCAAGAGAGCACTGAGTGCAGTCTGTCTCTCTCTGGAAGGGAGTGCCAAAAATTACCCGCAGTCATAATCTCAGTCTTGGAGGGATGATGGCTGCAGAGAGCGTGTGGTGGTGTAGGAGGCCAAGCAGTTTATTGGCGGTCCGGAGGGTGGATAGGCAGACACAGGAAACAGAGCTGAAGTCATCTTGGCAGGATCAGGACCAGAAGCTGAACTGAAGCCAAAGCAGCCCTTAATTATAGGGGTGTTTGGAGTCAGTTTTGAGAGCTTTCGCCTACCTTTGTTTTCTGATTTCAGGTGTTGCTAATACTCTGCTATCTGAGTTGAGGTAGGCCCATTGAAGAGACTCAGGCAGCCACATGTGCACACGCCATTCAAGCCATGCCCCCCCCCATAAATTATTAGTTTTATTTAAAAATGTATTAGCATGTTAATTAGGGGGAAACAGAGGAATCAAATATAATCAGACTCAACTTTAGCTATAATTTCTTTAACTAAGTGCTCTTTTTTGGGACAAATTGGCAAATCTGCAAAACTTTTGAATAATGTGACAAAATGACTGTTGAAATGCGGTTTACACATTTATCACATGAAGTGCAACATTGTGATAATTCTGTTGCATTTCTATGCAAACTACGGAACATTGCCAGATGCAATGACTGTGTAACTTTATTGATAAATTTAGTTAAATATTCACATCTTTGTACATCTTTGTTGTACCGCCGCAAGGGCATACTTGAGCAGAGGTTGCCCCAAAAAAATTGAGAAGGTGTGGCAATGCTGGCTCTCCTCACAGGATACAGTGTGAGATGCACTAAGATTGAAAAGCTAAATGTTCTCTTGAGGGGAATATGCGCTGACTGAAGGGGCCGACAGCTTTAATAGAGACAGGGCGATTGTGGTTACTGCTTTATATCTCACTTAAGTCCATGCTGTAAACTGAATCAAGTATGCCGGAAGGGAAATTTAATTGTGTTTGACTGCCTGTAATATTGGGACATTGCACAATAGGGAAGAGGGAGGGGAGGGAGAATGTTTGTTGGGATATTTTGTGTATTGCTATTGTTTGTAAGTACAAAAATGTGAATAAAAAGAATTTTCCAAAAAAAAAAAAATATTCACATCTCTATTATTTGGATCATTCCATGTAGGAGCTTCATGGAACTTAGGTCACACTACTTACTGTCTGAACTGTATTTATAAAAGCTTATAATCAGCACATAAACTGCAATTGTATGCTGTCAGTAAATCCAAGGTTGCTACAATATTTCATCTGTACTTGGCAAAGTCTTGTTTTATAAATACTTATTCACAAATCTGTTATTCATCTTTTGATAGGGATATCTGAATCACGACTGTTATCCCACAGAATTTACAGGACTTGTTACCCATCTACATTATCATGAACCATCCAATTTTGTATTTGTCGCTTTTCTTGAAAAAGGTCTTTTTCATCAGCTGTGTAAGCCACTTCCCGAAGGTACGTTTTCAGGGTAATTTACTTTAAATCATATAACTTTATAACAATTCTGAAAATATACTACTGAATAGATACATACTCAATGGGCACCTCATCATTTATCTGCTCATTAATGAAATAGCCATGTGGTTGCAACTTAACTACTTCAACCCCGGAAGGATTTGCCCCCTTAATGACCAGGCCATTTTTTTGCGACTGCGTGAGCCGCCGTACAGCTATGGCGATTTACGCAGGAGAGCCAATGTTACGTACCTGGACATAGAGCCTGACTTGTAGGAGAAGACCTCTCATACAGCGCTGGTTCACGATCCACTGGAGTGGGGACAGTGGTCACGTGAGCACAGTGGGGTAGGAGTGCCTGGATTGTCTGTAGAGGAAGGTGTTGGGATCAACAAGGATGTCCTCCAGAAGTATCCGTATACAGGTTGTTGTGCTTTTTTAAGGAAAGTTTCCCGCACATTTTTATTAAGTAATTTTTAACGAAGATATTTTTAAGATACAAGATCAATCGATACGACACAGTCTATGTATGCGAAACTTGTTCACGGAGACGGGTGATCATACTTAATAGTCACATTTATTGGTTGACAGAAAACAAATATTTACATGAAATTAAAATACAGATTGCATTACTTGAACATTTGACAATTGATGGAAATACCCTCAAAATGGGCGTAGTACCTTGGACACAATATCACCATGATAACTTCTTCAGTAGAATCAATAACCTTATACTTGACAATTTAACAGAATGTCTGTATTTCACACACCCAGCCGTTGCTATGCTGCAGGTAAGCAACGTTGAACAATGCGAAATACTTTAGACATTTGTTTGTCAATAAAAAGCAACTATGCAAAAAGTAATATATAATAAAAATTGAATATTAGAGAAAAATCTATGAAAAGGCGATTATTGATTCTGGAGAATGATTATCAATACTAGAATATTCAATACATCAATATTTAAGAGAACATACAAGATAAATTCAACATGGCATATTTACCCATTCCAAAATGGCTATTAGTCTGGATTTAAGATAGCTACCGGGTTCAGGAATCTCCTTGGAGGTTTAAAGTATATTTCCAGGCATGGCTGTCAGTCTATCTGGGAAGATGTTTCTCTCCCAGTGTCCCTTCCCCAGGGTGGGTCCCTGAGCTCTCAGGTTCCCCTGAGCTGTCCCCCCTCTCACTATCTATCTAGCTTCTTAAATATCCTCTCACACAATAAGATCATAAAATTTGTAATATGTTCAGCCCAAAAGGTATGTGTCTGTTTCCTATTGGCCTAAATGTTTTTAATGTAATTGCACCTTCAACCACCAGGGGTCTCACATGTGTTTTGGGGCTGCTCTGTAAAGTAATATATTTTATTTTATACTGTATATTTTACTTTAGTGGAAATATCTATATCTTTAATATTTGGGAATTCAACTAACCCCATACTATCAAATTGCCTAGCATAATTATTGATCAATCACTTGCATAAAATGGTGATATATATGCATATCATTGTATATCTGCAAATTTAGTCCATTTGAAAAGGACACAAGTTATATGTGTATATATATGTATATATATATATATATATATATATATATTAATCAACATCACATACAGTTTTTATCTATCTGGATACCTGTATAATTTGGGTATCCAATCAATATTTGTTTATCTAAGCATTTCAATTCTAATACATTCATATCATAATCATATATTTGTCTTAATACTAATTTGTTCCTAAAACAATTCTATTAATAATCACCCTTTATTTATTATGTTTTCTTTATAACCGATTTCATCAATTCATCGGATACTAAAATGATAGTTTTCTTTTGTGACTTACAGATATCATATATACTATGAATTGACTGGTAACATCATGTTTTGAGATGAACTTTGAACAGTCCAACACATGTTTTGATAGCTTAGCTATGTACACAATTCCTAGGACTTCACACAATAGGCTTTGTCGGGCAAGGTGTTGGCTTTAGAATTTTTGTATTGATGGTTGTAAATTGTCCAAACAGCCTCTACTTCAGCACAAAGGATTCTTCCCAGTCAGGACCACCTCCAAGTGATGACACCTCATAAATTTGGACTTCTCAAACTAATCAACAAAAATAAGTACACACCTTTTGTTTGGTGACAAAGGCTACCATTGTTCCTGTTCTCTTTTTGGCTTCAATACTGGCCTGTAAACTTTATATCTTTGAGACTTGTAAATTAGGCAACCAGTTCATCTGCTTTTCAGGAGCAAAAGTTAATTTCAATTTTTTTTTTGTTAGGCCTACTGAATCTCCCATCCCTGCCAGCGAATATTAGATATTTTTCTTCATAAATTCACAACAAAGCCCCCCTTGGAAAGTTGTCGGTTGCCGGAAGTCATCTGACAGGCTTTCCCAATGCAACTTGTTGAAGAAATATGGCTTCGTTTGGGCCTTGTAAGTCGAGTTGTGAAAATGGATCCGGATTGTGGATATATTTAAAAGGTATAGACACCTGCAGATGGGTGTAATTCTTTGGAGAAAAAAATGGGTTTGTGATCGATGTGTGCATCTCAGGGCCGTCATCCGTTCTTTGGCGGGAAATGGATCACTCCGGGCATCTTTTGGTTCTTGGCTGTCCTGGTGGGTTGTGTCCCTGTAGACTGGCCATCAATGATGTCCCTGGATTCCACATACGGTTCCTTCTCTGGATGTTTCACACATGTTGGACTCTCGGTTCTGTTGACCGGCTCATGGACATGTTGGTTCTGTAAAGGAAAATAGATCCCATGAGAAAAACATATATGTCCTTTTTCTTTTTATACGATTTATGTTTGAGATATCCATGTCAAGCAGGTATCCTGGGCTTCCTCAGAGCCCCCCTCTTTCCCATTGTGTTATCAGTCCTTTAACTAAACACTTTGGATATAAAGACAATGTATGACACATTTGCTATGGGAGACCAAGCTCCAGGGCTCATTTTTTATGAGGACATTTATTAATAGCTGTGGATACCAGACATTTATGATTGACTTATGTTCTTCAGAACCATTTTTCTTTTTTAGCTTAATTATAGCGGTTCTGGAATAACAATAAAAGCATTTCAGTTTAACATGTGAGTGACAACTCACTGTCAGTAATAAGATATTTGGCATTATAGTCAACCTTCTACTTGTGAGGAATAAAACAAATAAATTCTCCCCCCTTTGGGGTGTCAATATGACTCATTTGAGGCAATCAAACTACCTTATGCGGGTGACTCCTCATCTTTTACCAAAATATCAAACCATTTAGGCTTCCTGATATCAATGTCTTTAGGATTCGGTCTTCCTCTGGAATTACCGTCTTCGTCGACTTCTTGAAATTAGGCTGTTTGGAGCGACCTGTTTATGTCAGAGGAATGAAGTGACCACTGAAAAATAGGAGAATAATTAATATCTAACAACCACAATCCCCCGGAAGGGATTTCAGGATCCTCATTACTGTGACCTGGGGAGAAACATGGCGTTAGAACCTCTGCTCCCTATATCTTTATTCAGTGCATTCCTCTGATTTATTTTAACATAGGCGCTTAAAAGGCTCTGTGGCCCTTGGCTGGCCACATGATTTGCCCCTTGAAGAATTTCTATTCATGTTAATTTTAGCAATGAAACCATTGATACACTCGTGGTTTTTAATCTATTCAATTAATTAAGTCAATCTATTTATTTATTTCACAAATTGGCACAACACACTGAACTAAAGTAACCAACTGTTACACCATTTGCCGGTGTACTATAGGAAGTTCAACATTTTAGATCCTATATATCTGTTCCTAATTTGACCAAGCTTTGGTTTGCACGGATTATCAAACCATATATTGTATGAGGTTTATGCGCACTGCGGCCATCTATACCTCAGCAAATTCACCTTTTGAAGGAAGTTTTAATACACTTAACACTGTTTTATTTCTTTTATCACGTATTCATATATCACATATTATTCACGTTTTTGCGCAGAGGTCTCCTAAATAACTTATTTTAAACAATCTATTGAGTTTTTAAGGTTGATTTAAACGCACCTATTACACAAAAATGTGTACTTGTCATTAACTTATTTTACGTGTGGGAACACTGTTATATGGGTTGCAGCTACATCATTTGGTTATCTTAAATATCGGTTGCATCTCGGATTTTTAAATTCATAGTAGCGCTTGAGTACATGCATTCAGTACTTATTCAAACAGTGTAACATATCCGTAATTTTGTCTATTTTGGTTTCCATATTGCTTACAGGCTGATCAGAATTGGGTTGTGGGACCTGGTTTCTGTACCTTTTTGGGGACTACTGGCTCAGTTTGATCAGACATATCACCATCAGAAACATTGTCTTGATTTTGGGATAGTTGTCTGGGCCTTAGTTGTTCCCTATTGTTCTGGGGATTTTGAGGTGTCCTACCCTGTAGTTTCTCCCTATTTACCCGTGTAGGCCCCCGAAGCCAATTACACCGGTAAAGGTGAGGGTGTCTACCCTTAGGTTTAAATCTGACCCGTTGGAGATATACCCTATAGTTTCTCCTAAATCTCGGGTCTGGATCCTTTGGATGAGGCTCCTGAGGTGGTCTTTGAACTCCCCCTCTAAAGGGTACTCTCTGCTCCCCCTTCTGATGGGTGGGGACATTGGTCTCCCACTGGGGAAACTCGGTAGCATCTCTCCTCTGACTATATCAGCGTATCTCTTTTTCTTGGTTTTGGACTGTAATGATTGAGGAGATACATAAAATTCATCCACAAATTTCATTATAGGGTTTTCAGGCCTTCCATTGTTTTCACCAGTCTGTTGGATAGAGTACAAATTGTTACTCTCTTTTACCAAAGACTCCAGTGAACACCCCCCTTTGTAATCTTTCGCTAAATTTACTTTCACATGGGTAGGCGGGGCCTCGAAGAACATGGGTTTGAACCCAGGTTTATCATAACCTGGCTCCTTTTCTGCTAAGTGGTCATCACTTTTGAGCACAGCCATAAATTCGGTGGGGCTTTGATTATTGGTACATGTGATATTGTGTATATCCGCGCTAGCCGCATTAACATTTTTGTGCGGGACAAATTCTAGATGACAGCCGTTTTTAATTTCTTGCCAGGCAATACCCAACAGACTTTTTAACTCTTCGCAAAATGGACGGTGTTTGGTTTCAAATACCCGCGGTAAGAAATTAATCCTAGATTGGTCATCATTTAGGCCTAAAGCTGATAAAGCATTTTCATAGGCCTCAATGTGGTCAATAATGCATACGGATCCCTTTTCCTTAAACACTGGGACAGCATCTTTTAAAAATTCTATTATTTCTGAGGCGTCCTGTTTAGGGGTGCCTGTAGTTTTCTCTGATCCCAAAGAAAACTGATTAGACCTATTTTCATGTGGTGGTTCAATTTTTACCCCCCTTTGCTCTACAGTTGGCTTGGGGTAGAACATGGTTGTTTTTTCTAATTCCTCTTCATTATGTAACTCCCAAACTTTAGGTTGAGAGTCAAATTTTGGAATATTATCAAATTCTATACTTTCAGGGCTAAGCATCTGAGCATTATTCTGGGGCATAAACTTCCCTTGTTCTTTTAATTCTTCTTGTTGCTTAATTAGGGATTCCTGTCCTGACCTAAGCTGATTTGTTTCTTCTTTTAAATTGCCACTGCTTATTACTCGGCAACTTTCTAAATTTCCACTGCCTATTACTCGGCAACTTTTTAAATTTCCACTGCCTATTACTCGGCAACTTTCGTCAGGAGACTCGTTTTCCTGCAGAAAACTCTCCTTCTCTTTTAATTGCTTACACTCTTTACCTAATTGGTGACATTCTTCCAGCATTGTTATTGCATTATTTTGCATCTGTTTTATTTCATATTTCATCATTGTCACTATAGACTCATCATGATATTCTGCCTTGTCATTAATCTCCCTTAACTTTTCAGTGAGCTTACATTCCCCTTCTATTAAATGGGACTGGGATTCTACGATATCACTCTCCTGTTGGGTATATTGACGTTTAATTTCAATATAAAGATACATCAGGGTAGCGCATAATTCAAAATGCATGGGATCAGGCCTATCTATTTCCTTTGTCTCAGATGAGCTGTCTGTGAGTTCATCGCTTTGACCTTCCACGTTCCACACGTCTTTTATTAACTGACGGGCGTGGTTTATAAGGCCTTCAATGCGTGCTTCTGGATCAGTCTCGTTAGACAAACTTTTTTCGTCGTGACCTGCCATGTTAATTTTTGACATTATATCAAACATTTCCTGTACTTGTATCAATTTTGAGAACTCATATTACCACTAAGGGCTGACTCTTGATAATCCCTTTCAATATAAAAATTCACTTTGACTAGACATTTTTCTTGGCAAAAATATTTTTAAAAAAAAAATTTATAATTAATAATTTCATGCAAAATATTATTTCTGTCACCACCGTAACTATGACTGATCCTGTACAAAATATCGACGTCATCTAACGCAGTGCCTCCATTTAATATGTTGTGCTTTTTTAAGGAAAGTTTCCCGCACATTTTTATTAAGTAATTTTTAACGAAGATATTTTTAAGATACAAGATCAATCGATACGACACAGTCTATGTATGCGAAACTTGTTCACGGAGACGGGTGATCATACTTAATAGTCACATTTATTGGTTGACAGAAAACAAATATTTACATGAAATTAAAATACAGATTGCATTACTTGAACATTTGACAATTGATGGAAATACCCTCAAAATGGGCGTAGTACCTTGGACACAATATCACCATGATAACTTCTTCAGTAGAATCAATAACCTTATACTTGACAATTTAACAGAATGTCTGTATTTCACACACCCAGCCGTTGCTATGCTGCAGGTAAGCAACGTTGAACAATGCGAAATACTTTAGACATTTGTTTGTCAATAAAAAGCAACTATGCAAAAAGTAATATATAATAAAAATTGAATATTAGAGCAAAATCTATGAAAAGGCGATTATTGATTCTGGAGAATGATTATCAATACTAGAATATTCAATACATCAATATTTAAGAGAACATACAAGATAAATTCAACATGGCATATTTACCCATTCCAAAATGGCTATTAGTCTGGATTTAAGATAGCTACCGGGTTCAGGAATCTCCTTGGAGGTTTAAAGTATATTTCCAGGCATGGCTGTCAGTCTATCTGGGAAGATGTTTCTCTCCCAGTGTCCCTTCCCCAGGGTGGGTCCCTGAGCTCTCAGGTTCCCCTGAGCTGTCCCCCCTCTCACTATCTATCTAGCTTCTTAAATATCCTCTCACACAATAAGATCATAAAATTTGTAATATGTTCAGCCCAAAAGGTATGTGTCTGTTTCCTATTGGCCTAAATGTTTTTAATGTAATTGCACCTTCAACCACCAGGGGTCTCACATGTGTTTTGGGGCTGCTCTGTAAAGTAATATATTTTATTTTATACTGTATATTTTACTTTAGTGGAAATATCTATATCTTTAATATTTGGGAATTCAACTAACCCCATACTATCAAATTGCCTAGCATAATTATTGATCAATCACTTGCATAAAATGGTGATATATATGCATATCATTGTATATCTGCAAATTTAGTCCATTTGAAAAGGACACAAGTTATATGTGTATATATATATATATATATATATATATATATATATATATATATTAATCAACATCACATACAGTTTTTATCTATCTGGATACCTGTATAATTTGGGTATCCAATCAATATTTGTTTATCTAAGCATTTCAATTCTAATACATTCATATCATAATCATATATTTGTCTTAATACTAATTTGTTCCTAAAACAATTCTATTAATAATCACCCTTTATTTATTATGTTTTCTTTATAACCGATTTCATCAATTCATCGGATACTAAAATGATAGTTTTCTTTTGTGACTTACAGATATCATATATACTATGAATTGACTGGTAACATCATGTTTTGAGATGAACTTTGAACAGTCCAACACATGTTTTGATAGCTTAGCTATGTACACAATTCCTAGGACTTCACACAATAGGCTTTGTCGGGCAAGGTGTTGGCTTTAGAATTTTTGTATTGATGGTTGTAAATTGTCCAAACAGCCTCTACTTCAGCACAAAGGATTCTTCCCAGTCAGGACCACCTCCAAGTGATGACACCTCATAAATTTGGACTTCTCAAACTAATCAACAAAAATAAGTACACACCTTTTGTTTGGTGACAAAGGCTACCATTGTTCCTGTTCTCTTTTTGGCTTCAATACTGGCTTGTAAACTTTATATCTTTGAGACTTGTAAATTAGGCAACCAGTTCATCTGCTTTTCAGGAGCAAAAGTTCATTTCAATTTTTTTTTTGTTAGGCCTACTGAATCTCCCATCCCTGCCAGCGAATATTAGATATTTTTCTTCATAAATTCAAAACAAGGTGGCAGGGTGTGAGTCTGCAGCTGAGGATGATGAAGCTGGATACAACAGAACCAGGCAGCAGGCGGATCAGACAGACGGGAATTGGCAAAAGCAAGGTTAAACAGTCCGGTTGGCAACAGCAGATCAAACAGATGAGAGGAGCAGGCAATGGCAGAGTCGGTGGGCAGGCAGGAGTCGGTAACGAGAAGCAGATGTAGGCAGAGTCAGGCAGGCCGGGTCGGATAGGAGAAGGCAGGGTAGTCCAAACAGAGCCGGGTCGATAACTGGAAATCACTGGTTCAGATCAGGTTTCAGGTAGTTGGCAAGCAGGATAGCTGAGACAACACAGCACTGGCTGAGTGTCACCGCTGGGCTTTTAAAGCCTGTTTTGGCGCCAATTGCGCCCTCGCGCATGCGCACGTGCGCCAAACGTGCACACGCACGCTAACGTGCACACGCACCTGCGTGCGCACGGAGAGCCTGGAAACGTCGGGTAAGTCCTTGACATTGCCCCCCCACAAGGGGCAGCCTCCGGATGCCCAGGCGACTTGCTTTTTCAGGGTGGGAAGTCAAGTAGGTATGAACTAAACGTTTAGCATGTATGTTACTGTCCGGTTCCCAGGAATTACTTTCTGGGCCGTACCCCTTCCATTTTACCAAAAATTGTACTTGCCTGTGTCTTTTTCTACAATTGAGGATCGCCTCCACCTCATATTCTTGGTTACCATCCACTAGAACAGGTTCAGGCGGGCTGGTTCCTCTGTCAGGGAAAGGATTAGGCATAGCAGGTTTCAACAAAGACACGTGGAATACTGGGTGAACTTTAAGGCTGCTTTCACACCTGAGCGGTGCGGGGCGGCGACGGTAAAGCAGCGCTATATTTAAGCGCTGCTTACCATCGCTTTACCCGCGGTATGCGGCCGCTAGCGGGGTGGTTTTAACCCCCGCTAGCGGCCGCAAAAGGGTTAAAAACCTCCGCAAAGCGCCGCTGCAGCGGCGGTTTGCGGGCGGTATCCCCGCGGTTTCCCATTGATTTCAATGGGAACGAGCGGTATAGGAGCGGTAAATACACCGCTCCTACACCGCTCCAAAGATGCAGCTAGCAGGACTTTTTTTTACCGTCCTGCTAGCGCACCGCTCTAGTGTGAAAGCCCGCCGGCTTTCACACTGGAGTGAATGGGGCCGGTTTTTTCAGGCGGTGTACAGGCGCTATTTTTAGCGCTGTACTGCCTGAAAACCGCCCCAGTGTGAAAGGGGCCTTAGAGAGTCAGGCAAAGATAGCTCATAGGCAACTTCGTTAATTCTTCTCTTGACAGGAAAAGGTCCCATAAATTTAGGCGCAAGCTTCTTAGAGGGACAAATCAGCTTAATGTTGTCCGTAGACAGCCATACCTGATCTCCAGGTTGCAGAACCAGCTCCCCCCTCCTTCTTTGGTCGAAATTTCTCTTACTGTCCGCCTGGGCTTTGGACACAGCTTCTTGTAGCACCCGGTTGTTGCGGTTGATGAATTCTACCGTCTCCTGGACTGCCGGAACTGGAGATTCTGAAACAAAATCTGGTAAAAAGGTTAGGTGAAAACCATAGTTGGCAAAAAAGGGGGATTGGTTAGTGGCCGAGTGACTGGTATTATTATAGGCAAATTCCGCTAGAGGCAGCAGGGAAACCCAATTGTCCTGTGTAAAATAAGTAAAGCATCTGATGTACTGCTCGAGGGTTTGGTTGGTCCTCTCTGTCTGCCCGTTGGTTTGAGGGTGCTAGGCCGAGGAGAGGGCAAGCTCAATCTTCAAGATATCACAAAGTGCCATCCAGAAGCGTGAGGTAAACTGCACCCCTCTGTCGGAGACTATATTTGCAGGTACTCCGTGTAGTCTGACAATCTCCTTGATGAAGACACGGGCCGTTTTCGCAGCAGATGGGGTTCCCTTCAAGGGTACGAAATGGGCCATTTTAGATAGGCGGTCCACAACCACAAAAATGGCTGTGCACCCCTTAGAGCGAGGTAATTCGACTATAAAGTGCGCCCGCCGCGCACCTGCGTGCGCACCTGCGTGCGCACCTGCGTGTGCACGGAGAGCCCGGAAACGTCGGGTGAGTCCTTGACAGCCAACCTGCCACCGTATAACGACGGCGGCTGGTCAGCAAGTGGTTAAAGAGTATCTAAACCCAAGAATAAAAAGTGAAGGTATTTCAGCTAACCTGGGGATCCTGCCAGGAACATGCTTCCTGTCCTAGGGTGACAACTGTATTGTATCCACGAGGAGCAGGTTTGTTGCCCTAGAAAGTAAGTGTGTTAGGGCTATATATCACCTCCCCCCACTCATTAAAACATAGGGGAAAGTGTTTTGTAGTCAGAGATAGCTAGGAACAATGATAACTGTTAACAGAGGAAGAGAGCACAGATATCAGCTCATAATATTTATGGTATATTTAACAGACCATAAGGGACAAAATGTAAGTATTTGTTAGAATTTACATACACTTCACTTAAAAGGTAACTCCACTTTTGTAGAAAAAGAAGATAACAAATAAAAAAATATGGCATATACAATTGCCAGAGGAAGGCAAAACTTGTTAAATACGGTTTACTTAAAAGGAGAAAAAAAATGTCCTGTCAGGCAATCAGATAAATCATTAGATAATGTTTGAGAGCAGTAATATCTGCAACAGTATGACACTCCACCTACAGTACATTAACAGTCACAATAACAGCTCTGTAATCAGCAACACTTGTTTTCTCTGCTCACTGTAGTGCAGCAGGCTTTACCAACAGACTAATGCTGCGTCCATACTTTTCTCTTTGGTTTGCTTAACTAAAGCAGGGCTCAGCAGGGACTGAACAAATTTTGATCCATTTATGGACATAAGGAAATCTCTTAAAAGCCTGTATACAACCAGCCTGTCAGTTTTTTTTCACTCGATCAGTGCCATCGTCTATAGTTGGCAAAACTGATTAGTGTATTCTGATGGCGGGGAAGGCTCCCCAATGTCAGAATACAATAGCTCTGAGCTCTTTTCTCAGAGAAAAGGTGCAGGATTTTTACCCCCCTCCTCTAGGTCACGCTTGTCTCTGCACCCTACCCACCCCGAGAACCTCCCCCTTCATAGAACAAGGAACCAAGTATAAATTGGAGGGCTATACAAGTAATTTGCAATTACCAAGCAATTTTTTAATAAAAAGCAATGCAGTAAAATGAACAGATGGCCCAATCTAGCAAAGAGACATCCCCATATATTCAGCAAATAGACAGCCAATCCAGCAAAAGACAGCCCGATACTGTATATTTAGCAAAAAGACAACACAATCCAGCAAAGAGACAGCCTCATATATTTAGCAAAGAGAAGGCCCAATCCAGCAAAGAGGCAGCAAGAGAAAGCCTCATATGTGCAGCAAAGAGATGTCCCAATCCAGCAAAGAGACAGCCTCATATATTCAGCAAAGAGATGGCCCAGTCCAGCAAAGAAGCATCCCAATCCATCAAGGAAACAGCCAAATCCAGCAGAGACACCCCCATTTATTCATTAAAGAGACATTCCAATCCAGCAAAAAGACAGCCCTGTGCAGCAAAGAGATGGCCCAATCTAGCAAAGAGCCTCATATATCCAGCAAAGTGACAGCCCAATCCAGCAAAGAGATGGCCCAATCTAGCAAAGAGACAGCCTCAGCAAAGAGGGAGTGAGGAAAAGGAATGGACTTTGTAAGCATATTTAAAAGCTTACCAATAACAATCTTTTTTAGAACAAAAATACATACAAATATAAAAGGTATATATCAAAATGGTTACCCTTAAAAAATATTGTTCAATAACTGTGTTATAATTGAACTGAACTAAAAGCCAAATTATAAAGAGCCAGAGCACCCCTAAGGTGGGTGGGTTACCCCAATACAGAATCAATAAGGTACATGACCCAAAAAGGGTGCTGTCCTGACGGTTATACAAGGGGTCCAGCGGCCACGCTCAGGGTAGATCAACTCGGCTCAATATTGGTTCAATATGTGCTCAGCTAGTTTTTCGCTTCTTCAGGAGCTGTTTATAGAAAAACATGATGGTACCAAAAGAAAATGTGGTTGAATGGATGCGATGTGCCTGCCATAATGTCGCAGTCACAATAAAAATCGCTGATCGCCGCCATTACTAGTAAAAAAAAAAATAATATAATAAAAATGCTATAAAACTAGCCCCAATTTTGTAAACGCTATAACTTTTGCGCAAACCAATCAATAATCGCTAATTGCGATTTTTTTTTACCAAGAATATGTAAAAGAATACGTATCGGCCTAAACTGAGGAAAAAACATGTTTTTTTATATATTTTTGGGGGATATTTATTATAGCAAAAAGTAAAAAATATTGCATTTTTTTCAAAATTGTAGCTCTATTTTTGTTTATAGCGCAAAAAATAAAAACCGCATAGGCGATCAAATACCACCAAAAGAAAGCTCTATTTGTGGGAAAAAAAGGACGCCAATTTTGTTTGGGAGCCACGTCGCACAACTGTGCAATTGTCAGTTAAAGCGACGCAGTGCCGAATCGCAAAAAGGGGCCTGGTCTTTTGGCTGCAAATTGGTCCGGGGCTTAAGTGGATAAAACTGCTTGCGGCTGTAATGTAATGTTGGGTCCCGGCAATATGGTTGAAAATTATTGAGAAAAACAGCATGGGTAACCCCCCCAGCCCATTACCAGGCCCTTTGGGTCTTGTATGGATATTAAGGGGAACCCAAATTAAAAAAAGAAAAGGCGTGGAGCCCCCAGGCCCTATATACTCTGAACAGCAGTATACAGGCGGTCCAAACAAATGTTACAGGGGTGATGATAACCCTTCTCTATGACTGTATGTTTGTTCTTAAGTTGAATCTGTTTGTAATTTGGAACAGGTACATTTTTTAAGTGTAGCTCCAGCCAAAAATTCTATTTTTAAGCTTTTTGGATAACATAGAGAAGGGTTATCATCACCCCTGTAACATTTGTTTTGCTGCCTGTGCCCCTGTTCAGAAGATTTCACCTCACTTTCTGTCCCAATGACAATTGGATTTAGAAAATTTGTGTTTTTTAGGGAAACAAGGATTGGTAATAATAAAGCATCAGTGGAGACACCTTTTTCCTATATTAAAGTGGGGGGACACCCTAAAAAAAAAAAAGCATTAATATTCTGGAAAAAAAATAAAAATGAAAAAAACATTTTTTTTTACCTGATCTGAAATCCCTGTTGCTAGGCAGTCTTCCTAATCTGCCTCCTTCCTACGCTGCGGTGATCTTCGTTCTTCCGTCCTCCGCCGCGTTGTCTTCTGGGTAATGGGGCGCGCTGTGTTATGGGATCTGTGTGTTCCCTAACACAGTGCGTCCCATTCACAAAGCGCCACGCGACTCGTGCATGCGCAGTAGGAAACGGGCAGTGAAGCCGTAGTCTTCACTGCCTGTTTCCCTTACTGAGGTTGGCGGCGCTGGGACCGGAGCGCCGAGGGACATCTCGGCCTCCACGAACGACATCGCGGGCGCCCTGGGAGGGTAAGTGTACAGCAGCAGCTACTTTTTTTTTAGCTGCTGACTTAAATTTTTTTTTTTTTTTAGCTGAAACACCCCTTTAACTCTTACAGGAGAGAATTTCCCTTCCTAGGGGTAGATTTCCACTCACTTCCTGTTGTCTCCCTCCGTCTGTAAGTAGGAGTCGTTTGTAAGTCGGATGTTTGGAAGTAGGGGACCGCCTGTATATACTATACGGCTTGCCCTATATACTCTGCAGAAATTTGGGCCTTAGGTGTTGGTGGTACCAGAACACTGTAAGCCCTCACAGTTACTCTTGGTGGGCGCTGGAACGGGCTCTGCTGTGAAATATTATATCAAGAATTGTAATTGCATGCCCCTGTTGAACAGGGTCAGAAAAATTGGGCCTTTGGTGGTGGTGTGGTAGTGTTGCCACAAACACTGTAAGCCCTCACAGTTACTCTTGATGGGCGCAGGAACGGGCCCTGCTGTGAAATTAGATCAAAAATTGTAATTACACTCCCCTACTGGGACTTCTATGATAAGCTCCTCCAACACCTGCTACTCCAAAAGTTAGAAGAACTGCAGATATGGGGCATTGGGACTCAGAGTTTCCCTTACAATGGGTGCTTACCAATCAAGCTGACCTTTGACCCCTGTGTATCCGGGAAGGCAGAGACCTTTGATACCTTAGCAGTGGTTTGCCCTCGCCCTCCAGGTGCTAAAACAAACTCTATCATTATTGGAACCAATACAGACCTGGAACGAAGATTACTCACACCACTTGTGCAGGAGAAGAACAACTCTTCCCCGAGGGTGCAACCTATGCTAACACAGGTGTACCAGGATCTGTTGCACAAGCTGAAGGCCCCACCAGAAGGAGTAGGCAAAATCTGGCACAGTGAAAAGCTGGTACAACCGGGTGAGGTAGTCTGCCTAAAAGCCTCTATCAAGCTGAGTTTGACACAGCCTGGCCCTTTCGTTGTGCTTGAGACGGGCAGGCAGAAAGAAGATAAAGGCCTGGAAATAATTCCAGAAGTGTTGTCGACCAAGGCACTGAAGAGAAACAAAGGGAGAGTCTCAGTCAGTGTCTGAAACACGACAGCCTCGTCTGTGAAAGTGCCAGCCAGAGTGCTGCTGGGACAGGTAAACCAAGCAACCACAGTATCACCGTGTGGTATCCACCTGCTTGGATGGAGAGGGCCAAAACCCAGCTCGTGAGATGGAGAACGGCTTTCTCAAAGAGTGAGTTCGATGTGGGGCTTGCAAGGAGTGCTGAACACAGGATTCGGTTGGAGGAAGAAAAACCCTTTCGAGAGAGGGTCAGACGGATTCCACTGAGAGACCTGGGAGACCTGTGAGAACAGCTGGCTAAGGTTTTTTCAGGCGGTGTACAGGCGCTATTTTTAGCGCTGTACTGCCTGAAAACCGCCCCAGTGTGAAAGGGGCCTTAGAGAGTCAGGCAAAGATAGCTCATAGGCAACTTCGTTAATTCTTCTCTTGACAGGAAAAGGTCCCATAAATTTAGGCGCAAGCTTCTTAGAGGGACAAATCAGCTTAATGTTGTCCGTAGACAGCCATACCTGATCTCCAGGTTGCAGAACCAGCTCCCCCCTCCTTCTTTGGTCGAAATTTCTCTTACTGTCCGCCTGGGCTTTGGACACAGCTTCTTGTAGCACCCGGTTGTTGCGGTTGATGAATTCTACCGTCTCCTGGACTGCCGGAACTGGAGATTCTGAAACAAAATCTGGTAAAAAGGTTAGGTGAAAACCATAGTTGGCAAAAAAGGGGGATTGGTTAGTGGCCGAGTGACTGGTATTATTATAGGCAAATTCCGCTAGAGGCAGCAGGGAAACCCAATTGTCCTGTGTAAAATAAGTAAAGCATCTGATGTACTGCTCGAGGGTTTGGTTGGTCCTCTCTGTCTGCCCGTTGGTTTGAGGGTGCTAGGCCGAGGAGAGGGCAAGCTCAATCTTCAAGATATCACAAAGTGCCATCCAGAAGCGTGAGGTAAACTGCACCCCTCTGTCGGAGACTATATTTGCAGGTACTCCGTGTAGTCTGACAATCTCCTTGATGAAGACACGGGCCGTTTTCGCAGCAGATGGGGTTCCCTTCAAGGGTACGAAATGGGCCATTTTAGATAGGCGGTCCACAACCACAAAAATGGCTGTGCACCCCTTAGAGCGAGGTAATTCGACTATAAAGTGCGCCCGCCGCGCACCTGCGTGCGCACCTGCGTGCGCACCTGCGTGTGCACGGAGAGCCCGGAAACGTCGGGTGAGTCCTTGACAGCCAACCTGCCACCGTATAACGACGGCGGCTGGTCAGCAAGTGGTTAAAGAGTATCTAAACCCAAGAATAAAAAGTGAAGGTATTTCAGCTAACCTGGGGATCCTGCCAGGAACATGCTTCCTGTCCTAGGGTGACAACTGTATTGTATCCACGAGGAGCAGGTTTGTTGCCCTAGAAAGTAAGTGTGTTAGGGCTATATATCACCTCCCCCCACTCATTAAAACATAGGGGAAAGTGTTTTGTAGTCAGAGATAGCTAGGAACAATGATAACTGTTAACAGAGGAAGAGAGCACAGATATCAGCTCATAATATTTATGGTATATTTAACAGACCATAAGGGACAAAATGTAAGTATTTGTTAGAATTTACATACACTTCACTTAAAAGGTAACTCCACTTTTGTAGAAAAAGAAGATAACAAATAAAAAAATATGGCATATACAATTGCCAGAGGAAGGCAAAACTTGTTAAATACGGTTTACTTAAAAGGAGAAAAAAAATGTCCTGTCAGGCAATCAGATAAATCATTAGATAATGTTTGAGAGCAGTAATATCTGCAACAGTATGACACTCCACCTACAGTACATTAACAGTCACAATAACAGCTCTGTAATCAGCAACACTTGTTTTCTCTGCTCACTGTAGTGCAGCAGGCTTTACCAACAGACTAATGCTGCGTCCATACTTTTCTCTTTGGTTTGCTTAACTAAAGCAGGGCTCAGCAGGGACTGAACAAATTTTGATCCATTTATGGACATAAGGAAATCTCTTAAAAGCCTGTATACAACCAGCCTGTCAGTTTTTTTTCACTCGATCAGTGCCATCGTCTATAGTTGGCAAAACTGATTAGTGTATTCTGATGGCGGGGAAGGCTCCCCAATGTCAGAATACAATAGCTCTGAGCTCTTTTCTCAGAGAAAAGGTGCAGGATTTTTACCCCCCTCCTCTAGGTCACGCTTGTCTCTGCACCCTACCCACCCCGAGAACCTCCCCCTTCATAGAACAAGGAACCAAGTATAAATTGGAGGGCTATACAAGTAATTTGCAATTACCAAGCAATTTTTTAATAAAAAGCAATGCAGTAAAATGAACAGATGGCCCAATCTAGCAAAGAGACATCCCCATATATTCAGCAAATAGACAGCCAATCCAGCAAAAGACAGCCCGATACTGTATATTTAGCAAAAAGACAACACAATCCAGCAAAGAGACAGCCTCATATATTTAGCAAAGAGAAGGCCCAATCCAGCAAAGAGGCAGCAAGAGAAAGCCTCATATGTGCAGCAAAGAGATGTCCCAATCCAGCAAAGAGACAGCCTCATATATTCAGCAAAGAGATGGCCCAGTCCAGCAAAGAAGCATCCCAATCCATCAAGGAAACAGCCAAATCCAGCAGAGACACCCCCATTTATTCATTAAAGAGACATTCCAATCCAGCAAAAAGACAGCCCTGTGCAGCAAAGAGATGGCCCAATCTAGCAAAGAGCCTCATATATCCAGCAAAGTGACAGCCCAATCCAGCAAAGAGATGGCCCAATCTAGCAAAGAGACAGCCTCAGCAAAGAGGGAGTGAGGAAAAGGAATGGACTTTGTAAGCATATTTAAAAGCTTACCAATAACAATCTTTTTTAGAACAAAAATACATACAAATATAAAAGGTATATATCAAAATGGTTACCCTTAAAAAATATTGTTCAATAACTGTGTTATAATTGAACTGAACTAAAAGCCAAATTATAAAGAGCCAGAGCACCCCTAAGGTGGGTGGGTTACCCCAATACAGAATCAATAAGGTACATGACCCAAAAAGGGTGCTGTCCTGACGGTTATACAAGGGGTCCAGCGGCCACGCTCAGGGTAGATCAACTCGGCTCAATATTGGTTCAATATGTGCTCAGCTAGTTTTTCGCTTCTTCAGGAGCTGTTTATAGAAAAACATGATGGTACCAAAAGAAAATGTGGTTGAATGGATGCGATGTGCCTGCCATAATGTCGCAGTCACAATAAAAATCGCTGATCGCCGCCATTACTAGTAAAAAAAATAATATAAATAAAAATGCTATAAAACTAGCCCCAATTTTGTAAACGCTATAACTTTTGCGCAAACCAATCAATAATCGCTAATTGCGATTTTTTTTTACCAAGAATATGTAAAAGAATACGTATCGGCCTAAACTGAGGAAAAAACATGTTTTTTTATATATTTTTGGGGGATATTTATTATAGCAAAAAGTAAAAAATATTGCATTTTTTTCAAAATTGTAGCTCTATTTTTGTTTATAGCGCAAAAAATAAAAACCGCATAGGCGATCAAATACCACCAAAAGAAAGCTCTATTTGTGGGAAAAAAAGGACGCCAATTTTGTTTGGGAGCCACGTCGCACAACTGTGCAATTGTCAGTTAAAGCGACGCAGTGCCGAATCGCAAAAAGGGGCCTGGTCTTTTGGCTGCAAATTGGTCCGGGGCTTAAGTGGATAAAACTGCTTGCGGCTGTAATGTAATGTTGGGTCCCGGCAATATGGTTGAAAATTATTGAGAAAAACAGCATGGGTAACCCCCCCAGCCCATTACCAGGCCCTTTGGGTCTTGTATGGATATTAAGGGGAACCCAAATTAAAAAAAGAAAAGGCGTGGAGCCCCCAGGCCCTATATACTCTGAACAGCAGTATACAGGCGGTCCAAACAAATGTTACAGGGGTGATGATAACCCTTCTCTATGACTGTATGTTTGTTCTTAAGTTGAATCTGTTTGTAATTTGGAACAGGTACATTTTTTAAGTGTAGCTCCAGCCAAAAATTCTATTTTTAAGCTTTTTGGATAACATAGAGAAGGGTTATCATCACCCCTGTAACATTTGTTTTGCTGCCTGTGCCCCTGTTCAGAAGATTTCACCTCACTTTCTGTCCCAATGACAATTGGATTTAGAAAATTTGTGTTTTTTAGGGAAACAAGGATTGGTAATAATAAAGCATCAGTGGAGACACATTTTTCCTATATTAAAGTGGGGGGACACCCTAAAAAAAAAAAAGCATTAATATTCTGGAAAAAAAATAAAAATGAAAAAAACATTTTTTTTTACCTGATCTGAAATCCCTGTTGCTAGGCAGTCTTCCTAATCTGCCTCCTTCCTACGCTGCGGTGATCTTCGTTCTTCCGTCCTCCGCCGCGTTGTCTTCTGGGTAATGGGGCGCGCTGTGTTATGGGATCTGTGTGTTCCCTAACACAGTGCGTCCCATTCACAAAGCGCCACGCGACTCGTGCATGCGCAGTAGGAAACGGGCAGTGAAGCCGTAGTCTTCACTGCCTGTTTCCCTTACTGAGGTTGGCGGCGCTGGGACCGGAGCGCCGAGGGACATCTCGGCCTCCACGAACGACATCGCGGGCGCCCTGGGAGGGTAAGTGTACAGCAGCAGCTACTTTTTTTTTAGCTGCTGACTTAAATTTTTTTTTTTTTTAGCTGAAACACCCCTTTAACTCTTACAGGAGAGAATTTCCCTTCCTAGGGGTAGATTTCCACTCACTTCCTGTTGTCTCCCTCCGTCTGTAAGTAGGAGTCGTTTGTAAGTCGGATGTTTGGAAGTAGGGGACCGCCTGTATATACTATACGGCTTGCCCTATATACTCTGCAGAAATTTGGGCCTTAGGTGTTGGTGGTACCAGAACACTGTAAGCCCTCACAGTTACTCTTGGTGGGCGCTGGAACGGGCTCTGCTGTGAAATATTATATCAAGAATTGTAATTGCATGCCCCTGTTGAACAGGGTCAGAAAAATTGGGCCTTTGGTGGTGGTGTGGTAGTGTTGCCACAAACACTGTAAGCCCTCACAGTTACTCTTGATGGGCGCAGGAACGGGCCCTGCTGTGAAATTAGATCAAAAATTGTAATTACACTCCCCTACTGGGACTTCTATGATAAGCTCCTCCAACACCTGCTACTCCAAAAGTTAGAAGAACTGCAGATATGGGGCATTGGGACTCAGAGTTTCCCTTACAATGGGTGCTTACCAATCAAGCTGACCTTTGACCCCTGTGTATCCGGGAAGGCAGAGACCTTTGATACCTTAGCAGTGGTTTGCCCTCGCCCTCCAGGTGCTAAAACAAACTCTATCATTATTGGAACCAATACAGACCTGGAACGAAGATTACTCACACCACTTGTGCAGGAGAAGAACAACTCTTCCCCGAGGGTGCAACCTATGCTAACACAGGTGTACCAGGATCTGTTGCACAAGCTGAAGGCCCCACCAGAAGGAGTAGGCAAAATCTGGCACAGTGAAAAGCTGGTACAACCGGGTGAGGTAGTCTGCCTAAAAGCCTCTATCAAGCTGAGTTTGACACAGCCTGGCCCTTTCGTTGTGCTTGAGACGGACAGGCAGAAAGAAGATAAAGGCCTGGAAATAATTCCAGAAGTGTTGTCGACCAAGGCACTGAAGAGAAACAAAGGGAGAGTCTCAGTCAGTGTCTGAAACACGACAGCCTCGTCTGTGAAAGTGCCAGCCAGAGTGCTGCTGGGACAGGTAAACCAAGCAACCACAGTATCACCGTGTGGTATCCACCTGCTTGGATGGAGAGGGCCAAAACCCAGCTCGTGAGATGGAGAACGGCTTTCTCAAAGAGTGAGTTCGATGTGGGGCTTGCAAGGAGTGCTGAACACAGGATTCGGTTGGAGGAAGAAAAACCCTTTCGAGAGAGGGTCAGACGGATTCCACTGAGAGACCTGGGAGACCTGTGAGAACAGCTGGCTAAGCTGAAGAAAACAGGGATTATTAGGGAGTCCATACGGGTCACTACGGTTGTGTATTGACTACAGGACACTGAACCGAAGGACCATTCCCGATCAATACACCACACCTCGGATAGAGGATGCCTTACAGAGCCTGTCAGGGGCAAAGTGGTTCAGCGTGCTGGATCTAAAGAGTGGATACTACCAGATCCCCATGTGTCCCGAAGATAGGGAGAAGACCGCTTTTATTACTCCTGTAGGATTCTTTGAATTCAATCGAATGCCACAAGGCCTGTCTGGGGCCCCGGCAACTTTCCAGAGATTGATGGAGAAGACTGTGGGCGACATTAACTTGATTGAGGTGCTGGTGTATCTGGATGATGTCAAAGTGTTTAGCCGAACACTAGAAGAGCACCTAGAGAAAGTCTTGACGAGACTTCATGACAAAGGCCTGAAGCTCTTGATGGAAAAGTGCCAATTCTATCAACCCTCAGTAAATTACTTAGGGCACATTGTGTCCGCCGAAGGAGTGGCAACAAATCCTAAGAAGCTGGAAACTGTCACCTCCTGGCCCAGACCCACGAATGTGACCGAGCTTAGATCATTCCTAGGCTTTTGTTCATATTACCGGAGGTTTGTAGAAGGGTTTGCCAAAATAGCTCACCCACTTATGGAGCTTTTGAAGAACCAGGAGGAAGCTGGTACAGACTCCGAAAAACCTGGAAGACCAAAAGAGGGACCCAGGAAGAAGAAAGAGTCCATCCAATACCAGTGGACTCCGCAATGCGAAGAAACCTTCAGACAGCTGAAGTGGAGCCTTACCACTGCTCCGGTTTTGGCCTATGCAGACCCTGCCAAGGGTCAAGACGGGCTAGGCGGAGTGCTCTACCAAGAACATGATGGGCATCTGAGGCCCATTGCCTATGTAAGCATAAGCCTAGTCCCTGCTGAGAGGAACTACCCTACTCACAAACTGGAATTTCTGGCCTTGAAGTGGGCTGTGGTGGATAAGTTAAAAGATTATCTGTATGGTGCGGAGTTCGTGGTCAAGACGGACAACAACCCCCTCACATACTTGCTCACCACTGCAAAGTTGGACGCCACAGGCCACAGGTGGTTTGCTGCCCTCTCGGCATTTACCTTCAGCCTGAAGTACAGACCAGGAGTTGGTAACCAAGATGCGGATGCTTTGTTGAGAAGACCTCACTGTTCCCAGGGCCACCCAGAAGAATGGATCCAACTCACCCCTGAAGGAGTAAGAGCTCTCTGTGAAGGGACAGAACAGCAAGGAAAAGGTGGAGCCAGAGCTGAAGAAGTTGGAGTGTCCGCCATGGGGGTGCCTAAATGCTACTGTAACATAAAAAGACCTCCGGAGAGATCAACAGGAAGATTCACTTTGTGGCTTGGTGTTGAAGGCTTTGGAGAGTCAACATTCTGATCTACTGCTCAACAGCACCCAGAAAGAAGTTCGCCTACTACACAGAGTGGGATCGGTTGCAGCTACAAGGGGTGGTCTACCGAAGGGGCCCCTCTGAAGATCCCGAAAAGAAGTGGCAAATGTTTCTGCCAGAGAAACATAGATAGAGAGTGTGACAGACCTAGCCGGGACGCGGGCTTTTTGAGAGGACTACATGCTAGCCTCCTGCCAGCTGATTACGGGCCCCCCAAAATACACTCTCTGTATATGCATTTGGCATTAGAAATAGACTAGCATCTGACAGCTTGTATTCCATTCAATGTCATGAACTCAAGCCACCTGTCTATTGTGTAGATGAGGCTGGTCTGGCTTGTAAGGTGTATTCCACACAATGTTGTTGTGCTAATTAGCCCTGTGTTACTGTTTATGTTAATGTATGTTGAATAAGTCATTCCAATTAACTAGGAGCCTTAAAGTCTGACCCTGAAAAGCCTTTTCAGGCAGTCAACTAGTCTGGGCAATGATTAAGATAATTAGCTCATGCTCATCTGGCTATATATGTGTGTGAAATGTCAAATAAAGCATTCCTGATTTACCCCAAGAACTAGTGCCGTCTAATTCTTGGGGGGTTCCTATAACCAGATCCATTGGACTCATGTTCCAGGACTTCGGAAGCATTTACGGCGGACACCCTGAGTACAGGATCCGTCACATTGTTGGCAAGCAGTGGGATTGTGCTTCCTGCAGTCTGGGACATTCAAACCTCCACCGGGATCCAAGATCAGGATAGAAGACTTCGGTCACCCCAGCGGAGATATGGATCTGGCATCAGAGTTCCCGGGGCTGCTGCGGATCATCCTTGCAGCATACACAAGGACTGTGTCTGAGGAGGAATACCTGGAGCTCAGGCAGCAGATTCGGGTGGAGTTGTGGATTGGAGCCCTCCAGCTCGCTGGTATAAAACAGGGCAAGTTCTTTTTAACCCAAGAGCAACGGGCCAGTGACCAACGGGCATTGCGGATGACATTCCTGGGAGAGCAGCCCCAGGAGCAATGGGTGACTGAGTTGGACAGGCTGGTCCAGCAGGAGATAGAGCTGGACAATTGTTATCGGGCTCTGCAATGGCACGCAGAGCAGGGATATTTAGGGGAGACAACAGAATGCTCCCCAGAGGGATATGACTTTGGCGGCCCTGGATTGCTGTGGGAGAGCCTTACAGACCATTTTGTGTTTGGCAATGAAGGGGAACCTACCCTTGAGGACCTGCGAGAATATAGAGAGGCTATGCTCGGTCTTGCAGGGGTCTCAGAGCTTAAACATGATCTGGACCATTTGTTAAGGAGGGAACAGCATCTGGAAAGGGCATACAGGAAACTGCTAGAACACGTTCAGCAGCATGCCAGAGAATCGGCAGTAGAAACTCCGGAGATTGTCGTCCCCAAAGCGGAAGTGCTGACAATTGGGCAGAACTCTGCTAACTTCTGCCCAGCACCAACAGTGGCTTCGGCCTTCTTGAGAGAAGAGGTAGTCGGCCTTTCTCCCACAACACTGACAGGGACATGTGATTTTCTGCCAGCAGCACCTATGGAGTTACAACAATCTTCTCCAGCTGAAGATCTGGTAACTGACCAGAGGGTCCAAGCCCTTTGCCCCACATCTACAGCAATTCTGGAGGCCCAGGGTGAGGAGGGGGCAGTCCATCACGAATTGCAGATCAGGGTTCAAGGAGAGAATGCAGTTGTCACCTCACAACTGCAGCTTGATCTGGTATCGGTGGATGGGCCTGTGGTCTCCATTAACAGAAAACCAGCAGAAGTGCTGGCAACCGGGCAGAGTGCTACCAACCTCTGCCCAGCACCGGTAACAGCTGCGGAGTTCCAGGGAGCTGGGGCAGTCGGCCTCTCTCCCCAACAGTTAGCTGGAGCAGATGATGTAGGGAAGCTCCTACGCCCAGCTGAACTGCTGGCAACGGAACAGAGCACTGCTGGCCTCTGCCCGCAACTAAAACAGGACAGATTTCCTGTAAAGGTGGATGGGAATGCAGTCTCCACCAGGATAACCCCGGGATGCTGGGCGGTCGGCCCAGATCCCCAACAGCAGGATGGAGTGAGCCCAGTCACCCTGTCTTCTCTCCAGCGGCTGAAAAGACTCCAGGAGGAAGGGCCAGTCCAGGCCTCTCCCCAGTGGCAGATATGTTCTTTGAGAGAGGCAGAGGTTGGCTGGGTGAGTCATGCTCTGTTTGGAACAATTTGTTTGGGGTACTGTGTGGGTACAGGCATTAGAGGACTGGAACTATGGACTAACTTCGGAGTCAACCCGTCTGGGGTCTCCTCCTGTGTTAGTCTCCTGCCGAAAGGGGAGAAATGTGACAGACCTAGCCGGGACACGGGCTTTTTGAGAGGACTACATGCTAGCCTCCTGCCAGCTGATTACGGGCCCCCCAAAATACACTCTCTGTATATGCATTTGGCATTAGAAATAGACTAGCATCTGACAGCTTGTATTCCATTCAATGTCATGAACTCAAGCCACCTGTCTATTGTGTAGATGAGGCTGGTCTGGCTTGTAAGGTGTATTCCACACAATGTTGTTGTGCTAATTAGCCCTGTGTTACTGTTTATGTTAATGTATGTTGAATAAGTCATTCCAATTAACTAGGAGCCTTAAAGTCTGACCCTGAAAAGCCTTTTCAGGCAGTCAACTAGTCTGGGCAATGATTAAGATAATTAGCTCATGCTAATTAGGTTAGCTTTGAATCATCTGGCTATATATGTGTGTGAAATGTCAAATAAAGCATTCCTGATTTACCCCAAGAACTAGTGCCGTCTAATTCTTGGGGGTTGCTATAACCAGATCCATTGGACTCATGTTCCAGGACTTAGGAAGCATTTACGGCGGACACCTTGAGTACAGGATCCGTCACAGAGAGTACTAATCGCCTTGCATGATCACCACGGCCATCTGGGATCAGAAAGGACTCTTCAACTTGTAAGGGACCGGTTCTATTGGCCGTATATGAGGACTGAAGTGGAGAGCTACTGTCGTTCCTGTCTCAGGTGCATACAACGAAGACCTTGCCCCAACGAGCCGCCCCAATGGGCCACTTAGAGAGCCAAGGGCCAATGGATCTGGTCTGCATAGACTTCTTGTGTTTGGAATCTGACCTAAGTGGACAAGGAAACATCTTAATAGTCAATGATCACTTCACCCGCTATGCTCAGGCATTTTCTACTAAAGATCAACAAGCAACCACAGTGGCAAAGACTCTTGTGGAAAAGTTCTTCGTCCATTATGGCCTACCCCAACGGATCCATTCAGACCAGGAAAGGGACTTCGAGAGTACTCTGATAAAAAGATTATTGGATCTACTAGGTATCCAGAAGTCTAGAACTACCCCTTATCACCCACAAGGAGACCTTCAATCAGAGAGGTTTAATAGAACTCTTCTCAACATGCTAGGGACCTTGACCTCCGAACAGAAACCGCATTGGAGCAAGTACATCACTGCCTTGGTACACGTTTGCAACAGCACCAAGAGCGATGCTACAGGATATTCACCCTACCGGCTGATGTTTGGGCGTGAAGCCAGACTACCGATAGATTTAGCCTTTGGAACCAGTCTGGGCCATACCTCAGAGACCTCTCATCGGGGGTATGTAGATAGGTTGCAGAAGAGTTTGAAGATTGCCTATGAAAAGGCTCAAGCTACGTCAGACACCAGAGGAAGTAGGAACAAAAGGAACTTTGACCTAAGAGTACGAATTCAGGACCTACAACCCGGTGACCGAGTCCTACTAAGAAATCTGGGCATCCCAGGCAAACATAAGTTGGCTGACCGCTGGAATTCACAGCCATATATAGTGTGCAGACGGCTTCCAGGGCTCCAAGTGTAGGGGATCAGACCGGAAGGAAGCACTGGACCATTAAAGACCTGGCATCGGAACCATCTCCTTTCACTCAAGCAGTCAGGATAATCCCTGAGGAGGAACTACCATCTACATCCACTGCTGTACATCGGCCAGTAACTAGGTCTCAGTGGGGATCCTCAGTAACCGAGGATAACGAGGAGGAAGATATGGAGATAAGTTGGCTGTGACCATCTGAAATGTTAGGAGCGGATGAAAGCTACTCACCTCACGCTAGAGGAGGGGAGTCTAAAACCTCCATGTTGGAAGCAGATCCTGAAGATTACCTTGCTGGTGTTGAGATTGGAGTACAGGAAACCGAATTAAGTGAACATTAGAATGAAGAAGTCGAAGAAAATGTCAGTCTACCTGAGACACCAAAGGAACAGAGAGCTAAGAGAGTGATTCACCCTCCAAAAAGACTTACGTATGACACTTTGGGTGAATGCTCTGAAGTGACCCGAATTACCAACAAAAGAAACCCTGAAGTGTCTGGTCCCTCTACTGTTAATTCCGGAAGGGATAACCCCAGCTCTCCCCTTGACACATCTGTACCAGACACTATAGTGTCAGCTGTGAGTGCACAGAACAGTCTCCCATCACATGAGAACTGGTGGGAGGCTCCTCTGTCAAACGTATGCTATGGGATATACATGTATGAGTATCAGAAATATAATAGGAAGTGACTGTTTGTTTACATTTTACCATGACCTACCTACCCAGAATGCCAAGTGACCTACCCATGATCACTCAGTACTGAACTGCATGCTGGGTAGGCTATAAAAAGGACACATGCAGCAATTTTCTCTCTCTTCTGGACGCGTGGCCTGCCTACAAGGATCTGTGAGGAGGTTTCCAGAGAGCGCGGCCTACACCAACTGCGGAGTGGAACAGCCAGCGTCTCTGCCTTACACCTGTGTGCTGGAAAGACTGTGACCAGATCGGGAAGGATCCAGAGACACCTGTCGTAGCCATCAGAGGGTTCCGGTTCATCTTGCAGAGCGGAGCGGTGTGGCGGTTTACTCTCCAAACCTGGTTTGGTGAGAGGGCTTTTGCCCGTAGTTTCTTAACGCACTTTTATACACCTAGACTTTTAACACAGTGTTGCTGGGACCTGTAGTCCCGCAGAGGAGATATTATCCGAAAGGACTGAGTTTAAACAGGCCTCAAGCCTACCCTTCACTGTATTACTGACACTGTGTTATTCAAAGCCAATTGCCCTGGAGGCAGTTACAGGTGTATTGCACTACAAGGACAGTTCTAACACCCTACAATAATCCTTGTTTGTTCAACTGTTTGGATTACAGTTTCTACAACACAAATAGCTAGCAGAAGACAGAAGACTAAAGATTGCATCTCTTATTGCAAGGCCTTGCAACCTATTAATATTAAGAGGGACTGCATCATAAAGTAGGTGGAGCTCCCTAGTAATTGTGTTGTACTTTATTGATAACTTTGCATTCCTGTGGTTACCAAAGTGTGCTGGAAGTGGGAAGGTGCCCAAAGTTAAGGCGTTGTCACTCTGAGCATTAGTTCCACTTGGAGACACACTCTCAGGGGTCATCTAAGACAACTTTGTATGTACAGATTGTTGTGGATACATATTGTGCTGTTGCATTGCGTTTGTGTGACAGTTGTATTGCAAAATGGTCACTTTCCACTCACTCTCCCATCTTCCTTCTCCCCACTTTCTTTTTATTTAACCCCCTTGTTTGTCACTTTTTTGTATTTTTTTGTTTGATGTGTTACACGTTTTGTCACTGTGTAATGAGTAGGGTGTTCGGTCCTCGGGCCAACCCTGAAAGTCTTGGGAGGAGGTGGACATGGCCTTCTGGCTTAGTTCGCCTTCTCTCATGGGGTCTCCCTTCGGGGGAGCCCCACCAAGTACTTGGGTGGGTCTGTTTCGGCAGACCCCCACAGAAAGGGGTCCGTCTGGTTTCGGCCAGATGGACCATAGTGAAGTATCTCAGTCCCCGTCTGGAGCCTAACGCCCCGGGGGATCAGGGTAAGGTCCATCCCTAGGGAGGACAAGTGTAACACCCGTTGCACGTTTTGTGTTTCACTCTTTATGTGTGTGCACTTTTTTTGGCACCGGGTGGAGTTTTTGGGTGTGTTTCACACGCCATTGGCTTTTCAAAATTACGTTTGTGTGACAGTGCAAATACTGTAATTACAATTTTATACCAGTTCCAGTAAAAATAAGTTTCTGGTTAAGCACAATTGGTGTGAAGTGTTGTTCCTTTTCCAGCAGGTGGAACATTGGATATCCAGGTAATAACAAAGGTATACTATTGTTATATTGCACATGTGGGGTTATCCTTTACTGTTAGCTTCACACCAACATTGCATCACAGCTGTGTCAAGGGGATTGAGCCAAGTCAGTGGGGGTTTAATAGCAGAGTGCAGGCCCAATCAAATTCAGCAGCTCCTTCGGGGGTATGTGCTACATATGCTTTATTGGGGAAATGCATAGTAATAGCTTGTTAGTGCTCAATGATGACATGTATCTGTCTCTCTTTTATTATTTAGACCCAGCAAGATTTCCAGATTCTGTAATGCAAACATTAGTTCTGATACTGGCAAACCTATTTGGAAGACTATATCTAGCACCATGCAGGCGTTCACTTAAAGAAAGGTTTTATCAGTCGAAGGTAAGAAGAACAAAATATTTGTGACTGTTAGCACAGCTGCCATGTAGAGCATGTGGCAAGGAAGGACATTTTCAGCAACATAGATATCACAAAGTAGTATATCATCAGGAAACAATCTGACAGCAAAACAATATACTGTGTAGGGTGCAATGTTCATGTACTCATTAGACACTTCTATATCCAGTTGTACCTTATAGGAACAGCTAAGCTTGCCAATATTTTTCTTAGATCTATTGGCCAGTGGTGTCTACTAAAATCTGCTCTCACCCATAGATCTCTATTTTGTCAGTTTACACTAAAAGTATTAAATTAAACCTAGTATTAAATATGATGTAATGGTAAACGCATTATGATCAAATTATTACTGACAATGAAGAAAACATTTAATGTTTTGAATAAGTGCCAGCCAACACATATCATCATTGCATTTTATCAAAGAATTTTGTGGCAAAAACATTTTAATAAAGCACTTGCCAATCGAACAAAATAATTAAAATAAAGGCAATACAGTAGATTAGTAGTTTGTTTCAATAATTATAATTCAGGACCGGGGAACAGAGGTGAGACACTGGTCATCACCAGGAAGGTACAGACCATTGCAATAGCAGGCCAAGCAGCTACATGGCTAATGGAGTGTTGTAAATATTGACTATGCTGGTGGAAATCCAGAGGTGGCACATCTTTTAGAATTCCATTGTGTCAGACAAAAATGCATTATTTTCTTTTTGTGGGATTTATTCTACTTATAATTCAATAAAAAATAAAAACAATCAGCAGTACCCAGAAATCAGCTAATACAACTTAAAAAGGAACATTGCATATAGTCAATCCCACAAAGGAAACCAAGAGTTACTGCATTAAAAATATAAATCTAACACTAACGTTATTGAAAAATATTTTATATAGATTCCCCCACCCTACACAACCAGGCACACCAAATTTCCACAGGCACTCCAGAGACAGAACAGTCCGTGACTATGTTTTTTTGTTTTGTTTTATTGAGGGATAATGACTTGGATAGGGATGGGAGATTATGGGATGCCCACTTGACTTCAAAACAACTTCAGGGACAACTCTTCCTATATAAAGTCTCTAGATACACTCCACGTCTTCCTCCAGCACTCACTCGCTTGCAGAAACCCAGCTGGCACACCGTAAGGATCTGACAAGGCAGTCAGATCAGAGCAAAAGCCTGTTATAGGGAGGAACACGAGGTCCCTTAGATGTGTAGCAAAAGTTCTGTGTCCAGCTCACATTCCTTCTGTGGCTACTGATCCCAGGACCACTTCTTCAGGCACTGCCAACCTGCCTGGCTGCAGCTTTCACTAGCCCTCTAGGCTAACTTCTCTCACAGTCCTCCAGACTGACTCCATCTCCACAGTCCTCCAGACTGACATTCACCAGCCCACCGATGTGCTGACCAGATGTGCTGACCTGCTCCCGCTGTCCTCTTTCCTTTCTCCTGTGCATCCAGGAAGGGCTTCCTCTGTGTGTGTTTTGGGGTATCTTCCAGCACCGGAGCCCCAGACCCAAGGTCAGACTAGAGGGTGACCTGCAAGGGCCTTCTCAGCACTCCACCTCCATCTTTTATCCGACTCCCTGCTTCCATGGCTCATGTCTATTTACGAGGTGAGTCTGCCTCCTGCCAGCCCATTTGCTGGGGATTGGCTGAGGCCCTCATAAATATGCATGACAGTCCCTCCTAGCTTCCACCCACTATATCTAGAACCTTCCCGAAGGTTCCAGAAAACAGGGGGAGGCACCAGAAGAGCTTTACTAAAAAGAATTACTAAACCCTGACCCAGATTCACAGCCCAGGCCTGGCAATCAGCCAAGCCAATTTACCTACATTAACAACTAAAGCTATGTGTGATATAGTGTGATATAGCTGCCCCCTGATTTTCTTTTATTTCTTAAATGATTCAGATCATCAAACAACTTTTAATACTACACAGAGCCAACCCAAGTAAATACAAAATGCAATTTATGATTTAATTTATTATGGGAAAAAGCTGTCCAAACCTGCCTGGCCCTATGTGAAAAAGTAATTGGCCCTTAACCCTAATAACTGGTTGTGCCACCTTTGGCGGCAACAACTGCAATCAAGCATTTGCAATAAGGAGGAATTTTGGCCCACTCTTCTTTGCAGTTTTGTTTTAAATCGGCCACATTGGAGGGTTTTGTTTCTGTTTAAAGTCATGCCACAGCATCTCAATCGGATTTAAGTTTGGACTTTAACTAGGCAACTCCAAAAGCTTAACTTTTTTTTTTGAGCCATTTAGAGTGGTTAAGCTGTGCGATCATGTAACCCCTCTGAAAAAGTGAAAAAAAAAATTCCCTGTGATTTATTGAAAACAGTATGTAGCATGTTTATCAGCAGCAAGGAGGCAAGGCTTTAAACGTTGTTTATTTTAGCCTTTCCTTCTACTTTCTAGGGGATCTGCACTTAAATCTGTGAAGGTTCTCTTTTACCCAGGTCATGGTATAACTAGTAGTAGTTAGTCACATTCAACTGGACTTGTTCTGATATGTTGAAGAATTTTCATAGCTTGCCAAGCCACTTACCATGTAATTTCTTCAGAACTGAAGTAGTAAATACAAAACGTCTTAAACTTTATAGAACAAGTTCAGGTGGATGTGACCAATTACTACTAGCTACCTACACTTACACTTTTCTCTGTGTCCTCTTCACTTTGTCCCGTTAAAAAGTCCCACAAATATGATTTTTTTTCTGAATTTAGAGCAGAATTCCCACTATCATGCAGTACCTCTTGCACTGCAGTAGCATAAAAAAGGGTGTAGCTATCAGCATGGTCACTGCTGATTCACAATCCTATAGCTTGTTAATCAGTATCTGGCTATACCCAATACTACCTCTACTGATTTTTGGTTTGACACTGCCATATCTGTTGCTGAACCCCCCCCACCACCACCACCATCATCCCATCATGTCTGAAGGTATATTACAGTGTGGGAGGAGCCCCTATTGCAAGAGTATTTTTTAATACTCCAGGAATTCAGTTTTAAAAAATAACTGATTAGTGAATCAAAAATACATTTATGATGCTTACTGCCATGGCCATAGATCCGGGGGGTGGGGGTGAGCCTTAAGCACCCAGAGGAGAATAATTGGACAAGTGGTGTGTGGAGTATGCTATGACAAACTGTGAATGCGATATACAGTGGTGTGAAAAAGTGTTTGCCCCCTTCCTCATTTCCTGTTCCTTTGCATGTTTGTCACACTTAAGTGTTTCGGAACATCAAACCAATTTAAACAATAGTCAAGGACAACACAAGTAAACACAAAATGCAATTTGTAAATGAAGGTGTTTATTATTAAAGGTGAAAAAAAATCCAAGCCATCATGGCCCTGTGTGAAAAAGTGATTGCCCCCTAAACCTAATAACTGGTTGGGCCACCCTTAGCAGCAACAACTGCAACCAAGCGTTTGCGATAACGTGCAATGAGGCTTTTACAGCGTCCTGGAGGAATTTTGGCCCACTCATCTTTGCAGAATTGTCCTAATTCAGTTACATTAGAGGGTTTTCGAGCATGAACAGCCTTTTTAAGGTCATACCACAACATCTCAATAGGATTCAGGTCAGGACTTTGGCTAGGCCACTCCAAAGTCTTCATTTTGTTTTTCTTCAGCCATTCGGTGGTGGACTTGCTGGTGTGTTTAGGATCATTGTCCTGCTGCAGAACCCAAGTTCGTTTCAGCTTGAGTACACGAACAGATGGTCGGACATTCTCCTTCAGGGTCTCTTGGTAGACAGCAGAATTCATAGTTCCTTTTATCACGGCAAGTCTTCCAGGTCCTGAAGCAGCAAAACAGCCCCAGACCATCACACTACCACCACCATATTTTACTGTTGGTATAATGTTCTTTTTCTGAAATGCAGTGTTCCTTCTACGCCAGATATACTTGGACACACACCTTCCAAAGAGTTCCACTTTTGTCCCATCGGTCCACAGAATGTTGTCCCAAAAGTCTTGGGGATCATCAAGATGTGTTGTGGAGAAATTGAGACGAGCTTTGATGTTCTTTTTGCTCAGCAGTGGTTTTCGCCTTGGAACTCTGCCATGCAGGCCATTTTTGCCCAGTCTTTTCCTGATGGTGGAGGCATGAACGCTGACCTTAACTGAGGCAAGTGAGGCCTGCAGTTCCTTGGACGTTGTTGTGGGGTCTTTTGTGACCTCTTGGATGAGTCGTCGCTGCGCTCTTGGGGTAATTTTGGGCGGCCGGCCGGCCACTCCTGGGAAGGTTCACCACTGTTCCATGTCTTCGCCATTTGTGGATAATGGCTCTCACTGTGGTTCGCTGGATTCCCAAAGCTTTGGAAATGGCTTTATAACCCTTTCCAGACTGATAGATCTCAATTACTTTCTTTCTCAATTGTTCCTGAATTTCTTTGGGTCTCGGCATGATGTGTAGCTTTTAAGGATCTTCTGGTGGACCTTACTGTGTCAAGCAGCTCCTATTTAAGTGATGCCTTGTTTGTGAACAGGTGTGGCAATAATCAGGCCTGGGTGTGGCTAGAGAAATTGAACTCAGGTGTGGACAACCACAGTTATAGTATGTTTTAACAAGGGGGGCAATCACTTTTTCACACAGGGCCATGATGGTTTGGATTTTTTTTCACCTTTAATAATAAACACCTTCATTTACAAATTGCATTTTGTGTTTACTTGTGTTGTCCTTGACTATTGTTTAAATTGGTTTGATGTTCCGAAACACTTAAGTGTGACAAACATGCAAAGGAACAGGAAATGAGGAAGGGGGCAAACACTTTTTCACACCACTGTAATTGCAGTGGAGGGGCTTAAAGTTGGAGCCTGCTCAAAGTAACATATGCCATAGAAACCCCTATAAGAGTATCTAAACAGGACTTTAAGGGTTAAAAAAGCATAACAAACTATTTTTTATTTTATTCCACCATGTAAAGTTTAAAATCCCATCAAATGGTTGCATATTTTGCTCAACCATACGCATAAATTGATGTATATAAAATTTTATAATAATACAGACATATATAGAGACAACAGACCCTAATTAGGTTTTGGGGTTATCTTGTTCAACTCCTTTCACAGGCTAATGCCTGCTTCTTCAGGATCATCAACACTCTATGAGTATCTGTGTATAAAATTCAATCAATAAACAATTTGCTATTTACAACTCAACAATTTCAATAATGTGTTACTGTTTCCTTCATCGTATACTACCTGCATAGGAGAACACAAAATGTACAAGTAATTAAGAACATATTAGACTTAATGGTTGAACAGGCGCAGAAGAAACTGCCTCCAAAATAGGATGAAAAAACATGGTTTCTGCAACCAGTGAAGATATATCTATGGACTCAAATGGTCCTATAACAGAGTGTTACAGATGTACAGGGCTGGACTGGGACAAAAATTTGGCCCTGGACTTTATCCAGACCGGCCCACTTTAATTTTGCAAACACGCACAAAAACAGTATATAAACTATACACAATTGCGCAAAAAAAAAAAAAAAAGTAAACACATTCCACTATTGGGCATAGGACAGGGCATAGCCACACCAGTGCCCATCAGGGCAGCCACACCAGTGCCCATCAGGGCAGTCACATTGTGCCCATTAATGCAGCCACACCAGTGCCCATTAATGCAGCCACACCAGTGCCCATCAATGCAGCCACACCAGTGCCCATCAGGGCAGTCACTTCGTGCCCATCAGGGCAGCCACATTGTGCCCATCAGGGCAGTCACATCGTGCCCATTAATGCAGCCACACCAGTGCCCATTATTGCAGCCACACCAGTGCCCATTAATGCAGCCACACCAGTGCCCATTAATGCAGTCTGATCAGTGCACATTAATGCAGCCTGATCAGTGCTCATCAGTGCAGCCTCAGAAGTGCCCATCAATGCTAGTCCCCCCCCAGTACCTAGTCTGCACAACTTCTTCTACCTAGGTCCTGGGTGCAGTGCTTGTCCTACAGGTGGTTCCTCTGGAGCTGGGAGCCCGGGACTAGCTATGCACTGCTGGTACATCTGGTTCTCTCCCTTCCTCCTGGGCACCACAGAGCTGGGTAACTAGGGCTGGAGGAAATTGGGTTTGGGGGGAGTTGAGGTAAGCGGGCAGGGACTCCCAAATCCTGTCCACCAATCAGCTAATCTCTCGACTCCCGCTGTGTAGAAAAAATACTTCTCTGGGTCTCCCCTGTGTTCAGTGGGGGCCGGGAGACAGAAAGTGGACTATTTCATCACTTTTGACTTTAGGCAGATTAATCCACAGCAGCGCTCCCGGCTGCCTCCAGTGTACTGATATAGCACAGGCTGGAAGATTAGATTATTGGTGGACAGGGTTTACTGAAGGTCACTGAAACCAGCCCACTGAGCCATCGGCCCACAGAGAAACTCCTGGTAGTCCAGATGGCCAGTACATAGTTTCATAGTTAGTAACGTTGAATAAAGACACCAGTCCATCCAGTTTAACCTGAGCAAGTGTCTACAACTGTCCCTATCCCTGTACATTGCACACTCACATCAGTCCCTACCCTCAAGGAGCCCACAATCCAAGGTCCCCATTCATATACTAGGGCCACTTTTTGGACAGAAGCCAAATAACCTGCCTGCATGTCTTTGGATTGTGGGAGGAAACTGGAGTACCCGGAGGAAACCCACGCAGGCACAGGGAGAACATGCAAACTCCAGGCAGGTAGTGTCGTGGTTGGGATTTGAACCAGCGACCCTTCTTACTGCTAGGTGAGAGTGCTAACCACTGCACCACTGTGCCCCCCCTTGCCTGCAGATGTATTGTTATTATTGTTATTCATTAAGATCACCTTTTACACTCGTATAACCCATATACAATTTTGATTGCCAATCATTTTCAACTTGGATGGGGGAGGATGGCAGCCATCTTTAGACTCTGGAGCAATACAAAAAAGTGTAGGTATGAGGTACTTATCTCTTGAAAATGATTAGTTTGCATTTTGTATACATGTATACTGTATATAATGCAGTACAATTAGTGACTATTCACCAGTACAATAATGTAGTCTTTTGTGGTATATCTATTAGGGATGAACTCGATGTTCGGGTCAAACATGAGTTCGACTCGAACATCGGGTGTTCGCCCGTTCGCCAAAGAACGACCATTATGGGGCGTTCGTGGGAAATTTGAGCGCCCGTGGAATGCCCCATAATGTACTGCAAGATCGCAGAGCATTGCTGTATAATGATTGGCAAAAGCATGCACCTGACCTGCATGCTTTGGCCAATCCTAGCACCCTCTGCTAAGAGAGCCATAATTGGCCAAAGGCAGGGTGCCTTTGGCCAATCATGGCTCGGGGGACTAAGTCCATGCCCCACACTATATAAGGCTGCCTACACGGCGGCCATGTGTAGTGTTGTTGGCGTGCACGGAGACATAGTGTGATTTAGCTTAACCACCTCAGTACAGTGCATTTTCACCCCCTTCCTGCCCAAGCCATTTTTCAGCTTTCAGCTCTGTCACATTTTGAATGACAATTGCATGGTCATACAACACTGTACCCAAATGAAATTGTTATCATTTTGTCCCCACAAATAGAGCTTTCTTTTGGTGGTATTTGATCACCTCTGCGTTTTTTTTTTTTTTTTTTTGCGCTATAAACAAAAGAAGAGGGACAAGTGATCGGTGTTTCTCTGTACTGAGAACACATCATCGGCTCCTCTCTTCAGACAGGACCGTGGATCTGTGTGTTTACACACACAGATCCACGCTCCAACTGTGTTACCGGGCAATCGCGGCCGCTGGGCATGCGCATCGGGTGCCCAGTGACACAGCGGCCGCATGCTTGATCCCTGGAGGGCCGGGAAGGGGAGGGCGTCATATGACACCCTCCCGCCCTGAGAGCTGCGCCGCCTGGCCGTCAATAGACAGACGGCGGTCGCATAGTGGTTGCATAGTGGTATATATACACACACATACACATACTCTGCAGCATCCATTCAGTGTAGCCTAGATGTACATTCTACAGTGTGTTCCGTGGTTTACTATTTCTAATCTACTTCAGGCAGTGTATTTGAGATATATATATATATATAAAATATATACTCTGCAGTATCCAATGTAGCCTATATCGATAGTGTATTCCATGGTGTACTGTTGCTACTACTTTTCTGGTGGTGTACACAGTACACAATACAGTGCAGCCATAGCGCAGTTGCTACTACACTTTTGGTGGTGTACACAATACAGTGCAGCTGTAGTACAGTTGATACTAATTTTCTGGTGGTGTACCCAGTACACAATACAGTGTAGTGCGGTGTTGCAAAACAAAATCAACATGTCCGGAAGGCCACCAAGGAGAGGCAGATGCTCACAGGCCACTAAAAGAGGGCAAGCATGCTCTGTGTTTACAGTCAACAGTGCTGGTCGTGGACATGGTGCATCCTCTGCAGGTGGCCGTGGGTGCCCTTTTTTTCTGCTGCTGGGGCAGGGGCAGAAAAATTGGGCCTGTGGTGGTGGTGCCACAACACTGTAACCCCTCACAGATACTCTTGTTGGGTGCAGAAACGGGCCCTGCTCTGAAATATTAGATCAAAAATTGTAATCACATGCTCCTGTTAAACAGGCACAGACAAATTGGGCCTTAGGTGGTGGTGGTGCCCTAAACCAGAAATATTGTTGGAAGCTAGCATCATCAAGATTGAGGAGGAATAGGATAGTCACTCAGCATAGGCAGTCTTCAAGGGATCCCACAGCCATAGAAAAATCAATCAGTTACATCAGCATCAGGTGCTTGATAGCTGCTGATACAAGACTGATTCATCTTTATGAATGTGAGCCTATCAACGGAGTCTGTGGAAAAGCGCACTCTATGATCCGTTACAAACCCTCCAGCAGCACTGAATGTGCATTCAGAAAGAACGCTGGATGCAGGACAGGACAGTAGCTCAATTGCATATTGAGCTAGTTCTGGCCAGTGGTCCATCATCAAGACCCAGTAACCCAGTGGATGCTCTGTTGGAAAGGTCTCTAAGTCGGCTCTTGCCCCTAGATATTCCTGCACCATGTAATACAGACGCTGGCAATGGTTGCTTGAACCAATCAGACCTTGGCGTTGAGGACTGAAAAATTGTCTAAAGGCATCGTTCAGCATGCCACCTTCTCCACCGCTCTTCCTCTGACTGAACGAAGCCTCAGCAACACGTTGTCCAGCACCAGGAAATTGTAACCTCCCAGGGTCTGGAAATGCATTGCACAAACCTTTCTTCAAGGCCACCTGAAGATTTTTCATCCTCTGCTCCCTCTGCAAAGGCAGGATGAGTTCTGCAACCTTACCCTTGTAACGTGGATCAAGAAGGGTTGCCAGCCAGTAATGATCCCTTTCCTTGATACCACAAATCCTAGGGTCCTTTCGCAGGCTTTGCAGAATAAGGGAGGCCATGCAGTGTAACTTTGCAGAGGCATTCGATTCTGAGTCCTCTGGGTCACTAAGGATCACATGATCCTTAACAAACCTCCTCCCAGCCATGTACAACTCCTTGGGTTTCTGGGGACTGAAAAACATTCCTTGAAGACTGCTGCTGAGTGTTATCCTCCACGTCCATGATGATACAATCCTCCTCCTCTTCTTCCTGTGTGTTTGGCGGGCCCGCAGGAATACTATCTGAATAAAGGGGGCCTTGAGAGGTAAGGAAGTCCTCCTCTTCCTCCCGCTGTTCTGCCTCAGGTGCCCTGTCCATTATTTCATGAAGCGTGTGTTCCAACAGGAAAACAAGAGGGACAGTATCACTGATGCATGCATTGTTGCTGCTCAGCATCCTCGTGGCCTCCTCAAATGGTGACAGGACAGTGCATGCAACCTTGATCAGTAGCCACTGGTGTGGCAAAAAGAAGCCAAGCTCCCCTGACCCTGTCCTGGTGCTATACTCACACAGGTACTCATTGAAGGCCCTCTGCTGCGTGTGCTGCCACTGCAGCATTGCCAATGTTGATTTCCACCTGGTGGGAATGTCACAAATGAGGCGGTTGGTGGGCAGGTTGCATTCCCTTTGAATGTCACTGGCATTGTATGACTGGCGGAAATGACCACAGACTTTTCTGGCCTGCCTTAGGAGATCTTGTAGCCTGGGTACCTGCTCAAGAACCGCTACACCACCAAATTCAGGACATGTGCCAAACATGGAACATGGGTCAAGTGTCCCTGTCGGAGGGCGGCGAGAAGGTTGGTGCCATTGTCGCATACAACCATTCCTGGCTGAAGCTAGCATGGCATCAACCACCTTTGAGCCTGCCCCTGCAGAGCTGACAGAATCTCAGCCCCAGTGTGGCTCCTGTTCCCTAAGCAGACCAACTCAAGCACTGCATGACATCTTTTTGCCCGAGTGCTTGCGTAGCCCCTTGAACGCTTACGGAGCACCGCTGGTTCAGAGGACAAATCTGCGGAAGAGGCCATAGAGGAAGAAGAAGATGAGGGGGTGGAGGAGAGAGCTGTGGCAGAATCACCACTAGCATTTTGGAGGAGTGGTGGCGGAACAAGCTCCAACAATACTGAACCCTGTCCTGCATCCTTCCCAGCTGCCAGCAGAGTTACCCAGCGTCCCTGCCCAATATACACCTTACTGCTGACCGCACTGTCCAACAAGACCAAAATATTGCCTACCACATGCTGGTAGAGAGCCGGAATGGCCTTCGGTTAATAGAAATGACGTTTTCGAACCTGCAACTGAGGTACAGCACATTCCACAAATTCACGAAAGGGGGCAGAGTCTACCGGCTGAAAAGGCAGCAGTTGTAGTGCTAGAAATTTGGCCAAGCTAGCATTCAGACGCTGAGCATGTGGATGGCTGGGACTGAATTTCTTTTTTACGGTTTAGCAACTGGGGTAGGGAAATTTGCCTGCTAAAATCAGATGGTGGTGTACTGCTAGCAGATTGGCTGCAAGTACTTGGGACACCTATTGCTTTACCTTCATTCCTCTCAGTGCAGGTTTTTGAGAGGACTGGAGGTATATTAGGGTTGGAGATCCCAGATGAGGAGCAAGGAGAAGTCCGCCTTTTTCTTTGATGTGGGTCTTCCAATGCTGTTGCCAACGGACTTGTGAAATCTCCACTAATAGCTGTAAAATTTTGTAATTATGAATATATTTCATTTAGCTTATATCTATGTAGGGCAGAACATATATTCACAGAAATCTCTGCTAGACCAGACAAGTCGGTGCCTAGGCTTGTGTATACAAACAATGGGATCCAAACCTCATTGTTTTGCACATACTCACTTCAAAGAATCCCATGCTGGGATATGCAGTGAAGGGAGGCCAACCCGTAATCAATACTTAACTTCTCGGGAAAATTCAAGTTAATCTCCTGCTCAGAATAGTCGCAAGGATTTGCATTAAAGGGGGCTGATTTATGCAAAGTATAGGGATTGGAGATGTAGCCAGTCCTTAACCAGGAATAGGGAAGATCACCAATCAGAGCCACGCTATGCCAACCAATGAGGCATCAGCCTGTAATGATATACACAGACTAGATGGGAGGAAAACGCACACTTTTATAGGAGAGCAGCCATCAGAATGGAACCTTTGTGCAAAGGGTAATTATGGGAAAGGTCTGCATTTTACTTGTAACTAAATATGTTTGTAGATTAATGTTTTAAGGAATATACTCTGTATTCCTTCATGTACTTCTCTTATTTTAACCTAATATTTTCTTCCTTGGTGTACACTAGGGATGAGCCGAACACCCCCGGGTTCGGTTCGCACCAGAACCTTCGAACGGACCGAAAGTTTGCGCAAATTTTCGAACCCTATTCGTTACAATGGACGCGAACGTTCGAAATCAAAATTGCTAATTACAACGGCCAATATGCATGTTAATGTCATAAAACAGGTTTGGGGACCCGGGTCCTGCCCCAGGGGACATATATCAATGCAAAAAGAACTTTTAAAAACTAAAGTTTTTTCGGGAGCAGTCATTTTAATGATGCATAAAGTGAAAAAAAAAAAGTGAAATTTTCCTTTAAATATGGTACCTGGGGGGTGTCTAAAGTATGCCTGTGAAGTGGCATGTGTTTCCCGTGTTTAGAACTGTCCCTGCACAAAAGGACATTTGTAAAGGAAAAAAAGAAGCCATTTAAAAACACTTGCGGCTTTAATGTCATGTCTTGTCCTGGCCATATGGCTGAAAATCCTTGAGGAAAATGGCATGGCTACCCCATCACCCCCCAGCCCCTTTGGGTCTTGTATGGATATTAAGGGGGACCCCGCACCCAAAATAAAACCCTATACCTACAACCCTATATACTCTGAACAGCAGTATACAGGCGGTGCAAACAAGACACGGACTGTAGGTTTGTTCTTAAGTAGAATCTGAACAGGTACATTATGAAGTGTAGCTCCATCCCCAAAAAATCTATTTTTAAGCTTTTTGGCGAACATAGGGAGGGGTTATCACCCCTGTAACATTTGCTGTCTTTGCACATCTGTTCATAACATTTCACCTCACTTTCCGTCCCAATGACAAATGTTTTTGTAAAAGTGGGGTTTTAATTGAAACAAGGATTGGTGATAAAGCATCACCAGAGAGGAGATACCTTTTTCCCAAATTAAATCTAACAGGATCGAATTTCCCTTCCTAGGGGTAGATTTCCTCTCACTTCCTGTTTTCTCTTTCCGTTTGCAAGTAGGAGTCGTTTGTAAGTTGGATGTTTTAAAGTAGGGGCCTGCCGTATATACTCTGCAGAAATTTGCCCCATTAGATGTTGGTGTAGCCACAAGACTGTAAGCCCTCACAGTTACTCTTGGTGGGCACAGGAATGGGCCCTGCTGTGAGTTATTATATCAAGATTTGTAATTGCATGCACCTGTTGAACAGGGCAGAAAAATTGGGCCTTTGGTGGTGGTGGTGGTGGACGGTGTTGCCACAAGACTGTAAGCCCTCACAGTTACTCTTGGTGGGCACAGGAATGGACCCTGCTGTGAGTTATTAGATCAAGATTTGCAATTGCATGCACCTGTTGAACAGGGCAGAAAAATTGGGCCTTTGGTGGTGGTGGTGGTCGGTGTTGCCACAGGACTGTAAGCCCTCACAGTTACCCTTGATGGGCGCAGGAATGGGCCCTGCTGTGAGTTATTAGATCAAGATTTGTAATTCCATGCACCTGTTGAACAGGGCAGAAAAATTGGGCCTTTGGTGGTGGTGGTGGACGGTGTTGCCACAAGACTGTAAGCCCTCACAGTTACTCTTGGTGGGCGCAGGAATGGGCCCTGCTGTGAGTTATTAGATCAAGATTTGTAATTGCATGCACCTGTTGAACAGGGCAGAAAAATTGGGCCTTTGGTGGTGGTGGTGGTGGTGGACGGTGTTGCCACATGACTGTAAGCCCTCACAGTTACCCTTGGTGGGCGCAGGAATGGGCCCTGCTGTGAGTTATTAGATCAAGATTTGTAATTGCATGCACCTGTTGAACAGGGCAGAAAAATTGGGCCTTTGGTGGTGGTGGTGGACGGTGTTGCCACAGGACTGTAAGCCCTCACAGTTACCCTTGGAGGGCGCAGGAATGGGCCCTGCTGTGAGTTATTAGATCAAGATTTGTAATTGCATGCACCTGTTGAACAGGGCAGAAAAATTGGGCCTTTGGTGGTGGTGGTGGTGGACGGTGTTGCCACAAGACTGTAAGCCCTCACAGTTACTCTTGATGGGCACAGGGATTGGCCCTGCTGTGAGTTATTAGATCAAGATTTGTAATTGCATGCACCTGCTGAACAGGGCTGAAAAATTGTGCCTTAGGCACTGGTGCTGGTGCCACAACACTGCAACCCCTCACAGATACTGTACTTGGAGCACAGCAGTCAGACGTGTTGCGAAGCATTGCTTAAAAAATTGTAATTACCGTATTTATCACCATATAACACGCGCCGGCGTATAACACGCACCCCAAGTTTAAGAGGAAATTTTAAGGAAAAAAACTTTTTAAAGGAAAAAAACTTACATTTAAATGTCCATCAATGCAGCCTTGCACAGCGTCCATCTGCATGCTTGTCAGTGTCATTTGCAGCCTTCTCAGTGTCATTTGCAGCCTTCTCAGTGTCGTTTGCAGCCTTCTTAGTGTCATTTGCAGCCTTGCCCAGGCTGCAATTAAACTGCAGTGACATGTCAGTGTCACTGCAGTTTGAAAATTGGCGCCATTGGGCGTTCTCGCAGCTTTCGGCCGTTCTCAGCCGCCTTCGGCCTTTCTCGGCAGCTTTCGGCCGCCGAGAACAGCCGAAAGAGGCCGAAAGCTGCCGAGAAAGGCCGAAGACGGCCGAGAACGCCCGAAAGTTGCCGAGAAGGACCGAAGGCAGCCGAAGGCTGGCGAGAAAGGCCGAAGGTGGCTATCGAAAGCCGCTGAGAAGGGCCGAAGTCGACTGAAAGCCGCCCGGAGCCTCATGACGGCGGGGGATCGGCGTATAACACGCACCCCTGATTTTCCCCTGATTTAAGGGGAAAAAAAGTGCGTGTTATATGCCGATAAATACAGTACATGGCCCTGTTAAACAGGGGCTGAAAAATTGTGCCTTAGGCATTGGTGCTGGTGCCACAACACTGCAATCCCTCACAGATACTGTACTCTGAGCACAGCAATGAGACCTGTTGCAAAGCATTGACTAAAAATTGTAATTACACGCCCCAACAGGGGCTGAAAAATTGTGCCTTAGGCACTGGTGCTGGTGCCACAACACTGCAACCCCTCACAGATACTGTACTTGGAGCACAGCAGTCACACCTGTTGCAAAGCATTGCTTAAAAAATTGTAATTACACGCCCCTGTTATACAGGGGCTGAAAAATTGTGCCTTGGGCACTGGTGTGGTGGCACCCAGAAACAAAAATGTTCTTCCAAGCTATCAAGGAATGGATCATTGAGGAGGAGGAGGAAGAGGATAGTCAGTGAACATAACAGGACAGTCACTCAGCATCAGCATAGGCAGTCTTGAAGGGATGTGACATTATAAATTATTCAGTTATATCCGCTTCAGGTGCCTGGTAGCTGGTGGTGATCCAAGACTGATTCATTTTGATGAAGGTCAGTCGATCAACCGAGTCGGTGGACAGGCACACCCTGTGATCAGTGACAAATCCTCCAGCAGCACTGAATGTGCGTTCGGAAAGAACGCTGGATGCAGGACAGGCCAGTAGCTCAATTGCATACTGTGCAAGCTCTGGCCAGTGATCCATCCTCAAGACCCAGTAAGCCAGAGGATTTTCGGTGGGAAAGGTGTCCAAGTCTGACCTTGCCCCTAGGTATTCCTGCACCATGTATATCAGACGCTGGCGATGGTTGCTGGAACCGATCATACCTTGGAGCTGCGGACTAAAAAATTGTCTGAACGCATCGGTCAGACGTCCACCTTCCCCACCGCTCCTTCTGCTGCTGACCGAAGCCTCAGCAACTCGTCGTCCAGGACCAGGAGTTTGTAACCTCCCAGTTTCTGGGAACGCGTTGCACAGACCTTTCTGCAAGGCCTCCCTGAGATGTCTCATCCTCTGCTCCCTCTGCGACGGCAAGATAAGGTCCACAACCTTACCCTTGTACCGTGGATCAAGGAGAGTGGCCAGCCAGTAATGGTCCCTCTCTTTGATCCGAAGAATACGAGGATCCTTCCGCAGGCTTTGCAGGATCAGGGAGGCCATGCAACGTAGGTTAGTTGAGGCATTCGGTCCGGAGTCTTCTGGGTCACTGAGGACGACATGATCGCCAGCCACCTCCTCCCAGCCACGTACAAGTCCACTGGTTTGTTGGGACTGTACATCATCCCTAAAAGACTGCTGCTGCTGATGCTGATGCTGAGTGCCAGGCTCCACCTCCATGCTCACACAATCCTCCTCCTCCTCCTCATCCTCCTCATCCTCTTCCTGTGTGATGGGAGGGACAGAAGGAACACTGTCTGGATAAAGGGGGCCTTGAGAGGCAAGGAAGTCCTCCTCTTCCTGCCTCTGTTCTGCCTCAAGTGCCCTGTCCATTATCCCACGCAGCGTATGCTCCAACAGGTGGACAAGAGGTACAGTGTCACTGATGCATGCACTGTCACTGCTCACCATCCTCGTGGCCTCCTCAAATGGTGAGAGGACAGTGCATGCATCCCTAATCATGGTCCACTGGTGTGGGGAAAAAAAGCCAAGCTCCCCCGACCCTGTCCTGGTGCTGTAGTCGCAAAGGTACTCATTGATGGCCCTCTGCTGCGTGTGCAGTCGCTGCAGCATGGCCAATGTTGAGTTCCACCTGGTGGGCATGTCACATATTAGGCGGTTCTTGGGCAGGTTCAGCTCCTTTTGCAGCTCAGTCAGCCAAGCACTGGCATTATAAGATCGGCGGAAATGCACACAGACTTTCCTGGCCTGCCTCAGGAAATCCTGTAAGCCTGGGTACCTGCCCAAGAACCGCTGCACCACCAGGTTGAGGACGTGAGCCATACAGGGCACATGGGTGAGCTGCCCCTGTCGCAGGTCGGAGAGGAGGTTGGTGCCATTGTCAGAAAACACCATTCCTGGCTTAAGCTGGCGTGACGTCAACCACCTCTCGGCCTGCCCCTGCAGAGCTGCCAGAACCTCTGCCCCAGTGTGGCTCCTGTCCCCCAAACACACCAGCGCAAGCACGACATGGCATCTTTTTGCCTGCGTACTCGCGTAGCCCCTTGTACGCCTACGGAGCACCGCTGGTTCCGAGGACAGAGCACTGGAAGAGGACATGGAGGAAGAAGAAGAGGAGGGGGTGGAGGAGAGAGGTGTGTCACAACCAGTAATAGCATTTTGGAGGCGTGGTGGCGGAACAACCTCCAACACTACTGCACCTTGTCCTGCATCCCTCCCAGCTGCCAATAGAGTGACCCAATGGGCCGTGAAAGAAAGATAACGTCCCTGTCCATGCCTGCTTGACCATGAGTCAGCGGTAATATGCACCTTACCGCTGACCGCCCTGTCCAGCGAGGCATGGACATTGCCTTCCACATGCCGGTAGAGAGACGGAATCGCCTTCCGTGAGAAAAAGTGGCGTTTGGGAACCTGCCACTGAGGAACCGCACATTGAACAAACTCACGGAAGGGGGCCGAGTCTACCAACTGAAAAGGCAGCAGTTGAAGTGCTAGCAATTTAGCCAAGCTAGCATTCAACCGCTGGGCATGTGGATGGCTGAGAGTATACCTATTTCGACGGTCCAGCAGCTGGGGCAGGGAAATTTGTCTGCTACAATCGGACGTCGGTGTACTGCAAGTACTTGGTTGTGACACACCTAATTCTACACCTTCAGTCCTCTCAGAGCACCTTTCAGAGAGGACTGAAGATATAGTGGGGATGGAGATCCCAGCTGATGAGGAGCAAGGAGAGGTCCGCTTTGTTCTTTGGTGTGGGTCTTTTATGTGTGCTTGCCAACGAGCTGCATGGCAGGTCGACATATGTCTGCTCATGCTTGTGGTGCCCAAGCGGCTGATGTTTTGGCCACGCGAGATACGCTTGAGACAAATATTGCAAATAGCAGTGGTGCGATCTGATGCACTCGTCTCAAAAAAGGCCCACACCAAAGAACTTTTGTGATAACGTGCAGAGGCAGCGCCCTGCACAGGCGGAGCTCTGCGGTGTGATACAGTTGGTGTGCTGGCCTCTAGCTGGCCTCCAGGGGGCATCCTGCCTCGTTGGACATGTGCCGCCGCATCCTCCTCCTCCTCCTCTCTCCCTTCAGGCACCCACGTGGAGTCAGTGACCTCATCATCCCCTCCCTCTTCACCACTAGAGCAAACCTGGCAGTAAGCTGCAGCTGGTGGAACAGTACTGCCAGATTGCTGTCCTTCAGCATCCCCTCTCTCTGCGCGCACACTACTGCCTTCCTCAAGCTGGGTATCATCATCCGAGCCTTCGAATCGTTGGGCATCCTCCTGGAGCATGTACCCAACACTGTGCTCAAACAGTTCGGGGGACTCCTCAGGAGGACATGGTGGGTCTAGGGAAGGGGTGGCTGGTGATGCCATTGAGTACGCGTTGGCAGCTGCTCTGCCAGTACCCTGAGCCTGGGTGAGAGAGGATGAGGAGGGCTTGGTCATCCATTCTACCAAGCATTCGGCATGATGCGGCTCAACATGTCCAGCTGCCGAAAACAAAGACAAGCGTGTCCCATGGCCACGTGCTGATGACGATGCACGACCACATCCACGACCAGCACTGTTGTCTCTAGAAACAGAGCCTGCTTGCCCTGTGTTCTTGCCTGGGGACGGTCTGCCTCTCCTTGGCGGTCTTCCAGCCATTGTAGTCGGTAGTGTGTATTGTATAAAAAATAGAGCTCCTATGTGTGCTCACAACACACTGTAGGTCCTATGGGTGCTGACACAAACACACTATAGGTACTATGTGTGCTGCTGAAAAGGAAATATAGGACCTATGTGTGCTGCCACAAACACACTATAAGTCCTATGGGTGCTGACACAAACACACTATAGGTACTATGTGTGCTGCTGACAAGAAAATATAGGACCTATGTGTGCTGCCACAAACACACTATAAGTCCTATGGGTGCTGACACAAACACACTATAGGTACTATGTGTGCTGCTGAAAAGGAAATATAGGACCTATGTGTGCTGCCACAAACACACTATAAGTCCTATGGGTGCTGACACAAACACACTATAGGTACTATGTGTGCTGCTGACAAGAAAATATAGGACCTATGTGTGCTGCCACAAACACACTATAAGTCCTATGGGTGCTGACACAAACACACTATAGGTACTATGTGTGCTGCTGAAAAGGAAATATAGGACCAATGTGTGCTGCCACAAACACACTATAAGTCCTATGGGTGCAGACACAAACACACTATAGGTACTATATGTGTGCTGCTGACAAGAAAATATAGGTCCTATGTGTGCTGCCACAAACACACTATAAGTCCTATGGGTGCTGACACAAGCACACTATAGGTACTATGTGTGCTGCTGACAAGAAAATATAGGTCCTATGTGTGCTGCCACAAACACACTATAAGTCCTATGGGTGCTGACACAAACACACTATAGGTACTATGTGTGCTGCTGAAAAGGAAATATAGGACCTATGTGTGCTGCCACAAACACACTATAAGTCATATGGGTCCTGACACAAACACACTATAGGTACTATATGTGTGCTGCTGACAAGAAAATATAGGACCTATGTGTGCTGCCACAAACACACTATAAGTCCTATGGGTGCTGAGTGACACAAACACACTATAGGTACTATATGTGTGCTGCTGACAAGAAAATATAGGACCTATGTGTGCTGCCACAAACACACTATAAGTCCTATGGGTCCTGACACAAACACACTATAGGTACTATATGTGTGCTGCTGACAAGAAAATATAGGACCTATGTTTGCTGCCACAAACACGCTATAAGTCCTATGGGTGCTGAGTGACACAAACACACTATAGGTACTATATGTGTGCTGCTGAGAAGAAAATATAGGACCTATGTGTGCTGCCACGAACACACTATAAGTCCTATGGGTGCTGAGTGACACAAACACACTATAGGTACTATATGTGTGCTGCTGACAAGAAAATATAGGACCTATGTGTGCTGCCACAAACACACTATAAGTCCTATGGGTCCTGACACAAACACACTATAGGTACTATATGTGTGCTGCTGATAAGAAAATATAGGACCTATGTGTGCTGCCACAAACACACTATAAGTCCTATGGGTGCTGAGTGACACAAACACACTATAGGTACTATATGTGTGCTGCTGACAAGAAAATATAGGACCTATGTGTGCTGCCACAAACACACTATAAGTCCTATGGGTCCTGACACAAACACACTATAGGTACTATATGTGTGCTGCTGAGAAGAATATATAGGACCTATGTGTGCTGCCACAAACACACTATAAGTCCTATGGGTGCTGAGTGACACAAACACACTATAGGTACTATATGTGTGCTGCTGAGAAGAAAATATAGGACCTATGTGTGCTGCCACAAACACAATATAAGTCCTATGGGTGCTGAGTGACACAAACACACTATAGGTACTATATGTGTGCTGCTGACAAGAAAATATAGGACCTATGTGTGCTGCCACAAACACACTATAAGTCCTATGGGTCCTGACACAAACACACTATAGGTACTATATGTGTGCTGCTGAGAAGAAAATATAGGACCTATGTGTGCTGCCACAAACACACTATAAGTCATATGGGTGCTGAGTGACACAAACACACTATAGGTACTATATGTGTGCTGCTGACAAGAAAATATAGGACCTATGTGTGCTGCCACAAACACAATATGGCTCCTATAAATCCCTGCCTGGGATGGGGCAGAAGGTTGGGACAGAAGTTGGGGTGCAATGCTGTTCTAACAGCACTGCGGTTGATGCTACTGCTATGCTGTACTAACAGCATGCACACACCAGACTAATCCCCAGCAGCAGCTAATATCACACTCACTGTGCAATCAGCAGCAATGAATGATCAGTATCCAGTAATGATGAATGACTCAGGTAGCAATGGTTTAGCAAAGAAATAGCAATCAAGCAAAGACGCAAATCAGCAGACTGCTCTCCCTAAAGCCGGAACACATGTGACCGGGGCCGACGGCGTGGCGGCCTTTTATATGGTGGGGCGTGCACTAAAGCCCCTGAGCTTTAATTGGCTACAGGCGTCCTGCCTGTAGCCAATTATTGCTCTCTTAGTTTCCGGCGCTGTGATTGGCCAAGCATGCGGGGTCACAGTGCATGCTTGGCCAATCATCAGCCAGCAATGCACTGCGCCGGCCGCAATGCATTGCGGGCCGCTCGCATCACACGAATGTGATGCGAACGGCCCAAATAGTCTTGGGCTCGCCGAGCGAGCGAACGCCCGGTGCTCGATTCGAACGTGGGTTTGAATCGAGCACCGGGCCCATCCCTAGTGTAGACTATAGATAGATGGTTGTGTATTAGACTTTCAACTACTCACCAATAAATGTTGTTATTGTGTTAAAGCTTTCACTCATGGTCAAAGAACTCTCATTTAACCCAAATCATATCTGAGAGATATTAAATCTCAAATATAGTATACGGGAAACAGACTGCATGGGAGGTCGTCATATGTTTGTCAAGCATTTGGTGCCCAAACGGCTGCTGTTCTGGCCACACTTGATCCGCGTCAGACATAGGTTTCAAACATATCAAAAAAGGCCCAAACTAGGGAACTTTTCAAAATCAGCGGGGAGTCAGCAGCGCCCTGCACCTGCGGAGCTCTGTGGTGTGATGCAGTAGGGTGGTGCCCTAAAGCTGCCCCCTAGAGGACACCCTGCCTCATTGGAATTGTGCCTCCTCCTCTCTTCTATCAGGCACCCAAGTAGAGTCAGGGACATCATCCCCTCCCTCCTCATCACTGGAGCAAACTTGGAACCATGCTGCAGCTGGGGGAACACGACTGCCGGTTTCTTGTCCTTCTTGGGCACCCCCTCTCTCTAGGCTCACGTTAATCCCTTCCTCAACCTGGGAACCAACATTGGAGCCTTCAAATCGCTGCGCATCCTCCAGCAGCATGTACCTGACCATGTGGTCGAATAGTTCGGGGGACTCCTCCATGCATGATGGTGGGGCTACGGAAGTAGTGACTGTGGACAAGAAGCCGGTGAAATAGACCATTTAGGCAGCTGCATAGAAAGGCAAACTACTCTGAGCCTGGGTGACAGAGGATGAGGAGGATGAGGATGGCTTTGTTATCCTCTCCACCAACTCTTCTGCATGTTCTGGCTCAATAACACAGCCAGCAGCAGAGAAATAGGACAAGCGTGCCCCGCGGCCACCTGCAGAGGATGCACCATGTTCACGACCAGCACTGACTGTAGACACAGAGCCTGGTTGCCCTCTTTTAGTGGCCCGTGAGCATCTGCCTCTCCATGGTGGTCTTCCGGACATGATGTATATTTTGTTTTGCAACACCGCACTGCACTGTATTGTGTACTGTGTACACCACCAGAATAGTAGTAGCAACTGCATTAAGGCTGCACTGTATTGTGTACTGTGTACACCACCAGAAAAGTAGTAGCAACTGCACTCTGGCTGCACTGTATTGTAATTACAATTTTTTCACAGCAGGGCCCGTTCCTGCGCCCACCAAGAGTATCTGTGAGGGTTTACAGTGTTCTGGTACCACCAACACCTAAGGCCCAATTTTCTGCAGAGTATATAGGGCAGGTCGTATAGTATATATACTTCTGTTCAGAGAGTTATAGTGCCTGGGGGCCCCCACACAATTTTTTTAAAAAATGTGGGTGCGGGGTTCCCCTTAATATTCGTACCAGACCCAAAGAGCCTGGTAATGGGCTGGGGGGGGGGGGAGACCCATGCCGTTTTACTCAATGATTTTTATCTATCTTGCCAAGACCCGGCAATTCATTGCAGCCGCAAGCAGTTTTGAATGATTTTTGACTTTAGTTTAAAGCATGCATTTTAATCCACAAGGTGATTTACTACCATAAACATTGAGCCAATGATTGTTTAGTATTTATCCATTTTGGGGAGTTGTGGTGCAATTGGTATGTTTACATTGGCTCAGTAATTAATATTAGTGATATGTAGTCCCTAGGCATTGCTATTTATGAATCTTATGAGATAAAGACCCTTTTTATATGGGATTATGAAATATATGGGATGTGTAGGTTTAGAAGGGTGTTAACCGCTTCCCGACCGGCCACTGCATATATACGTCAGCAGAATGGCACGGGCAGGCAGAATCACGTACCTGTACGTGATCGTGCATGTGCCTGCCCGTGGGTCGCGCGCGTGCCGCTAGCGGCGCGCTCGCGACCCGGTCGGGAGCTCCGTGACCCCGGCCGCGGGACCAGCGGACCCGATCGCCGCTGGTATCCCGCGATCGGGTTACGGAGCGGAAGAACGGGGAGAGGTCTATGTAAACAAACCTCTCCCCGCGCTTCCTACACTGACTGTCAGTGATCGGCGGTTCCCTGTCATCGGGAACGCCGATCAATGACGTCAGACGTACAGCCACGCCCCCCTACAGTAAACACAACACAACACGTCACACTGACTCCTCCCCGCCCCCTTGTGGTTAACCCCCTAACTACAACTGTCATTTACATAGGAATCAGTGCTATTTAAATAGCACTGATTTCTGTATAAATGACAAATGTCCCAAAAATGTGTCAAAAATGTCCGATGTGTCCGCCAAAATGTCGCAGTCACAATAAAAATCGCTGATCGCCGCCATTACTAATAAAAAAAAAAATATTAATAAAAATGCTATAAAACTATCCCCTATTTTGTAAACGCTATAACTTTTGCGCAAACTAATCAATAATCGCTAATTGCGATTTTTTTTACCAAAAATATGTAGAAGAATACGTATCGGCCTAAACTGAGGAAAAAAAAATGTTTTTTTATATATTTGCATTGCATTTTTTTCAAAATTGTCGCTCTATTTTTGTTTATAGCGCAAAAAATAAAAACCGCAGGGGCGATCAAATACCACCAAAAGAAAGCTCTATTTGTGGGAAAAAAAGGACGCCAATTTTGTTTTGGAGCCACGTCGCATGACCGCGCAATTGTTAGTTAAAGCGACGCAGTGCCGAATTGCAAAAAGGGGCCTGGTCCTTTGGCTGCCAATTGGTCCGGGGCTGAAGTGGTTAATCATAATCATATATCTGTAACACTCTATTATAGGACCATTTGAGTCCATGAATATATACAGCCCTCAAATTCCACTCGCCTGCTCGCATTTTGCGAGTGGAATTTTGGGCAGGGCGAGTGAGGAGCAGGGGTGGACAAGGCTGACAGCTTCCAGGCCCCGCGGAACACAACCCGGCTCTGTAACACACAGCCTGCATCTCTGTGACACACAAGAGGAGGAGAGAGGGAGGGGAATGCAGCAGCCGCCGCTCAAAGCGGCCCCAGTTCAGTCTGGCCTTGCCGCTCTGTGTCCTCCAGCTGATCGCTTCTGGCAGCGATGCAGGCGTTTTTTTACAGAACATCAGAGCGGCGCGGGGGGGTCAGAGAATCCCCCCTCCGTGCCGCTCTGATGTTCAGTAAAAAAAACGCCTGCATTGCTGCCAGAAGCGATCAGCTGGAGGACACAGCGCGGCAGGACTGGACTAAACTGGGGCCGTTTTGAGCGGAGGCTGCTGCATTCCCCTCCCTCTCTCCTCCTCTTGTGTGTCACAGAGATGCAGGCTGTTTGTTACAGAGCCAGGTCTGTGTTCCGCGGCGCCGTAGCAAGGTCCCGCCCCCAGACCGGCTTGTGTGATAGTAGATTAAATCAGTAATCCGCCTATCACATGAGCCAGTCTAGGGGGGCGGGACCTTGCTACGGCGCCGCCGAACACAGACCCGGCTCCATGACACATACCATGGTGAGTCTGTATCGATGATGGGCGCAGTGAGGCTACATTTAAGGGCACAGTGAGCAGTATTTGTGGGCACAGTGAGCTACATTTTTGGGCACAGTGAGCAGTATTTGTGGGCACAGTGAGCAGTATTTGTGGGCACAGTGAGCTACATTTATGGGCACAGTGAGCAGTATTTGTGGGCACAGTGAGCAGTATTTGTGGGCACAGTGAACAGTATTTATGGGCACAGTGAGGCTACATTTATGGGCACAGTGAGGCTATATTTATGGGCACAGTGAGCAGTATTTGTGGGCACAGTGAGCAGTATTTATGGGCACAGTGAGGCTATATTTATGGGCACAGTGAGCTGCATTTATGGGCACAGTGAGCTGCATTTATGGGCACAGTGAGGCTACATTTATGGGCACAGTGAGCTGCATTTATGGGCACAGTGAGGCTACATTTATGGGCACAGTGAACTGCATTTATGGGCACAGTGAACTGCATTTATGGGCACAGTGAGCTGCATTTATGGGCACAGTGAGCTGCATTTATGGGCACAGTGAGAAGCATTTATGGGCACAGTGAGATGCATTTATGGGCACAGTGAGCTACATTTATGGGTACAATGAGGCTGCATTCATTGATACAGTAAAGCTGCATTGATGGGCACAGTGAGGCTGCATTTGATGGGCACAGTGAGGCTGCATTTGATGGGCACAGTGAGGCTGCATTCATGGGCACTGATGAGGCTGCACTGATGGGTACTGATATGCTTTATGTTAATATTGTTAAAGTTGTTGTTATTATTTGGAACTTAATTCTGCATAAAACATTTAACAATGTCATTTTATGAGATAATTTATGAGGCCGTGTTTAGGGGCGGGGCAGGGGAGGGGTTGGGTGGGGCAACTGGTGGCGAGTAACTTTTAAGGCGTGGCTAGTGGCTCAGGACTTGAAATTTTGAGCCCTGAATATATATTCACTGGTTATGGAGCCAACATGTTTTTCATCCTCTTTTGGAGTCTTCTGCGCCTGTTCACCCATGAAGTCTTCCTTCTGCTATATGTTCTTAATTAGTTACACATTTTGTGTTCTCCTATGCAGGTAGTATATTATAAAGAAAACCATAACACATTATTGAAATTTAGGAGATATGAGTAGACAGCGGTGGACAGCGCTCGATGGGTTCAATGTTGGAATAAAAACAAAGTCAATATAACCAAAAGTGAAAAGAGGAAGTAAAAAAAGACACCCGCATGTCCTTCTGGTGTATGGCAATATTTATGGCATTGATGTATACAACTGAAACAAATCAAACAATGTATTTTGCTTTCTACAGGTTTTTCTCGAAAAACTCCCTGAAGACTTTGCTGCTGCTGTTAAAGAATATAACAAGAAGGTTGCCACAGTCTTTGGCCACTGCATTCTTACAGCTTCCAAGCTGGCAGATATGGAGAAAGAATATCAGCTACCTCTTACACAAATCAGTATGTGTATTAATAGACCTAACTATGTTAGCAATGCATCATGGCATATAATACTTTTATGTAAACATTGTGTCGTTGTGCTCCCACAGACAAGCCAGTTCACATCAATTCTGTGAATATTTTACAACATGATATCTAAATCAGCCAGCGCTGATTAACCTGTGTACATAAAAAACATGGACATTGGAGGCTTAAGTTGTGTTCCCATATTTAATTCTTTTTTTTTATGTACATGTGTCATTCAGCGGCCAGCTGCTTTAGGTATTATTTTGTATAATGTTATTAAATTAAATAGTATTACATTTGCAAAATATTAGTGGCCATACTTATTAATTTCCACATCACAAGTTCTTATGGTTATAATGCACATCAAACTGACTGCAGAATTATCAGACAGAATGGTATCTGGCTTGTGTAGACTAGTTAAACCCAGTTTCCTTCAGTTGCTTTGAATCACATACAAAATAAGAGTTGCATTAATTTCCTTTGCGCTGCTCTTGCATTCACATTGACTTACATGGGAGGAAAAAGCAGTTCAAAATGTAAACAAAAGTCTATGTACATAATCCCTTATGCCCCATACACATGATCGGACTTTCCGACAACAAAACCGTGGAATTTTGTTCGAAGGTTGTTGGCTCCAACTTGCATACACACGGTCACACAAATCTTGGCCAACAATTACAAACGTAGTGACGTACAAGACGTATGGCGAGCCGATAAATAGGAAGTTCTATAGTCATGTGATATCACCATTATGAACGCTAGTTTTACTAGACCAAGCGCTTCCGGCTCGTACTTGATTCCGAGCATGCATGGACTTTTGTGCGACGGACTTGTGTACACACGATCGGAAAGTCCGACAACAAACATTTGTTGGTGGAAAATTTGAGAACCTGCTAGCCAACAAAATTCCGAAATTCCGACAACAAATGTCCGATGGAGCATACACATGGTCAGACTTTCTGCCAACAAGCTCACATCCAACATTTGTTGTCGGAAAATCCCATCGTGTGTACACGGCGTAAGGCTTCATGTGCACGGGACGTTTCCCATGTTCGCATCGAGCACCGGGTGTTCGCTCGCTCGGCGAGCCCAGAACTATTTTGGCCGCTCGCATCACATTCGTGTGATGCGAGCGGCCCCGCAATGCATTGCGGCCGGCGCGGCCGGCGCAGTGCATTGCTGGCTGATGATTGGCCAAGCATGCACTGTGACCCCGCATGCTTGGCCAATCACAGCGCCAGAAACTCGGAGAGCCATAATTGGCTACAGGCAGGACGCCTGTAGCCAATTACAGCTCAGGGGCTTTAGTACACGCCCCCTCATTTAAAAGGCCGCCACGCCGTCGGCTCCGGTCACATGAGTTCCGGCTTTAGGAGAGAGCAGGCTGATTCTGTGTCACTCTTTGCTAGATTCATTTAGAAAGATTTGCTCTACTTTGCTAAACCATTGCTACCTGTCATTGATCGTCCATTGCTGCTGCTGGTTAGTGTGTTTTTAGCTGCTGCTGGGGGTTAGTCTGGTGCGTGTCTTACTGTTAGTACAGTATTTCAGTAGTACCAACCGCAGTGCTGTTAGTACAGCACTGCACCCCAAAAGCACCCATAGGACTTGTAGTGTGTTAGTGGCAGGCACTGGCAGCAAACAGAGCTCCTATATTTTCTTCCCAGAAGCACCCATAGGACTTGTAGTGTGTTAGTGGCAGGCACTGGCAGCAAACAGAGCTCCTATATTTTCTTCCCAGAAGCACCCATAGGACTTGTAGTGTGTTAGTGGCAGGCACTGGCAGCAAACAGAGCTCCTATATTTTCTTCCCAGAAGCACCCATAGGACTTGTAGTGTGTTAGTGGCAGGCACTGGCAGCAAACAGAGCTCCTATATTTTCTTCCCAGAAGCACCCATAGGACTTGTAGTGTGTTAGTGGCAGGCACTGGCAGCAAACAGAGCTCCTATATTTTCTTCCCAGAAGCACCTATAGGACTTGTAGTGTGTTAGTCCCGTCACACAGAGCTCCTATATTTTGTTCCCAGAAGCACCTATAGGACTTGTAGTGTGTTAGTCCCATCACACAGAGCTATATTTTCTTCCCAGAAGCCCCTATAGGACTTGTAGTGTGTTAGTCCCATCACACAGAGCTCCTATATTTTGTTCCCAGAAGCACCTATAGGACTTGTAGTGTGTTAGTCCCATCACACAGAGCTATATTTTCTTCCCAGAAGCACCTATAGGACTTGTAGTGTGTTAGTCCCATCACACAGAGCTATATTTTCTTCCCAGAAGCACCTATAGGACTTGTAGTGTGTTAGTCCCATCACACAGAGCTCCTATATTTTGTTCCCAGAAGCACCTATAGGACTTGTAGTGTGTTAGTCCCATCACACAGAGCTATATTTTCTTCCCAGAAGCACCTATAGGACTTGTAGTGTGTTAGTCCCATCACACAGAGCACCTATATTTTGTTCCCAGAAGCACATATAGGACTTGTAGTGTGTTAGTCCCATCACACAGAGCTATATTTTCTTCCCAGAAGCACCTATAGGACTTGTAGTGTGTTAGTCCCATCACACAGAGCTCCTATATTTTGTTCCCAGAAGCACCTTTAGGACTTGTAGTGTGTTAGTCCCATCACACAGAGCTATATTTTGTTCCCAGAAGCACCTATAGGACTTGTAGTGTGTTAGTCCCATCACACAGAGCTCCTATATTTTGTTCCCAGAAGCACCTATAGGACTTGTAGTGTGTTAGTCCCATCACACAGAGCTATATTTTCTTCCCAGAAGCACCTATAGGACTTGTAGTGTGTTAGTCCCATCACACAGAGCTCCTATATTTTGTTCCCAGAAGCACCTATAGGACTTGTAGTGTGTTAGTCCCATCAAACAGAGCTATATTTTCTTCACAGAAGCACCTATAGGACTTGTAGTGTGTTAGTCCCATCACACAGAGCTCCTATATTTTGTTCCCAGAAGCACCTATAGGACTTGTAGTGTGTTAGTCCCATCACACAGAGCTATATTTTCTTCCCAGAAGCACCTATAGGACTTGTAGTGTGTTAGTCCCATCACACAGAGCTCCTATATTTTGTTCCCAGAAGCACCTATGGGACTTGTAGTGTGTTAGTCCCATCACACAGAGCTATATTTTCTTCCCAGAAGCACCTATAGGACTTGTAGTGTGTTAGTCCCATCACACAGAGCTCCTATATTTTGTTCCCAGAAGCACATATAGGACTTGTAGTGTGTTAGTCCCATCACACAGAGCTATATTTTCTTCCCAGAAGCACCTATAGGACTTGTAGTGTGTTAGTCCCATCACACAGAGCTCCTATATTTTGTTCCCAGAAGCACCTTTAGGACTTGTAGTGTGTTAGTCCCATCACACAGAGCTATATTTTGTTCCCAGAAGCACCTATAGGACTTGTAGTGTGTTAGTCCCATCACACAGAGCTCCTATATTTTCTTCCCAGAAGCACCTATAGGACTTGTAGTGTGTTAGTCCCATCACACAGAGCTATATTTTCTTCCCAGAAGCACCTATAGGACTTGTAGTGTGTTAGTCCCATCACACAGAGCTCCTATATTTTGTTCCCAGAAGCACCTATAGGACTTGTAGTGTGTTAGTCCCATCAAACAGAGCTATATTTTCTTCACAGAAGCACCTATAGGACTTGTAGTGTGTTAGTCCCATCACACAGAGCTCCTATATTTTTGTTCCCAGAAGCACCTATAGGACTTGTAGTGTGTTAGTCCCATCACACAGAGCTATATTTTCTTCCCAGAAGCACCTATAGGACTTGTAGTGTGTTAGTCCCATCACACAGAGCTATATTTTCTTCTCAGAAGCACCTATAGGACTTGTAGTGTGTTAGTCCCATCACACAGAGCTCCTATATTTTGTTCCCAGAAGTACCTATAGGACTTGTAGTGTGTTAGTCCCATCACACAGAGCTATATTTTCTTCCCAGAAGCACCTATAGGACTTGTAGTGTGTTAGTCCCATCACACAGAGCTCCTATATTTTGTTCCCAGAAGCACCTATAGGACTTGTAGTGTGTTAGTCCCATCACACAGAGCTATATTTTCTTCCCAGAAGCACCTATAGGACTTGCAGTGTGTTAGTCCCATCACACAGAGCCTATATTTTCTTCCCAGAAGCACCTATAGGACTTGTAGTGTGTTAGTCCCATCACACAGAGCTATATATTTTTTTCCCAGAAGCACCTATAGGACTTGTAGTGTGTTAGTCCCATCACACAGAGCTCCTATATTTTCTTCCCAGAAGCACCTATAGGACTTGTAGTGTGTTAGTCCCATCACACAGAGCTCCTATATTTTTTCCCAGAAGCACCTATAGGACTTGTAGTTTTAGTCCCATCACACAGAGCTCCTATATTTTGTTCCCAGAAGCACCTATAGGACTTGTAGTGTGTTAGTCCCATCACACAGAGCTATATTTTTCTTCCCAGAAGCACCTATAGGACTTGTAGTGTGTTAGTCCCATCACACAGAGCTCCTATATTTTCTTCCCAGAAGCACCTATAGGACTTGTAGTGTGTTAGTCCCATCACGCAGAGCTATATTTTCTTCCCAGAAGCACCTATAGGACTTGTAGTGTGTTAGTCCCATCACACAGAGCTCCTATATTTTGTTCCCAGAAGCACCTATAGGACTTGTAGTGTGTTAGTCCCATCAAACAGAGCTATATTTTCTTCACAGAAGCACCTATAGGACTTGTAGTGTGTTAGTCCCATCACACAGAGCTCCTATATTTTGTTCCCAGAAGCACCTATAGGACTTGTAGTGTGTTAGTCCCATCACACAGAGCTATATTTTCTTCCCAGAAGCACCTATAGGACTTGTAGTGTGCTAGTCCCATCACACAGAGCTATATTTTTCTTCCCAGAAGCACCTATAGGACTTGTAGTGTGTTAGTCCCATCACACAGAGCTCCTATATTTTCTTCCCAGAAGCACCTATAGGACTTGTAGTGTGTTAGTCCCATCACACAGAGCTCCTATATTTTCTTCCCAGAAGCACCTATAGGACTTGTAGTGTGTTAGTCCCATCACACAGAGCTATATTTTCTTCCCAGAAGCACCTATAGGACTTGTAGTGTGTTAGTCCCATCACACAGAGCTCCTATATTTTGTTCCCAGAAGCACCTATAGGACTTGTAGTGTGTTAGTCCCATCAAACAGAGCTATATTTTCTTCACAGAAGCACCTATAGGACTTGTAGTGTGTTAGTCCCATCACACACAGAGCTCCTATATTTTGTTCCCAGAAGCACCTATAGGACTTGTAGTGTGTTAGTCCCATCACACAGAGCTATATTTTCTTCCCAGAAGCACCTATAGGACTTGTAGTGTGCTAGTCCCATCACACAGAGCTATATTTTCTTCCCAGAAGCACCTATAGGACTTGTAGTGTGTTAGTCCCATCACACAGAGCTCCTATATTTTCTTCCCAGAAGCACCTATAGGACTTGTAGTGTGTTAGTCCCATCACACAGAGCTCCTATATTTTGTTCTCAGAAGCACCTATAGGACTTGTAGTGTGTTAGTCCCATCACACAGAGCTATATTTTCTTCCCAGAAGCACCTATAGGACTTGTAGTGTGTTAGTCCCATCACACAGAGCTCCTATATTTTGTTCCCAGAAGCACCTATAGGACTTGTAGTGTGTTAGTCCCATCACACAGAGCTATATTTTCTTCCCAGAAGCACCTATAGGACTTGTAGTGTGTTAGTCCCATCACACAGAGCTCCTATATTTTCTTCCCAGAAGCACCTATAGGACTTGTAGTGTGTTAGTCCCATCACACAGAGCTATATTTTCTTCCCAGAAGCACCTATAGGACTTGTAGTGTGTTAGTCCCATCACACAGAGCTCCTATATTTTCTTCCCAGAAGCACCTATAGGACTTGTAGTGTGTTAGTCCCATCACACAGAGCTCCTATATTTTGTTCCCAGAAGCACCTATAGGACTTGTAGTGTGTTAGTCCCATCACACAGAGCTATATTTTCTTCCCAGAAGCACCTATAGGACTTGTAGTGTGTTAGTCCCATCACACAGAGCTCCTATATTTTGTTCCCAGAAGCACCTATAGGACTTGTAGTGTGTTAGTCCCATCACACAGAGCTATATTTTCTTCCCAGAAGCACCTATAGGACTTGTAGTGTGTTAGTCCCATCACACAGAGCTCCTATATTTTGTTCCCAGAAGCACCTTTAGGACTTGTAGTGTGTTAGTCCCATCACACAGAGCTATATTTTGTTCCCAGAAGCACCTATAGGACTTGTAGTGTGTTAGTCCCATCACACAGAGCTCCTATATTTTCTTCCCAGAAGCACCTATAGGACTTGTAGTGTGTTAGTCCCATCACACAGAGCTATATTTTCTTCCCAGAAGCACCTATAGGACTTGTAGTGTGTTAGTCCCATCACACAGAGCTCCTATATTTTGTTCCCAGAAGCACCTATAGGACTTGTAGTGTGTTAGTCCCATCACACAGAGCTCCTATATTTTCTTCCCAGAAGCACCTATAGGACTTGTAGTGTGTTAGTCCCATCACACAGAGCTCCTATATTTTCTTCCCAGAAGCACCTATAGGACTTGTAGTGTGTTAGTCCCATCACACAGAGCTCCTATATTTTCTTCCCAGAAGCACCTATAGGACTTGTAGTGTGTTAGTCCCATCACACAGAGCTCCTATATTTTGTTCCCAGAAGCACCTATAGGACTTGTAGTGTGTTAGTCCCATCAAACAGAGCTATATTTTCTTCCCAGAAGCACCTATAGGACTTGTAGTGTGTTAGTCCCATCACACAGAGCTCCTATATTTTGTTCCCAGAAGCACCTATAGGACTTGTAGTGTGTTAGTCCCATCACACAGAGCTCCTATATTTTGTTCCCAGAAGCACCTATAGGACTTGTAGTGTGTTAGTCCCATCACACAGAGCTATATTTTCTTCCCAGAAGCACCCATAGGACTTGTAGTGTGTTAGTCCCATCACACAGAGTTCTTATATTTTCTTTGCAGAAGCACCCATAGGACTTGTAGTGTGTTAGTCCCATCACACAGAGCTCCTATATTTTCTTTGCAGAAGCACCCATAGGACTTCTAGTGTGTTAGTGGCATCACACAGAGCTCCTATATTTTCTTCTAAGCAGTACCCACAGGACTTCTAGTGTGTTAGTGGCATCACACAGAGCTCCTATATTTTCTTTGCAGAAGCACCCATAGGACTTCTAGTGTGTTAGTGGCATCACACAGAGTTCCTATATTTTCTTCCCAGAAGCACCCATAGGACTTGTAGTGTGTTAGTCCCATCACACAGAGTTCCTATATTTTCTTTGCAGAAGCACCCATAGGACTTGTAGTGTGTTAGTCCCATCACACAGAGCTCCTATATTTTCTTTGCAGAAGCACCCATAGGACTTCTAGTGTGTTAGTGGCATCACACAGAGCTCCTATATTTTCTTCTCAGCAGCACCCACAGGACTTCTAGTGTGTTAGTGGCATCACACAGAGCTCCTATATTTTCTTTGCAGAAGCACCCATAGGACTTCTAGTGTGTTAGTGGCATCACACAGAGCTCCTATATTTTCTTCTCAGCAGCACCCACAGGACTTCTAGTGTGTTAGTGGCATCACACAGAGCTCCTATATTTTCTTTGCAGAAGCACCCATAGGACTTCTAGTGTGTTAGTGGCATCACACAGAGTTCCTATATTTTCTTCCCAGAAGCACCCATAGGACTTGTAGTGTGTTAGTCCCATCACACAGAGTTCCTATATTTTCTTTGCAGAAGCACCCATAGGACTTGTAGTGTGTTAGTCCCATCACACAGAGCTCCTATATTTTCTTTGCAGAAGCACCCATAGGACTTCTAGTGTGTTAGTGGCATCACACAGAGCTCCTATATTTTCTTCTCAGCAGCACCCACAGGACTTCTAGTGTGTTAGTGGCATCACACAGAGCTCCTATATTTTCTTTGCAGAAGCACCCATAGGACTTCTAGTGTGTTAGTGGCATCACACAGAGCTCCTATATTTTCTTCTCAGCAGCACCCACAGGACTTCTAGTGTGTTAGTGGCATCACACAGAGCTCCTATATTTTCTTTGCAGAAGCACCCATAGGACTTATAGTGTGTTAGTGGCATCACACAGAGCTCCTATATTTTCTTTGCAGAAGCACCCATAGGACTTCTAGTGTGTTAGTGGCATCACACAGAGCTCCTATATTTTCTTCTCAGCAGCACCCACAGGACTTCTAGTGTGTTAGTGGCATCACACAGAGCTCCTATATTTTCTTTGCAGAAGCACCCATAGGACTTCTAGTGTGTTAGTGGCATCACACAGAGCTCCTATATTTTCTTCTCAGCAGCACCCACAGGACTTCTAGTGTGTTAGTGGCATCACACAGAGCTCCTATATTTTCTTTGCAGAAGCACCCATAGGACTTCTAGTGTGTTAGTGGCATCACAGAGAGCTCCTATATTTTCTTCTCAGCAGCACCCACAGGACTTCTAGTGTGTTAGTGGCATCACACAGAGCTCCTATATTTTCTTTGCAGAAGCACCCATAGGACTTCTAGTGTGTTAGTGGCATCACACAGAGCTCCTATATTTTCTTCTCAGCAGCACCCACAGGACTTCTAGTGTGTTAGTGGCATCACACAGAGCTCCTATATTTTCTTTGCAGAAGCACCTATAGGACTTCTAGTGTGTTAGTGGCATCACACAGAGCTCCTATATTTTCTTCTCAGCAGCACCCACAGGACTACCGACTACAATGGAAGACCGCCAAGGGGAGGCAGAGCGTGCAGAGCCAAGAACACAGGGCAGGCAGGCTCTGTTTCTAGTGGACCTGGCCGTGGACGTGGTCGTGCATCGTCATCAGCACGTGGCCATGGGACACGCGCGTCTTTGTTTTCGGCAGCTGGATATGTGGAGCCGCATCATGCTGAAGGCTTGGTAGAATGGATGACCAAGCCCTCCTCATCCTCCTCATCCTCTCTCACCCAGGCTCAGGGTACTGGCAGAGCAGCTGCCAACGCGTACTCAATGGCATCATCAGCCACCCCTTCCCTAGACCCACCATGTCCTCCTGAGGAGTCCCCCGAACTCTTTGAGCACAGTGTTGGGTACATGCTCCAGGAGGATGCCCAACGATTCGAAGGCTCGGATGATGATACCCAGCTTGAGGAAGTCAGTAGTGTGCGCGCAGAGAGAGGGGATGCTGAAGGACAGCAATCTGGCAGTACTGTTCCACCAGCTGCAGCTTACTGCCAGGTTTGCTCTAGTGGTGAAGAGGGAGGGGATGATGAGGTCACTGACGCCACGTGGGTGCCTGGAGGGAGAGAGGAGGAGGAGGAGGAGGAGGAGGATGATGCGGCGTCACATGTCCAACGAGGCAGGATGCCCCCTGGAGGCCAGCTAGAGGCCAGCACAGCAACTGTACAACACCGCAGAGCTCCGCCTGTGCAGGGCGCTGCCTCTGCACGTTATCAGAAAAGTTCTTTGGTGTGGGCCTTTTTTGAGACGAGTGCATCAGATCGCACCACTGCTATTTGCAATATTTGTCTCAAGTGTATCTCGCGTGGCCAAAACATCAGCCGCTTGGGCACCACAAGCATGAGCAGACATATGTCGACCTGCCATGCAGCTCGTTGGCAGGCACACATAAAAGACCCACACAAAAGAACTAAGCGGACCTCTCCTTGCTCCTCATCAGCTGGGATCTCCATCCCCACTACATCTTCAGTCCTCTCTGAAAGCTGCTGTGAGAGGACTGAAGGTGTAGAATTAGGTGTGTCACAACCAAGTACTTGCAGTACACCGACGTCCGATTGTAGCAGGCAAATTTCCCTGCCCCAGCTGCTGGACCGTCGAAAGAAGTACACTCCCAGCCATCCACATGCCCAGCGGTTGAATGCTAGCTTGGCTAAATTGCTAGCACTTCAACTGCTGCCTTTTCAGTTGGTAGACTCGGCCCCCTTCCGTGAGTTTGTTCAATGTGCGGTTCCTCAGTGGCAGGTTCCCAAACGCCACTTTTTCTCACGGAAGGCGATTCCGTCTCTCTACCGGCATGTGGAAGGCAATGTCCATGCCTCGCTGGACAGGGCGGTCAGCGGTAAGGTGCATATTACCGCTGACTCATGGTCCAGCAGGCATGGACAGGGACGTTACCTTTCTTTCACGGCCCATTGGGTCACTCTATTGGCAGCTGGGAGGGATGCAGGACAAGGTGCAGTAGTGTTGGAGGTTGTTCCGCCACCACGCCTCCAAAACGCTACTACTGCTACTGGTTGTGACACACCTCTCTCCTCCACCCCCTCCTCTTCTTCTTCCTCCAGTGCTCTGTCCTCGGAACCAGCGGTGCTCCGTAGGCGTACAAGGGGCTACGCAAGTGCGCAGGCAAAAAGATGCCATGCCGTGCTTGCGCTGGTGTGTTTGGGGGACAGGAGCCACACTGGGCCAGAGGTTCTGGCAGCTCTGCAGGGGCAGGCCGAGAGGTGGTTGACGCCACGTCAGCTTAAGCCAGGAATGGTCGTTTCTGACAATGGCACCAACCTCCTCTCCGCCCTGCGACAGGGGCAGCTCACCCATGTGCCCTGTATGGCTCACGTCCTCAACCTGGTGGTGCAGCGGTTCTTGGGCAGGTTCCCAGGCTTACAGGATGTCCTGAGGCAGGCCAGGAAAGTCTGTGTGCATTTCCGCCGATCTTATAATGCCAGTGCTCGGCTGACTGAGCTGCAAAAGGAGCTGAACCTGCCCAAGAACCGCCTAATATGTGACATGCCCACCAGGTGGAACTCAACGTTGGCCATGCTGCAGCGACTGCACACGCAGCAGAGGGCCATCAATGAGTACCTTTGCGACTACGGCACCAGGACAGGGTCAGGGGAGCTTGTTTTTTTTTCCCCACGTCAGTGGAGCATGATCAGGGATGCATGCACTGTCCTCTCACCATTTGAGGAGGCCACGAGGATGGTGAGCAGTGACAGTGCATGCATCAGTGACACTGTACCTCTTGTCCACCTGTTGGAGCATACGCTGCGTGGGATAATGGACAGGGCACTTGAGGCAGAACAGAGGCAGGAAGAGGAGGACTTCCTTGCCTCTCAAGGCCCCCTTTATCCGGACAGTGTTCCTTCTGTCCCACCCATCACACAGGAAGAGGATGAGTAGGAGGAGGAGGAGGATTGTGTGAGCATGGAGGTGGAGCCTGGCACTCAGCATCAGCAGCAGCAGCAGTCTTTTAGGGATGATGTACAGTCCCAACAAACCAGTGGACTTGTACGTGGCTGGGAGGAGGTGGCTGGCGATCATGTCATCCTCAGTGACCCAGAAGACTCCGGACCGAATGCCTCAGCTAACCTACGCTGCATGGCCTCCCTGATCCTGCAAAGCCTGCGGAAGGATCCTCGTGTTCTTCGGATCAAGGAGAGGGACCATTACTGGCTGGCCACTCTCCTTGATCCACGGTACAAGGGTAAGGTTGCGGACCTTATCTTGCCGTCGCAGAGGGAGCAGAGGATGAGACATCTCAGGAAGGCCTTGCAGAAAGGTCTGTGCAACGCGTTCCCAGAAACTGGGAGGTTACAAACTCCTGGTCCTGGGCGACGAGTTGCTGAGGCTTCGGTCAGTAGCAGAAGGAGCGGTGGGGAAGGTGGACGTCTGACCGATGCGTTCAGACAATTTTTTAGTCCGCAGCCCCAAGGTATGATCGGTTCCAGCAACCATCGCCAGCGTCTGATATACATGGTGCAGGAATACCTTGGGGCAAGGTCAGACTTGGACACCTTTCCCACCGAAAATCCTCTGGCTTACTGGGTCCTGAGGATGGATCACTGGCCAGAGCTTGCACAGTATGCAATTGAGCTACTGGCCTGTCCTGCCTCCAGCGTTCTTTCCGAACGCACATTCAGTGCTGCTGGAGGATTTGTCACCGATCATAGGGTGCGCCTGTCCACCGACTCGGTTGATCGACTGACCTTCATCAAAATGAATCAGTCTTGGATCACCACCAGCTACCAGGCACCTGAAGCGGATATAACGGAATCATTTATAATGTCACATCCCTTCAAGACTGCCTATGCTGATGCTGAGTGACTGTCCTCTTATGTTCACTGACTATCCTCTTCCTCCTCCTCAATGATCCATGCCACCACACCAGTGCCTAAGGCACAATTTTTCAGCCCCTGTATAACAGGGGCGTGTAATTAAAATTTTTTAAAAAAATGCTTCGCAACACGTGTGACTGCTGTGCTCCAAGTACAGTATCTGTGAGGGGTTGCAGTGTTGTGGCACCAGCACCAGTGCCTAAGGCACAATTTTTCAGCCCCTGTTTAACAGGGGCGTGTAATTACAATTTTTTAAAAAAATGCTTCGCAACACGTGTGACTGCTGTGCTCCAAGTACAGTATCTGTGAGGGGTTGCAGTGTTGTGGCACCAGCACCAGTGCCTAAGGCACAATTTTTCAGCCCCTGTTTAACAGGGGCGTGTAATTACAATTTTTTAAAAAAATGCTTCGCAACACATGCGACTGCTGTGCTCCAAGTACAGTATCTGTGAGGGGTTGCAGTGTTGTGGCACCAGCACCAGTGCCTAAGGCACAATTTTTCAGCCCCTGTTTAACGGGGGCGTGTAATTACAATTTTTAAAAAAAAATGCTTCGCAACACGTGTGACTGCTGTGCTCCAAGTACAGTATCTGTGAGGGGTTGCAGTGTTGTGGCACCAGCACCAGTGCCTAAGGCACAATTTTTCAGCCCCTGTTTAACAGGGGCGTGTAATTACAATTTTTTTAAAAAATGCTTCGCAACACGTGTGACTGCTGTGCTCCAAGTACAGTATCTGTGAGGGGTTGCAGTGTTGTGGCACCAGCACCAGTGCCTAAGGCACAATTTTTCAGCCCCTGTTTAACAGGGGCGTGTAATTACAATTTTTAGGCAATGCTTTGCAACAGGTCTCATTGCTGTGCTAAGAGTACAGTATCTGTGAGGGGTTGCAGTGTTGTGGCACCAGCACCAATGTCTAAGGCACAATTTTTCAGCACCTGTTTAACATTCCTGCGCCCACCAAGAGTAACTATGAGGGCCTACAGTCTTGTGGCAACACCGTCCACCACCACCGCCAAAGGCCCAATTTTTCTGCCCTGTTCATCAGGTGCTTGCAAATACAAATCTTGATCTAATAACTCACAGCAGGGCCCATTCCTGCGCCCACCAAGAGTAACTGTGAGAGCTTACAGTCTTGTGGCAACACCGTCCATCACCACCACCACCACCACCACCGCCAAAGGCCCAATTTTTCTGCCCTGTTCATCAGGTGCTTGCAATTACAAATCTTGATCTAATAACTCACAGCAGGGCCCATTCCTGCGCCCACCAAGAGTAACTGTGAGAGCTTACAGTCTTGTGGCAACACCGTCCACCACCACCACCACCGCCAAAGGCCCAATTTTTCTGCCCGGTTCAACAGGTGCATGCAAGTACAAATCTTGATCTATTAACTCACAGCAGGGCCCATTCCTGTGCCCACCAGTCTTGTGGCTACACCAACATCTAATAGGGCAAATTTCTGCAGAGTATATACGCCAGGCCCCTACTTTCAAACATCCAACTTACAAACGACTCCTACTTGCAAATTGAAAGAGAAAACAGGAAGTGAGAGGAAATCTACCCCTAGGAAGGGAAATTCTATCTTGTTAGATTTAATTTGGGAAAAAGGTATCTCCTCTCTACTGATACTTTATCACCAATCCTTGTTTCAATTAAAACCCCACTTTTCCAAAAACATTTGTCATTGGGACGGAAAGTGAGGTGACATGTTCTGAACAGATGTGCAAAGACAGCAAATGTTACAGGGGTGATAACCCCTCCCTATGTTCTCCAAAAAGCTTAAAAATAGATTTTTTTGGGATGGAGCTACACTTCATAATGTACCTGTTCAGATTCTACTTAAGAACAAACCTACAGTCCGTGTCTTGTTTGCACCACCTATATACTGCTGTTCAGAGTATATAGGGTTGTAGGTATAGGGTTTTATTTTGGGTGCGGGGTCCCCCTTAATATCCATACAAGACCCAAAGGGGCTGGGGTGGGGGGGGGGGGGGGGTGAGGGGGTAGCCATGCCATTTTTCTCAAGGATTTTCAGCCATATGGCGGCCAGGACAAGACATGACATTAAAGCCGCAAGTGGTTTTAAATGGCTTCTTTTTTTCCTTTACAAATGTCATTTTGTGCAAGGACAGTTCTAAACACGGGAAACACATGCCACTTCACAGGCATACTTTAGACACCCCCAGGTACCATATTTAAAGGAAAATTTCACTTATTTTTTTTCACTTTATGTATCATTAAAATGACTGCTCCCGAAAAAACGTTAGTTTTTAAAAGTTCTTTTTGCATTGATATATGTCCCCTGGGGCAGGACCCGGGTCCCCAAACCTGTTTTATGACATTAACATGCATATTGGCCGTTGTAATTAGCACTTTTGATTTCGAACGTTCGCGTCCATTATAACGTATAGGGTTCGAAAATTCGCGCGAACTTTCGGTCCGTTCGAAGGTTCTGGTTCGAACCGAACCCGGGGGTGTTCGGCTCATCCCTACCCACAAGCAAAATGACATCGGCCGAAGATTAGGAATATAAAGAAAGATTTCAATGAAAAACGGACATGGATAGCAGGAGAAGGCAGGAAAGGTAAAAAAATAAAAAAATAAATCTTCAGTGCAGAACCGCTTTAACTATTTCAGCCATTCTGTGATAGAAAGGTGTAAGTAGCAGCTGAAAAAGCAGTTTGCTTGTAGCTAGCTGTTATTTTTTGGTTGGTTTGTTAATATGGATCCCATGATGAGCATGTGTGAAGAAATACTCCTGATGTTGCTTTTGCTGAGGCTCCAAAGACGTAGAAAATTGCGTGAGAGAACCAGAGTTCATTGCTACTGGACACATACATTGATGGCTCAACGTATGTCCACAGGATACTTTCTAATATGTATTTTCAGCTGCGTAATTACCCAGGGAATTTTTTTCAATTTTACATGCATGTCAATTGTCACCTTTGACGTTCTCTTGGAAAAGGTTGGACCCTGTCTCATTCGCATGGACACCAACATGTCACAGTTGGTGACTCTCAACTTCAGCGTCAAGTAATGCAAGTCGTGTATTGTACAGCATAATTGGCTGATGAGGGGAATATCACATGGTATATCAAGCTTGCAGGCAGTGATAATTGATTTTTTCAGGCTCAAAAGTAATAAATAAAATGTTTACCTTTTTAAAAACGCTTCTAGACAAAAATGCGCCTAAACGCGGGTAGCCGCGTTTGGCACTTGAAATGCTCTAAACACAGCTTCTGAAAGCATTTTTTTGGGTTCCAAAAAAAGCCTCTAAACTCAACAGCCTAGAAACGACTATAAACGAACCTGTGTACATGTACTGATAAGATAACATAGAGGAGAGTTCAGGAGTAGGGTTGAGCGAACCCGAACTGTAAAGTTCGGGTCCGTACCGGACTTTTGGGTGTTCGGGACCCGGACCCGAACCCGAACTATTGGCTGTAAGTTCGGGTTTGGGTCTGGTGTTCGGCGATGTATTGGCGCCTTTTTAACAGCTGCAGGGCAGCCAATCGACGCTAGTTTCACTAGTGTGCCCTTAGAAGCCATCACAGCCATGCCTACTAATGGCATGGCTGTGATTGGCCAGTGCAGCATGTGACCCAGCCTCTATATATAGTCCAGACACACAGCACACAGCGTCATTCAGCTATAGACAGGTTCCTGTGCTGCTGAGAGAGAGGATTTTTAGGAGTTAGTGTGATAAAGTCAGTCAGTCAGTCAGTCCACATTCCTTTAATTTTCTTCTAATTAGTTAGATCAGTGAGCGATCTAGATAGCTAGAGTAGGGTAGGGAGTTTCTTTATTAAGCAAAAGAAAGAGGCAGAGAGAATTATGGAAGAGATTCCTAAATCAATTGTACCCTGGCTGGGGTGCAGTGCACAGTCTTTTAACAGTGCCATGAGGCCAGTGCCAGACAAAATATAAAAGTTTTACCTGCAAGCTCAGTGCACCATTAGGACCAACACTGCATATAGTAAGAGATACACCATAGTCTGTGTGTATTCTGCTATTGGAAAAACATTGCAAAAAAATTAAATTTTGCTGTGTTTTTTTTTTTCCCCAATAGCATTTTCTGCGTTTTCATAAACGCTTAAGATACTGTCCGTGTATTCTGATATTGGAAAAACATTGCAAAAAATTTTAATTTTGCAGTGTTTTTTTTCTTCCCAATAGCATTTTCTGAGTTTTCATAAACGCTTTAGACACTATCCGTTTATTCTGATATTGGAAAAACATTGCAAAAAAATGTAATTTTGCTGTGTTTTTTTTTTCCCAATAGCATTTTCTGCATTTTCATAAATGCTTTAGATACTGTCCGTGTATTCTGATATTGGAAAAACATTGCAAAAAAATTTAATTTTGCTGTGTTTTTTTTTCCCAATAGCATTTTCTGCGTTTTCATAAACGCTGTAGACACTATCCGTTTATTCTGATATTGGAAAAACATTGCAAAAAAATTTAATTGTGCAGTGTTTTTTTTCTTCCCAATAGCATTTTCTGCGTTTTCATAAACGCTTTAGACACTATCCGTTTATTCTGATATTGGAAAAACATTGCAAAAAAATTTAATTTTGCAGTGTTTTTTTTCTGCCCAATAGCATTTTCTGCGTTATCATAAACGCTTTAGACACTATCCGTTTATTCTGATATTGGAAAAACATTGCAAAAAAATTTAATTTTGCAGTGTTTTTTTTTTTCCTAATAGCATTTTCTGCGTGTTCATAAATGCTTTAGACACTGTACGTGTATTCTGCTATAGACAAAAAAACCCATTTAGGGCGAGATCATTTTGAAAATATGAGGAGATCATCAAAAAGGGGACGTGGCCCGGGTCGTGGTGCTGCTGGTGGCGCTCCTGTTGCAGGGAGAGGACGTGGTTGATCTGTGCCAGCTACACGCACTAGTGAAACACCTTCCTCAGGTGCGAGTAGGCGACAGAGCCTGCAGCGGTATTTTGGCACGCCTAATGAGGCTGTACGAATGTTGAGGTCAGGACAAGTACAGGCGATAGTAGATTGGGTTGCTGCTGACAGTGCCTCCGGTTCCTTCACATTGTCTCCCACCCAGTCTCCTGATGAAAGTTCAGAGTTGGCATCTGCAGCCGATGTCCATCAGTCTTTCACCTCACCCCCTTGCAAATCAGCCAATCAGTCTGAGCCCTAAATCATGCAGCAGTCTTTTCTGCTTTTTGATGGCTCTGTTAGCAGGGTTTCCCAGGGCCATCCACCTAGCCCTGCCCCAGAAGTGGAAGAGATTGTGTGCACCGATGCCCAACCACTTATGTTTCATGATGAGTACATGGGAGGACCATCGCAGCACGTCTCGGATGATGACGAAACACAGGTGCCAACTGCTGCTGCTTTTGCCATTGTGCAGACCGACAAGGAGGGCAGGGGTGATGACTGGGTGGAAGATGATGTGGAGGACGATGAGGTCCTTGACCCCACATGGAATCAACGTCATGCAGGTGACCAGTGTAGTTCGGAGGAAGAGGCGGTGGTCGCACAGAGCCACCAGCACAGCAGAAGAGGGAGCAGGGTGCAAAAGCGGAGCGTCCGTCTCCTAGACAGTACGTCTGCTACTGCCCAACGCAGCAAGGGACCGAGCACACCAAAGCCAGGTCCAAGGAGTTCCCTAGCGTGGCAGTTCTTCACACAATGTGCTGATGACAAGACACGAGTGGTTTGCACGCTGTGCAATCAGAGCCTGAAACGAGGCATAAACGTTCTCAACCTGAGCACAACCTGCATGACCAGGCATCTAAGTGCAAAGCATGAGATGCAGTGGAGTAGACACCTCAAAAACCAAGAAAGGTCTCTGGCTCCTCCTGCTTCCTCTTCTGCTGCAGTCTTGGCCTCTTCATCCACCTCTGTAGTGACAGTGACACCTGCCAACCCGCAAACAGAGGATCTGCCAGCAACACTACCACCTGGGTCACCAACCATCTCCACAATGTCCCATGGAAGCGTTCAGCTCTCTATTTCCCAAACACTGGAGCGGAAGAGGAAGTACCCCCCTAGCCACCCGCGATCCCTGGCCCTGAATGCCAGCATTTCAAAATTCCTCGCCTTTGAAATGCTGTCATTCCGTCTGGTGGAGACGCAGAGTTTTGAAAGGCTGATGTCATTGGCTGTCCCACAGTACGTTGTGCCCAGCCGCCACTACTTTTCCAGACGAGCTATCCCTTCCCTGCACAACCAAGTGGGGGACAAAATCAAGTGTGCACTGCGCAACGCCATCTGTGGCAAGGTCCACCTAACTACGGATGCGTGGACCAGTAAGCACGGTCAGGGACGTTATATCTCCCTAACAGCACACTGGGTAAATGTAGTGGCGGCTGGGCCTGAGGCAGATAGCACTTTGGCGCATGTCCTTCCACCACCGAGGATTGCAGGGCACTTCAGTTTGCCTCCTGTTGCTAACTCCTCCTACTCCGCCTCCTCATCCTCTACCGCCTCCTCATCTGGTCAGCGTAACACCTTCACCACCAACTTCAGCACAGCCAGGGCTAAACGACAGCAGGCAGTTTTAAAACTTTCCTGTTTGGGGGAAAAAACCCACACCGCGCAGGAGTTGTGGAGGGACATGGAACAACAGACCGATGAGTGGTTGGTGGCAGTGAGCCTCAAGCCCGGCCTGGTGGTGTGCGATAATGGGCGAAATCTCGTAGCAGCTCTGGGCCTTGCCGGTTTGACGCACATCCCTTGCCTGGCGCATGTGCTGAACTTGGTGGTCCAGAGGTTCCTTAAGAATTACCCCGATATGCCAGAGCTGCTGCAGAAGGTGCGGGCCGTCTGTGCGCACTTTCGGCGTTCTCACCCTGCTGCTGCTCGCCTGTCAGCGCTGCAGCGTAACTTCGGCCTTCCCGCTCACCGTCTCATATGTGACGTGCCCACAAGGTGGAACTCCACCTTGCACATGCTTGCCAGACTGTGCGAGCAGCAGCAAGCGATAGTGGAGTGTCAGCTGCAGCAAGCACGCGTGAGTCGCTCTGCGGAACAGCACCACTTCACCGCCAATAACTGGGCCTCCATGCGAGGCCTGTGTGCCTTGTTGCGCTGTTTCGAGTACTCCACCAACATGGCCAGTGCCGATGACGCCGTTCTCAGCATTACTATCCCAGTTCTATGCCTCCTTGAAAAAACGCTTCAGGCGATGATGGAAAAGGATGTGGCACAGGAGGAGGAGGAGGAGGAAGAGGGTTAATTTCCAAGGCTTTCAGGGCAGTCATTTACAAGTGGCTACGAGGGTGGGTTCCTGCACCAACAAGCGCCAGGTACACAATTGTCTGGCAGCAAGGGCACAGTTCTGGAGGATGACGAGGTGGAGGATGAGGAGGAGATGGAGGAGGAGGAACCATGTTCACAGCAGGGTGGCACCCAGACCAGCTCATGTCCATCACTGGGGCGTGGCTGGGGGGATACAGAGGACACAGACGATACACCTCCCACAGAGGACAGCTTTTCCTTGCCTCTGGGCAGCCTGGCACACATGAGCGATTACATGCTGCAGTGTCTCCGCAATGACCGCCGAGTTGCCCACATTTTAACTGGTGCTGATTATTGGGTGGCCACCCTGCTGGATCACCGTTACAAGGACAACGTGCCGTCCTTAATTACCTCACTGGAGCGTGATCGTAAGATGCGCGAGTACAAGCGCACGCTGGTAGACGCGCTGCTGGTGGCATTCCCACTTGGAAGCGGGGGTACGGTGGAAGCACAAGGCGAAGGCAGAGGAGGAGGAAGAGGTCGCCAACGCAGCCGGGGCACCGCCAGCACCTCGCAAGGCAGGGTTAGCATGGCCGGAATGTGGAAAAGCTTTGTCAGCACGCCACAACAACCAGCACCACCAGCTGAGATGGAACGTCTTAGCAGGAGGCAGCATTTCACCAACATGGTGGAGCAGTATGTGTGCACACGCCTACACGTACTGCATGACGGGTCTGCCCCCTTCAACTTCTGGGTCTCCAAATTGGGCACATGGCCTGAGCTTGCCCTTTACGCCTTGGAGGTGCTGGCCTGCCCTGCCGCCAGTGTATTATCTGAACGTGTATTTAGCACGGCAGGGGGCGTTATCACAGACAAGCGCAGCCGCCTGTCCAGAGCCAATGTGGACAAGCTCACGTTCATTAAAATGAAGCAGGCATGGATCCCACAGGACTTGGCTGTACCTTGTGCAGAATAGACACATATACCGGTGTTCTGACGAAAACTGTCTTGCTATCGGATAGTGTCCGGCCACTTACTGCGCAGGTGCAGTGCTTGCGCAGTACGGAGGACAAGGAGATTCACAAAATCTCCAAAGATGAACGTCGCCTGCGCAGTGAGTGCAGGTTCAAGCCCGACCATCCAAGTGGACATACGGTAGCACATAGTAACAGGGCCCCTCACAGGCCCGCTTGGCTAGGCTTCAACCTCGGATGATGTGGCTTGAACCTGGAGTCACCGCGCATCGTCTTCGGAGAGTTTTGAAATCCCCTTGTCCTACGTACTGAGCAAGCGCAGTACAGGGCGGACACTATGCGATGGGGGACAGAATTCGACACATCATTCACCACTAGCCTTACCCAGCCATTGTTGTATTTTTGAACCAGTGTTGGCTACCTCGTCCTCCTCCACCGCCGCTTCCACCTACACCGCCACATCCACCACCACCTCAACCTCCTACTCCATTTGAATTTAGTCCTCCTAGGTCAAGATTATAATTTTTTCATTTTTTTTAATTTCCAAGTATTTTATTTTCCCACTATCTTATCCATTAAATTGAATAATTTTTTTTCCAGAAAGTGCGTATTCTGGGGTATTCCCACCATATGTGCGGCATCGTGCTGTTGAGTTTCTGAGGTTCTTAATGACTTCCTATACCTCTTCTGCTGAGAAGGGGGCCTCCAGCATTTTATTTTTATTTTTTATTTTTTTATGTTATTTTAAGTTATTTCCCTATCCACATTTGTTTGCAGATCACCTGCCATGCTCTTAACAACATTTTGTTGCCATTTGCAGCCCTCTAGCCCTTTCCATGACCTTTTTACAGCCATTTTAGTGTTCAAAAGTCCGGGTCCTATTGACTTCAATGGGGTTTGGAGTTCGGGGTCAAGTTCGGGTCAAGTTCGGTCCTGAACCCGGACTTTTTTCCGAAGTTCGGCCGAACCAGCTGAACCTGAACATCCAGGTGTCCGCTCAACTCTATTCAGGAGCAGTTTAAAAAAAAATGCCCAACTACTTCTAAACGTCCGTTTACCAGCAACAGTGTACATGAGGCCTCACATGCAGTGGGGTATTTAGGTTTTGTGTTGCCCTAGGCCTGACTAAACTTGTGCACCCCCTAATTTAAATATGACCCACTGTCAAGGCCACAACCCTTCCTGTTTAAGACCCGCCCTGTAAACCACACTCATTACTCTGTAGGCTCCACCTTTTCCTCTTAGAGCTCCACCTATTCCTCTCTGTACATTAAAAGTTATAAAAGACCCCTAACCCTTCCTCTGCACTTGAAAGCATTCAAAATACCAAGATTAGCATTTTTGAATACTTTCGATTTTTAAAAACTGGCGCTGTTGGTTTCTGAGTAAACCGGAAGTGATGTCATGATGTTGCTTTCGGGTTACCACAGCCGAGACCTGATCAAAGCCGATTCTGGCTCTGTTTTGGTCTCTGGACAGCCGGCAGAGACTAGGAGACTGGGAGAGCCTGGGCCAGTGGCAGAAGTCGGGGGGGGGCGTCCCCTCCTGCTGCTTGTAATAACAGCCGAGTGGCTGCTTAGCCACATCAGTTGTTAATACAAGAGAGTCGCCCATCGGCTTTAAAAATCGGTACCGGCTGTAGGCATCACTCTGGTACAACCACTTGAAGTCAAATGATGTACAGGTATGTGATTTGGCAGCAAGTGGTTAAACTAAAAAACAATCAAATAAATATATATATATATTTAATTAGGGATGAGCCCGATGTTCGAGTCGACCATCGGGTGTTCGCCCGTTCACTAAATTTAAAACATTATGGGGCGTTCGTGGGAAATTCGAGCTTCCGTGGAACGCCCCATAATGAACGGAGAGATCGTCCATACACCTGACCTGCAAGCTTTGGCAAATCGCAGCGCGCTCTCCTGTGAGAGCCATCTTGCCTTTGGCCAATCATGGCTCAGGGGCTGAGTCCATGCCCCACACTTTATTAAGCTGCTTACATAGCGGCCGTATATAGTTTTATGAATGAGAGCAGCAAAATTACATTTGTAAAGGAAAAAATGTAATTTAACCACTTAAGGGCCGAGCCTCTTTCTGAGATTTGTTGTTTACAAACAAATCGCCGGAGAGCGGCGAGAGGGGGGCCTCTCCCGCCACCGATAAAAGTGAGAGATCACTTTTATCTTGTAGCGGACCACCCGCTGAAGAAGAGGTTACCGGCTTATGGCAGCTAGCTGCTGCCATAACAACGATATCCTCTTTCAAACAGCCGCCATAAAACTGCGGCGAGCGGTCCGTAAGTGGTTAAAACTGCTTGCGGTTGTAATGTATTGCTGGATCCCGTCAATATAGATAAAAATCATTGAAAAAATGGCATGGGTCTCCCCCCAGTCCATTACCAGGCCCCTTGGGTCTGGTATTGATATTAAGGGAACCTCACACCAAGATTTAAAAATAAAAATGGCGTGAGGGTCCCCCCTAAAATCCATACCAGACCCTTATCCGAGCACGCAACCTGGCAGGCCGCAGGAAATGGGGGGGTGAGAGAGTGCCCCCCCCTCCTAAACCAAACCAGGCCACATGCCCTCAACATGGGGAGGGTGTTTTGGGGTGCATAACATAGACATCTACTGATAAAGAGTCCTAACGTGTACAGAATCACATATCTGATAGTAAACAGTCATCCTTTTTACAGAAGAGAAATATAAAAGTATGTACAGCATAAAACATCTGGTGCTAAACAGTCCTCCTTATTGGGTGAAGAGTGATGTAAAGAACAGGGTGATGGGTAAGCAAGAGTGTCAAGATCTTGAGCTTTTAGTCCATATGTAGACTCTCAGACACAATGTAGTCCCCTTCAATCCCTTGAGCAAAGGACACCATATGAGACCACCACCGGAAGTAAGGAATGCCTGCTTACCAGATACACTGAACCTTTAGAAAGGACAGTAGCGCTTGTGGCTAATTACACCTCCAGGGCCTTTAGATTGTGGTCCAACCAAAGAGCTGTGATCCTGCGGGCGTCTCTTACGATGTCTATGGATGTCCCACTCAAATAAAAACACCGGCCGGTAAAAACGAGCGCCCGCACTTCCGGGACTCGTACGTCGCCATGACGTCAGCACGTCGTCTGCCCTACTAGTTTCACCAAAGATTGGCGTTGTCCTGGGGGTCATCTTATACGGTGAGTATAGGCAAAAGCTGTAAAAAAAATGGGGGTCGTCTTATACTCTGGCAAATACAGTATATATATATATATATATATATATATATATATATATCTCTGGGACTTTGTTTTAGTTAAACTAGGACCTACTCACCTATATGTGCTATCACAATATTTCACTGGATTAGTAAGATTACTCCTATATTGTAAGTTTTTTGGACTGATTATTTCAGGAAGTCCCTAGTCATTGTACAAATAAGTGAAATAATCAGTGGCAGCAAACAGAAGTCCAAATATCTTACACGATATGAGTAATCTTGCTAATCCTCATGGACCCTGCCCCCTCGGCCCAGCCCACCCCATAAGACTGGCGCTACACTAAAAGTTTTTTGTGCGGGAGCCAGGAGGAGGCTTTTTTTTTAAAGCGGGAGGGTGCTGCTTTTTTGCCCTAGGCCAAGATACAGCATTGTTTACAGTAAAGCTGGCCATAAACCCATAGATTTCATTCATTCATAGATTTGTTCAGCCTTTCTATAGATTCATCTATCTATGCTAACAGCACAGATGGATGAATCTCCCACTGTGTGCTATTGTGTCACAGGTACTCACCCGGGCCGAAATGCTGAGAGCTGCCCCCCTTGCGACTAGGTGCACGATGCCCCTGGAATGGGTACAGAGGGCACCGGGCACAAAGATGCACGGGTTGCCAGCAGGTGGGTTGCAGGTGATGATCAGGCAGAAGGATATCCAAGAGGCAAGCCAGGGGTCAAACACAGGTAAGTAACAAGATAATGTCCAGGAGGCCAGGCCGAGGGTCAAGCACAGATGATCAGGCAGAAGGATATCCAAGAGGCAAGCCAGGGGTCAAACACAGGTAACAGCAGCGGTGGTCAGAAGAGGTCCGGGTCAAGCACAGGTAATCAGGCAGGTACAGGATACAGGGTACAGGATACAGGAGACTGGAGCCAGAAACTCAGGAAGTAGAGACAACAAACCAACAATTTGTGGAGGAAAGGAGAAGGCCTTTTATAGGCCAGGTAAATGGTCAGGTGGGGTACCCGGACGAGTGCGCATGCGCACTCGCTTTCTGACAGAGCCGCGCATAGACGTGAGCCACGCTGGATGAGCTAGAACACATACCCGAGTGCCGTGAACCCGCGCATGCGCACCCGCTGCCCCGCTTACCTGTGTGCTCTGCCGAGCAGCTCTGCCGCGCGTGCGTACTCTAGGGACCCGGCGCTGAAACATGGTATTTCTCTGACATATTGTATTCTGACAGCAAATACTGCCACCTGTCAGACTATAAGATCATTGCTTGCATCTGATTGGATGCAGGTGCTATTTGTCTGACAATTTTCTGATAACAGATCTTATGCTTTCGGCATTGTGAGATGCTTTAATAACAGTACCCAAAAAGTAGATGCCCTACCAAAAGCACCATAATCATCATCCCTGTTGACCCAAAAGGTGAGCTATCGTAAATTGAGCTACAGTATCTCACAAAAGTGAGTACACCCCTCACATTTTTGTAAATATTTTATTATATCTTTTGATATGACAACACTGAAGAAATTACACTTTGCTACAATGTAAAGTAGTGAGTGTACAGCTTGTATAACAGTGTAAATTTGCTGTCCCCTCAAAATAACTCAACACACAGCCATTAATGTCTAATCTGCTGGCAACAAAAGTGAGTACTCCCCTAACTGAAAATGTCCAAATTGGGCCCAATAAGCCATTTTCCCTCCCCTGTGTCATGTGACTCGTTGGTGTTACAAGGTCTCAGGTGTGAATGGGAAGCAGGTGTGTTAAATTTGGTGTTATCGCTCAGGGCCCCCTGAGGAAGATACAAATTAACCCCTTGTATTGACACGCGCAGGGGAAGGGGACAGGACGGAACGCTAGTCAGTGCACCCACTAAGGACGATCAGCATACCACCCTGATATCAGCTGCTACAGCTTGTTTTTATGCTATTTTAGAGTGGCGCCCTGACGCGCCATGCAAATGTAAGTACCCTGCAAGGTAATATACTACACTATGAAGTCCTCCTTTTTCTATTGGTATTACTGAGGCACAAAAGGGACTCCATTACCATTTTTTTTTTTTTTTTATTGTTTTTATTGAATTTTAAGTAACACAGAACAAAACAGCCTATTAGGCATACCCAGGCTCAATCACTACTATAGAACTAACTAACAAAGAAGAAAGGAAAAAAAAAAAAAACACAAAATTAAACATCCTAGTAAAACCACTGTACGCTCAGCCACCTATGCAGGATGTGCAGAAACATCTTGTACTTCCACCTATACCCTACAAAGCTTTCAGTAGATAATCATAGAATGAAGAGCATAATAGTCATACACTGTCTACTTATTCATACTCCTACTCCTCCCTCCTCCCTCCTCCCCATAGAACATTGACTCAGGAGCCTAGGAATGTTTAGGAGATCAGGAATGCCACCTACGCTGATCCTGATACATAATAGAGTGATACTAATCCTCATTGGAATCTGCATTAGTGGACTGGGATTCGGTCCAGATATCCCATATTTTGTGAAATTTTTTCTCACACTCCATTACCATATTGAAGCACAGAGTGAGGCCACCACAGGAATCCGGGAATCAACACTGAACCATTTACAGGTTCCAATGCGTGTATTGACCAAGCCTAATCAGCAAGGTCACACACTCTAAGGTTAGCGGCCATTACCTGGGGGAACACCTGAGTGCACATGCAGCACCTTAATATTGGATTGATATCACAGCAACCACTGAATCGCATGGATTACATTGAGCACTTTTGAACTTTTTTTGATTGCACAGCACATTGTAGCACTTTTTTCTCACATATATATATATATATATATATATATATATATATATATATATATATATATATATATATATATATATATATATATATATATATATTTTTTTTTTTTATATATATTTTTTATAAGGATTTTTATAGTTTGGTTCACCATTATATTGGTTTAAGGATTTTATTGATTGCTTTTTTTCTCACCATATGGACGTTTTATCATATCCTGCATGAAAGCACTTTATTTGGAATATTGTATGTATTTTGGCGCCGTGAGCCGTGATACGGCGCTCAGTCATCTGGGACACGTGACAGGTCCCAGATGACTGTGTGCCACCGAGGGGAAGTGATGTCAGTGCCCAGGCACTGAAGGTGGCAGACTACGAGGGACCCCCTAGCAACAGGCATTTAGAGGTGAGTAAAAAAAATGTTTTTTTCCAATTATTTATTTTTTATTTTTTTTAAGATTTTTAAGCAACTTTTTTTTTTTGGTGGCAACACTACTTTAAGCATACTTAACCACATGCCGACCGCGCTATAGTCGAAAGATGGCTACAGCGCGGTCGGCTTGTTCTAAGTGGATGTCCTATGGACGTCCTCCTAGAAACTTGCTCCCGCGCGCCCCCTGGGGCGCGCACTCGGGAACATCCGTGACCGCCGGGTCATCACGGATCGCGGTAAACAGCCGCTGATATCGGCCGTTTACCACGTGATCGCTCCGTCAAATGACGGAGCGATCACATGTACACAAACCGGTGTCACGTCATGACGCCGGTTCCTCCCTCCCCTCTCTGTACCGATCGGTACAGTGAGAGGGGAGAAGCGGAGAGTCGGAGAGACGGGACCAGCGCTGTGGGCTGGATGTGTAGTGCCCACAGCGCTGGTCAGTGCCACCACTGTGCAATGCTCTGCCACCACTGTGCAATGCTCTGCCACCACTGTGCAATGCTCTGCCACCACTGTGCAATGCTCTGCCACCACTGTGCAATACTCTGCCACCACTGTGCAATGCTCTGCAACCACTGTGCAATGCTCTGCCACCACTGTGCAATGCTCTGCAACCACTGTGCAATGCTCTGCCACCACTGTGCAATGCTCTGCAACCACCGTGCAATGCTCTGCAACCACCGTGCATTGCTCTGCCACCACTGTGCAATACTCTGCCACCACTGTGCAATACTCTGCCACCACTGTGCAATACTCTACCAATACTGTGCAATATTGCAATACTCTGCCAATACTCTGCCAATACTTGCCAATACTCTGACAATACTCGCCAATACTCTGCCAATACTCTGCAATAATTTTTAATAGAAACAAAGAATATATATATTATTTTTTTACCGAATTTTCAGTATTTTTTGATTTATAGCGCAAAAAATTAAAAACCCAGCAGTGATTAAATACTACCAAAAGAAAGCTCTATTTGTGTGAAAAAAAGAACACAAAAGTAATTTGGGTACAGTGTTGCATGACTGAGTAATTGTCATTCAAAGTGTGAGAGCACCGAAAGCTGAAAATTGGTCTGGTTAGGAAGGAGGTTTAACTGCCCAGTGGTCAAGTGGTTAAAGAGTAACTCATTAAGTGTATTTAAGATTGAAATAAGGAAGCACTCATCCAGTGTGTTCTATCAGGTTTTTCAGGCAAGGAGTGCATGGATTCAAGACTTGTGGATCATCTCATGTCACATTCCGAAGGAATAAGCGGCATATCCCCATTTGCATGTCTGTCTGGAAATACAGATCATGACTTGATGAAAATGAAAAACATAAGCAGTGTAAGTGTCAAAAGAAATGTTTGAAATGGTCACAATCACCAAAATATGTAATTTCTCTCTTGTTTGCTGGAGGATACAGCTTCTGATTAGATCTAATCAGAAGCTGTGCCCTACAATGAATGCATAGATTTTTTTTTGCTATATGTAATCTTTGTTTTTCAAGCACTATTATGCCTTGTACACACAGTCGTTCCGAACGAGGTGACGTACAACGCGTGCGATGGGACTACGTAGAGGCCAGTAGCCAATAGCTTTCGTCTCCAAATTTCTTCTGAGCATGCGTGGCACTTTGTTTGTTGGAATTCTCTACACACGAGCGGAAAAAGTCAGATCGGATTTTGTTGACGGAAAATTTTAGATCCTGCTCGCAAACGGAAAAAAGCCCGCTAGAGCCCACACACGATCGGATTTTCCAACAACATAATCCGATCAGACTTTTTACCATCGGAATATATGACCGTGTGTACAAGGCATAACATAGTTAAAGAGAAAATACAGAACAAGTACTACCCTTTCAGACACCTTGGGTGACATTTATCAAAACTCTAGCAGTCAGAATCTGGAGCAGCTATGCATGGCAAATAGTCAGCTTCTATCTTCAGCTTGTTAATTGAGATCTTAAAATGAAAAGTTGAAGCTGTTACCATGTACAACTGCTCCAGATTCTGACAGCTCCAGTTTTGATAAATTCCCTTCCTTTTCTATAAGTGACACCTCAGTAAGCCATGAGTCACTGCTCTGATTCTTACATTTGTTAATTTATTTAGAGCTTCTGAGCACTGCAAACAGGTATTTTACAACTAAAGGTAAGAAAAACAGCAAGACATCTAAAAAGGAGCCAAGAGCTGCCCATGCGGGCTATTTATGAAAAATATTTAATATTCCTACGCAATCTTAATTTTTTTTTATAGTATTGCTTAAACAAGCAGTAAAAGGAGATTTTCTGAGAAGGATTCTAAATTGGAATTGACAGAAATAAATACAGTAAAACCTTGGATGGAGAATAACTTGGTTTGAGAGTGTTTTGCAAGACAAGCTAAATCTTTTCATAACCCCTCCCATAGAGGAAGTACCTTAGTTTTGAAGCAAATGATGAACCCCAGAAAGAGAGGATGTACATCTGTGCCCTGTGATGTACTCCAAGAAATGTATTTTACAGGTAAATACAAAAAAATCCAGTTTTCAGGGGCGTGGCTTGGACGGGACCCAAGATGGCTGCCTGAATCTCGAGCTCCCGCACACAGAGGACCAATTTTGCCTCTTACTGAGACCTAAACCTGAAGCTGACCATGGTGAAACCCAACACGATCACCTCCGCTCCCTGTGTGCTGAAATACGGCGGAACACAGCTGAGCAAGAACATTCCCGAGCTGTTCCACACTCCCTTTAGCTTGCTGGATCTGCAGAAAGACCTGCAAAAAGTGGCCATCGACATTAAACATACACTCACCGCTGCCATAACTGATCTGAAGGCGGACATTCACGGCATAACGCACCGCATTGTGGAAGTGGAACAGATGTCACAAACACACTCTGAAGCTATCAGGCAAGTACAAAGGGCTTTTGATTCTCAACTGCCTCACATATTTGAGATCCACAGACAGGTGGCCGTAGACATAATATAAGGGTGAGGGGGTCCCTGAGCGCATAGAACCACCTGCACTGCCACAGGCAATCTGCACGATCTTTAATGATTTACTGGGTCGCTTGGAAGATTCCCCCATAGAAATGGAGAGATTGCACCATAAGCTGAGACCCCCCTCAATGAACCTGAACCCCCAAGAGACATAGTGTGTTGTATTGTAAACTTCCCTCTCAAAGAGGAAATCCTGCGCAAAGCAAGTGAAAGAGGCCGTATTCTTTTTAATGGCACGGACATTAAACTTTTTCAGGATCTTTCTCAAATAACAATGCAAAACAGACGTACACTGCGCCCTCTACTGGAAGCGCTGCATTCAAGAAATATCCAATATAGATGGAAGTTTCCATTCTGTCTCTCTACATCCTCAAGCGGTCGCACTGCACTACTCCAAACACCGGAAGACCTGCCAGCCTTTTGCGACCAGCTTGACATCCCTCAGGTAGACATCCCTGATTGGTATTCCTTCTACTTCCCATCAGAACCATGAAAGCCGGTCTCCCACAGCCTCATACCGAAATCCCAGAGGCAACGTTCCAGGCGCCGAAGGTTGGACCCAGAGTCCCCAGCTAACCGTCTATCCTGCCGAGACCTGCCTACCCGTAGCCCGGGGATGGCTGGGATCCCCCGGCGTAATCAACAGGATACCTAACCACCTTAGATCCATGTTACATTGGGTTGTTTGTAAGTACTGTTAACTGTTTTCCATTACTCTGAATTTCTCTTTGCCTGTCTGACTTCCTTAAAAGGCCCAAAACCACAGACCTCCTTGAGATTGGTAATGGTCACAATTGCACGCGATGCCAGAGAGGACCATCGAGGTACGTCATTTTATTTGCAGCCACAGCAGACGCCTATCTTCACGCTGAAGCCCCAGGTAACCAACATCTACCATTGGGACATTGACCCGCCTTACCACCTGCACCTTGCAAAATACTGAAACTGATTCATATTGGGTTATCCACCTTTTCTTAGACTTAAAGGCCAGGAAATGGGGGAAAGACACTTGCTAAAGGAAATCCTGGCTCCCCCCCCCCCTTTTTTTCTAAATAGCTATTCTTTATTTCTTGCACATCACGTTTGCTTTAATCTAACAATGCAGAGCGTTTGGGGGTGGTCCGAACATTAGCTGTCCAGAAGACTACCTAAAACTACAGTAGCTTCGCACGCTGGTGAAGCCCAGTGATGTCCTTAACGGCAAACAAGCTCCCTCCTATCAGGAGCTTTAGTGGATGAAGCATCCTTCCTGGCATAGGTCAGAGCCACCCTCATACGTATACCTACTTACGCTTGTACTTTACGCTTGCATTTATAGCTAGTGTTGATTGAGATTTATTGCAGATCTTTTCGTAGAAGGGTGTAAGAGATTGGGCTTAACAATTCATTCACCAGGTAACCCAATTTGCCGAAGCCTGAAGCTGAATGTCTACCACTGATCAACAGACCCCCCCCCCCTCAGTACTAACCCTTTTGAAAGCAAGAAAATGGACCCCCCACGGGTCTCAGGGATATTACTGACTCTGTTTTCCCCCTTAACTCCTGGCCCCCAATGCCTTGAGACTTGATCTACACCCCCCCCCCCCCCACAATACCCCTTGCTGACCAAGCTCCCCTCTAGCACCCATGATACTTACAGGTATGACATGATTTAGACATAATTCTGTCACACAACCTTTGAGAGAAAGCCTGTGACCATGAAAATATTAGAGTTCTGCTCTACAGGTGTTGCTCTGAAGATTTGGGAATGTCACTTACGGTTATGGTGACTATTCATGAGAGGCTCAAATTACCCATACTAGCGACCCATAGCAGGTACCTGGCCCCCTGACAATCCCCTCCTGACCTTAAATCTTGGGTCCTAGCCATGGCACAATGGCTTTTGACTCAATTTTTGACCGACAAAACCCTCACCCTTAAAACCTCCAGTAAACCCACCCCATAGAACCCCCACAAGGGTACACACACTCTTATGATTCAGCGCAAACTCACAGGGCTGGTGTCTTTCTTTTAGTTGTTTGACTAGTTATAATTTGTTTTCTTATTCTGTTGCCATAATGCTCATTTTCTAGTTAACCCAATGTGACATTACGCTACTATTACTACTAATGCGGCCTTATAATTGTTCAACGGATGCTCCTGAAATTTCATCATGGTCCGATTCCCTGGGTAACCCGGTAAAGCGGTGCCTACATGTATGTCCCATTTCTCAACTGCTTATACTTCTGGTCCTCCTAAGTGTGAGGTTATTTGGATCCCTTTCATACTTCTGTCCCCACACAGCAGTCCCATTCAGTACTTGCTGACAATCCGTTTATTCCCCCAATAGGTGAAATAGATTATCTCAATTCACCTCTGGTATACTTTTGTACTCATTACTGGAGTACCCTTTCATTTTCGTAACAATCCCCCTCATCCCTTTTTCATAATACCCCCAGTGAACCTTCCTTTATCCTACTCACTTTCCTCTGTGCATCTCTCCCCACCCCCTTTTTTTTCTTTCTTGCTCCCTGGGGCCGCTCTCGAACACCCACTTGGCGTAAACTAAGCTTTACGGGATGCCGTTGAGGCCTCCTAACCAAACCTATTACAGTTGGATACCTTGGTGGTATTATCTATCTCTAAACAGTATGCAGATGGAAAAGACATTCAAACAACACATAACCTTAAAATGTGTGAATGTAAAAGGCCTGAACATCCCAGAAAAAAGATCACAGGTGTTATCCGCCCTGACTAAACCTAAAGCACATTTTCTCCTTCTTCAGAAAAGGCATTTCAGATCGGATGCAATACCTAGGCTGACCAACCACATATATTGTTCGGCAGTACACTCCACAGACCCAAACTCCAAGACTAAAGGGGTGTCCATCTTAATATCTAAACACGCAGACTTGCAACAGTCTGATGCTCTAATAGACCCGGAAGGCAGGTACATTTTCATCAAAGGCACATATGCTTCCAAGCCTATTACACTCGCCAATGTATACTGTCCTAACGCACACCAGGTGTCCTTCTTTAGGAAGGTGTGCGACTTTGCTATCCACACTCCAGGAGAGTATAGTCTTGCTGGGCGGAGACTTCAATGTCCCCCTAAACCCGACAGTAGACACTTCCACGGGCACAACGGTGCTACCATACTAGGCATTTCGTCAGATTAAACTACAACTGAAGAACCTGTCTCTCCATGACACCTGGCGCACCATGTTTCTCAACGATAGGGACTACACATTTTACTCGCCTCCACACCAAAAGTATTTCAGGATAGATTACTTTTTCCTCACGCAAACAGCCCATATCCCTCCTCACACAAGCCCTAATAGAATCAATGTTTCTATCCAACCACCACCCCATTTCAGTAACCCTCACTCTACCGACTCAACACATATAACTAAATCATGGAGACTGAACCCCTCCCTACTTAAAGATTCAGCCATACTACAGCAGATACGATCCTGTATTCAACTATACTCCACGCCAAACATTTCCCCCGTCACGGTTTGGGAAGCCCACAAATGTGTGATTCAGGGGGAATTTATCTCTCTAGCAACTAAAGCCAAAAAAGTACACCAAGAACAGTTTAAATCATTGATCAACACTATTAAAAGGTTGGAAGCTTCCCACAAACAGTCTTCCTCACAAGCCATGCTCAAAGACCTAATACTTACATGATCCACACTGCTTAATGAACTAGGGTAACAAATTAGGAGACACTATGTTCTCAGACAAAACTTATTTTACGAACACGGGAACAAAAGTGGGAGACTCCTGGCGCACACAATTCAGGCAGCTAAGGCCTCGTCCATGATCCATCACATACGAGACAAGCAGGGCAGGCTCTTCGCCAGAAATGAGGACATAGCTAAACAATTTGAAACCTTCTACTCTGAACTGTACAACTTGAGGCAGGACCACAATGATCCCAACCTCTCGAACGCCCGCACTGACCAAATACAGGAGTTTATCTCCCAATTTTGCCCCAAACCGATCACTACCTAACAAGCTGAATAACTAGACAACCCGCTTACTGCGGAAGAGCTGAACACGGCTGTTGACCAAATGAAGGTAGGGAAAAGCCCTGGACCTGATGGCCTGCCACTCCAATACTATAAATGCTTCCTAGATGTTTTATCACCGGAAATGCTAACAACATTCAACATCCTTGACCATCCTTCAACTTCCCCAGGCAGAATGTTAGAGGCCCATATAACTGTCATCCCAAAAGAATCTAAAGACCCAACACAAGTCTTTAACTACAGACCCATTTCACTGCTAAACGTGGATATTAAATTGTACGCCAAAATATTAGCTAATAGATTACTATCTCTCATACCTAACCTCATATCCCCCGACCAAATAGGCTTCATACCAGGCAGGGAGGCAAGAGACAATACCACGCCCACTCTAAATTTACATCATTGGCATCCTCTTCTAACACTCAGGGATTCCTTCTCTCCCTAGATGCGGAAAAGGCATTCGACAGAGTGGCCTGGGACTACATGCAAGAGGTGCTGCAACGCATTGGCCTTCAGCCCTGCATGTGCTCCTTCATAGCAGCATTATATTCCAACCCCTCTGCGAGGATGAAAGTGAATGGCCACCTGTCGAACGTCTTTACCATCAGCAATGGGACACATCAGAGTTGCCCCCTTTCACCCTTATGCCCCGTACACACGGGTATTCCGATGGAAAAAATCTGATCAGATTATGTTGTCGGAAAATCCAATCGTGTGTGTGCTCTAGCGGACTTTTTCCTGCCGGAATTTCCGACGGATAAAATTTGAGAGCAGGATCTAAAGTTTTCCCACAACAAAATCCGATCAGACTTTTTCCGATCATGTGTAGAGTATTCCGACCCATGCCACGCATGCTCAGAAAACATTTGAAAATGAAAGCTATTGGCTACTGGCCTCTACGTAGTCCCGTCGTACGTGTTGTACGTCACCTCGTTCTGAACGATCAGATTTTCCGACAACTTTGTGCGACCGTGTGTATGCAAGACAAGTTTCGGACAAAATCTGTTGGAAAAACTCGGACGGATTTTGTGGTCGGAATGTCCGACCGTGTGTACAGGGCATTAATCTTTGTTCTGACACTAGAACCCCTCTTAAATAAACTAAGGGCAAACCCTCACATTACAGGAGTCACCATAGCAGATAGAGATTTCAAAGTAGCAGCGTTTGCCGATGATATCCTACGGTCACTTCAAACCCCTCAAGTCTCTCTGCCAAACCTACTAAAAGATATGAAGCAGTTTGGAGTCCTATCCAATCTTAAAATAAATTTTTCTAAATCATACGCTCTGAACATCTCCCTTCCTCAACAAGAAGTATCACATTGCCAAGAATCCTTTCCATGTATATGGAAAAGGGACTCCATCCCATATCTGGGCATACATATAACCAGGAAACTGTCTGACCTATATCACCATAATTTCCTACCCATCTTATCGAGGATTCAATCAAATCTGAAAGACTTAGTAAAAATGATTATCCTCCCCTGCCTGCTCTACCTAATGCAGACGATCCCTATTCACCTCCCACCGTCGTTCTTTGCACTATACAAAAAAGGATGCACGGCTTTCATATGGAAAAATAGAACTCCTCGTATCAGTTACTCGCGCCTCACCCGTGCCAAGAGCAAAGGTGGGATTGGATTACCTGATATATATAAATACTACCTAGCCTGTCATTTAAACAGAGTGATGGATTGGAAGGCCCTCAGATATGAGAAGGCTTGGATTACCTTAGAACACTTTCACGAATACCTCAATACACACACTCCCCTGGTTAAAACCTTTGCTCTGGCCCCAGAACCTAAAGACACGCCCCTTTATCTTCCCCTCCTTAATGGCTTTCAAAAAGGCTATGGTGCCCTTCAAGCTGACCTCTTACCCAGGCCGTTGACTCCTCTGCGGGAAACCCAGATTTCCCTCCTGGGGAATCTAACATGTTTCTTCGAAAAGAATGGCCTCACAAGGAAGTACTTGCGCACCAATTCTTCCACAAGGGACACGTACGCACTTTTGAGGACTTGGTGTCCTCATCATGTACTAAAACGCTCCCATTCTGGACGTACAGACAATTGAGACACTTTTTTGCGTCGCAAGGCCCCTCGGCTACGTGGGACAGACAAATCATGGCCTTTGAATCCTTACACGCGCGTATAACACCTCAAAGACATTTAATATCATACATATACACCCTGCTTCAGGGAGACTCCCCCCCTCACCGGGAGGGATGCTTCTCGTCTCTCCTGGAAAGGAGATCTTCAACTGTCCCTCACGGATGATACATTCACAAAGGTTCACTCAGCGCGGTGATCCAGGTAAAATGGATACAAAATCGCAACCAAATGGTACAGAAACCCGGCCCTCTTACACAAATTTTCCCTTACATTCCCTAACATCTGCTGGAGATGCAAGAAAGCAGTAGGCTCAATGCTCCACATCTGGTGGGAGTGTGCTCCAATCCAACAGTTTTGGAAAGAAGTACACACCTTAACACCTAAAATCTCTACATACACGCTAGATTATATCCCTGCTCAATACCTCCTGCACCACACATCTATTCCTAAGAAGCATTATTTCAAATCACTTGCCATGCATATGGTTAATGCAGCTAGACTCTGCATTCCCATGCACTGGCAATCTTCAGATATACCTTCCATCAGAGAATGGCTAGTCAGGGTGTCTAAGATTGAGAAGATGGAGGAATTGATCCACGTCTCCCAAGAACGCCTACAAAAATTCACAATTGTCTGGGCATGTTGGACATACTTTAAATTTACAGATTCTTACAAATCCTACTTCCCGTCTCTTGACGTGGCCGCCTGAATTGTCTGCCAGGAATTACTTTATGTATGTCCTTCAGGGGCTGTTCGGATGGGAGAGTGACCCCTACCCCCTCTCCTCCTATTTCTCACCCCCCGACTCTCTCTCGTTCTCTTTTACTCTCGCTCCCCCTTTTTCTTTCTTACTTTCTTTTTCTTTCCTTTCTCTCTTTTCCATCCCTTCCACCTCTCTCTCTCTCTAGTCCTACACTCGACTAGACCCAATACATCAGCACTTCCCATTATGACTCATAACACATATTAGAGGCTGACCCCACCAGATCCAAAAATTACCACGGTCTAGACCTACTGATAATGGTCTTAGTGGTTTTGCCCTAATCAGCAAAGTGACTTTTCAGTGGTCTCTGAAAAGCATCCAATACCTAAAGGTTTTCTTGTTGTTTTATGTTTATGTTTATGCAAAAGTAATGAATCTGCATGTATTAAAAACTAATGAATATCCTCAACAATTACCCATACCATATTTTATGGGTTGCTCAGTCCATGTATTTTTTTTACTGTATTGTTTAGCCATGTAACCCATTCCAAATGATATGCTGATGGTACTGTATTGTAAACTCTTTTAATTTTCTCCAATAAAAATTTTTCCAATAAAAATATTTTTGTGGGAAAAAAAAACACGGTTTTCTTTACCGTACATCATGGGCTACAGAGCAGGCTTTAAATTATCAATGGGATGTCCTGCAACAATGCCCATGAGGAGAGGGAGACACAGAAGCCACCGTAAAGCCCAAGAAAACTACTCTGCAGCCCACAACATACTGTGGCCAAAAAGCTTTCATCTGGTAAAACCTTGTAAAGGTGTGTACCGAAGACCAAGTTGCAGCCTTGCAAACCTGAGCCACTGACACCTGATGACAAATAGCCCAACAGGCTCCAACATGGACTGAACTTGGACATGGACTGAACTTCACTCAGCTGATCTGTGCAGGGAATCCCCTCCGATGTACTTGTACCTGTATGGGAGGCCATATGTAGGGGAGGACTTCCTGTCTGTTTCTTCTGCCAGTGTCCAGTCACTTATTGGTGGCACATAACCCATATAGTCATGATTTATAGCCTTCTCTTTGTACGTATGACAAAGAAACATACTTTACACACACTCCATTGTCCTGCAACTTTACATTAGTAATGAGATTGTGAGAATTCTGAATTGCATAAAACAGGTTAGCAGGTCCCAGACTAAGAAGGGGGACTGCCAAGTCAGGTCACCAAGTGCATCGATTCAGGGTTGCCAGATTTTATAGAGCTTTAGGGACAAGCTCTATTATATATTTTAAATTTAGACAGGAGATCATCAATCAGCCTCTTTAGCTAAGTAAACCACAAAGGTGATGTGCCCTTCCAATTCAGCAGAATAATTCAGAATGCTGAGAGGCTGAGCCAGCTGCCAGTCTGACTTTTGGGTCGATCCCGACATTCTGACAAGTTGGGATCATTTCAGAGCCTGAACCTGCTCTGTGACGTCAGTCGACAGTGGACTTTAAAAACAGGTCAGAACTGTGTCCACTCCTGTGACTTACAGGAAAAGTAACTGCTCCTTTAAGTATTTGAAGGACAGTGTTTCAAGTAAGTGTAAGTAATAAGTGAATTCGTTCTAAAATGTACGGATCAGGATGCATCTATAGGGCAAGTCATTGATTGCTTTAAACTGACCTCCAGACCTGATACTTTGCCAAATCCCTCCACCGTTACTAAGGAAGCAGTAAATGTCTTTTCACAATTATCCAGGTATATCAGAAAGTTATCAGAATTAAAGATTTTCTCCTCTACCAATGACCAACATATGCTTCCAAAAAGCTTAATTTAACTCTTTACATTACTTCCACAGCTTATGTTGCAAACAGCTCAAATACCTCAAAAGTATATTCCTTTATTGAATCCGACAAGAAGAGACCTTGGTGGAAGAAAAATGTTTCTTAATTCTTATGCTCTTGATTTTTTCAAACATGGCTCCCTATCAGCAATCATAATGGACAATGGGTATGTACTTCTTCCAAAAACACTGTAAATTAACTGTACATAGCCTAAACTTGTATTCTATATTAAAGCAGTATTAAACCAAAAAAATAAAATTGTAATGTATTGCAGCTTACCAATCCTTGGTACTGTCTTAGGGTGTCTGTTAGGCTTTACAAACCCCCCCCCCCCCCCCCCCCCATGATCTTTTTTTACTGACAAATTTACTGACTGAGCATCTTATACTGACATCCTGAAATATGACAAAAACTCACTATTTTGGGGGTTTAGAGGTTTTACAGGTCATGTTAATCATAGCCCTAAGCACAAGCAGTTTTAGCAAGTTTCTTTGAAGCCTTTAAAGTTCCATTCACCTCCAGTTTGAGAATGATAAACGTATATCCTAAACAAAGTGCTGACTGTCACTTAAACCAGCTGCTAGTAGGCTTCATAATTCTTCAGCCCTATTTAAAGCTTGTTAAGGGGGCTTGTTTAAAAGTAACAGCACTCCCAACAAGATTTGTGTTTCACAATCCCAAACTGGAACTGTGTAGTTCTTTAAAGGCCTCAACAAAGATGCTCCAAGCCTGTCAAACTTTGCATGAGCTTGCCTTTATACCAGCTAAAACGCATATTAAAAAGACTTAAAACTAGTTTGGTACTTATACTTTATATACAGAGCCTTCTTTTAATTCTATCGATTCTTATCAAATCCTACTCTTTCTTAAACGTGTCAAAAACACTGGCCTCCTGACATCAGCCAAGACAAAATTTAAAGCTTGTTTTTTATTGTTTAGGCTTAACCCAGGTGATGCATATTGCCAACTGAAAGACTTCAAACTAACCATTGCATCCATAAGGTGAGATATCAATTCTACACTAATACATTGGATTCAAATTAAAACCATTTTTATACTGTACTGTTATACTTAATATTTAAGTAACATGTTTATTTTTACTAACATTAAATACAGGGTATATCCATGAAACATTTTGCAGACCATTCAGTTTTCTTAGGCCTGATTCACATTCATTCTGTGTGGGTCATTGCCACTGTGGGTTCGCACCTGTTCCCACAACCACCCGCCACAACCATCCACATTGCCCAGATTTGGGTAATGACATTAGATGTATCCCTGGCCCTTTTTCTTACATTTATTAGCTTACATTTTAGGTAGGGGGTGCAACCATGTGTGGGAAGCTTTTACATATATGGCAGATTCCCAGCACAGGCACGGCCCACTGCGTACTGGCATACCTCTGTAAGCCAGATCAGAGTTGTTCTTAATTACCACTAGTTTCCTAAACAGAGAACTGGCAGTATTTCTTTAAGAATATGTCGCTGCCAAACTACTTAAATTTGCTGTATGTGTCAGTAATGTTACTGACACTTGGGTGCGAACTGTGGAAACTACCAGTAGAAAACTGTTGTTAGGGGCATTTTCAATTCCCCTAATTTTAATAAAGTCACATAAGTATTCTAATAGACTGGGATGTGTCTAGAGCAGTATTTCTGGTACAATATTTTTTATTGTAAAGAAGAAAAGCATAACAAAGAGATGCAGTCCATATCAAAGGACTTTTATTAGTATTGACTGTCCACTGGGCGAACTACAGGGATAAACCAAAGGTCCATATGGGTCACCAGAGCCATCCAACAGGGGCCCAGGTTGCAGGTGCACTGGTGTACAGCGGAGGGTAATGCTTGTACTGGTTTATTTACCCTTGTAGACCACTTTTCACTACAGGTAGGCCATTAACAGCGCCGAAGCCCACAATACTTTGATCTAAGGTGAGTATTTCATAATGAGCCTGTATGGTATGCATACTAGCTCATTATGCCTTTGCCTTGCAGGGTTTTTTTGTTCTGTGAAGCAATCTGTGGAGAAATACAGAAAAAATAAAATAAAAAATTATTTTTTGGAATCTAGCAACAGTGGCTGCTTGCCTACCACAAATAGGCCCTAAGTTCGGGACCCAGGGTCACCTAAAGCAGAGGAATATGAGGGTGACCAGAAGCACAGTCTCAGCAGCGAAGAAAAGAGGGAAAAAGGAAAAGACAAAAGAATAAGGAACGATATCCGGAAAAGGGGGGGTCTTGTAGATGGGGGAGGTAACAAAGCGGTTCTCAGGAGAGACCCAGGCTGTTCAGATGCAAGGTAGGAAGAGCATAGGACCACCAAGGTGATCATACTTTGAGAAAATTAGAGTGAGAATAATTTAGAATAAACATTTTCTCATTGATCATAAGATCGGTTAAAGTGCTCTTCACCATAGCAAACTGAACAGGGGGCTTCTTCCAAGCTCTGGCTATTACCCATTTAGCAGCTATAAACAAATAAGAAGCCAGTTTCTGTTGGTGTGAAAACAAGAACTGCATGAACTTGGTATTCTTTCACTTTAAATGCAGCAATGTCTTTGAATACAGTCTCAAATTCATGAAACTTCCCAGCAGCAGATCCCTGTTAAAAAGACTGGTGGCTAAGCTTCCCCCCCTTGTGCAGGGTGACTTTCTAAGGTAGTCTTGATGCAGACAGCATTCCCGCCTATATACGCCCACTAGTTTTGACAGGTATGCTATAACATATGCAGAGTCAGCTTGCTTAGATATTCCACACAGGTAGCAGTTGAGCAGACTCTTCCACTGCAAGTCAAAGGTTACTATTTTTTTAAACCAACTAAGCAACAACATGAACTTGCTATTTAAAACAATCAATATTTAATTAAAGATATATTTTGAATTTCATCATACTGTTTTTTGCAGTGTTCTGTTTCATAGTCTTGTACTTAGCGTAGGTGTATTATTCAAATAAATGTAGGAGGGAGGGAAGTATACCAGACACTAATAGCCTTTTGGGCCTGGGATTGTCATGGTAGAATAATTGTATGTTTTTTGTGGTGAAAAGGTGTCTTGTTAGTAGGGATTTTCTGGCAGTGAGCATGCTTTACGGCCAGAGCACATGGAGGTGGTGTTGGAGTGGCTAACCAAGCCTTCATCATCCTCCTCCTCTTTCTACTGGGCACACAGTAGCTTAAAGTCATCAGCAGCTAGCATAGTGCCCTGTTATGCTTCCTCACATCTACTCCTATTATTGCCCCTCCATCTGGCATGGAGCAGTTTGCTGAGTTATTTGAAAATAGTATCAGCCACTTGATACAAGTGTTCAAGAGGCTATGGAACAGTTTAGGTAAAACAATGCCACCCTGTGTTGCAGCTGGTATGCCTAAGGTACAGGAGCCACACTGGGGCAGAGATTCTGTCAGCTCTGCAAGACCCAGAGATGGTTAACCCCACACCACCTTATGCCAGGAAACAGGCTCAGGGGATCTGGGGTTCCCTGTCCCCAATATTAGCTGAATGGAAGTCTTTACCACTAATGCATACAATTTTCATATTGTGTCTTTCTAAAAAATATTTCTGTCTGAAAGAAGCAGATTTTTTGCCTCCAAATGTGCCTCCTATAAAAAAAAAGGATGGGATTCTGTTCTGCAAATATGTGCCTAATCACTGCTTCAAAATTATTCTCCCATTAATTGAGATTCCCCACAGCAAATCTGAGCAGTATTTATGTCTACATAAACATTTCATCTAATTTTGTGTTCATTGCTGTATTTATTGCTGTGTTTATTGCTGATTCAGCCTGCGTTCTCCCTCAGAAATAATGGTCTATCCAAAAAAGCTTCCATTTTTACATGGTTGCATAATTTTTAATCAGGTTGAAAAAATACACAAGTCAACCTGGTTCAACCAATAAAAAAAAATATTAGAATAAAAAAAATAGAAGACATCTGTAGAAAGCGATCTACTATTACTTACTATATATCTGTGTATGTATTACTTTGTCTAGTCCCCGTAGATTAGTTAGTCTATTAAAACTCTGAGCGCATGCTACTGCTAATATCACAATAATACAAAGTTAGCTATGAAACCAAACACACGGCTTAAGATTAATCAAATCTCATTTATTTTCCAAGGAAATAAGAAAGCTAACATGTATTAAAAGGGGTTATAAAATTACATAGCATACAGTGAAAATACAATACAATAATATACTTAGCACGTCCTCGTGGCTTGACCTCTGGATGGAGAAAGAGGCAGTTGTGTGTGAAACATTCCCTTTTGACAAAACACATCCCACCCACACCGCATCCCATTAACTGCTCAACTTTTTCTTGTGGATAAATCAGTGTCTCTGGGGCGTATCCTCCTTCATAATATTTCTGCTATACTGATTCTGATCGTCCTGCCACAAGTGGCTTCTGGGGGGCAGTGTCTGTCCATGATTTGCACTTGATCCGACTGTTGTCTAATCTTGGGGTTTGATCTCTGGTGCCCCACCTCCATTATCTCTTTCAGTTAGGTTCCTCTTTTATTCTCATAGACAGATCGGAGTCAGCATTGTCATGCAGAGTAGCTCTCATAGATAGAGTGGAGCTTTTAGTCTAAGGAAAATAGGAGGTATAACTGGCTACATTCCACCCGGGGGAGGGCATCCTGTTCTCCGGGACACTGTCAATGTATGGATCCCAGCATATTGAATCCAACATAATCCGCTTTGCACCTAAACAGGTGCATACCACCCTTCTTCAGACACAGCTCCTATTGAACAGTCCATAACTGTTTTATCTCTGACATGCGTTTCCAAACCAGTACCCATAGAACAGTCCATAACTTTCTTAACGTGTTGTGGTTTTCAACATGTGCAGCAACAGCTCCTATGGAATAGTCCATAATGGTCTTACCGTGTTGTGCTTCCCAACACGTGCAGCTTTGCCACTGAGTGACACACCACCATCATTCTTCAGCGACAGCTTCCATGTCACCCTCATGTATCTTTGGTATCTTCTCCTTTTCGGTATCTTCAGGACGTGATGCAGTACAGGCAAGAAGTGCCCATTCACTCACCATTCACCAGCACACATTCAGGGTAACATATCAACCAGCTTTCAAACACAGAGTCTCGAGGAGGGCCTTTCACCCATGTTACTAGCCTAAAATACACCTTTATCACACTACACCATAACATAAATCAACCCACTACCATAATATATACATATATACATAGGACCCCTCAAATTGCATATCCCGCTCCCAACAACCTATAACTCTGCTGTAAATACGGGTCGGGATTAGGCAGGTATGTTCACAATGGCCTTCCCTACCTCAATTCCGGCACGTCAGTGGTATTTCAGGGCTCTGAGCTGGCAGCAAAGCCTCTACCGTATATGAAGAGACCTTACCGTCAATTCGTCCCTCCACCTTCCTATATAAATGTCTAGTCCAACAACACATACCAATTTGAACCAATGACAAAACTGCAGCAATAATGAGTAGTACCACAACGAGATGTATCAAATAATTCAAAATGATGTTGGCCTTACTGGAATGTCCAAATATTACCTCCCACCAAGACCCTCCCACATCATTTTCTAATTGATGCACTACCTCCTTTATTTCATTCTGATTATGGTATATGGCTATAGTAGCATTAGCTCTCTCTTGCTGCAGCATCCTCATAAGGCTCTCATCTCTATCCCAATCTGCTAACCACTCCTGTATCTTCCTTCCCATACCAAGGTTCAGGGCTCTCAGATTAACAGGGAGGTTCTGGTTGACATCCACAGACAGATTGGCAATATGCGGTATCACATAATTCCATTCCTGTGTCTGGATTTCAGAGACACCGCCAAAGGTACACCATGCTCCTCTTGCTATTGTCAGGTTCGCAGAACATCCTATTTCCATGACTAATGTTACATTAGTATCCTTTAGGACAAAGAAACAAACTCTCCCATATCCCAAATAATACACCGGTGTTCCCTTCCCGGCAATGTTCTCCCCATCCAGCACACAGAGTGATGCATCCTCCCAACATTTCTCATTCACCACCGTGTATTGACCTGGCATACAAAGGACGTCATGGTCATGCCTCCAGCTCCCATCCTCTCTGATCACATGTTGGTAATTTAGCCTCAGATGCAGCAAAGTAGAATCCCCAGTCAGTAAGCCCATTGATATCACCGAATACACAGATTGAGTCTGCACTTCTGTATATGGGATCAACGAGGAAGCGTAACATCTCTCATAATCCAAATTAGTACATCCCATCCAGGCATTCGACCACCAACTTGGATTAGTGTAAAGCCCCATACACACGCTCGGATTATCCGAGGACCAGTTCCGTCGGATCCTGTCCGTCGTACTTTGTCCGATGTTGGTGTTGCGTACACACGGTCGGACAACGTTGTCGGAATTTCCGGTCTGCAAGAACGTCGTGACGTAAGTCGTCTTCCACGAGACTAGAAAAGGGAAGTTCAGCACCACGTCCTGCACCCGTTGGGCTCCTTCTGCTGATCCCGTGTTTATCGCGAGTTAGTTGAAGTTTGGGGACTTACGATTCGCGCTTCTCAGTTTTCTGACTCAGATCGTTACTGCTCTTCAGTTTGTGCTTGTCGTGCGTATCTGTTTATTAGTGCGTGTAGTCAGTTCGCATTTGTTGGTCATTGCGGCCTATATCTTGATATAGGACGCTTTGATTTTCACTGCTTATTGTCTGCTCGTTTCTGGTATTCATTTCGTTCTTTCAGGCCTTGCTGTTTATCGGTGCTTTCTGTTTGTCCGTTCTGACCAGCCGACAGTTTGTGAGCGATGTTTCCCGTACGTACTCGTCGCCGAGTTCGTGCTGTACGCGGAATTGGTGTCAGGCTTTTAGCTTTGAGCCAAGACCCGTCCATGAACAGAGTGACGAGGAGTATGCGGACCAAGAATTGGTTGCTTCAGCGTGATCAGTTCTCGCACATGCCTTTGCTTCGTGAGATCCGGGAGAATAATCCTGATGATTTCAGGAACTTTCTCCGGATGACGGACCCCGTTTTTCACCGTCTTTTGGCTTTGCTGACCCCTTTTATCAGCCGGCAGGATACCTGCATGAGACAAGCCATCACTCCGGAGCAGAGGCTTGTTGCTACGTTGAGGTACTTGGCGACAGGGAGAAGCCTTCAGGATTTGAAGTTCTCTTCAGGTATTTCTCCCCAGGCCCTGGGAATCATTATTCCAGAGACCTGTTCTGCTATTATCCAGGTCCTGCAGGAGGACTATATTAAGGTAACATTTCTACTTTACTATTCCCTTCTATGTATGCTCTGTTTGCTAATGTCTTGTATTTTTGACCTCCTTCCCTAATTACCATGATTTCAATATGCTCTAATATGCTGTGCCCCTTTTCTCCTTCATGCATTTTTCCCTTCACTTACCTCCCCAGCATGCTCTTCTGGCCCAATAGACACCTATGGCCTAGTCACTTAAGCAATGTATTTTGTCTGCTGCATAGTATTGTTTTCCCCCGAACACCCCCTAAAATATGCACTAATGTTTGCTGTGTGTTTTACTTCATGCCGAGCCCCATTTTGTCCCCATTTTTTTTTGGCGGGGGGTGTGCCAAACTTCTTAGGAACCCCCTCCCCCAACTGCTCTGTCAGATGCTAACAATCCTCTATCTGCTGGCTTTCCCAAGGTCAATACACACTATATACCTACCTCTTTATAGTGGGCATCTTTAGGGATGAATTCAGCCAAGCATGTAGTGCAAGGGGCTGGCTCCATACTTTCCATTTCCTCTTTTTTTTTGTGTTCTTTCCCTCCTATTAGCTTGCTAGGTAATTTCAGAATGTGAAAATGTGCATTTCTTTTTTTGGGGGGGTGGGGATTTGGAATGTTCTTTTATCTTTCCTGTGGGATGCCAATAGTGTTAAGTAAGGAGGGTCTGGCCAAACTAGCACACATTATTGAGCCATTTGGCAATCAATGAAGTGCAGAGGGTTACCTGTCCAAACCCCCCCCCCAAACCCCTAGTTATTGTCAATGGCCCATCAGAAGTGGGGGGATTGATGGGGGTGAGTAATCTGCTAGGGGGACCCTCTACTTTGCGTTGCAAATACTTTCCAGCTTAAAATGTAAAAGTCTGATCTTGTTCCAAGATGTTAGTGTCTAATCTGCTTGCAATGTTTATGTGCAAAGTGACTAATTTTTTTTTCTTGTTTCACTCCACAGTTCCTTTCCACGCCACAGGAATGGCAGACTGTGGCCTCCCACTTTGCCAGCCGTTGGGACTTTCCTAACTGCAGAGGTGCAATTGATGGGAAACACGTCCGCATCGTCCCACCCCCAACTCGGGGTCCTACTATTATAATTACAAGGGGTTTAATAGTGTAGTGATGTTGGCGGTGGTGTCGGCGACATACGAGTTTTTGTATGTGGACGTGGGGATGAACGGCCGGATCTCGGATGGTGGTGCCATTGCGCACACGGAGTTCTACTGGCGTCTCCAAAGTGGCAGTCTGTGCTTGCCACCTCCAGAGGAGAATGCTGAAGGACTCCCCTTCGTCTTTGCCGCAGATGAAGGGTTTGCGTTGACTCCCCATCTGATGAGGCCCTTCCCGATGAGGACCCTCACCCCAGACCAGAGGGTCTTCAATTACAGGCTGTCGAGAGCCCGCAGAGTGGTGGAGAACACCTTCGGGATCCTGGCTAGCCGCTTCCGCCTGTTTTTGACGGCTATTAACTTGGCAGAATACAAACTCAACCACATAGTTCTTGCCTGTTGCATATTGCACAACTTTTTGAAAAGACACAACAGCAACTATGTGGTGACCGTTGGCCCAGATGTGGAGGGCCCTTCCAATGCCGACCTCACAGCCCTTCGAGCGGCACGTCCAGGCTTGCCCCCTCTAAATGCCCGCGAGGTCCGCGAGCAATATATGGAGTACTTTGTGGGTAGGGGGGCCATTGCTCTGCCTGACGATGTGTGAGAGGCATTTTTAAATAAATATCTTTTTTAACCAAACCTATGATTTCTTGTCATTTCCATATTCTAGCTTATTTGAGATATACATTTTTGCCCTTTAGCTTCAACAGTGGGAATGCACTTTCTGGGCAAAAGGAGGTAACAGTCTCTTCTTCCCAAAAAGAATCTTCTCATGTTGTGTGTTTGATGCCTAATCTTTTGTCTAGAGAAGGTTTGTAGTGCATAACTGACACCCAAAATACTCCTTTTCATCACCATGTCAGACATGTGTGTATTCCCAAAAATGGTGTGCTACGTGTTTTCGTACAAAGCACTGTGGGTGTCATTTACATAAGTCAAATCCACTATGCTCTACAAGTGCAGTGCAAAAGTGCCCTGGAAAATAAACTTACAGTGCAAACTGGAATTGCCTTTAGTAAATAACACCCATTGCCCCCCAAATCCTTTACATTTGACATACATAATGCTTTTGTGTTTTTCAATAAGGAAGCCACACATTTAGAAAATTAAAAAAGTTTACTTGCAACACATTCACAAGTGCGTTTCCAAACTTCTTGGCAAAACTGACAAGATCTTGGTTCTTTACAACATTGTTTACAAACATTCCGCATTTGTTAAAACCAGGCATGGAGCAAAACAGAACATAGGAACTAGGAAAGTTCAACTTTCTAAAGTGAAGACAAGATCAGACATGACTATATGTTCAAAGTGTGTTTGATCTTGCCTTCATCACATGGGGGGGTCACCCCTGGAAACTGGAAATTTAGAACATGCACACAATTTGGGTCTGAAAATGGACATTATATGGTAAAACACATGCCTAGAATGTTCAAAAGTGCCATTTTCCATCATGGGGATGGACGTTTTTTGGGGGTGCAACCCCTTCACCACAACCACTTTAGTAGTTCGTAAAGTGGTTGAACCCCCAAAAAAACGTTGTCATTCATCCACCATGATGGGAGCTAGCACATGTGGACACAATGTGTGCATGTTCCAAATTTCACACAGTTCTTAAGTTGCAAATGTGTTCAGAAACAGCCACAAATGTGTGTTAATTACTTGGTGCGTTTTCAGATTTTTCCTAAAACATCAATGATGTTCTTCAATTTTTGTTGAACATCATTGATGTTTTGCTTTATGTCATCTAGATCTCGATTGCAGACCATTATCTCCCCGATGAGGACGTGGGCACTTTCTGTGGTAAAGTGCGATTCTTCTTCCACAACATCCACGTCGCCTAAAAACAACCAAAAAAAAAAAAATGTTGCTTGGAAATGAGGCAGGCATACATTGATTAGCTTACCAGTAGCTGTGTTCTCCCACACTCACCTGTTGTGGTGACAAGTTCTCCAATTTCTATGATCTCTCCTTCCTCCTCCTCCTCCTCTGCTTCTGGTCTTTCCCCTTCTTTGGGAGGTGTGGGTTTTGTGGTTTCCTCAGACGTCCCGAGTTTTCGCTCCCCTATGAGAATGTACAAAAGGAAGATTTAGCACCACAATCTATTGAGGGCAGAAATAGGAAATGTCAAACATTGCTTGAAAGTGAGGGACAATATTTTTGGTTGGCCAGTTACAAATGACAACAACATGAATGTAGTCACTTTGTAAAGGTGCTAAACTTACTAGCTTTTTGGTAGAAGTTTGTCTGATGGAGACCCCCCTCTAGTATCCACTGGAGCACATGTGTGGAAAAGCATAATAAAAAGTGGGTTTGGGTGTCCCAGCACTACTGCTCTAGAGTCCAGATGGGTAAACAGCTACTGGGTGACCTCTCCTTTACATTGACTAAATTGGCTTTACATTCTTGATGACATCTCTAGTGAGAACAAACTTCCTTTCCCAAAAAAAATCACAAAACATCGTATTATAAGTGGCCGAACGATCGAGGTTGAGTACGATCGAATGGACAAACACAAACATGACACTGGCAGAAAGATCGAGGTTGAGTACGATCGAATGCACAGACGAACATGAAAGTGGCCATTTTCTAATGTACAACTTTGTAAAAATACAAACACATGGAGCAGTATGCAAGCCAAAAATCAAACACAAAACACAACTACTTACTTTTTTGAAGAACTCGCTTGATCTTTCTGTACTGATCGGGCTCCCTCAGTTTCAAGTCTGACCAGCGTTTCCTCAGTTGCTCCTTGGATCGTTGTACCCCAAAATGATTGTACAGCCTCCTCACAACTTTAGACAAGATCTTGGCCTTTCGGACATTGGGGTTGAGGTAAGGCCCATACTTCCCATCATAGTCGCTCCTCTTCAATATGTCCACCATCTCCAACATTTCTCCAAAAGACATATTGGAGGCCTTAAATTTCAGGCTCCGGGATCGGGACGTTTCTGCCTCCGGCCTTTCCTCGTCCTCCTCCTCGTTGCTGCAATATTTGGGGCGCACCTGCTGTGTCCCCGCCATGTGCTCTCCCCACTGCGCCGTAAAGAGAAGGGGTGGGGAATAGACGAGAAAGATCGTCAGGGGCGGGCGGAGTTTGATGCATGCGCACTGTATATAAAACGTCACACGCCTGTGTCGTAGCCACGATCTGTGAGACGAGGGGAGAGAAAGCTCACGCACGAGACGATCGCTAGAACGAAGGTACAATTTGCAGTTGGTACATAACTAGCCTAGACTGATTAGACCTTAAGGCTTCTTTATGGAGAAGCTTAGGAGAGTTTAGCCTGACATTATTTATAGTGTTTTGTGTGGTGTTGTGTCTTGCAGAGATTATGCACGGATTCAACGACGTGAGTTTTCTCCCCCTGTTCATTGATAAATACAGGGAAATGCCGTTTTATGGCAGAACAAACACCCCTATTACGGCCACAAAACAAAGAGGTACGCAGCCATGCTGAAACTTTTGGAATTTGTAAAGCCAAGGATGCCCACGGCAACCGTTCGTAAGTTAAGACAGAAAATTGGCAGCCTGAGGAGTGCGTATATCAGGGAGCACAAGAAGGTCCTGAAGTCCCAAGCATCTGGAGCTGCAGCAGATCAGGTCTATGTCCCCAAGCTCTGGTACTATGACAGGCTCCATTTTCTCAAAGACCAGGCTGATGTCACAGAGTCACTCTCGACTCCTCCTTCCACGCTTCCTTGAGCGCAGGCCACCCCTGATGAGGCTTCCGAGGAGCAACCTGGGCCTTCCAGTCTGGAAGATGTGGAGGAGCCCAGCTTGTGGCAGGTATAGTAGTTTTGTAACCATTTTTGGGAATAATGAATGATGTTCACTTAATTCAGGATCCCCATTTGCTTAGTTCCTAACGTGTTTGACATATCAACAGACAGTAGTGTTGGAGACATTTGGGGCAAGAATCTAAACTGCAGGGCTGAGAATTGTATGGTTTTGTATTTGTAAACATTTTGCAACAGTCACTAGATGAAAATTGTGTGTGTTTGATGAACAAATAACTGAAACTATGTCCCTTTTTCATACACAGGAAGACCTCAGCCAGGAGGTGGCTGTGGAATGTGGCAGTCAGGAGGAGGAAGGGGCTAGTGGCAGCCAAGAGGTGGGTAGTGGCAGCCAAGAGGGGGGTAGGCCTAGGAGCCTGACTGACTCCCAAGTCCCTCCCCTCCGCCTTCCCTACAAAAGGGCGAGAAGGGGGGGTGAGGCGGGAGAGTCAGCGCTCCGGCTGATCAGAGAGGCTTCAGCCTCCCTACATGCCACACCCACCGACGAGGAGACCTTTGGCTCCGTGGTTGCCACTAAAATGAAGGCTATGGAGGTGGGGCAACGCAACATGTGTGAGGATGTCATCCTCAAAGTCCTAAATAAGGGTATGGCTGGGGGGATGACCCCACTCACACATGTTTGCGATAGTGACCTTGCTCCGCCTCCTCCTCCTTCTTCTGCCGCCCCACCAGCACCACAGCCACAGCGTGCAAGGAAGCGTACAAGGAAGACCTGAGAGTGACGACCTGGATTCAGTCTGGTCTGAGAGAAGATGGAGCCTCTCGTAGGACCAGAGCCTGGGGACCTAGATGGCATCTGCTGCAGTTCCGGATGTTTTGGACTTCAGGACCAGATAGCACTCCCCTTAAGATACGTACTCCTCAGGCCCCCAATTTTAGAAGCTTGAAAAACGATGTTTGCCGTGGGTGTCCAAGGCTTTGCAAATTCCCCAAGTTTCTCCATCGCTGCGTTCCTCTTTGGTTTGTTGCTGAGACCTAAATAAAGGTATTTTTGATTTGAAATAATCATTGCCTATGTGTTTTACTTTTCTACAATGACAGTTTATTTGTGAGTAGGCAGGTAGATTTCACAAATCATAAAGTCTAATTAACAAGGGGCACCAACAACAAACAAACTCCTAGGAAATTTAAGCAACAAATAGAAATGTTAATAATGTTGTTTTGCTAAGTTGAGACACACAACCCCCCCTCAAAAATCTCAATAAATTATCCTGAAAATATGTATTCCAAACAAAATAAAAAAATGACAAATCATCCAAAAAATATAACAAAGATTCTTTTACGATCTGAGGAAAAATAAACATCTAGTCTAGAAATCCTGAAAACTAATAAAGAAATACGTTTGGGAGAAGTGCGGGTGAATAGGAGCAGCTAAAACATGTCATTCTTCTTGCATTGTAAAGAAAAAGAGAATGCGCTGCATTAAAGACATTTTTTTTTTTTTTTAATCTTTTATTTATTTCATAAAACAAGAAAGGACACAAACATACAACCTCCTCGGGTCTACCACTATACATAAAATTATAATAGCCATAATTCAACTGAAATTAGGTTCATTTCATACCTCTGACCCATCTGTAATACTACCCCGTGGGAGTCGAAATCACCTATTCTAATAAGTTCTAATTTCATCGGTCACCTTACCTTCTTAATTTCCTCTATCTTAAGGTCTACTCCCTCCGATTGTATCCCAATACCTTCTTGTCTCAGATTTTCCCCCCTTTTTATTAACCCCAACATAAAAAATAAAATAAAAAAAAAAAAAAAAAAAAGGAGGGGGGGGGGAGTAGAAACGGAGGCCGTGAACGCACCCTCACCCAGCTACCCCTACCCTTATTATTTCCTGTTCAAGTTGCCCGTATTCCATCAGCTACATCGCCCTCAAACAGGATCCGTCCCTCATCAGAGAAGATGTATATGTTCCAGGGTGTCCATGTTTTGATATATTGTTCCTGTTGGTGTTGTTTCGTGAGGATTAATTCCTCCATTTTCTTAATTTCCTCCACTTTTTTGAACCACATCCCTATAGTGAGTGCCTGTGAAGATTTCCAGCATATGGGGATGCATGATTTGGCAGCATTAAGAAGGTGACATAGAACCAGCCTTTTATAAGTTTTTCTAGGTATATTTGACATATGAAGCAGAAAGAGCGCAGGGTCATATGGAATTGGAGTTTCCATGAGATTTTGGGCAATTTGATGTATCGTCTTCCAGTAATATTCTAATTTAGGGCATGTCCAAAATACATGTAGGATTGTTCCCTGGTCTTCTTGACATCTCCAGCACTGATCCGTCAGTGATGGGTAAATTCTATGTAATTTGACCGGAGTTTGATACCATCTAGTAGCTACTTTATAATTGGTCTCTTGTATGTTAGTGCTTATAGAGGTTCCGTGTATAAGGCTCATTATATTTTGCCGCTGTGGCTTTGTGAACTTTTGTCCCATGTCCACCTCCCAGTCCGTCAGGCATTGTAGCTGATGGTCCTCTGGTGGCCTAATCAGTAATTTGTAGACCGCCGATAGGGTATGTCGTAATGTCCCCCCCTTCGAGCATAGAGTTTCATATCTGGTGAGATTTGGACTAAGAGTATCCAATGCCGGTAATGAACGTAAGAAGTCCGTTAATTGGAGAGCTCTCCAGTGGTCTAAACCGTATGGATTTGTTCTGTCCATGAGTTCACTCATGGACAGCCAGTTGTTATTTAACATAAAGTGAGACAGCTGGAAGTATCCATTTTGTCTCATTGTCTGAAAGACTGGGTCTTGGATTCCCGGAGGAAACAAAGGATTCCCCAAAATTGGGTACACTCGGGAGTAGGCTGACGTAAGAGAATATTTCCTAAATAATAACTTGCATATCTGCAGCGTCACTCCTACTAACGGATGTTTTTTTATGTCCTTTGGCATTGCCGAATTGCACCAAGGTGCCCTGGCAAGTAGGATATTGCACTGGGCCTGTTCCAATCTAAAGACATTTTAACATTGCAGCGTGACGAATGTGCTGTGTCGATTAGGAAAGGTAGTTTTACCTGACCGAGCGCTTCCGTCACAGAATTTCTTCTGAGCATGCGTAGCACTTTGTCCGTCGGACTACGCTACACACGATCGGATTTGGTGTGATCGGACTTTGTTGTCAAAAAATCTATCCAGCAGGAGATAGAACTTTGTCCGTCGGACAATCCGATGGAAACTGTCCGATGGTGCCTACACACGGTTGGAATTTCCGACAACATTGTCCGATAGGACAGAATCCATCGGAAAATCCGACCGTGTGTATGGGGCTTAAGAGATGTGCTTTAGTAAAATCTTACTGAGCTGTGATGCTAACTCATAAGGCCACTTCCCCCCATACAGGGACCGTACATTCAGCTTGATGTTGGTTGATAGTTCCGCCTGTCCCTGCGTGCATGCCAGAGCCCATGACATATTTTTGCCCTGTATCACTACACTATCCACCAACCTCTTAAAATGGCGTATAAAATCTTGAGCTACTTTGACCTGGGTATTTATGTGACATTGAATATTATCAAGAATGTCATTAATCTCTCTGAGAAACAAAGCCCCGCTTACTGTCTGAAGCTATGGCTGAGAGTTTGTTCCTCAGGAGATCGATGTCCACTCCATTAACACCCATCCCAGCTCCTATTCCCCCTAATATAGTGTTGAATACATCCCTCCTCTTTCGGTTACTCCTCAGAAATAAGCGTCCTGCATGGACCTCATTGTGCGTCCGCCCATCTCTGGGAGCAAGCCACTGATATACTAACCGCACTTGATTCAGTGTATATTCAGCACATATAGGGTAATAGGATTTTACCAACCATTGCGAGACATTGAAGTGCCATGTGGTGAAAGCATACTGTACCCTGGTAGCCAGCGTTTGTGACAAGCTTAGATCTATTTGTAGTGGTTCCCCTTTCTCTAACGGAGTATGTCCCTGTGTGTAGCCACTGGCATAACCTATGCAGGGTTTCAAGCTCTCCGGTGAGACATCAACCAGGTGTATCTCCCCCATGAAGAGGCCACTTCCCCCCATACAGGGACCGTACATTCAGCTTGATGTTGGTTGATAGTTCCGCCTGTCCCTGCGTGCATGCCAGAGCCCATGACATATTTTTGCCCTGTATCACTACACTATCCACCAACCTCTTAAAATGGCGTATAAAATCTTGAGCTACTTTGACCTGGGTATTTATGTGACATTGAATATTATCAAGAATGTCATTAATCTCTCTGAGAAACAAAGCCCCGCTTACTGTCTGAAGCTATGGCTGAGAGTTTGTTCCTCAGGAGATCGATGTCCACTCCATTAACACCCATCCCAGCTCCTATTCCCCCTAATATAGTGCTGAATACATCCCTCCTCTTTCGGTTACTCCTCAGAAATAAGCGTCCTGCATGGACCTCATTGTGCGTCCGCCCATCTCTGGGAGCAAGCCACTGATATACTAACCGCACTTGATTCAGTGTATATTCAGCACATATAGGGTAATAGGATTTTACCAACCATTGCGAGACATTGAAGTGCCATGTGGTGAAAGCATACTGTACCCTGGTAGCCAGCGTTTGTGACGAGCTTAGATCTATTTGTAGTGGTTCCCCTTTCTCTAACGGAGTATGTCCCTGTGTGTAGCCACTGGCATAACCTATGCAGGGTTTCAAGCTCTCCGGTGAGACATCAACCAGGTGTATCTCCCCCATGAAGAGGCCACTTCCCCCCATACAGGGACCGTACATTCAGCTTGATGTTGGTTGATAGTTCCGCCTGTCCCTGCGTGCATGCCAGAGCCCATGACATATTTTTGCCCTGTATCACTACACTATCCACCAACCTCTTAAAATGGCGTATAAAATCTTGAGCTACTTTGACCTGGGTATTTATGTGACATTGAATATTATCAAGAATGTCATTAATCTCTCTGAGGTTTCGTGCTCGGATAGGGGTCTGGTATGGATTTTGAGGGGGACCCCACGCCATTTTTTTATTTTTTTTTGGCCGGGGTTCCCCTTAAAATCCATCCCAGACCTCAAGGGTCTGGTATGGATTTTGATGGGGACCCCACGCCATTTTTTTTTTTTTTTTGGCCGGGGTTCCCCTTAATATCCATAGCAGACCTGAAGGGCCTGGTAATTGAATTTGGAGGGACCCCCACGCATTTTTTTTTTTTTTATCAATGACTTTTTTTTATCAATGACTTTCAATGAATGACTGTTCTCTGTGTTACGGGAGCCGTCAATTCATTAGCCGCGAGTGATTTTAAATAGCTTTTTTTCCTGCATAAAATGACACTTTGTGCAGGGACAGTTCTAAGCACGGGAAACATGCGCCCCTTCACAGGCATACTATAGACACCCCCCAGGTACGAAATTTAAAGGAATATTACACTTTTATTGTTTCACTTTAAGCATTATTAAAATCACTGCTCCTGAAAAAACGGCCGTTTTAAAAACACTTTTTATGACAATAACATGCATATTAGCCTTTAAAATTAGCACTTTTGATTTCGAACGTTCGCATCCATTGTAATTAATAGGGTTCTAATGTTCGCACAAACTTTAGGTCCGTTTGCGGGTTCTGGTGCGAACCGAACCCGGGGGTGTTCGGCTCATCCCTACATGTGAATTAGAACATGTAACAAATATAAAGTAGGTGTTATCCCAACTTGAAATACACTTTAATATCTGTGGCGCAAATCTGTAACCATTTTCCATCTTTAGCCATCAAAAAAGATTTTTCATTTTTTAATACTGCATGCAATGTGCTTGCGCTCCTTTCTCAGAAATTATGCCCTGTCCACTAAAGGCTTAAAAAGGTGTGCTGCAAATTTGTGCAATTTTTGATCATGGCCTGCCCTCAAAGGCTTAATAGCTGTGTTGAAAAACTGTAACATTTTTCCCACTTCCTTCTCTGAAACAAGACACTATTTTATAATTTCCAATATGGCGCTATTTTCCTCAGATATTGCTTTATTTCTGTGGTGCTAAACTATACAATATTGATCTTTTAATCAATACACTCATTTTTTTTTTATTCAGATGCTCACTCTGAAATTGAAGTCTGTGCATACAAGTTTAATATCTATGTTGCAAATCTGTCAAGTTTTTCCATCTTCAGTCTCCTAAAAAATACATTATTTTATATTTCAAAAGCAAATTGCAAAGTACTTAGTCTCTAACTCAGAAATTGTGGTTCTATATAGACATGTGCAATTCGTTTAGTTACGAATTCGTTATTCTTAAAAATTCGTTATATTCGTTAATTCGTAAACATACGAATGAACATTGCTTTACTTAGAATTCGAACAAACAATGAATTATCGAAAAGAACGAATATGGAAAACAACGAAAATATGAAATAAATTAAAAAATCCCCCAAAAAAAAACCAAAACAGAAACAACGAAAATACCGAACAAAGATTCAAAATAACGAAAATCTAAATGAACGGAAAATCGAAATTACGAATATTCGGAAAACGGAAATCAAAACAACGAAAATATGAAATAACGAAAATTCTGCTGATCGAGAATTCGAAAAAACAAATTTGTTAGTTCTGAAATATTTGTGGACGTTGGACAATAAGCTTGTCCCTTCCCCTGAAGAGGTTGTCCTTTCCCCCAATGAGCTTGTTTTTTATTCCCTTGTGTGTTTTTCTGTATTAGACTGCAGTACGTTCCATCCAGAGTCCAGATAGGGTGTGGTTGGGTCGGTGGCACTGTTTTGGTGGATTTGTGAGTTAAGTTGTGACTTGCAAGAGAGAAATTCTTTGTTTCTTAACCGCTTGCCGACCGGCGCACGATGATATACGTCGACAGAATGGCACGTACAGGCAGGAGGGCGTATATATAAGTCCCTCCTTTAGCCTGTCCGTGCCATCGGGAGCGGCGCGCTCCCGCGCCGGTCGGGACCCCCGTGAGTCCGGTCGCGGGTCCCGCGGACTCGATCGCAGCGGGGACCCCCGCGATCGTCTCACGGGACGGCTGAACGGGGAGATGCCGAGATAAACAGCATCTCCCCGTTCTGCCTAGCAACTAGTGACGCCGATCTCTGCTCCCTGTGATTGGAGCAGAGATCAGCATTCACTAGCTGACAGCCACGCCCCCCCCACAGTAAAAAACACACCCCTAGGCATACTTAACTCTTACACTGCCCCCTTGTGGTTAACCCCTTCACTGCCAGTGTCATTTATACAGAAATCAATGCATTTAAATGCATTAATTGCTGTAAAAATGACAATGGTCTCAAAAATGTGTCAAAAGTGTCCGCCATAATGTCCCAGTCACAAAAAAAAAATCGCAGATCTCCGCCATTACTAATAAAAAAAAATTATTAATAAAAATGCTATAAAATTATCCCCTATCTTGTAAACGCTATAACTTCTGCGCAAACCGATCAATAATCGCTTATTGCGATTTTTTTACCAAAAATATGTAGAAGAATACGTATCGGCCTAAACTGAGGAAAAAAAAAAAAATTTTTATATATTTTTGGGGGATATTTATTATAACAAAAAATAATGCATTTTTTTCAAAATTGTCGCTCTATTTTTGTTTATAGCGCAAAAAATAAAAACCGCAGGGGCGATCAAATACCACCAAAAGAAAGCTCTGATTGTGGGAAAAAAAGGACGTCAATTTTGTTTGGGAGCCACGTCACACGACCGCACAATTGTCAGTTAAAGCGACGCAGTGCCGAATCGCAAAAAGGGGCCTGGTCCTTTGGCTGCAAATTGGTCCGGTCTGAAAGTGGTTAAACATATAATAGCATACACATTACGTAAAAAATAACAAATTATGCTCCGATTACGAATCTACGAAAACAATGTTACGAAAGTACAAATAAATGAGGCAGTCAATCTCACGAAAGTACAAATGTAATTAAATCTACGAAAATACAAACTTTTGAAACAACGAAAAAAAAAACTCTTACGAAATACGAACGAGTTTGAATACGAAAACCCACGTCTTACGAAATTACGAATCGTTACGAATCAACGGAAACGAACAGAGACTAAACTAAACTAAACAAATTTTTCTGTTGCGCACATGTCTAGTTCTATACACGAAAGGCTCAAAAAGGTATGCTGTCAATTTGTACAATTGTTTGGTCTTCAATCCTAGGAAATAGTAATTTTTTTGGGCATGAAATCTGCCAGCTCTCACCATATGAAATAACCATGGGTGTGCACGCCAAAGCTCAAACAGGGAATTAATGGGAAGTGCTCTGTGCTGAGCGGCTTCCTGTTCTTCCTGTTCATTCTCAAATTGAAGCATAGTAAACAAAGTTGGGTATGTTCAGTTCAACCCTACTAATTAGCTGGAGATGTAATCTAAGCTACAGTATTTGTATGATAATGTATGGGCATTTGGATATTGCATTGTTACACTCTTTGTTCCTAAGGCTATTAATAATATTACATTTTTTTCTTTACAATTTGTTTTCTTTAGAGTTATAAATTACAATTTATGCTTTACAGTTATAAATTACAATTCTTTATGTACTGAAAACACTTTTCAATATTTGTTAAAATTAATTTCACCAGGCTGTCCTTCCACAGTGCACCTTGCAACCCACAGATGCTTTTCAGAAGGAGATTGACTGTAAAAGCATAGAATGTTTATGCCTGCCCAAGTCCTGTGGAAACTCTGCCCAAAAAATGCCAGTCAAATATTCTAATTTAATAAAAGCAGATATGAGGATCATGAGAAAAGTAGTTTCCCAGGAGCACACATCACTAGGCAAGGATGTAAGACCTTGGTATCCAAACACAGCTCGGCTCCTATATGCAGCCCAGTGATGACATCATTTATAGACAAAGAGAAACAGAAGGGCTGCAGAACTACACCCTGCTAGGTACTGGACTTTAATGGCATGATATGACACTAAGACCATATAATTTAAAAAATATCATTTTATTATAAGAATTGTTAAATATCCATGTGATTTAAAAAAAAGCATAGAAATGGGAAATAGTTGTGTACAATAGACTAGGGGTGTTCAGATAGCTGGATATTCTCAAGGCTTAGACCCATATCATGCCATTAAAGTCCAGTACCTAGCAGGGTGTAGTTCTGCAACCCTTCTGTATCTCTGAAAATTTGGGACGTGGCATGGGTAGAGGTCTCCCCTTTTCTGACATAAGTTATACTTTTAATTTCTGGGTTTTCAGAGGCAACAGTTATATAAAATGGATTTATGATTTGTGTGTAATGATGCATGCATTTAACTGAAAAACATTGTGCCCAGAGTTCAGCTTTAACAAGTCTTACAACATGTCCAGGTGAAATACATTTGTTAATTAATAAGTATTAATTAGTGAGATACCTTTCTGGTGTTATGGTCCCTTTAAAAAGCCCTGCACCTAATTTATGAAAGCCTTATGCCAGTTTCATTAAGAGTTTTGACATGTGCAACACTGCAACGCTCGGTGGTCTAAGAATGCATCAAGGATGGAATATCCACAGAACACTCTGGCTGCCCCCCGCAATGCTTCCATGTGATAAATTCATGTAACTGTTTCCAACTGGTACAATAATTTGTTGCAGCCACTCACATTTGTCTTGCAGAGGTTTGACACAATTCAAAAGAGTGTCTGTCAAGCTAATAATGAATTCCAGGTATTATTTCATTTTCATGAGAATGGCATGCGATGCTGCTGGTAAAATGTGGCATCATGATATAACCTTAAAATACATCCTCAAAAAAACATTGTATTTTGATGGTTGCACTATAGATGGATGCAATTCTTTGTAGTTTCAGAGTTCTGCTGTTCTGGTAAATCTTCTTTTTAAATAAATTAATATAAGTGGCTTCTTAAAGAGGAAGTAAACCCTTACGGGTTTTACTTCCTTTTAAGTTCCCTGCAGAGTTAAATCATAATGTGCTAGTGCTTTTTCTGATTTAGCATTTTCCATGTCCAAAAGTTGAATGATATATGTAACCTGTTTCTATTTACTGTTTCCCCACAGTGTATCCTTGAAAGAATTGTGTGAAGATGAAAATGACCCAGTTGCCTTGGCATTCGACCAGCTGAATACAATGTATTCTGAGAAATTTAATCTAGTGTAGATAATAGCATGTCCAGCAAGAAAACATTGCAATAAAAAGTTAAACTTGTACCATAACTCTAAAAAAACTAGCAAAAAAGCCAAGCCTAAAAAAATATACAAGTTAGCTTTGGATTTCTGAGATGACTATATAGAAAATTATACCATTTAAATTTTTACATTTATGGCTCCTGACTCTTCCAGTAGACAACAGTTTGAATTACTCTTCAGATACACACCCAGCAAGAGCTATGTATGTTTCTCGCTTCCTCTCTGGTCCCCATTTTTCATGCAGGTTTTCTGTTTCCCCTCTTCTGTGGAAATTTCTCTGGCAAAATTCACAACTTCTTATGCCATTTTAAGGGCTTGTAACCTTGATTCATAAAATGGCAGTTTTTTTTTACAGAGTACAGATACTGCTATCCACTCTCTGTTATACTCCACTGGAGTAGGCACACCACAGTCCACATCTTACATTGCATTATTAAAATGTGGGCCGTGATCTGGAGCCTACATTGCCCCAATAACTAGAACTTGCTGGTTGACTTTGATAGGCCACATAACTGGGCTCTCCTCCAGGATTTAAGAAAAAACTCTTCTATTTATAAAAGTATTGCTCTACAGGCTTCAGCGTTCCAAAGCGGGTGGAGAGCTAAGCAAATTGCTGCTTTATTAGTCAACCTCAAATTACTTGATTGTTTAGAACAGCCTTTCTCGGATAGGGTTCAGTGGAACAGAAGGGTACATAGCCAATAGACAGTGGTGGATTGATCTCCAGCCTACATTGATAGCCAATGTAAACGAGAAATGTTTTCATTGCCATCCAATGTAAAGGGAACTTTTTTACAACCATCAGTGTAAGGAGGCATTTCTCCAGTGATCACCAAATTAACGGTCTCCTAAACTGACCATGAATGTAAGGAGTCACCACACTGATCACTAATGCATACCTCACAACTTTTTGAGATGGGAATGAGGGACACCTATTAGCAAAAGTATGTGGGCATAGGACACACCCTTTTAAAGGAGAATTATACAAGAAACAATGATTAGTTAAATCCACAAGTGCTTTTTTACCACTACTCTTCCTTTTATATTGGCTTTTGAAATTTACAAATGTAGCAATTTAGAAATTGGATGAAAGGTTTAGCACTGGGAAACACTTTTTGAAAGATAACAAGTGAATTTTATATACAACTATATAGATCAGGACAAAATGAGGGACAAATGAGGAGGAAAAAGGAACAGAGACTTTGTTCCAAAACAGGGACAGTCCCTCAATATCAGGGACAGTTGTGAGCTAGGCTAATGTAAGGGAGCATTACAACGACCATCAATGTAAGGGGCCACTGCACTGATCACTGATGTCAGGGGGCATTTCTCCACGGACCACAAGTGTAAGAAGACACAACAATTTTACTGTTTACATTTCTTTTGTGGTCATTGTTATGATGTATTTCCCTCACCTCCTTTATCTAGCCAAAGTTATATGTCTGTAGTTTGATGTGTCTGTAACACTGTGATCATGACTTTGTAAAGTTCTATTGAATATGATTATGCTATATAAATTAGTATCACTATTCTAAACACTTAATATAAACAAATTATTAAAACAGTAGGTGTAAAATACACAAATATTACTCTATACATGAATATCACCATTTTAGAAGTAAAGTTTACATGTTTTTAAAAGAAAGTTAAATGTATTTTTTATTTCTGCCTCTTTATATAATTCTTAATTTTGCACACCCCTATATATTCTATGAGATTTTATAACTGCCAGTTTCTACAATAGTAGAAAAGTTGCATTTCAGAATATAAAGATTATCAACAGGTGATGGGGAAATGTGGATTAAAGGCAATTAAAGGTTAATTTCCTACATTTGTGGCTTTTTAAATCACAATTAGTGTCTGCGTATAAATAGTCATTGAGTTTGTTACCTTTCACATGGATGCACTAAGCAGGCTAGACACTGAGCCATGAGGATGTAGAAAAGAATGGTCAAAAGACCTGCGTAACCAGGTAATGAAACTTTACAAAGATGGAAAAGGATATAAAAAGATATCCAAAGCCTTGAATATGCCAGTCAGTACTGTTTAATCACTTATTAAGAAGTGGAAAATTAGGGATTCTTTTGATACCAAGCCAGGGTCAGGTAGACCAAAAACATTGCAGCCACAACTGGCAAAAGAATTGCTCAGGATACAAAGACAAACCCACAGGTAACCTCAGGAGAAATACAGGCTTCTCTCCAAAAAGACGGTGTGGTTGTTTTTTAAGGAGCACGATTCAATGATACTTGAACAAAAAAGAGCTGCATGGTTGAGCTGCCTGAAGGAAGCCTTTACTGCACCAATACCACAAAAAAGAAAGCCAATGAGGCATGTCAAGGTGTTGGGCATATTGTAACCAGGCTTTTTTGTGGAACTTGTACAGTAAAGGCTTCTGGCAACTTGACCATGCAGCTCTTTTTTGTTCAAGTATCATCGTATTGTGCTCCTTAAAAACAACCATGCCATCTTTTTCCAGAGCAGCCTGTATTTCTCCTGAGGTTACCTGTGGGTTTTTCTTTGTATTCCGAACAGTTCCTGTGGTAGTTGTGGCTGAAATCTTTCTTGATCTACCTGACCTTGGCTTGGTATTAAGAGATCCCCAAATGTTCCACTTCTTAAGTGATTGAACAGTACTGACTGGCATATTCAAGGCTTTGGGTATCTTTTTATATCCTTTTCCATCTTTGTAAAGTTTGATTACCTTGTTACGCAGATCTTTTGACTGTTCTTTTCTACCTCCTCGTGGCTCAGTGTCTAGCCTGCTTAGTACATTCATGTTAGAGCTAACAAACTCATTGACTATTTATACACAGATACTAATTGTGATTTAAAAAGCCACAAATGTGGGAAATTAACCTTTAATTGCCATTTTAACCTGTGTGTGCGCCACGTTCTGTGTCTGTACCAAGGCCAAACATTCTAGGGTATGTTAACTTTTGATCAGGGTCATTTGGGTAGTTTCTGTTGTGATTATGATTTAAAAAGAGTAAAAACAGTTGATTGATAATAATAAATGGCTTCAGCCAAACACTAATAACCATGAGTTAAAAAAAAAGTTTTTGTGTTATCATTTATATTCTCTGAAAAGTGGCCAATAAATCAAAAATTCAGCCAGGGTATGCAAACTTATGAGCACAACTGTACATACAAATAATCTGTGGATTTTTCAAAAGGTCATTTTGAAAAATGACAACTTAAAAAAAAAACAAAGCCAATATGAGACACTGGACCACTTAGATAATTTAACAGGTCACCGATGACTCAGTCAAGCTGAATTTATGCATCTTGTATGCCAGAACTTTTTTTTTTATTTCTTTGTCATCTGTCTCACAGAGTTCTTCTATAATTGCTTTTTACTTTATTTTTGGGTTGCCACTTGTCAAGTATTTTACTCACCTGGCTGGCAATAATGGGACTTGTTGCCAAAGTTATTTAATTATATTTTTTTGGGTCGGTCTGACCTGCATTTGACCTCCTTGACTCAGTGAAGCAGATTTTTCATTATCAAGAATTTGTATGGGAAAAAATTTTCTGCTGCTAAAAAAACACATACACGAGACATTAGAGCACATAGATACAATCAGAGTCAGCCACATTGGCCCTGGCCTAGAACACAGAGTTGCCAGATAATGTCCTCACATGTTCAGTGCCCAAACAGCAAGCAGCTTGCTATGGGGCACCCAAGCTGAGTCACAGCTCCCTGTGTCCATTCAGACATGGAACCCCACCCCCTCTCTCTCCTGATTGGCTAGCTGACTTTGAGAGCAGCGACAGCCAATGATGCCATGGCTGAGACACTCGTAGACATCGCTGGACAGAGAGGGATCTCAGTGTAAGGGGTTAAATCTGCTTAGACCTAGACAATCAGTGAGAATTCTTTCAGAGCTCTGGAAGCATCCAATGCACACAAGAGAGTCGTTCAATGAATGCTTGCTTTTAATGGTAAGGGTCGTACCTTTATACAAATTATGGACAAAGAATATTGCACAAAGAAAATGAGGGAGGTAGGACAGAGTTCATCACATGAAGCATAATTCCTATATAAACATATAGCATCTCATACATAGTCTAGTATTTTAGCTGACGGTTGATATTATCTAAAAACATAATTTAAACTATTTAATGCTGATGTTCTGACTTTGTCTGAAGACATCATTTCAAAATCAGTTCTTACCAGACCTTATGTATCCTGTGGTCATCGTGACAAACAAGATCCTAAAATAAAGATATTCCTCTGTCAGCTATTTTTAAGTTTTAGTCATGTTAACTCTCTCATCCTTCCATCCCCTCTTAAATCACAAAGTGATTTCACCATGATCACTTAACGTTCTCTGTGTGGGGTCTTTTCGTTGCATTGTATAATTACAGATACATTGAATAAGCTTGAAAAATATATATATAAACAAGGGAAAAAAACAGGCACATTAAAATTAACATTCCTGCCTGTCGGAACCAAGAGAAAATGGAACCAAAAAAAATCACCGAAACTTCCTAGTCCCTTAAAGGGGTACCACCCATCTTTGGCAATATCTCTGGCTTCAGCTTGGAGGTTTGACACCTTCTTTCAGTGTTTATCAATTATATCATATTAATCCGGAACTTCGATACTGGTATTATGAATCCATGTGCAGCACTCATAGTCCTTTGTTACTTCACAGTCCAGTCAGAGCAGCACTGTATTTGATAGCTTCTTAATGCACATATAGTTGTTTATGAATAGCCCTTTGTTCAAGGTATTTCAATGTATTTCTATTCCCCATCCTGTCCATAAGGGGAACCATGCCCAAGGTTGGCCTTTATCATAAAACAACTCTTTTCTCTATGTGTTTAAGGGGCTACCTGGGATATGCTCTAGCTTTCAAAAGATGTTGGTGCTTTCCTTTTTCATCCCCTATGATTCCCATAACTGGAATCAATGAGGCCAAATAACACCACCCACGGGTACCAACCAGTGTCCATGGATAGCATTTCTTGCAGCAACATACATATACACTATTCCCTAGGGAAAATGATTGTTGGCTTATAGTATCCTAAAAACTTTTAGAAACGGCGGCCATGGTCAACTAGTTCAAAACTAAACTCACAGGGTTGTTGATACCAGCTCCCTGATTCAAGATGGTATTTAAATTTGTATTAAGTTCTGGGTTATATTTACAGGGGCAGCTAAGAGGGGAATTTGGAGTGTGCTTGGATGCAATTTACTACATACCCAACATTTGTCATAACCTGACTTCTGAGCATAAGAATACGTATACTGAAGTAACAACATTTTATCAGTAGGGGGGTATGAGTCCTTTGGGCCCTCCACATTGGATTCCCTCCTTTGTCTAGTTACTGTTCCATTAGAAGGGGGGCTGCATATGGTATTTAGGGTGCCAAAGTCCTCAGGATGATAGATACAGTTAGTGATTATCCGTGTGGGCAGAAACACCATCAGTGTCAGCACAAGTAGTAGGCACAAGGCTTTCCCAAAAGTCTGTTGTGAGAGAAGTGAGGTCATATTTTTCAGAGTCTTCATCACCTGTTTCACTCGCTCTTTGAGGATTTGCATCACCTGCTTCACCTCCTTTATCTGTGTCTTGCTTCGGGGTCCTTTGTGGTACTTTCTTTATCCTCTCGGTGTGGATCCAGGCTCCAGGTTGTTCTGTGAGGACAGCGGTTCTAATCACTGTGACTACGCAAGTGGGCAGGCCAAAAGGGTAATCTTGCTTCTTGGTCCGGTTCAGCTGGTGAATTACGACCACATCTCCAGGTTGGAAATGGTGTGTTGGTTCCTGTGACGGTAATGAAAAAGAAGAGAATACTTTAACGTATATGCCATTCGACTTCATAATCAAGTTTCTACAATATTCTTCCTGTATCAAACTGAGATCTCCCTGCTCTATTACCAAGGGTTTCTGAATCCAGGGCGTGGGAAAAAGGTCGACCCATCAGGATCTCAAAAGGGTACAAGTGATTGGTCTTGGAAGGGGTCATTCTTATTTCTGCTAAAACCGCAGGCAGCACAGTTTTCCATTTTTTATCTTTAATGGTTCGGTTCATTCCTTCCACTATACCTGAACTCTGTGGGTGATATGGAATCTCCACTCTATTTGCAAAGTCTTGTGTTAACATTTCAGCTGTAGCTTTCCATCCTTTATGTCCTATGCCATTGTACTGTGAGATTAATAAAGGTGCACTTGCTTTTAGTATGCCTGGTTTCCCCTCTTTGGCAATGAGTCCTGTCTCAAGACTCATTGTCAGACCCTGTGTATGCCAATAGGCCAGATCTTCTGGTGAAGCCATAGCCTGCAGGTCCTGCAAAACCTGGTCCCAGAGCAAAGTTGGCGTGTAAGGGGGGGGAGAGGCATTTGAATAAAAGCTGGGACCGTCAATGCAGCTTGTTTAGCAGCGCCGTCGGTCAGTGCATTTCCCTTTGAAATGCCATTAGTACTGTGTGTGTGCTTCCGTAGGGTGACCTAATGTAAATTATGTATCCATTTCTACAGCCATGGCACTAGAGGCAAAAGCCCTCAGACACGCCGTCATGCCTTGTACCAGAACTGGGACTACTCTAGAAAAAAAAAAGGCTACAGGTCTCAGCTTTCCTCCGTGCTCTTGTGCAAGGACCCCAGCCATGGTTTTACAGTTGTCCCTTGCAAACAAATGAAACACTTTACAGTTTTCCAAACCATGAGCCATTACCATACCATTTTTAAGATACACAAAAGCATTAACCATTTCATCATTCCATTTCACAATGTCAGGACTGTCAGGTAGAGCAACTTTTCTCAGCAAGTTATCATAGTAGGAGCAATCAGATATCCATTGGCGGCAGTAACCAATCGTACTCAAGAAGGTTAACACTTCCTTCTTGGTATGTGGGTGGGGAAGACCCATGAGAGCCGCAGCTCTCTTGTAAATGATTCTCCTTTCACCATAGGACAGAGTCAAATCACGACACTCAACAGTTTCCTGACACCATTGGAGGCACAGCTTTTTTCTTAGACACTTTGTGACCTGTCTATGCTAAATGTTCTAACAGTAAAACATAATCTTTCTGACAGGCTTCCTGGGAGGGACTACACAACAGTAGGTCATTGACTGGTGGCCTGGAGAGCTATTGAGTAGACTGCAGATGAGTCTATATAGCCATGGCAAGCAATTCCAGGTTATCTGGCGCCCTCTATAGGAAAAGCTAGTAGTAGTTGTGTCTCTTCGTCAACAGGGACAGAGAAAAAAAAACATTACTTAAATCAATAACTGAAAAACACACTGCCGATGCAGGTATGGAGATAATGAGAGATAGTGCATCAGGGGCAATTGGAATCACAAGGTTATTTATGGCTCAGAGATCCTGCACAAACCTGTATGATCCATCACTCTTTTTGACTGGGGTTATGGGAGTGTTATAAGGTGATATGATGGGTCTTAAAATTCCTTGTTTCAGGAATTGTTCAATAAGGGGTCTGATGCCTTCCTCCTTCTCTTTGGAGAGATGGTACTGCTTGCGGTAAACTGGGGATACTCCTTGTTTTAGTCTGGCTTTGTAAGGGGTACAGGAAATGTATCCTACATCAAGACTGTCTTTATCCAGAGGGGGTGGTCCTGTGGAAATGGGGGGAGAGACTTCAGTTTAGAAGAACAGTGGTAATTCTATGGCTACTCCCCCTCTTTGAAAATTTCAATTTCTAAGACTCCTATTAAATCTCTTCCCAAAAGATTTACTGGGCATGAAGGTATTATCCTGAATGAATGATGTAAGAGTAAAGTTCCAGTGACAAAGTCACTCACTATCAAGGATCGTAGCTTCCTCTTGGTCTATTTGAGTTGTGGGGGTCCCTGTTTCCTTCATATACTTTATGTTCCACTGAGGGTCCCCTGTGTACCATGGGAAAGCTTTCTTATCCCCCAAACAAAGTCCCCTGACGATATCCATATGGAATTGGTCATTTGCGCCTGTGTTTGGGGGAAGAGCGAGCTACTATACATACTTTCAGTCCATGCGGCTAGATTGTCTATGAAAAGATTTATCAAAAAATAATCCGTTCCACATACTCTGACCACATTAGGTGGTGGGTATTCTTTACTTTCTCCCTTACCACTTCTTAATTTGGTTACAAACAACTTATACAAACTTACCAAAGGGTCGTTGTCTTACCTTACAAGACCCTCTTGCAATGTACAACAATAATATAAGCTCTAAACAATATTCTTCTACAGTACAATACAATATTCTTCTACAATATTCTTATTCTTATACAGCGATAGAAAGAAAAAGCAAAAAGGTTGGTAGAATTCCACTGATTGTCCGGATCTTTCCTTAAGAGTCTCTATTTTACTATTTTCAAATCAGTCTCCCAAAGACTATAACTTTAATGTGCTTGCCAAAAGCACATGTGCTTCCCAAAAGCACGGCAGTTTACAATTAACCTCTACAATTTAGCATTATCAGTCTCCCAAAGACTATTGCCTTAATGTGCTTGCCAAAAGCACAGCAGTTTTCAATTTTGTACTATACAAGGATGCGGTATTGTCAGAGTCAAGGCAAGAAGAACAGCGTCAACAAAGCAGACACAATTCATGTACCTCAGATGATCATCGCATTCCACACGCTGCCACCACTGTAAGGGGTTAAATCCGCTTAGACCTGGATAATCAGTGAGAATTCTTTCAGCGCTCTGGAAGCATCCAATGCACACAAGAGAGTTGTAGGCTTAGCAAAAACCACACATGTATAAAGAGAAGGGGAATTTTTATATTATATGCCACATCCTATAGTCAAGAAAAACGGAGAGAGGAAATCCCCTATTGGTTGGACTTTTAAGGCATAAAGACTATTTGACCCCAGATTGAAAACTAAATATTATAAATCAGAAAAACGTTTATTGCAAAAATAATATAAAAAAGATTGACATATGTGACAGTATATAAAAACACTTGGAGATGTTCAAACAGTACTTGATTTACAGAGTACAAAGTATGAATGCATGTTGTGAGCGTTATCTCACACCTGACGCATTTCGGAGATTAGTGGTTTCCTCCTTCTTCAGAGGTGAGAGTATAACAACATTCCTATTGTATATGGAAAATATCATAATGAAATAATCTGTCCAGAATGTGAACCTTAATACATGTAATAACAATTACGAAATCAAAGAAATTTGTATGAAATATACACACAGTAAAGTAGAGACTCACATACCGTATATAGAAACATTCCAGTATAGTTAAAAACAACGACTGGGAGGAGGAGCTTCTTCGCCTATGTTTTCTTAGATGGTATATTTTAACAGGAAGTAGATGTCCGTCGATTAAGGGGAACTGAGCATCCCGAAAGGGATGCCCAAAATTACTCTAATTGTTGGAGTTATTCCATCTATCTCGATGAAGTGGTGATAAAGGACGCCTGTAGGGCACACTGGGGTCAGATATTAGTATGAAAGCCCTATTGAAGTAAAACAGTTATGAATATATATAGGTATATTGAATATCAAAGCAGTAAAGGATTCCTCTCAAGATGTACATCGTATATTTATGGCCTATGTTTTATACCTGTTGGTGTGTCTTGGTTTGCTGCACCACTAGTCTAAGTGCCCTTCCGCTGTATAGTTAGTAATTCAGCCGATGGCTCTGAGGAGAGATGATCAGTGATATCTAAAGTAGTAAATCATAGTCACCAAAGATGGCCCTCCCTAAGGGTCTAGAAGTTTGTATCCTAGTATAAACAGTATTAACTGAAAATTATAGCTAGGGGATATGGCCTATGACCTTAGTATATAGGGATCCTCATACATAAATATTTGTTTTGTTCTTTATCTTTTATTCCTTCTAGATTGTCATTTGTTATACATAAATCTATAACCATGAATATTTGGTTATTTTGCTTATACAGGTACATGGGTGAAGTTATAAAAAATAAGAGAGGAAGGGGCTTTATACTACTTATCTTTGCTAAATAAAAGGAAGCAAATCTTTGTTCAATGGTCCTAGGCTTACAGGTGGTAGAAGCCTTGGTGCTGGTCATAGGGATTGGAGGTGAAGGGAGGGTGCCATAAATGGAGAAAAAATTATTCCATTTTAAAGATCAAGATGAAATATATTTTGAAAAAATGAGAGTTGTATTACCTGTATGCTGCTGTCTCACCGCTCGCCTCCTCCTCAGACTGGCTAGTGCAGATACTGAGTGGGACGAGCGGTGTATTTAAATGTGTCTCCCCGCCCTGCAACCAGCTGTTAAGGATACAGCTGAATGCTGTGAGGCGGGGAGATGTATAGGGCTCTCTTTACCCGGCCCCCCGAGCGCTGCACGCGCATCCGGGTCCCGCGCACCAATGGATGGTCACGCATCGTGACCCGGACACACCCACAGCTCCCGCCGGCACGTCATACTTCACAGGCGAACAGCGCATGCTCGCCGGGTGAAGCGGTATGGAGTCCCGGCGTCGGGTGACGATGCCGGGAGTTCCTGATTCGCCGTCCCTTCCATCAGAAGATGGGCGGACGGCTGGGCGTGCCGAGCGGCCTACTGGACACCCCCCTCACACGTCACCGTGATATAGATGCAAAAGGTAAACAGATATTAACCACTTCAGCCCCGGACCAATTGGCAGCCAAAGGACCAGGCCCCTTTTTGCGATTCGGCACTGCGTCGTTTTAACTGACAATTGCGCGGTCGTGCGACATGGCTCCCAAACGAAATTGGCGTCCTTTTTTCCCCACAAATAGAGCTTTCTTTTGGTGGTATTTGATCGCCCCTGCGGTTTTTATTTTTTGCGCTATAAACAAAAATAGAGCGACAATTTTGAAAAAAAAGCAATATTTTTTACTTTTTGCTATAATAAATATCCCCAAAAAATATATAAAAAAACATTTTTTTCCTCAGTTTCGGCCGATACGTATTCTTCTACATATTTTTGGTAAAAAAAATCGCAATTAGCGATTATTGATTGGTTTGCGCAAAAGTTATAGCGTTTACAAAATAGGGGATAGTTTTATAGCATTTTTATTAATATTTTTTTTTTACTAGTAATGGCGGCGATCAGCGATTTTTATTGTGACTGCGACATTATGGCGGACACATCGGACATTTTTGACACATTTGTCATTTATATAGAAATCAGTGCTATTTAAATAGCAATGATTCCTATGTAAATGACAGTTGTAGTGAAGGGGTTAACCACTAGGGGGCGGGGAGGAGTCAGTGTGACGTGTTGTGTTCATTTTACTGTAGGGGGGCGTGGCTGTACGTGTGACGTCATTGATCGGCGTTCCCGATGACAGGGAACCGCCGATCACTGCCAGTCAGTGTAGGAAGCGCGGGGAGAGGTTTGTTTACACAAACCTCTCCCCGTTCTTCAGCTCCGTAACCCGATCGCGGGACACCAGCGGCGATCGGGTCCGCTGGTCCCGCGGCCGGGGTCACGGAGCTCCCGACCGGGTCGCGAGCGCCGCTAGCGGCGCGCGAGCGACCCACAGGCAGGCACATGCACGATCACGTACAGGTACGTGATTCTGCCTGCCCGTGCCATTTTGCCGACGTATATCGTCGTTAGGCGGTCGGGAAGCGGTTAATGGTTTGAAACTCCTTCATCCAGACATTTTACAATAAAGCCTGGGACATAACTAGTGCATTTCCCCAATATATCTTATACAGTCATATTTACAGCATTTGTATATTGTAAGTCACTTGAAAGTGATGTAGAGCAAAAAACCTTTATTGTTTTTAGGGAGTTATAATCTTTATGAGTATATTGTAATCTCAAAGAGTTATAATTTATGTGTGAAATATAACACGCATTTTTTGAAATTTTACTTATAGTGAATAAGGGATGTTTTGGAGATGGAAAAGAATAGGAGATGGTTATTGGAATTAGTTTGTCCTCCCCGGGTTCATAAGTTTTCTGTAATGGGAAGGACAGAAAGGGACAGAAAAAGAGCAATAATCGTATTGTGATTTCATAATAGGGGGGAGGATATGGCCATCTGATAGTTTGGGATTTTTCTCTACCCACATAAATTTACAATACTTACAGGATCCACACCTGTACGTACCCTTATATTTGCAGTGGGTCTTCTTGTCGGCATTGAATTCACTACTGGTGATCTGATCTCTCAGAGAGGTAGCTCTCTTAAATGTGAATAGGGGTTTTTCCGTAACGTATGGACCTAATGTAGGGTCCTCAGTTAGGAGGTGCCAATATTTTTGTACAGTTTTTCTAATCTGTTGTTCCTGATTACTGAATTTAGATATGATCCTGAGAGGATTGGTGTCATCTTTAGGTTTTTTTGAATATAGCAGATGATCTCTGCTACGTATGCAGGCCTGTTGAAACGCCCTCTTTAGTGAGGCATGTGAATATCCCCTTTCCAAGAGGGATAGATGAGAGATTAATTATGTTGAAATCAGACTCAATATGTGTATCATAAATCTTTTTAGTGCCTATAGATTGACTTGTGTGTAGGTGTTGGGATTGGTTAAAGACGGTTGCACCCCCGCCAGGATCTTCTCTAAAAAAGAAGGATCGCTGGAGAGGGTCTCAAAAGATTCTGTGCCACCACCGTTTATTTGTGCTGGTGTTTTCTTGTTAGTGGCATTATTTGTTGGTGCGTGAGTGTTGGACATAATAGCCATGGCCATATTTTTAATATTAGGTGTGCTACTTTATGTGCGGAGGTTGCTAATGTAGTTTTTTTTGCCATATGGCCTTCTGGCGAATCACTCTGGTATTGGCGCTTATTACTTTGGTTCACTTTAACCTTCTGTGTAGTGCGCGAAGTGGTGTTGGGGTGAGAGGAAGTGCCTTGGTTTTTGTTCCAAGGTCTCCCAGAACTTGAACCATCCCTATTGAAGCTACCTTTATAGTTATATTGGGTCCATTTATATGCCCTGCCATCTTTAAATGCGTCCCTATCACGGTTGAATTTAAAACTTTTTTTCCCCAAAATATCTTTATTGAAAGTCTCCAGGTGGGTTTTTAATTTTTCTTCCCTGGTTGCTATTGGTTTTTGGGTTTTTAGTTTCTGTAATTTGCTACAAATGTTGGTTATTTCAAGATCTAAAACCGATGATCTCTTATTGTATTCGTCTATTAAAATCTCCATCAAACTTCGTGAGCAGATTTTTAGGACCTCTTCCCACCTTGTTTTGAAGTCAGAGTCCAGACCTTCCAAGGTTGGGAAGATCTGGACTCTGAGTCCCAGGGGGTTGATATCCTCTTTGATGTAGTTTTCAAATGATCTGGAATGCCAAAAAAGTGTGGATTTCTTTTCCAGGATCTTCGAAAGTCTAAAAAATAAAGATGATATCTCTGCATCAATTTCCTCCCTATTGCCAAATTCCTTCAAATATCCCTCCATAAGGGATTTCCATTCACTGCCTGTAAATTCTGTCATGTCTTCAACGGTATTGTTTCCGGTGGGTCTCTTATATATAAAAAAAGGGAGAGTCAGAGGGAAAGGTGTCCTTGTAAAGGGATCCAAGCTTGCCCTCTGTGGTAAACAGTTGAAATGTGTGTTATTGCTAGCCAAAGCGGGGAGCGGGATCTACTACCAAATAATCAAAGAGAGTTGTAGGCTTAGCAAAAACCACACATGTATAAAGAGAAGGGGAATTTTTATATTATATGCCACATCCTATAGTCAAGAAAAACGGAGAGAGGAAATCCCCTATTGGTTGGACTTTTAAGGCATAAAGACTATTTGACCCCAGATTGAAAACTAAATATTATAAATTAGAAAAACGTTTATTGCAAAAATAATATAAAAAAGGTTGACATATGTGACAGTATATAAAAACACTTGGAAATGTTCAAACAGTACTTGATTTACAGAGTACAAAGTATGAATGCATGTTGTGAGCGTTATCTCACACCTGACGCGTTTCGGAGATTAGTGGTTTCCTCCTTCTTCAGAGGTGAGAGTATAACAACATTCCTATTGTATATGGAAAATATCATAATGAAATAATCTGTCCAGAATGTGAACCTTAATACATGTAATAACAATTACGAAATCAAAGAAATTTGTATGAAATATACACACAGTAAAGTAGAGACTCACATACCGTATATAGAAACATTCCAGTATAGTTAAAAACAACGGCTGGGAGGAGGAGCTTCTTTGCCTATGTTTTCTTAGATGGTATATTTTAACAGGAAGTAGATGTCCGTCGATTAAGGGGAATTGAGAATCCTGAAAGGAAATAAGGGATGCCCAAAATTACTCTAATTGTTGGAGTTATTCCATCTATCTCGGTGAAGTGGTGATAAAGGACGCCTGTAGGGAAATGCACTAATTTTGCCCTGACATTCCATCTGTGGGCCCTTTTTGATCCTCATACATTATAAATAAATGTATACCAACTTTATATTAAATCGCTAAGTCGTATCTGCAATCATCTTCTTTTTGTCACTTGGTCTGTTAAATGTACGCTATTAAGTGTTTCTAAAACCTAAATAAATGAAAAAAGGATTGGATGTTATTTTTAAACAGCTCTCTGCAGTTATATACAATCTACTCCTTTTTAAATGTATATAAGTTTTCACATAATGAATGTTATTGCATTATATATAACATCTTGTCCATTTGTCTTTCCTCCTCTAGTTATGTCCCAGGCTTTATTGTAAAATGTCTGGATGAAGGAGTTTCAAACCATTAATATCTGTTTACCTTTTGCATCTATATCACGGTGACGTGTGAGGGGGGTGTCCAGTAGGCCGCCCGGCAAGCCCAGCCGCCCGCCCATCTTCTGATGGACGGCGAATCAGGAACTCCCGGCGTCGTCACCCGACGCCGGGACTCCATACTGCTTTACCCGGCGAGCATGCGCTGTTCGCCTGTGTAGCATGACGTGCCGGCGGGAGCTGTGGGCATGTCCGGGTCACGATGCCTGACCATCCATTGGTGCGCGGGACCCGGATGCGCGCGCAGCGCTCGGGGGGCCGGGTAAAGAGAGCCCTATACATCTCCCCGCCTCACAGCAATCAGCTATATCCTTAACAGCTGGTTGCAGGGCGGGGAGACACATTTAAATACACCGCTCGTCCCACTCATTATCTGCACTAGCCAGTCTGAGGAGGAGGCGAGCGGTGAGACAGCAGCATACAGGTAATACAACTCTAATTTTTTCAAAATATATTTCATCTTGATCTTTAAAATGGAATAATTTTTTCTCCATTTATGGCACCCTCCCTTCACCTCCAATCCCTATGACCAGCACCAAGGCTTCTACCACCTGTAAGCCTAGGACCATTGAACAAAGATTTGCTTCCTTTTATTTAGCAAAGATAAGTAGTATAAAGCCCCTTCCTCTCTTATTTTTTATAACTTCACCCATGTACCTGTATATGCTTATAAGCAAAATAACCAAATATTCATGGTTATAGATTTATGTATAACAAATGACAATCTAGAAGGAATAAAAGATAAAGAACAAAACAAATATTTATGTATGAGGATCCCTATATACTAAGGTCATAGGCCATATCCCCTAGCTATAATTTTCAGTTAATACTGTTTATACTAGGATACAAACTTCTAGACCCTTAGGGAGGGCCATCTTTGGTGACTATGATTTACTACTTTAGATATCTCTGATCATCTCTCCTCAGAGCCATCGGCTGAATTACTAATTATACAGCGGAAGGGCACTTAGACTAGTGGTGCAGCAAACCAAGACACACCAACAGGTATAAAACATAGGCCATAAATATACGATGTACATCTTGAGAGGAATCCTTTACTGCTTTGATATTCAATATACCTATATATATTCATAACTGTTTTACTTCAATAGGGCTTTCATACTAATATCCAACCCCAGTGTGCCCTACAGGCGTCCTTTATCACCACTTCACCGAGATAGATGGAATAACTCCAACAATTAGAGTAATTTTGGGCATCCCTTATTTCCTTTCGGGATGCTCAATTCCCCTTAATTGACGGACATCTACTTCCTGTTAAAATATACCATCTAAGAAAACATAGGCGAAGAAGCTCCTCCTCCCAGCCGTTGTTTTTAACTATACTGGAATGTTTCTATATACGGTATGTGAGTCTCTACTTTACTGTGTGTATATTTCATACAAATTTCTTTGATTTCGTAATTGTTATTACATGTATTAAGGTTCACATTCTGGACAGATTATTTCATTATGATATTTTCCATATACAATAGGAATGTTGTTATACTCTCACCTCTGAAGAAGGAGGAAACCACTAATCTCCGAAACGCGTCAGGTGTGAGATAACGCTCACAACATGCATTCATACTTTGTACTCTGTAAATCAAGTACTGTTTGAACATTTCCAAGTGTTTTTATATACTGTCACATATGTCAACCTTTTTTATATTATTTTTGCAATAAACGTTTTTCTAATTTATAATATTTAGTTTTCAATCTGGGGTCAAATAGTCTTTATGCCTTAAAAGTCCAACCAATAGGGGATTTCCTCTCTCCGTTTTCAATGCACACAAGAGAGTCGTTTAATGAATGCTTGCTTTTAATGGTAAGGGTCGTACAAATTATGGACAAAGAATATTGCACAAAGAAAAGGAGGGAGGGAGGGAGGACAGAGTCCATCATATGAGGCATAATTCCTACATAAACATATAGCATCTCAGACATAGTCTAAACTACTATTTTAGCTGACGGTTGATATTATCTAAAAACATAATTTAAACTATTTAAAGCTGACGTTCTAAATTTGTCTGAAGACACCATTTCAAAATCAGTTCTTGCCAGACCTTATCTATCCTGTGGTCATCGTGACAAACAAGATCCTAAAATAAAGATATTCCACTGTCAGCTATTTTCAAGTTTTAGTCATGTTAACCAGTGGCGGCTGGTGCTCAAAACTTTTTTGGGGGGGCGCAAACAAACTGAAAAATACTGCCCCCCCATCAATTGCAGCCTCACTGTGCCCATCATATGCAGCCATTGTGCCCATCAAACACAGCCACTATGCCCATCAAACGCAGTCACTGTGCCCATCATATGCAGCCACTTGTGCCCATGAAATGCAACCACTTGTGCCCATCATATTCAGCCACTTGTGCCCGTCATATGCAGTCACTTGTGCCCATCAAATGCAGCCACTTGTGCCCAGTATATGCAGCCACTTGTGCCCAGTATATACAGCCACTTGTGCTCAGTATATGCAGCCACTTGTGCCCATCAAATGCAGCCACTTGTGCCCATCATAGGCAGCCACGTGTGGCCACCAACCTTCCCCACTCGTGGGGCTCGTGGCTCTGGCAGCACCACCAACCCCCCACGCGCGGCTCTGGCGGCGGCAGCAGCAGCAGCACCACCACCACGCACGCGCGCGGCTCTGGCAGCAGCAGCACCACCAACACCCCCCCCCCCCGCGCGCGCGCGCGCGGCTCTGGCAGCAGCAGCAGCAGCACCACCAACCCCCCCACACGCGCGGCTCTGGCAGCGGCAGCAGCAGCACCACCAACCCCCCCCACGCGCGGCTCTGGCAGCAGCAGCACCACCAACCCCCCACGCGCGCGCGGCTCTGGCAGCACCACCCCCCCCACGCGCGCAGCTCTGGCAGCAGCAGCACCACCCCCCCCCCCACGCGCAGCTCTGGCAGCAGCCGCACCAACCCCCCCACGCGCGCGCGGCTCTGGCAGCAGCAGCACCAACCCCCCCCACGCGCGCGGCTCTGGCAGCAGCACCAACCCCCCCACGCGCGCGCGGCTCTGGCAGCAGCACCAACCCCCCCCCCACGCGCGCGCGCGCGGCTCTGGCAGCAGCAGCACCAACCCCCCCCCCCACGCGCGGCTCTGGCAGCAGCAGCACCAACCCCCCCCACGCGCGCGGCTCTGGCAGCAGCAGCACCAACCCCCCCCACGCGCGCGCGCGGCTCTGGCAGCAGCACCAACCCCCCCCCACGCGTGCGCGCCTCTGCCAGCAGCAGCACCAACCCCCCCCCACGCGCACGGCTCTGGCAGCAGCACCACCAACCCCCCCCCCACGCGCACGGCTCTGGCAGCAGCCCCACCCACACGCGCGGCTCTGGCGGCAACACCAACCTCCCCACGTGCGCGGCTCTGGCGGCACCACCAACCTCCCCACGTGCGCGGCTCTGGCGGCACCACCAACGCGGCTCTGGCGGCACCACCAACCCCCCAACGCGGCTCTGGCGGCACCACCAACCCCCCCACACGGCTCTGGCGGCACCACCAAACCCCCCACCCATGTAGCTCTGACAGCACCCCCCCACGCGGCTCTGGCGGCACTACCAAACCCCCCCCGCGCGTGCGGCTCTGGGGGCACCACCAACCCCTAGAATGCATTAAGATAAAAAACCTTCTGCCTTTACAATCCTTTTAAGCAGGAATATTGAACTGCTACTGTAAAAACGTCAGACGCCGGCAAAAGGCGAATTAACAAGGCTTAACACTGTGTTAAGCCTCGTCCGGCGTTTCTGTCTCTATTCAAAATCAATGGTTCCCTATGGGAGCCTATTGATTTGAATAGAGGTCGTACCAGAAGTTGGATTAAGATGATCCGACTTGCGATGCGACTTGTGTGCTGAGAATCTTGAAGGGAAACCCCGCGAAACCCCCACAATGAGCGAGCACCGCCCCCTCCTGGACCATTCCAAGCCACATGCCCTCAACATGGGGGGTTGCTGCTTTGGGGCAGGGGGGCCCTCCCACCCCAAAGCACCTTGTCCCCATGTTGATGAGGACAAGGGCCTCTTCCCGACAACCCTTGCCCGGTGGTTGTCAGGGTCTGCGGGCGGGGGGTGGCGCTTGTTCGCCCCCTTTCCTGACCTACCGGGTTGCATGCTTGGATAAGGGTCTAGTATGGATCTTGGGGGGGACACCACGCCATTTTTTTTTTGGTGTGGGGGGTTCCCCTTAAGATCCATACCAGACCGAAGGGTATCGTCTTGGGGGGGTTCCCCCTTCAAGATTCTCAGCACAAAAGTCACACCGCAAGTCGGATCATCTTGATCCAACTTCTGGTGCGACTTCTATTCAAATCAATGGGCTCCCATAGGGAACCATTGATTTTTGAATAGAGACAGAGAAACGTGGCTGAAAGCTAGCACAGCCTAACGTGCATTGAATTCAATGCAAAACGTGGAAACCGCTGCTTTTTTCCGGGCATCTGTACTAGCTTTATTTCAAAATGTCTGTGTGCATGAGGAGGACTATCAGTTAGGAGAGGGCCAAAATAGAATTAGAAATTTCCTGAAAGTTCAGTTCATCTGTTCGTGTCTTCTTTCTGAACTGAGGAGAAAGCTTACATGCACAGTGCAGTTTCTGCAATCAAAAGTGCAATCAATAATACAATGATTTCAGTTTGATTGTTAGACAGTGATGAGTGTTGGGGCTCTTTTTATAGTCTATACACACACTGCTTAGTAAAAAATTGCAGTGTACAAATTAGGCCTCCTGGTTAAGCACTACTTTTCCTCTGATTTTGACCAGTCATTACTGTTACTTCAATTGTATATCAGATATCTTATTGACTACCTTCATTATTCTGTTTGTTAATTGGACCACCACCTGGAGAGATTCTTTTCTCTTTCTCCCTTTCTTTCTTTTATTTTTCCCTTTCTTCTCTACTCTCTTTCTTCTTTTTGATATATGATACACATATATGGGATACTCTCATGTTACCACCTCAATCTCTATTCCCTATAATTAGCATGACTTGTTTATGAGACTGTTTACCCATAATCAAATGAACATTGTTACCAAAAGGATATGAACTTAGTTGGAATATTTACGCACTTATTTTATTCTCTTATTTATTTTTTCTTTCTACTTCCAGTACTACCCAGGTTAATGCGTTACCTGCTTTACCTAAATGCCCCCACTTTATCACAGTTTGCACCCACTTGGGGTGGTAAAGTGGTCTGGAGGCACGTTATCTAGGACCTAGGTATTGACCAGAGGCGATGTTCGTATCTCTATAGTTTTACTACATAGGTTATTTCTGTAGTGTTCTTCTATTTTAGTTTGCAATTCACTCTGTAGGCTGCAATGTATTCTTGCTTATATCTAAGTTTATTTGATTTTGACGGTATCCCATGTATGATTATATATACTGTATTGTCTTTTTTGTTTCTTTTATGAGAAAAATAAAAACATTGAACGAGACAAATTAGGCCTCCTGAAGTCAAAGCAGTCAAAAATGATTTCTGATTGTTTGCTCTGACATTTGGGACTCTTGCTTATGGCATACATCTATACAACAGTGGTTTTTAACTTTTTAGCCCTTTCCTACCCCTTCAGAGCACCAATTTTCGCACCCCTCTTCATAAGATCAATACTATTTTTAGGGGTATTTGTGAGTCCATGATGCAATGTTAACATATCACTGCAAACCCAAGCAAAACTATTTCCTGGTACCATAAATAAATATGTATTGTGCTACAATATTCCCTATATTATGTTTAAATTAATAAATAAGTAAATTTGCAATCAAAACCAATCGCAGAAATGAAAATAGATGTAAAAAAAGAAATAACAAATAGGGGGTTATTTACAAAAGGCAAATCCACTGAAAGTGCACTTGGAAGTGCAGTCGCTCTAAATCTAAGAGTTAGATCTGAAATGAGGGGAAGCTCTGCTGATTTCATCATCCAATCGTGTGCAAGCTAAAATGCTGTTTTTTATTTTCCTTGCATGTCCCCCTCGGATCTACGGTGACTTTGTTTCCAAGTGCACGGCAAGTGCAAAGTGGATTTGCCTTTAGTAAATAACCCCCATAAAGTCATATATTCTTAAAAAAATTTGTCCATATATTCTAAAGCAGTCCATAAATAATCAACTTGTGAAGAAAGTGATCTAATCCATCTTAATTTCTTGTATTGCAATAACACTTCAAACTTAAAGCGGTTTGGTACTCAAAAAAAACTGCTTTATCTTATTAAAAGCAGTTAGCAATGCTGATGCACCAATGACCATTAAAAAAAAAATAAAAATAAATAATATTTAACTTACCTTACAGATTTTTCCTCTGGCTTCCGGTCTGTCCTCCCGTGGGAGTAGCCGTGTTTTCGGCTGTCCCCCGGCTCCGCAATGACCTCTGGGAGATGTTTTGCATTCCTCCCATGAAGCCACGGGGGACGCCGTCAGCACGAAATCTCGAGAGATTTCGGCCGGAAGATGCCGGTCACGTGACGAGGGCGTGTCCAAAATCGCCATTTTAGCAATGGGCAAGCTGCTGTATTTGCCTGGACTGTGGGATCGCTGCACAAAAAACGAATAAGGCACATCTAGGAGCTTTTACATTTTTTAATGGATATGTCTTATAGCAGAAAGTAAAAATGTTGCGCAAAAAAATAAAAAACCCAGTGGTGATCAAATACCACCATGAAACAAATGGTATAAATTAAATTTGCTTACAGTGTTGCATGACCACGCAATTACCAGTTGAAGTAACACAGTGCCAAAAAGCAAAAAAATGGCCTGGTCGTGAAGGGGTGTAAATCTGCCAGAGGTCAAGTGGTTAATCTTATTTAAAATAGTACATATTGCTTTTGTTAACACTTCTTAATTTGGAAGGTCCAATTTATCTTGGAGGTCCACCACTTTATCTTTTAATTCGTCAAGTTCAGGATTAATTTTATGCATTTTCTTTTGTTTCCTTTTCAATAGAAATATGACAAATTCCAACTCTTTCTGAATCTTGCACCATGTACGTGTATTAGTTAGTTAACCACTTCAGCCCCGGAAGGATTTACCCCCTGCCTCGTGTGACGTTGTACCCAAACAAAATTGATGTCTTTTTTTTCCCCCACAAATAGAGCTTTCTTTTGGTGGTATTTGATCACCTCTGCGGTTTTTATTTTTTGCGCTATAAACAAAAAAAGAGCGACAATTTTGAAAAAAAAACAATATTTTTTTTACTTTCTGCTATAAAACATATCCAAAAAAAATATATAAAAAAACAAATGTATTCATAAGTTTAGGCCAATATGTATTCTACATATTTTTGGTAAAAAAAATCACAATAAGCGTATATATTGATTGCCTTGCACAAAAGTTATAGCGTCTACAAAATAGGGGAAAGATTTAGGGACTTTTTATTTTTTTATTGTTTTTACTGGTAATGGTGTCAATCTGCGATTTTTAGCAGGAGTGCGACATTGAGGTGGACAAATCTGACCCTAAGTGACACATTTTGGTGACAGTACAGTGATCAGTGCTATAAAAATTCACTGATTACTGTGTAAATGACACTGGCAGGGAAGGGGTTAACACTTGGGGGGCGATCAAGGGGTTAACTGTGTTCCCTGGGAGGTGTTTCTAACTATATGGGGGATGGGCTGCCTGGGAGAAGAGAGAGGTTGCTGTTCCTGATCACTAGGAACAGCAGATCTCTCTCTCCTCCCCTGTTAGAACAGGGATCTGTTTGCTTACATTGACAGATTCCCGTTCTGGCTCTCTTTCCCACAATCACGGGTGGCCGGCGGACATCGAGTCCGCTCGACCCGCAGGCGAGCTCCCGCCTGTGCACGAACTGACGTACCAGTACGTCGATTCGCGCAGCTGTGCCAACTTGCTGCAGTATAACTGCGGCGGCTGGTCGACAACTGGTTAAATACATTAATTTTGATTTTATGGAAAGCATCATGGATTATCTTTGTTTCTTTTGAGCTTACCTTGCTGTTAAGGATCCATAAAAGGTGAGATATCAACGATCACAAGCCATCTGCTTGTAGTTATTCCCAACTTTAAAGAGGAAAATTTTTTAGACCTTTTAAAGGTCAATCTATAAAAGGTGAGAGGATACCCACAAGGGGAAGGTGGAGGACACACTGGGGGTGATTTACTAAAGACCTGTGCCTGTGGTGCAGTGGAGAAATTGGAGCAATTGCACAAAAAACGGGACTCAAGACATTTATCAAAAACGATGGCGCACTCACATGCACCAAACCATATTTACATAGGAAGCGCTATTGCGCACTTGCGCAATCTTATGCGCCTACCATTAGCAAACGCAGCCAATGTAATCTTCTACATTTTTGTCTGAATACTGTGGATAATTTTACTCCAGTTTCCCATCTTCTATTACCAGACAAAAATGTATGTATACAATATTGTTTAAATGCACAAATTCTGTCCAGAACATGTAGATCTGTCTTACATCTAATCAGCCTGTTTACACCTTCTTTCAGCTACTCTACTGCACATGCGCATTGACAAAGCACATAATTTCATCCTCGCCTGACAGGGCGCACACGTTTTAGCTCGTTAAATATGTGTGTTGCGCACAGGTGCATCTGCGTTCTCCAGAGCGCACAACTGCTTATACATCAGGCACTTACTCATTGTAATGCTGATCATGTTAATGAGCTTTTCCTTATCACATGGAGAATATTGCTTCTTTTACTTTTTACTTTTATTCCATTCATTCATTTCTTTTTGAAACAACTCAATATTCATTCTAGAGATCTTCCTCCAATCAACAACTGTGCGGATGTTTCCTGGACTTGGATGTGAAATGTCATAATTGTCAAAATTGTCAAAATGTAATTGTGTGCATTTTATGGTGATAGTCTATAATCATTGGTGGAGCCGAAACTTCCATGAAAACCTCTTCTTAATACATGTCTGTGTATTGTGCATTCTGGACAATTCGTTTCCCCATACACTGTGCAATCTGATTGGATAAGGTTGAAATCCACTCATTTGTCTGAGAAATTCATTTCCCCACACACTGTGCAATCTGATTGGATAAGGTTGAAATCCACTCATTTGTCTGAGAAATTCATTTCCCCATACACTGTGCAATCTGATTGTATAACATTTAAATCTAACCATCTTTCTGAGCAGCTAAGTTTCCTAAATTAAGTTAGATAAACTAAGGGACAAAATCTTTTATTGCGCATGTGCGCATCAATAAGCAGCACGTGAGAACGTTGATTGCGCAGGTGCGCATGTTCGCGCCAAAAACCACGTTCTATGTTATATAAAGGGGTGTGGTTTGTGTAGATTTGCCTAAAGTGAGGCCACATTGTTGTATGTATACTTTGTTATGCCGGCATCGATTTTATTATAGCTTAGAGTTTAGATTGTTTTTAGTAACTATTCCAAATATATGTTACTCATGGTTACTTCATTAACCGCTTCAGCCCCGGACGATTTTACCCCATCCTTACCAGAGCACTTTTTGCGATTCAGCACTGCGTCGCTTTAACTGACAATTGCGCGGTCGTGCAACGTTGCACCCAAACAAAATTGACGTCCTTATTTTCCCACAAATAGAGCTTTCTTTTGGTGGTATTTGATCACCTCTGCGTTTTTTATTTTTTGCGTTATAAACAAAAGAAAAGCATTAATTTTGAAAAAAAAACACAATATTTTTTTACTTTTTGCTATAATAAATATCCAATTTTTATGAAAAAAAAAAAACAACATTTTTTACTCAGTTTAGGCCGATACGTATTTTTCTACATATTTTTGGTAAAAAAAAATCGCAATAAGAGTTTGATTGGTTTGCGCAAAAGTTATAGCGTCTACAAAATAGGGGATAGATTTATTGCATTTTTTTTTTTTTTACTAGTAATGGCGGCGATCTGCGATTTTTTCGTGACTGTGACATTGCGGCGGACACTTCGGACACTTTTGACACATTTTTGGGACCATTCACATTTACACAGCGATCGTTGCTATAAAATTGCACTGATTACTGTGTAAATGTGACTGGCAGGGAAGGGGTTAACACTAGGGGGTGCTGCAGGGGTTAATATATGTTCCCTGCAAGTGATTCTAACTGTGGGGGGAGGGGACTCACAAGGGGAGGAGACCGATCGGAGTTCCTCTTTACTGGGAACACATCATCGGTCTCCTCTCCAGTGACAGGACGTGGAGCTGTGTGTTTACACACACAGCTCCACGGTCCCGCTGTTTTCCCGGGCAATCGCGGGTGCCCCCTAGACGGCCGGGAATAGGAGGACGTCATATGACGTCCACAAGGTGGATCTCCCATCCTGGGTGGACGTCATATGACGTCCTCCTATTCCTATATGACAGTTGCGGGTATTGAAGTGGTTAATAAGAATTGTTTACTAAAATGTTTTCAGCTGTTACCTATTTTGACCTTAAATTTCGTATAAAGTGTAGTGTGATCCACACAACACAGGGAGGTCTATGCCACAGATTGCCGGAGTTTACATGCCACAGATTGTACATTTGTATTGGCTGCCGTCTCCAATGTTTTGAGGAAGAAAAAAGGCAAAAAAAAATTAAATTAAAAAAAAGAAAAATACTTTTTGATTATTAATTCTGCAACTCCAGTTTACATTTAGAAAAATAATCAAGAACTTTTCATGCACAAACATATGCGCAAAATATGTAGTATGTGAATGTTTGTGGGTGAATGCTCAATTTCTATGCAGATGATGCACGACCCCTGGAAATATGACTACTTCCTGGTTCATTGTTAGGCTTTCGTCCAATCAGATTGCACAGTGTATGGGGAAAGGAATTACTCAGACAAATGAGTGGATTTCAACCTCATTCAATCAGATTGCACAGTGTATGGGGAAATGAATTGTCCAGAATGCACAATACACAGACATGAATTAAGAAGAGGTTTTCATGGAAGTTTCGACAATGAGCAAGTGTCTGGTGTCTGTTCTGTATTTAAGAATGTGTCTGCACAACACGGCGCAAGTCACCAGTTGGTTTCTATTTGTTTAAGTATGCGCTAGGTCGCAATAACAATTCCTGCGCACGCAAATGCGCCAACATGTTCGTAAATCAGCCCCATTAGATTTGAAATGTTATTGCACTACAAGAAATGAAGATGGATTAGTTCACTTTCTACACATGTTGATTATTAATGGACTGCTTCCGAATATATGGACACATTTTTTAAGATCATAAATGTTTCTATTTGTAAGGTCCCTTTCACAATAATGCAGTGTGGTTTTCCTCACACCACGTGTGCAGTGCAGTGTACCTGAATGTTTCTTGTGGGTTATGTGCGCTTTGCCATAGACTTCTATTGCATCAGGGGGCACCAAAACCACCCAATGCAATAGAAGTCTATGGCAAAGCGCAAGTAACCCGCCGGTACACTGCACTGCACATGTGATGTGGGAAAACCACACCGCATTAGTGTGAAAGCCCCGTTATATTTTTTCTTTAACCACTTAAGCCCCGGTCCATTTGGCTGGCCAAAGACCAGAGCACTTTTTGTGCGATTCGGCACTGCGGCGCTTTAACTGACAATTGCATAGTCGTGCGATGTGGCTCCCAAACAGAATTGACGTTATTTTTTCCCACAAATAGCGCTTTCTTTTGGTGGTATTTGATCACATCTGCGGTTTTTATTTTTTGTGCTATAAACGAAAAAAGAGCGACAATTTTGAAAAAGAAAGCAATATTTTTTACTTTTTGCTATAATAAATATCCACAAAAAATACTGTATTTATCGGCATATAACACGCACAGGCGTATAACACGCACCTTCAATTTAGGAGGGAAATTTCAGGAAAAAAAATCTAATTTTAAATAAAGAACTTACAAATAAGGGTCAGTGCCCATCAATGCAGCCTCACCACTGCAATCAATGCAGCTTGATCAATGCCCATCTACAGCCTCACAATTGCCCATCAATGCAGCCTGATCAATGCCCATCTACAGCCTCACCATTGCCATGAATGTAGCCTGATCAATGCCCATCTGCAGCCTCACCTCAGATTACTGCTGCCTCGAAGGGGACAGGGAGGGGGGCAGGACAAGCGCCATCAGATTACATACAGCGAGAATATCCTGTTTACTCGTCGGCCTCTTTAATACAAAGTCCCGCCTCCTGGACCGGCTTCTGCGATAGACAGAACAGTGGTCCAATCCTGGCCCAGGAGATGGGACTTCCTATTACAGAGGCCGCTGGGTAAACAGTAGATTCTCGCTGTATGTAATCTGACGGCGCTCGTTCTGCCCCCTCCCTCCTAGGCAGCCCAAATTACAGCATCGGCGTATAACACGCACACACTATTTGCACCCAATTTTCAAGTGAGTGTTATACGCCAATAAATACAGTATATAAAACACATTTTTTTTTCCTCAGTTAAGGCCGATACGTATTCTTCTACATATTTTTGGTAAAAAAAAAAATAAGCGTTTATTGATTGGTTTGCGCAAATGTTATAGTGTCTACAAAATAGGGATAGTTTTATGGCATTTTTATTAATAATTTTTTTTTTACTAGTAATGTCGGCGATCAGCGATATTATGGCAGACAGATGGGACACTTTTGCCGCTATTTTGGGACCATTCGCATTTATACAGCGATCAGTGCTATTAAAAATGCATTGATTACTGTGTAAATGTGACTGGCAGTGAAGGGGTTAACCTGGAGGGGGCGCTGCAGGGGTTAAGTGTGTCCTAGGGATGTGTTCTAACTGTGTGGGGGCTGGGCTATGTGTGTCACGACACCAGGGCCGTCTTTTCCATTGGGCACGCTGGGAAGTTGCCCGGGGGCCCCACCTACCCAGCGACCCCAGCCAAGCATCTATGTGTCACCCTTGTTTCAATTTTTCTGTGACCCCCGCGGTCAGGCCGCCATGTCCAGTCTCAGGCCATATGCGACAGGTGGGGCTGGCCTGTCCTCAATCGTGGGAGAGCGGGGCTGGCCTTCACTGTGAGCTGTGGCCGCTATCTCCTCCTCTCCGGATCACCGATCATGTCCCCGCCGGGGCATGCAGTCTGTGCCCAATGTCTTCTTTTCCTCTTCCCCTCCTCTCTGGGTCACCGATCATGTCCCCGCCGAGGCAGGCAGTCTGGCAGTGTGACAGAGGCAGCGCAGAGGCAGAGCAGATCATGAAAGAGAAAAAGGTAAGCGACTCACTTGTGAGTTTTGTTCCTGGGGGGAGTAGATATGGTCTGGGGAGAGGGAGCAGCCATAAAGTCAGTGTATAGTGTATTGTGTGTGTAGTGTATTGTGTGTGTGTAGTGCATAGTGTATTGTGTGTGTGTAGTGTATAGTGTATTGTGTGTGTAGTGTATTGTGTGTATAGTGTATTGTGTGTGTGTGTGTAGTGTATTGTGTGTGTGTGTGTGGTGTATTGGTCTGTGGGTAGAGTATTGTGTAGCGGTCAGTATGTAGTTTATTGTGTAGTGGGTAGTGTATAGTGTATTGTGTAGTAGTGTAGTGGTCAGTGGATAGTGTAGTTTGTGTAGTAGTGGTCAGTATAGAAATCAGGTAGGGTGGTGTGGTGTGTAGTGGTCAGTGTGTAGTGTAGTGGTCAGTATAGGAATCAGGTAGGTTAGTGTGGTATGTAGTGTAGTGGTCAGTGGATATAGTGTAGTGTTTACAGGGCCCCAGTACACTGTATTGCCCGGGGGCCTATAATGCACTTAAGATGGCCCTGCACGACACTGATCCCTGCTCCCGATTACAGTGATCAGGGTCCTGTCACTAGGCAGAAAGGGAAAATGCTTGTTTACATTAGCATTTCCCCGTTCTTCAGCTCCGTGAGACGATCGCGGGTATATCCGCGGACATCGAGTCCACGGGACCCGCGATCACACTCACTGAGCTTGCGTCAGGGTCGCCGCGTGCGCACGCCACCGGCGCCGCGCACACGACCACACATCGGCAAATTCAAAGGAACGTACAGATACGCCCATTTGCGCAGCCGGGCCATTCTGCCGACGTCAACCGGCAAAAAATTTAAAAATTTTAGAAATATATTTTTTAGCCTCCTATTAACCCTTTATTAAAATTAAATTCATTTTTATTAACTCCTGCATTACCTTAGTATTTTTTTTTTCTGTTGTTTGTATAAAAACTTTGGAAATTTGTGTTCATTTCTGTTTCCAGTGCTGAATTTTAACCACTTGACCTCTGGAGGATTTACCCCCTTCATGACCAGGCCATTTTTTTAAATACGGCACTGCGTTACTTTAACTGACAATTTCACGGTCGTGCAACGCTGTACCCAAATACATTTTTTGTCCTTTTTCACCCACAAATAGAGCTTTCTTTTGGTGGTATTTGATCACCTCTGCGGTTTTAATTTTTTGCGCTATAATAAAGGCTTTCAGTGAAGACCCCACATCCAGTGGATTCGGATTCTGAGAGTTCTCTGCGAGAAACATTGGGAGCGTGATTTCTTGTGTCATATGGAAACTAGAGGCTACCTTTGGGACGAATCCCAGCATTGGCCTGATCACCGCTCTATCCGGGAAGAAAGAGAGGAAAGGTTCTATAAACCCCAATGCTGCTATCTCACATACCCTTCTGGCTGAATTAGTAATGAGTAATTTATATGAAGCTGATGAAGACTGGCCCACATTTTGGAATAATCTCCTAGCAGCATGGAGGAAAGCCTATAAACCAGAAATGCCCATACATGACTTAATCTCATGTAAACAGCAGCCAGGAGAATATTTTTATTCTTTTGTGTCCCGGCTTTATAAGATCTATTTGGCATGTGATGTAGATAGCCCACAACTTTTTGTCAGCACTGCCATGAACAATGGAGATCCAAAGGTGACCCAGGTAATTAAACTGGTCAATACTAAGTGGGCAACCATGACCCCCCCACAGTTTGTGGAGGATGTAAAGAAAAGGGCCTCCTCCGGATTTTTTAATACCAAAGGAGGTCTGTTCGCCCAACACGAATATAACCGGCCTGTAGTCAAGGCAGCCTGCCCCCCCCCGAGAACGTCCAGAACCCAGGAACACTGTAGAATTAATTCAAATGGATTTGCCAGGGTACAATGATAACAATCCCCGCAATAACCCCTTTCATCAACATCCATAGGGGTGCCTGGAGCATGCTATGACTCGTGCCTGTCAGTTATTCAAAGGACAAAAAGTAAACATTTACACTGACAGTAGATACGCTTTTGGGGTCGTACATGACTACGGTATTATCTGGCAGTCCCGCGGGTACAAAACGGCGGATTATAAGCAAATCTCAAATCAAGCCTGGGTAGAGGATTTATTAAGTGCATTTCATTTAGCTTCAAAAATTAATGTCATAAAAGTAAAAGGTCATTCCTATGACAAATCTGATGCTACTAAGGGAAACAACTTAGCAGAAAGAGCAGCCAAAAGTGCTGCTGAGGAGGCAATAAAAAAAACAACCCTCCAATTGTTTTCTACAGATTTTTCCTCCCCAAATTTTCCAGCCCTAGCCACATTACTACAGAACTAAGCTCAATTGTCTGACATTACCTGTTGGGAAACCCGGACGGCTTGTGGTCTAAAGGGCTGAAACAGAGGACCTAACAGTTAATGCCACGAGAAAGGCGGTCTTCAATGAGAGATGCCATACAGAGACAGGAGAAACAAAGGTGTCTGATGGAAGGAAATCCAAGATTAGAGGCAAGTCCCACTTTGGAAATCTTAGAGACCTTGGCGGTCTTAGGCAGATGGCCGCTCTGAAGAATCCAATTTATCCACGGCCCCTGGGTACCAGTGAAACCTGAGATAGCAGACACGTGGGCCTTCAAAGTACTTGTGGAGAGGCCTAGTTCCAATCCCACCTGGAGGAACTTCAGAATGTGGCAGACCCTTGGCGAATCTGGCAAAAAGTCATGTCTGTATGCAAATTCCACAAACTTGTTCCAAGTTCTGGTATAGGCATTGTTGGTACCGTCTTTCCTGGCTTTCATTAGGGTACTCGTGACTCTGGCTGAGCAACCCAGACTGATTAGCCTTCGCCTCTCTAGACCCAGGCCGTCAATTTCAGGCTCTCTGGGGTCGGGTCGCAGATTGGACCCTGCTACAGCAGGTCCAAAGTTACTGGTAGAGGGCATGGTTCCCTGATGCTCAATGATAAGAGCAGAGGATACCAAGGTCTCTTTGGCCAGTCTGGTACTACCGCCAGAATGGACACCTTCTCCTGTAACAAAAAGAGGAGGATCACTGGGATCGGAGGGAAGGCATATACCGTTCTGAAATTCCATTCTGCTGTTAGAGCATCCACCCCCGTTGCTTGCGGGTAACTGGACTTGTTGAAGAACCGTGGTAGTTTGGTATTGTTCGGAGAGGCAAACAAGTCCACCTCTGGAAGGAAGGCCCATGCCACCAGGCTCTGAAAGATCTGTGGTGACAGGGCCCACTTGTTGTTGTCCAAGTCCGCTCTGGACAGGTAGTCTGCTTGAGTGTTCAGATGCCCGGGCACATATACTGCTGTTAGCAACTGTAAATTGGCTTGAGCCCAATCCATGATCGGGGTCACCTCTCTCAGGAGAGCACTGCTGTCACATTGTCTAGCTTCAAAAGAATGGACGTTCCTTGAATCTGACTCTTGGAGGCCAGGAGGGCCTGGAAGGCTGCCCTCAACTCCAGTATATTGGAAACTACATTGGCCACCTGAAATGGCCTTGAGACCAGTGGTCTTTGTATAGGGCTCCACAGCCCGTACCGCTGGCATCCAACTGGACTATTTGCCACCTTGTTGAGAATCAGGAAGAGGTGCGAGTTCCATTGAGCCCATTTGACCATCGAAGTGGTTGAAATCATTATACCAAGATGTCGCATGCAGTCTATTGTTGGCAGGTACGCCTTCTTTCGAGCTTCCGACATCGTCTTCAGGATGCAGGACATCTTGTCTCTGGATATTTATCTTCGCACCCAAGTACACCAGAGAGCCGGTATGCAGTTACTCTTTTCTTGAATTATAAGCCAGCCAAACCTCTCCTACGTCAACAAGGTTGTCTTCCGGTGTGTCAGGAGCGTGTCCTTGTCTTGGCTTAGAAGTAAAATGTCATCCAAATAGTGGTGTATATGGATTCCCTGCAATCGTAGATGTGCCACCAGGGCCACCGGGATCTTCGTGAATACCCTGGGAGATGTGGTCAGCCCAAAGGGCAGGCATACAAATTGATAGCGAAGTTGTCCTACTGCGAACCGAAGAAACTTCTGGTAGAACGGAGCCACGGGCACGTGGAAGTACGCATCCCTGAGGCCCACCGACAGTAGCTAGTCTCCCGGTAATATGATCTTCAGGATTGTTTGGAGCGACTCCATCCTGAATCGATCCTTCTTGATGGACCTGTTGAGGTCCCTGAGGTCTATTACTGGCCTCCAAGTCCCCGACTTTTTCTGAACCAAGATCAGAGGTGAGAAGACTCCAGAAAAACGCTCCTGTTGAGTAACTGCGACTATCACTTCTTGCTCCAGGAGGGTCTGTATGTATTTCCAAAAGACATCCTGTTTTCCCTTTTCTGGAGGCATTTTTGTTGAGACAAAGGCTCTGCGGGTCTGCTTGAAGAATTTCCAGCTGTTCCTGTACCCGATGGTCAATATCACCCACGGCTCCCTAATCCTTTCGTCCCATACTTGATGGAACCTGAATAACCTGGCTCCTACCTGGCAAGTGTAAGCCGATGGATAGTCAAAAAGACTTCTGAGGTTCTTGCCCCAAGGAAGAAGTTGGTGTTCTAGATTTGCAGTTTGTCTCAGAATTTGGCCATTGCCGGCGAAACTCCCTTCCTGGCCTGTAGGACCTGGAGTCTCTGCCTGCAGGTCTTGCCGTGTTTCTGAAGGTTTTGTTTTTCTTATGAAGCAACCTCTGATGCTGCAGGATAAATTCAGATTTCCCGCCAGTTGCCTTTGCGATGGCCGTGTCTAATTTGTTCCCAAACAGGGAGTGACACTGGATTGGTATCCTGCACCATCCTTGCTTGGATGCTAGGTCAGCCACCCAGGGCCTCAGCCACAGGGCTCTTCTGGCAGTTACTGCGTTTAGCATAACTTTCGCCAGAATCTTGATTAGGTTGATGGATGCTTCGGCCATAAACAAAGCTGTTAGCTTCAAATTTGCTAACGAGGCTAGGACCTCAGCTTTGCCCAGGTCATTCTCCACCGCCCCCTTGGCTTTATGCATCCAGACCTCCATGGCCTTAGAAATGGCGGCCAATGCCATTGACGGCCTTCATGCTCCACCAGCCAGTGTGTAGATCTTTTTAAGATCTACATCAACCCTCCTATCCAGTACATCCCTGAAGGATACTGCATCATCCAGTGGCAGGGTTACGTGTCTAGCAAGGCGCATGAGTGCCGCATCCACAACCGGAGGCTCCTCCAGAACCTTCACCTTCTCTGTTTTAAATGGATACAGCTTTGCGAACCGATTTTGAACATCATCTTCTTATCTAAATGCTTCCACTCATCATAGATCACTTCCTGGATCTCTTCCATGAAGGGAAAATTCACTGCCTCCCACTTCATGTTTGCAAAATACTTCCTTTGCTTCTTCTGCGGTTCTTCTGCCACATCTTCCCACAGCAGGGCCTGCCTAATCTCTTTCACAAAAGGTTGGTCTAAGGCGAAATCAAATCCATCATACTGGGTATCCTCCTCTTCAGCAGAGGATGCATCTGAAGCCAACGGGGAACGAGAAGCCTCTCTTCTTCTGTGGGAGCGTCGATCTTCCTGTGAGGATGAATGTCTCCCATTCCTTCCCGAGCTTCTATCCTCTGATCGCCGAGAAGAGCCATGATGAGACCTGAGGAGCTTGAGCAACACAGATAGGCACGAGGAATTAGTCTGCCAATATAGAAAAATCTTAAAATGTATATATTTCTTGGTATCTCCCCTACCTTATTTGCAAGCGCTGATCTTTAAAGGGGGTAGGCATTTTGATCCTGCTGGAAAAAAATATATAAGACATGTTATGTCCTGGATAAAACGTTATAGCAGGTAATATGCAGGAGTGAATCTTGCAATTTTCAAGGAATACCAGAGAGGAGGGGTGTAGGAGGCACAGGCAGCTTTAGAGCACACAGAGCACAGTAACTGTAATAGCAGATGCCTTTTTAGGTAGAAGCACCTTTTAAAACTGGCTCCCTTAAGGCTTGCTCCACCCCTGATTGGCTGGGCGGCTCTGCACATGCTCACAGTGTGTTCAGCGCTGGCCCACATCTCTAGCTTGGGGAAAACAGAAAAGGCAGAGAACGAGCGCGGCTCGCCCCTAACAGGCACAGTGATTCGCCGCTAGGCCCCTTTCACACTGAGGTGTTGTAAAACCGCTGTAAAAAAGACCATTTTTTTTTAGCTTTATTATTGCATTTTTACCGCGTTTTTACCGCGTTTGCGGTAAAAATAGCGCTAACGCCCATGCGTTTTTACCGTGTTTTTACCGCGTTTTAACCGCGTTAGCGTCAGCTAATAAACACACCCCTTTACATCACATCCTGTTCACTTCCTTGTTTTTCGTCAGAGAAGAAGGAACCTTGAGAAGAGAAGATGGAGTTTCATGAGCTGCTGCTGTTTGTCCTACATGTGTGGGATCATATTCTTCAACAACAGAGATCACAGCGTCGGTTCTGGGTTCATCCCATACAACAAATGCACTCAGAAAGGGGACAATTTGTCCTGCTGTTCCATGAACTGAGAGAGCACCCGGATAAATTCCGAAATTACACTAGGATGAGCATAGCAACGTAAGTATATCCTAGTTGTAGCCACAAAAAACCTACAGTCCTGGCTCCCATCAACTCCCACCACTACTAGTCCCAAACCCTAATCCCACACCACCTACTCCCAAACCCCTAACCCTAACCCTAATCCCACTTCTCCTAGTCCCAAACTTCTAACCCTAACCCTAATCCCACTCCACCTACTCCCAAACCCCTAACCCTAACCCTAATCCCACTCCACCTACTCCCAAACCCCCACCATAACCCTAATCCCACTCCTCATAGTCCCAAACTCCCACACCTCCCCATCCCAAATCCCCCACCATAACCCTAATCCCACTCCTCATAGTCCCAAACTCCCACACCTCCCCATCCCAAATCACCCACCATAACCCTAATCCCACTCCTCATAGTCCCAAACTCCCACACCTCCCCATCCCAAATCACCCACCATAACCCTAATCCCTCTCCTCATAGTCCCAAACTCCTAACCCTAACCCTAATCCCACTTCTCCTAATCCTAAACTCCTAACCCTAATCCCACTCCTCCTACTCCCAAACTCCGAACTTTAACCCTAATCCCACTTCTCCTAGTCCCAAACTCCTAACCCTAACCCTAATCCCACTCCACCTACTCCCAAACCCCTAACCCTAACCCTAATCCCACTTCTCCTAGTCCCAAACCCCTAACCCTAACCCTAATCCCACTTCTCCTAGTCCCAAACTCCTAACCCTAACCCTAATCCCACTTCTCCTAGTCCCAAACCCCTAACCCTAACCCTAATCCCACTTCTCCTAGTCCCAAACCCCTAACCCTAACCCTAATCCCACTTCTCCTAGTCCCAAACTCCTAACCCTAACCCTAATCCCACTTCTCCTAGTCCCAAACTCCTAACCCTAACCCTAATCCTACTTCTCCCACTCCCAAACTCCTAACCCTAACCCTAATCCCACTCCACCTACTCCCAAACTCCTAACCCTAACCCTAATCCCACTTCTCCTAGTCCCAAACTCCCAACCCTAACCCTAATCCCACTTCTCCTAGTCCCAAACTCCTAACCCTAATCCCACTTCTCCTAGTCCCAAACCCCTAACCCTAACCCTAATCCCACTCCACCTACTCCCAAACCCCTAACCCTAACCCTAACCCTAATCCCACTTCTAGTCCCAAATCCCTAACCCTAATCCCACTTCTCCTAGTCCTAAACTCCTAACCCTAACCCTAATCCCACTTCTCCTAGTCCCAAACTCCTAACCCTAACCCTAATCCCACTTCTCCTAGTCCCAAACCCCTAACCCTAATCCCACTTCTCCTAGTCCCAAACCCCTAACCCTAATCCCACTCCTCCTACTCCCAAACCCCTAACCCTAACCCCACTTCTCCTAGTCCCAAACTCCTAACCCTAACCCTAATCCCACTCCACCTACTCCCAAACCCCTAACCCTAATCCCACTCCACCTACTCCCAAACCCCCACCATAACCCTAATCCCACTCCTCATAGTCCCAAACTCCCACACCTCCCCATCCCAAATCACCCACCATAACTCTAATCCCACCCCTCATAGTCCCAAACTCCCACACCTCCCCATCCCAAATCACCCACCATAACCCTAATCCCACTCCACCTACTGCCAAACTCCTAACCCTAACCCTAATCCCACTTCTCCTAATCCTAAACTCCTAACCCTAACCCTAATCCCACTCCACCTACTCCCAAACTCCTAACCCTAACCCTAATCCCACTTCTCCCACTCCCAAACCCCTAACCCTAACCCTAATCCCACTTCTCCTAGTCCCAAACTCCTAACCCTATCCCTAATACCACTCCTCCTACTCCCAAACTCCTAACCCTAACCCTAATCCCACTTCTCCCACTCCCAAACTCCTAACCCTAATCCCACTTCTCCTAGTCCCAAAGTCCTAACCCTAACCCTAATCCCAATCCACCTACTCCCAAACTCCTAACCCTAACCCTAATCCCACTCCTCCTACTCCCAAACCCGTAACCCTAACCCTAATCCCACTTCTCCTAGTCCCAAACTCCTAACCCTAACCCTAATCCCACTCCACCTACTCCCAAACTCCTAATCCATATAGTTGATAATAATAAATACCTTTTATTTCCATAGATTTGATTTTCTTCTGGACCTCCTAAAACCAACGTTGTTGAGACAGGATACCAATTTTAGAGATGCAATATCACCTTGTGAAAGATTATTAATAACGCTTAGGTAAGAACTACAATTTTTCTATTGTTGAAAAAAATAACTTTTATTTTTCGAACATCAACAACAAATACATAAAACAATTGTATTTGTTTTACTTTGAGTTAGACAAGCCACTTGCAACAAATATATATTTTTATTAATTTAAAAACACTTATATTAAAATAACAAAGTATAAATAACTTTTTTTTACAATACTCAGTATTAAGTGCTTAAAAAATTTAAGTAGTGCAAAAAACTGAACTTTTTATAACAAACACTGTGCACTATAATCCTATATTCATAGGTCATGGTAATAGGAGGTGTGAGGGTGTACCTCCTCTCTCATGGTGTTTGTCTGAGGAGTAGAAGGAGGGGGAGGTGGAGGAGGTGGAGGAGCTTTGGTTTGGGGAAAATAACTTTGGGGCATATCTATTTGGTTTGGATTGTATCTTTGTTGATATTGAGGAGGATTCATGCTCACCATGTTGGGGTGAAATGCACTATTAATCGTCGGGCGAAATGGGCCTTCCTCCCAGTGGCGGAACTATAGGGGTCGCTGCGATCGCCATGGCGACTGGGCCCGTTGCTGCAGGGGGCCCTGGGGGCCCCCTGTACACTTCGCTAGGAGGGGCGGCTGAGAGGAGCTCCCCCGATCGCCGATTCTAAACTGTAATCGGCAATGTGCAGGGAGCTCCTCACATTAGGCTAAAGTGAAAGTCAAAGCACAGTGTGTGCTCTTTGTCTCCCCCTGCAGTGCAGTACCCGGCAGGAAGAGACAAGGTAAGAGGACTCGTTTTTTTTTTTTGTTTTTTTTAATATAAGATTATCTACTGTATCTGTATGTGTGTGCATCATACATGTGTGTGTGTGTGTGTGTGTGTGTGTGTGCATGATGTATGTGTGTGTCTGTGTGTGCAATGCATGATGCATGTATGTGTTCATGATGCATGTGTGTGTTCATGATGCATGTGTGTGTTCATGATGCATGTGTGTGCATGATGCATGTGTGTGTTCATGATGCATGTGTGTGTTCATGATGCATGTGTGCGCATGATGCATGTGTGTGTTCATGATGCATGTGTGTGTTCATGATGCATGTGTGTGTTCATGATGCATGTGTGTGCATGATGCATGTGTGTGTTCATGATGCATGTGTGTGTTCATGATGCATGTGTGCGCATGATGCATGTGTGTGTTCATGATGCATGTGTGTGTTCATGATGCATGTGTGTGCGCATGATGCATGTGTGTGCGCATGATGCATGTGTGTGCATGATGCATGTGTGTGTTCATGATGCATGTGTGTGTTCATGATGCATGTGTGTGTTCATGATGCATGTGTGTGTTCATGATGCATGTGTGTGCGCATGATGCATGTGTGTGTTCATGATGCATGTGTGTGCGCATGATGCATGTGTGCGCATGATGCATGTGTGTGTTCATGATGCATGTGTGTGTTCATGATGCATGTGTGTTCATGATGCATGTGTGTTCATGATGCATGTGTGTGTTCATGATGCATGTGTGTGTTCATGATGCATGTGTGTGTTCATGATGCATGTGTGTTCATGATGCATGTGTGTTCATGATGCATGTGTGTGTTCATGATGCATGTGTGTGCGCATGATGCATGTGTGTGTGTGTGCGCACGCATGTATGTCTGTGTGTGTGCACGATGCATGTATGTCTGTCTGTGTGTGTGCGTGCATATATGTATGTGTGTGTGCATGTATGTGAGAGTGCATGTATGTGAATGTGCATGTGTTTATCAGTGGCGGTGCGTCCAAAAGGGCGCACAGGTGCCACCCCCTCTCTCCAGCCACTCCCTCTATGACAAATGGATAGATTCATGCATAGCATGATTCTATCCATGGCCCCTGCTGCCACCCCCATATTTAGGTTCCTTTATATGCAGCCACCCACTTGTGACCGGGCCCTGGTGTTCTGCCATCGGGCTCGGAGAAAAGAGCTTTGTCCGGAGGTCGGGGGGGGGGGGGGGGGCCCTCCATGGTTTCTTGCATCGGGGCCCTGAGCGTTCTAGTTACGCCACTGCTTCCTCCCATTGGGTTCCATATATTGGTCTTTGTTTTGGGGTTCGCATAGCTAGTTGGTTAGATTGCGTCTGAAAACTTTTAATCAGCTTTAACATCTCTATGCGTAAATCGCATTGCAATTCCTTTTTGACTTCAGCTATGAGAGGGATCAGGCTGTTTGTGAAACCGGATATTTCTTTATGTTCGCTTTTTTGAGTTTCTATTAGGTTTTTCACAATATCGATAAACTCTTGGGTCTCCCCTTTCTTTTGTTTGCCCCTCGATGTAAGCCTTCTTGGAGGCTCAGGTGTATCTCTTTCGTCTTCCTCTTCCAAGGGCTGTGTTTCATTTTCGTTATTATCTTGTGTTGCTCTATTTTGCTCCTCCCCGTCAGAATCACTAGTGAAATTTGTCTCAGTTCTGTAAAATATATAAAGGAATACACAAGAACAGTGCTATTATTTATATACTTTCCATATTAAATATATTATTTATACAATGAATGCTAATGTAATACTTACGGTCTTTCCTGCATGACTGTTCTTAGGAAATCCAGTTCATAAAAGTGGCAGTAAATTCTACCCTTCTTGGCGCCAGATCCACTCCTAATCTGCTGCTGTCGGGTTAACTCCCTCTTGTAGTTGTCGCGTAATGTTTTCCATCTTTGTTTAATAAGTCTTACTGAAAGAAAAAAATTTGTCTTTACAGATATCTTGCTACAGGCAATACATACTCATCATTACAATATGAATTCCGTGTAGGCATATCCACCATAAGTCAAATTGTTAAGGAAACATGTGATGCAATATGGAACCTGAAGAGTACATTCATGCCTGTTCCAAACAAGGAGAAATGGGAAGATATTGCTCAGCGTTTTTTAATAAAGACGAATTTTCCTAACTGTTTGGGAGCTATCGACGGCAAGCATATTCGTCTGATCAAACCATGCCATAGCGGAAGCCAGTACTTCAATTATAAAAATTTTTTTTCAGTAGTTCTAATGGCTGTGGTTGATGCAGACTACAAATTTATTTTTGTAGATATTGGATCCTATGGGAGCAGTGCAGACTCCACTGTTTTTCTGCAAAGCAAATTTGGCAAGCGACTAGCATATAACCAATTAGATTTGCCGGATAACAAACCACTGCCTGGAACAGAAGGACCCGATATGCCTTTCGTGTTCGTAGCAGACGATGCGTTTGCCATTCATGAGCATCTCATGAAACCATATTCTCTTCGTAATCTGGATACCCGAAAAAGGATCTTTAACTACAGGCTGTGTCGGGCACGTAGACTTGTGGAATGTGCTTTTGGAATACTAGCCAATAAGTGGCAAATATTTTTGAAACCGATAAATCTAAATGTGGATAACGCTTGCAAAGTTATAAAGGCCGCGTGTCTACTACACAACTTGGTGAGAGAGAGAGATGGAGTTAATTTTGAACATACATTGTCACACAACATCGAACCGGCCAACTTCCTTCATGTTCATGGACCAATATTAGGATTTAACATACGAGATGCATTTGCCGACTATTTCATGAGTCCGGATGGAGCTCTCACTTGGCAAGAAAATATGATCTAAAATTTCTCTATTAAACATAATTGTTTCATGTTTGTTATTTCAATTGTGTCTATAAATGCATGAATTTTCTATGTTATAATAAATTAATTTGTTCAATAACATTTGCTGAGTCAAGTACAGTTATTTAATACATTATAATAGAAAATAATAAAAAAAATAAATAATGAGTTTGGGAGTAGGAGTGGGATTAGGGTTAGGGTTAGGAGTTTGGGACTAGGAGAAGTGGGATTAGGGTTAGGGTTAGGGGTTTGGGACTAGGAGAAGTGGGATTAGGGTTAGGGTTAGGAGTTTGGGACTAGGAGAAGTGTGATTAGGGTTAGGGTTAGGGGTTTGGGACTAGGAGAAGTGGGATTAGGGTTAGGGGTTTGGGACTAGGAGAAGTGGGATTAGGGTTAGGGTTAGGGGTTTGGGAGTAGGTGGAGTGGGATTAGGGTTAGGGTTGGGAGTTTGGGACTAGGAGAAGTGGGATTAGGGTTAGGGTTAGGAGTTTGGGATTAGGAGAAGTGGGATTAGGGTTAGGAGTTTGGGACTAGGAGAAGTGGGATTAGGGTTAGGGTTAGGAGTTTGGGACTAGGAGAAGTGGGATTAGGGTTAAAGTTCGGAGTTTGGGAGTAGGAGGAGTGGGATTAGGGTTAGGGTTAGGGGTTTGGGACTAGGAGAAGTGGGATTAGGGTTAGGGTTAGGGGTTTGGGACTAGGAGAAGTGGGATTAGGGTTAGGGTTAGGAGTTTGGGACTAGAAGTGGGATTAGGGTTAGGGTTAGGGGTTTGGGACTAGGAGAAGTGGGATTAGGGTTAGGGTTAGGGGTTTGGGAGTAGGTGGAGTGGGATTAGGGTTAGGGGTTTGGGACTAGGAGAAGTGGGATTAGGGTTAGGAGTTTGGGAGTAGGTGGAGTGGGATTAGGGTTAGGAGTTTGGGAGTGGGAGAAGTGGGATTAGGGTTAGGGTTAGGAGTTTGGGACTAGGAGAAGTGGGATTAGGGTTAGGAGTTTGGGACTAGGAGAAGTGGGATTAGGGTTAGGGGTTTGGGACTAGAAGTGGGATTAGGGTTAGGGGTTTGGGACTAGGAGAAGTGGGATTAGGGTTAGGAGTTTGGGACTAGGAGAAGTGGGATTAGGGTTAGGAGTTTGGGACTAGGAGAAGTGGGATTAGGGTTAAAGTTCGGAGTTTGGGAGTAGGAGGAGTGGGATTAGGGTTAGGGGTTTGGGACTAGGAGAAGTGGGATTAGGTTTAGGGTTAGGGGTTTGGGACTAGGAGAAGTGGGATTATGGTTAGGGTTAGGAGTTTGGGACTAGGAGAAGTGGGATTAGGGTTAGGAGTTTGGGACTAGGAGAAGTGGGATTAGGGTTAGGGTTAGGGGTTTGGGACTAGGAGAAGTGGGATTAGGGTTAGGGTTAGGGGTTTGGGAGTAGGTGGAGTGGGATTAGGGTTAGGGTTAGGGGTTTGGGACTAGGAGAAGTGGGATTAGGGTTAGGGTTAGGAGTTTGGGACTAGGAGAAGTGGGATTAGGGTTGGGAGTTTGGGACTAGGAGAAGTGGGATTAGGGTTAGGGTTAGGAGTTTGGGAGTAGGTGGAGTGGGATTAGGGTTAGGGTTAGGAGTTTGGGAGTGGGATTAGAGTTAGGGTTAGGGGTTTGGGACTAGGAGAAGTGGGGATAGGGTTAGGGTTAGGGACTAGGAGAAGTGGGATTAGGGTTAGGAGTTTGGGACTAGGAGAAGTGGGATTAGGGTTAGGGTTAGGGGTTTGGGACTAGGAGAAGTGGGATTAGGGTTAGGGTTAGGGGTTTGGGAGTAGGTGGAGTGGGATTAGGGTTAGGGTTAGGAGTTTGGGACTAGGAGAAGTGGGATTAGGGTTAGGGTTAGGAGTTTGGGACTAGGAGAAGTGGGATTAGGGTTAGGGTTAGGGGTTTGGGACTAGGAGAAGTGGGATTAGGGTTAGGGGTTTGGGAGTAGGTGGAGTGGGATTAGGGTTAGGGTTAGGGGTTTGGGACTAGGAGAAGTGGGATTAGGGTTAGGGTTAGGAGTTTGGGACTAGGAGAAGTGGGATTAGGGTTGGGAGTTTGGGACTAGGAGAAGTGGGATTAGGGTTAGGGTTAGGAGTTTGGGAGTAGGTGGAGTGGGATTAGGGTTAGGGTTAGGAGTTTGGGAGTGGGATTAGAGTTAGGGTTAGGGGTTTGGGACTAGGAGAAGTGGGATTAGGGTTAGGGTTAGGGGTTTGGGACTAGGAGAAGTGGGATTAGGGTTAGGAGTTTGGGACTAGGAGAAGTGGGATTAGGGTTAGGGTTAGGGGTTTGGGACTAGGAGAAGTGGGATTAGGGTTAGGGTTAGGGGTTTGGGAGTAGGTGGAGTGGGATTAGGGTTAGGGTTAGGAGTTTGGGACTAGGAGAAGTGGGATTAGGGTTAGGAGTTTGGGACTAGGAGAAGTGGGATTAGGGTTAGGGTTAGGGGTTTGGGACTAGGAGAAGTGGGATTAGGGTTAGGGGTTTGGGAGTAGGTGGAGTGGGATTAGGGTTAGGGTTAGGGGTTTGGGACTAGGAGAAGTGGAATTAGGGTTAGGGTTAGGGTTAGGAGTTTGGGACTAGGAGAAGTGGGATTAGGGTTGGGAGTTTGGGACTAGGAGAAGTGGGATTAGGGTTAGGAGTTTGGGAGTAGGTGGAGTGGGATTAGGGTTAGGAGTTTGGGAGTGGGAGAAGTGGGATTAGGGTTAGGGGTTTGGGACTAGGAGAAGTGGAATTAGGGTTAGGGGTTTGGTACTAGGAGAAGTGGGATTAGGGTTAGGGTTAGGGTTAGGAGTAGTGGGATTAGGGTTAGGGTTAGGGGTTTGGGACTAGGAGAAGTGGGATTAGGGTTAGGGTTAGGGGTTTGGGAGTAGGTGGAGTGGGATTAGGGTTAGGGTTAGGAGTTTGGGACTAGAAGAAGTGGGATTAGGGTTAAAGTTCGGAGTTTGGGAGTAGGAGGAGTGGGATTAGGGTTAGGAGTTTAGGATTAGAAGTGGGATTAGGGTTAGGGTTAGGAGTTTGGGACTATGAGGAGTGGGATTAGGGTTATGGTGGGTGATTTGGGATGGGGAGGTGTGGGAGTTTGGGACTATGAGGAGTGGGATTAGAGTTATGGTGGGTGATTTGGGATGGGGAGGTGTGGGAGTTTGGGACTATGAGGAGTGGGATTAGGGTTATGGTGGGTGATTTGGGATGGGGAGGTGTGGGAGTTTGGGACTATGAGGAGTGGGATTAGGGTTATGGTGGGTGATTTGGGATGGGGAGGTGTGGGAGTTTGGGACTATGAGGAGTGGGATTAGGGTTATGGTGGGTGATTTGGGATGGGGAGGTGTGGGAGTTTGGGAGTATGAGGAGTGGGATTAGGGTTATGGTGGGTGATTTGGGATGGGGAGGTGTGGGAGTTTGGGACTATGAGGAGTGGGATTAGGGTTATGGTGGGTGATTTGGGATGGGGAGGTGTGGGAGTTTGGGACTATGAGGAGTGGGATTAGGGTTATGGTGGGTGATTTGGGATGGGGAGGTGTGGGAGTTTGGGACTATGAGGAGTGGGATTAGGGTTATGGTGGGTGATTTGGGATGGGGAGGTGTGGGAGTTTGGGACTATGAGGAGTGGGATTAGGGTTATGGTGGGTGATTTGGGATGGGGAGGTGTGGGAGTTTGGGAGTATGAGGAGTGGGATTAGAGTTATGGTGGGTGATTTGGGATGGGGAGGTGTGGGAGTTTGGGACTATGAGGAGTGGGATTAGGGTTATGGTGGGTGATTTGGGATGGGGAGGAGTGGGAGTTTGGGACTATCTGTACTGGGTATGTGGTATGGTGTACAGGGTTTGGGCATTGGAATTAGATTGGGTAAACTGGACTTCTCAGCTTTCCTCTTGTTTGACAAGGATCTCCAGTTTACAATGTGGTGATCAGCCACAGCATCCCATCCTGCCCTTTTCTTTAGGCGGTTTGAATAATACTAATTTTTCTTGTCCCAGAGTTCAGGGTGTCTTCGCATTGTATCTATAAATTCCTCTGGGTCGCCACTCCCAGGGGATCTTTCTTTTTCTGCAGCTGGTCCTGCAGCAGTTGTCTGCATCTCAAAGCCTTGCTCTGCCATACTTTCTTTACCACTGTCTTCTCTGGTCTGTACTCCTCTTCTCAACCGGATTTCCTGGTTTCCCATCATCCTTCACTCTGCTGCGATCATGTGACCTTCCCATATGACCTTCCCACAGCTTCTTCAACGTTTTTAGCGGTATTACCACGGTTTTACCGCGGTTTTACAGCAGTACACATACATTCCTATGGGGATAGGCGTTTTTACTGCGCTATTTTATGCGCCCAAAAGATGCTCTAAAAATGCTGTTAACAGGACTTTTTCTAACGCACAGCCAGCGCAACGCCTCAATGTGAAAGCACTAATGACTTTCACATTGAGAATGCTAGGGCAGGATTATTTCAGGCATATTTTGGGCGCTATTTTTAGCGCTAAAACGCGGTAAAAACGCCTCAGGGCCTAAGGAGTGAGACACAGCACGCCGCCCAGCTCCCCCAAGCTGACTGTTTAACCACTTGCCAACCGGGCCATAGACGAAAGACGGCTACAGCGCGGTCGGCTTATTCTGGGAGGGCGTCCATGGACATCCTCCCAGAATCTTGCTCCCGCGCGCCTGGAAAAATCCGTGACCGTCAGGTCTTCACGGATCACGGTTACCAGGTGATCGCTCTGTCAAATGATAGAGCGATCACTTGTAAACAAACCAGCGTCATGTCATGACGCCGGTTTCTCCCTCCCCTCTCTGTACTGATCTGTACAGTGCGAGGGGAGAGGGGGAGAGGGAAAGAGGGGGAGAGATCGTTTGCAGCAGTGCTGCGGGCTGGATCTGTAGTGCCCACAGCGCTGCTCAGCAGGGCCGGATTAACATAGGGGCTATTGGAGCTGCAGCCCCAGGCCCCTTTCTTAAGATAGGCCCATTTGCCCCAAAAAAAAAAAAAAAAATTCTAAAAAAAAAGAAGAAAAAAAAAAGAAGATCGACTTCGAGGGTTGTAGCTCAACGATCAGGAGTCAGAGACCCCACATTGGGGTGTAGGTAGCTAAAGACCTACTCCAGCACTGGTTAAAATATGGGGCTGCTATCATCTATGGTTCTGGAGATATGGGGTTGCTTGCGCAGTCCATCAGAAGCTACATACAGAGCGGCCAGTATAAATACAAGCTGGCACACTCTGCCGAAGACTGAGAGGATGAACTCACAGGGCTTATAATAATTATTTGTATATTGCTTATGATAATTAACCCCTTGCCACCCAGGCCAGTTCTGACACTTCTATCCTACATGTAAAAATCATCATTTTTTTGTTTCATTCATAAAAAAAAACAATAAAAGTTAGCACGATTTTTTTTGTGTACCAAGCGATGCTTTAATTTTTTTACAGGTTACATGTTTAGAGTTACAGAGGAGGTCTAAGGCTAGAATTATTGTTCTCACTCTAACGATTGTGGCATATGTAACCTGTGTGTATCTGGATCTGATACTAACCAGTGCCTACCCAGCCACTGACTAGTATCTCTCCCCAGCCTGTCCCCACACACCTTCTCACCCGCTGACCTGTGAATGGGGGAATCACTCCTGCAGTGTTATTGTGTTCTGCCAGTGAATACGATGATCAGTGTTGCTAACTATAGCTGGCAGCACTGATTGTTTTGGGGAAAACCTGACAGGCTGGTTGTACTCAAGTCGGTTAATAGGTTGACTTGTGTAAAACCAGGTAGCCCATACATAGATCGACTATGGCTGGTCTCTGCTTAATTGGTGTAATTTCAATCCATGTATGGCCCGCTTAACCACTACGCAGTCCCTAAACATCCTTCCACAAACCTTTACATTTTTCCTTCCCAGATTCCTTCATCCTCCTCTCCTATACATAGTGCTCACTGTCATACCCTCCAGACTTCTCTCCTATACATAGCGCCCGCTGTCATATCCTACACACTCCTCTCCTGTACATAGTGCCCGCTGTCATACACTTCTCTCCTGTACATAGTGCCCACTGTCGTACCCTCCACACTCCTCTCCTGTACATACTGCTCACTGTCATACCCTCCACACTCCTCTGCTGTGCATACTGCCCACTGCCATACTCTTCACACTCCTCTCCTGTACATAGTGCCTTCTGTCATACCCTCCACACTCCTCTCATGTACATAGTGCCCACTGTTAGACCCTCCAAATTCCTCTCCCTCACCTGCACATACTTCCCACTTTTATGCCATCCATTCTCCTCCCCTATGCCTCTTACCCACAAAAACAGTTCTTTAAAATTGCCCCATTATTAGTACTTATTTAATTTTGTAATTACTATTGTGATGTATAGAGGAACATGGGGGATGTCAGCTACTCTAAATATAGCACTTGTAAAAAAGTGTCCCTGAAAATATTTTTGAAATGTTGGCAACTATGCGGGTCAGTAGAGGGCCCCATGAGAGGCTCCTGGGTTCCAATGATATTAAAGCGGTAGTAAACTTTTCTACCGTTACTATTTTTTAGAGGCCCTGAGGTAGGTTATGCCATAATGTACAAGTATGCACAGCATATTAGCACATTAGGGTACACTTAAATTGTCAGACTGAGCCCTCCAGTGCTGTGCTGTGATCAATCCGGCCCGGGCGCTTCCATCGTCTTCCTTCCGGGTTCTGTGCCTTCGGTCACTTGCCTTGGCCGGGCTGTGTTGATGTCATTCCCACACATGCTCATGTGCATCCTCTTTCTCTCATCCCCCCTTTCTCTCTCATCCTCTTTCCCTTACCCCTCACACCTCTTTCATCCCTCTCTCTCTCTCTCTCCAATTTAATTTGTTATAACAAAAAATTGTTTGCATTTTTATTTATTAATTTATTGTTTATAAAAGGCCCCACCAAAATCCTCAGCACCAGGCCCATGATGTTCTTAATCTGGCCCTGCTGCTCAGTGCCCATACTCTGCAATACTCTGCCAATACTCTGCAGTACTCTGCCAATACTGTATTCTGCCAATACCCTGCCAATACTGTATTCTGCCAATACTCTGCCATAAATTTTAACAGAAACAAAGATTTTTTTTTACTGAATTTTCTGTCTTTTTTGATTTATAGCGCAAAAAATAAAAAACCCAGCAGTGATTAAATACCACCAAAAGAAAGCTCTATTTGTGTGAAAAAAAGGACAAACATTTCATATGGGTACAGTGTTGCATGACTGAGTAATTGTCATTTAAAGTGTGAGAGAAATTTCTCTGGAGAACTTTGAGTGAATTCCAGATAGGACCAAATTTTATTAACTGGGTCAAGTTATTGTATGGGTCACCTGAGGCGAGGGTAAGAGTGAACAATGAGCGATCTGCCAGGTTTTGATTGCTGAGGGGGACGAGACAGGGGTGCCCTTTGTCCCCCCTCCTGTTCGCCCTCACGTTTGAGCCTTTGGCTATGTCTCTCAGATTCTCCTTGGGAATAAAAGGATATAAACGTGGAGAGGAAGAAGAAAAAGTAATATTATTTGCGGATGATCTTCTCTTATTGCTTAGAGATACACAGGATACACTCAGGGAGACTATGTGCAAAATTAGAAACTTTGGCCATTTCTCAGGATTGAGGATAACTTGGGAAAAATCCACTTTATTACCAATCGACTCATTAGATAGCCCCCTGCCTCAAGAGGCGGAACCGCTACAAATAGTGAACCAAATAAGATATCTTAGTATAAATATAGCTAGAGACCCCAAGCAGTTTATAGGCATTTTACACCCTTCCTTACCAGAGCACTTTTTGCGATTCGGCACTGCGTCGCTTTAACTAACAATTGCGCGGTCGTGCGACGTTACACCCAAACAAAATTGACGTCCTTTTTTTCCCACAAATAGAGCTTTCTTTTGGTGGTATTTGATCACCTCTGCGGTTTTTATTTTTTGCGCTATAAACAAAAGAAGAGCGACAATTTTGAAAAAAAAACACCATATTTTTTACTTTTTGCTATAATAAATATCCCATTTTTTTTAAAAAAAAAACGTTTTTTTTTTCCCTCAGTTTAGGCCGATACGTATTCTTCTACATATTTTTGGTAAAAAAAAATCACAATAAGTTATAGCGTCTACAAAATAGGGGATAGATTTATTGCATTTTTTTTTTACTAGTAATGGCGGCGATCTGCAATTTTTTTTTCGTGACTGCGACATTGCGGCGGACACTTTGGACACTTTTGACACATTTTTGGGACCATTCACATTTACACAGCGATCGTTGCTATAAAATTGCATTGATTACTGTGTAAATGTGACTGGCAGGGAAGGGGTTAACACTAGGGGGCGCTGCAGGGGTTAATATGTTCCCTAATGTAATGATTCTAACTGTGGAGGGAGGGGATTCACAAGGGGAGGAGACCGATCGGTGTTCCTCCATACTGGGAACACATGATCGGTCTCCTCGCCACCGACAGGACGTGGAGTTGTGTGTTTACACACAGCTCCACGGTCCCGCACGGTCCCGTTGTTTTAACGGGCAATCGCGGGTGCCCGGTGGACATCGCGGCCGCCGGGCACGCGCACCGGGTCCCGAGCGACGCCGCGGGCGCGCGCGCCCCCTAGGCGGCCGGGAATGGGAGGACGTCATATGACGCCCACCCAGGATGGGAGATCCACCTTGTGGGCGTCATATGTACATGGGCGGGATGTGAAGTGGTTAAACAAATTTAAAGACAAAATAAAAATCTGGAAAAAACTCCCTCTTTCTGTGGCAGGTCGCTGCAATTTTATTAAAATGATATTCCTGCCACAGCTTTTATATGTTCTTTACAACTCCCCAGTATGGATCTATAAAAAATGGTTCCATAAGATTGACATCTTATTTAGAGAATTCGTTTGGAAAGGGGGTACATCACAAATTAGCCTTAATACCCTTCAACTCACAAATAAAGAGGGAGGAGTTGCCCTCCCACATCCTTATAGCTATTTCCTGGCGGCGCAGCTCCAACATATGGGTGGCTGTGAAGCTGAAGGAAAAGGTCGAGAGAGGAAGATTCTCTTATGTAACTCTTGGCATAGTTCATTGGTGGAAGGGACCTTCTTGCGAGGGTTGCCCACTCTTGACTTGATGGCAAGAGTGTGGGATGTGGCAAAAAAAAACTATAGGGTATAGGGGATTTACAGAATATTCCCCTTTATGGGAAAACAGGAAGCTGGATGAGGTGCAGAAATTGGGGACAATTAGAGAATGGGAAAGACGAGGGTTAAAGTTTATTTCCCAGGTCTACCAGGACGAAAAATCCTTTCAGGAATTAAGGGATCAATTTGCAATCCCCAATAACGACGCGTGTTCATCACGAATCACGTGACTTCATCAGGGGATGAAGTGACACTTATCAAGCTCGCCGCTCGTTTATACACCGATCTGCTTGCTACTGATATATGTGAGTACCTGTCTTTTACGCTTAACCGGTTCCCGACCGGCGCACGACGATATACGTCGGCAGAATGGCACGGACAGGCAGGAGGGCGTATATATAAGTCCCTCCTTTAAGCCGTCCGAGCCATCGGGAGCGCGCCGGGAGCGGCGCGCTCCCGTGCCGGTCGGGGCCCCCGTGAGGCCGGTCGCGGGTCCCGTGGACTCGATCGCCGCGGGGACACCCGCGATCGTCTCACGGGAAGGCAGAACGGGAAGATGCGGAAATAGACAGCATCTCCTCGTTCTGCCTAGCAACTAGTGACGCCGATCTCTGCTCCCTGTGATTGGAGCAGAGATCAGCATTCACTAGCTGACAGCCACGCCCCCCCACAGTAAGAAACACACCCCTAGGCATACTTAACCCCTACACTGCCCCTTGTGGTTAACCCCTTCACTGCCAGTGTCATTTATACAGGAATCAATTCATTTAAATAGCATTGATTGCTGTATAAATGTAAAGAAGAAAAAACTGCGCCAGGTAAAGGTAGCTAAAAATGCCATATGATGGTACTATAACTACCTAATGTATATAACTAATATAGTGCACAACAGGTATATTTGTAAATAAAAGTTATGACACTAAAATCCCATACTGATCGTAGATGTCTAACAAAACACCAAAAGAAACACAATATGGACTAGATGGCTGCGTGACTAGCATTCACAATATAAATGTTTGGCAAGGCAGTATTGACACTGTGATCACACAATAGTCCAGAGTGGAGCAGACCCAGAAAAAACTCCACAGGATAAGTATCATCTAGAAGATTAAATCATTATTCATATATGATGTAATGATGTAAACTTTAGATTTCTTGTCACACCGCTGTGCTCCACATCACACGAGAGTGCCACCACCAGTATATAATCTCCTTACCAGATAATTGGCAAAAAATGACACTCAGAATGAGCCCATAAAGGAATCCTGACTCCAAAGGGAGAAGCGACACCCAAAGGGAATGATATCCAAGAACCTGCCACTCACAGCCAGCGAACTCCCGACCAGACCCAGCGTGGTGAATCTAATCCTGATAGCAGCACTCGGCGGTGCATCCAAACAGTACCATAAGGAAGAGAAGGCAGACCATCGTATAATATTGACTTAAACAAATGAGTCTTTTTATTAAAAAAAAGGTGTACTCACATTTAAAAATTAAGGAGAAAGCATAAAGGAACTTCAGATCAATAAACAAGCAGACGCCTAGTCCATATTGTGTTTCTTTTGGTGTTTTGTTAGACATCTACGATCAGTATGGGATTTTAGTGTCATAACTTTTATTTACAAATAATTATCCCCCTATTCTGCAGCCGGGTCTGATTATTGTTTTTATATTTTTATATATTTTTACTATTATTTTTTCCCTATCCAATCCCCTGTTCCCCACCCCATTGGGTTAGCGCGGTTTTTTCGCCTGTATTTCTGTATAAATGACAATGGTCCCAAAAATGTGTCAAAAATGTCCGATGTGTCCGCCATAATGTCGCAGTCACAATAAAAATCGCTGATCGCCGCCATTAAAAAAAAATTATTAATAAAAATGCTATAAAACTATCCCCTATCTTGTAAACGCTATAACTTCTGCGCAAACCAATCAATAATCGCTTATTGTGATTTTTTTTACCAAAAATATGTAGAAGAATACGTATCGGTCTAAACTGAGGAAAAAATATGTTTTTTTTTATATATTTTTTGGGGGATATTTATTATAGCAAAAAATAAAAAATAATGCGTTTTTTTTTTCAAAATTTCGCTCTTTTTTGTTTATAGCGCAAAAAATTAAAACCGCAGGGGCGATCAAATACCACCAAGAGAAAGCTCTATTTGTGGGGAAAAAAGGACGTCAATTTTGTTTGGGAGCCACGTCGCACGACCGCGCAATTGTCAGTTAAAGCGACGCAGTGCCGAATCGCAAAAAGGGGCCTGGTCCTTTGGCTGCAAATTGGTCCGGTCTGAAAGTGGTTAAAAGTGTTCAATAAAAATACCAGAAATTACTACACTATGGGGCATACTTCTTCCTTTTTTTAACATATATACTGGTGAGACCCCGGATACCACATCACCTACATTTAAAGGGGACACTGAAAGGCAGGATAGGAAATGCCAACAAGACCTGGGCCACCATATCTGGAATCCACAAAAGGGACGGTCACCAAGGACCACAAAGGCATATAATTTCATGCTGTAGCCTTACAGCTGTAAGGTAAGGGGCCACCCACATTATCTCCACTAGGATCGCACAGGACACAAGGACCACACAGGATACCCACTAACTATAGCACCTTACATCAAACCTCGCAAACCTCATTTTCCAGCACCTGCACCTTTAATATTTTGGATTTGAAGACACCACTACACATTGCACCTTATGAATTTTTATGGACTATTTTATTCAATTTATGTGTATATTATTCTGATTTCAGTTGTTGCATTTCTTTTAAAGCACGTTGTAATATCAGCACCACTTATATTTATTTACCACGTGGCTACACTACCACCATCCTTCCACAGCCACATTTAGTATTCTGCGTTTTATGCACTTTATTGATTTAATATTTTTTACCTAGTATATATGCGTTTTTACTATTTATGGAACTTTGACCTGTTGAAATTGTATTATCTACTAGCATCTTTTTATTGCTCCTGGTTATTAATTTTAGCTTAGTCTTTATCCTTTTACCGCGCACACCAATACCCCCTTTTACTTATTCCTCTTTGGGTTCAGATATTTCCTCAGTGTGTGCAGCAGTACGTTAGTTAACTGGCGCACATCGAGTCCGCGGTACCTGCCGCTGGGCTCCCGCTCTGTGTGATCACAGTGGGAGTGGGCCGCCGACAGCCCGCACGCGCGCCACACACTCTGGATTTTTAGATCACCTACTAGGTACGTGATCTGGTGCAGAGCGGATGCCCTGCTGCGGTATAGCTACGGTGGGCGGTCATGAAGCGGTTAAGAAAATACTCTGTTCCAGAAATATTATTCTAATGCTTTTATCAAAGGGAAAACACAAATTTGTAGCTAACCCTAATTCCCTAAGATTATTATTAACACCTTCAGTTCTGTTTCAAATACCACTTTATGCATTAACATTCCTCCTTGGACCCAGTCTGTCTAGACCAGGGGTCTCAAACTGGCGGCCCTCCAGCTGTTTTGAAACTACAAGTCCCATCATGCCTCTGCCTGTGGGAGTCATGCTTGTAACTGTCAGCCTTGCGATGCCTCATGGGACTTGTAGTTTCGCAACAGCTGGAGGGCCACCAGTTTGAGACCCCTGGTCTAGACAGTATGGTCACCTGAGGACTTGGCACAATCCACAGGCAGCTTAAAGAAGGACTATGGCCAAAATGAAAAAAATATGTGATGTAACTCTATAATCTGTTAAACATCTCACTGGTTGTTTTGCAAATAACAGTAAGGATATTGAGATATCTACCTTTTCCTCCACAGCTGAAAGCTCTCATGTTCACTTCCTTTAACATTTCCGGACCGCCCACCGTAGACCGTAGAACCCCAGCAGGGAGGCCGCTCCTAGTACGTGATCCGACACTTCCGGGTCTGGGGTGTGCATGTACAGTGACAGTACATATTTTTAGCGCTGACCACTGTATTAGTGTCACTGTCCGCCGCAATATTGCAGTCCTGCTATAAGTCGATGATCACTGCCATTACTGGTAAGATAAATAAATAAAAATATCCCATAATTTGTAGATGCTTATTGGGTTTTTGTTTTTTATTAAAAATATGTAGCAGAATACATATTGGCCTAAATTGATGAAAAATGTTAACATTTTTATTGGATGCGCAATTGTCAGTTAAAATAACACAGTGCCGTATCGCAAAAAATGGCCTGGTCATGAAGAGGGGTTGATCTTCTGGAGGTCAAGTGGTTAATCAGTAGACAATGCTGCTTCCTCTGTTTCTAAATGCTTCTGTTGTCCCCTTTTGCGTAATGCTTCTCTGAACAGTCTACAACATGCCATCATTGCATCACTGCGGGAGTTGCTTATACAGTCCATTAAAAGCTCAGACATCTTAATCATCACAGAAGTCCTGCCAAGGCTCCGCCCACTCCCCCTCATGATCGGACAATGAAGCCACGCCCACCCCCACATATGCCCCGCCCAGTCTAACCTTTGCACCGCCTACTCCTGCCTATGCTCGCCTACTGCTCTGTTTTTATACAGGCTGTTCCCATCAGCCTGGCTTCTCCTCTGATAAGCTGACAGAAGAAAACAGGCAGCAAAAAATAGGATTTTTATTACAGCTTACCTGTAAAATCCTTTTCTTAGAGTACATAATGGGACACAGAGCCTTAAGTAATTACTTAATGGGTTATAGGCCTGATGATGCACTGCCCCAGAAGCACAAACCGCCCTGGTAGAGTGCACCATAACTTGAAAAGGGGGTCTCTTACCCCTTAAATCATAAGTTTTGAATTATCACTTGCCGAATCCACTTAGCGACAGTGGATTTCGATGCTGCCTGTCCTTGCTTAGGACCCTCTGGCAGAATAAATAAGACATCAGTTTTACGAATCTGAGCAGTTGCCTTAAAATAGATTTTCACTGCTCTCGCCACATTATGACAATGTAGTGACCTTTCTTCCCTGGAACATGGTTTTGGAAAAAACGATGGCAGGACAATATCTTGGTTCAAGTGAAAACCTGATGCCACTTTTGATAAAAAAAGTCTGGACGAGGGCGTAACACCACTCTGTCCTCATGACAAATCAAATATGGCTCTTTATAAGAAAGTGAAAAATGGGAAAAAGAAACTGCGCTACAGGGATATACCCCAGAAAGGGTATGATTAAGCGTAATTAATTAACAAGCTTAAAAAAGACTGGCTGGAAGCTGCGACTCAACTGTAAAACATAACCACAGTGATATAAAGTGAAAAGAAAAATGAGTAGCGCTAAACCAATAGTGCATCAATAATACAGTGCATAACTACTTAATGACCCTATGATATATGATCAAAAAAATAGTTGGAATAAACCTACAAATATAAATGCCTATAATAAATGCCGAATTTGTGAATAAATATTCAAAACAATCAAATGCGATCAGATGCGACAATCTCCCATGAAAGTTGCACAAAAAAGAAAAAAGAAAAATTATGAAACGTGAACAATAAGTAAGGAAACTTTTCAAGTCCATGAAGTCCTCATGAGAAGTGAATCTTCATAAAAGATTTTCACCCGTGCCGTGAATAATAGAATTTTTTTTTTTTATAATAAAATGAAATAATAAATAAATCAATCCATTAATGTGAGTGATTGGATCCTCCAAACTGTTCAAAAGGTGCTCCACCACCAAGATAATGTTGAGAGTTACTTCTTACCAGAAGTAAGTGACAAACGAGCCTGTATGGAGATATCCCTCCTTGGATCCACCTGGGGATGTAACGAATGCCAGCAGCCTATTGACCCAATTCACAGCTCAGCTTCCCAAAGGGTGTTAGGGATTTGAATCAGCACATAGAAAGAAATGAAGGGGGGGCTCGCATAGTGTAAAAAACCAAGGTGTTTATTCAAATAAAAAACTGGTTGCACTTACATTAAAACAAGCAGTTCAGGCCTTTAAGTGTGGTGCGCCGGCCGGACACACCAGAACACAGACCCGTCCTCCCAAACATCCGATATTCAAAGTCAAGGTGACGTCAGTGCGTCGCTCCGCCCTACCGGTTTTGCAATAGAGTTGCGTCGTCCAGGGGCACGGGCGGCGCACTGTGTCACCTCCCTTAAGTAACACCACCGGCCAAACCAAGCCTCGCTCTGAGCTCCCAATCCCGAGCGAGTCTCATTGTGCCGACCGAAGTCTCGCGAGACCAGCGGCTCACAATACACCAGCCATTCAAGTACTGATGTGAGAGCTCAGCAAGTCCGCTGTATTATTAAAAAGCAACAACAAAAACAAATGTAAAATTGGATGTGTTACACCGGAGGAGAAACACTCCAAAGATACTAAAATAATTCGTGAAAAGTAAAAAAATATATAAAAACATATTCGTTGTCCCTATTAGCTCCGGCCAAAAACCGGAAGTGGTATAATAATAGGCACTGGGGACATCATTCCCATATATGTTATAGAAACAGCGATTATATTTTAAAAGGGGTTGGATTTGCCGCATATGGACTTGACCATAGGCCATACCACACAACCCAAAAATTGATGGCAGTCGTGTAAGTACAGTCCAGACAGCCTTCATATTAAAATATAAAAGCAAAGTAAAATAATATTGCGCCCGGATTATGAAATGAGCAGTAATATATTAAACAGTTCTAATCTCTAGGAATGCGGTTATCGCAAAAAAACAAAAACCGCATAAGCCTTATGCAAAAAATTATATTTATTGTAAATGAATAGATATGTGGCTCATGAGTGAATGTATAACATTCCGTCAGGCAACAATATAAAAAATGTTGAATATTTAAAAATGTCTAAAAGTTCTAATTTCCAAAATTATAGGAAGTATCCGAAATAGTGCCCCCTAGTGACAGAATAGGGAAAAAACACAATGAGATCTTCCATTCAAATTATTGGGACCCCCAGAGCTCAGAGCGACAGACTCGAAGGCCAACAAACTAACGCCAGACTGATGTGCGAATAATTGCAATAAAAAACTACAGGACGCTCTTGTGATCAGACAAATACATGATCATAAAAGAATTGTTGAGCGGGGGTATCTGAATGGTATCCTCAACAAAAAGGAAAGTTTTTTTCTGATACCCAGTGCTCCCCGCACTCCAGTCATTTATTATTTGCCCAAGCTTCACAAAAGTGTCACTTGCCCCCCGGGACGTCCTATCGTGAGCGGTATAGACTCCGTGACGTCTCGGGTGGGCAAGTATATCGATTATTATCTACAGCCTCTTGTTCAGACCATTCCATCGTATATCAAAGATACGAAACAAGTTATCAACACACTATCCGGTATTACTCCAAAACAGGGCCTCCTACTAGTTACTGCTGATGTAACATCATTAAACACCATCATTCCCCACCAGCTAGGCTTGGAGGCTGTCAGACTATACCTGACCAGGGGATCGGGTCTGACTATGTTACAAATAGACTTCATCATGGAGTTACTTGAGTACGCAGCGGGCCACAATTACTTTTGGTTCAACCATCAGTTCTACCGCCAGGACAGGGGCGTGGCTATGGGGGCAAAATATGCCCCCAGCCTAGCCAACCTGTTCATGGCCAAGTGGGAGGAGCACGTCGTGGATGCCCCAAGGAGACCAGAAGTGGTCCTGTGGGCACGATATATCGACGACGTCCTCCTCCTATGGGATGGTAGTGAACAGGACCTGCTGGCGTACATGGCATTTTTGAATACCAATAACAGGGGTATCAAATTAAATTTTGAGATGAGCCAGATTGAAATCAAATTCCTTGATTTGAACATCAGGATCGAGGGTGACAGTTTTATCACGTCGACTTATTTTAAGTCGACTGATAGAAACTCATATATCCCGTTGGATAGCTGTCACCATCAACCCTGGTTGAAAGCCATCCCTCAAGGACAGTTCACACGATTAAGGAGGAATTGTACAGAAATTGAAACATTTGATAGACAGGCGGCTGTCCTCTCATCCAGGTTTTTGGAAAAGGGTTACGATAGTGACTTCCTTTCAAATGCAATAACCATAGCCAGGGAGAAGGACAGATTATCATTATTATCGAATAAACGATCTGATAATGCTGATGTGCAATTCTGTGCACCGTTTATTACTACCTTCTCCATTCAGCATCGCACAATAAAAAGCCTGATACAAAAACACTGGCACCTCCTAGCTAGTGATCAGGTCCTCGGTGCAGTGTTACCTGAGAAGCCTCGAGTCATTTTTAAGGGGGCATCCTCCTTGGGGAGTAGAATTGCGCCCAGTGTGCTTCTTCCAAAACCTCACAGGCTACTAAAGGGGTAAAAACTGTCAGGTCTGTACCTTGAACAAATGCAAAGAAAGGAAAATATGAAATTTTATATCAACCAGCACTTCAAGGTCTTACGAGATAGAACCTTTTATAACATGCTCGTCCGAAGGGGTGGTCTATTTGATCCAATGCCCGTGCGGCCTCCAGTATGTGGGGAGGACCAAAAGGGCCCTCCGGGTTAGATTAAATGAACACATTAGTAATATTAGGAGGGGTTTTGACAAACATTCTGTGTCAAGACACTACGACCAGGTACACAACAGAGACCCATCAAACACCCTCTATTTGGGCATAGACAAATATAGGCCCCATTGGAGGGGAGGGTCTTTGGTCAGGGAGATCTCTAAACAAGAAATGGCCTGGATATATAGATTAAAAACGTATGTGCCGTTTGGCCTCAATGTGGACACGGACGTAAATGCTTTTATCAACAATTCCTAGTGGAGTTGCTTGCGTCCGATGTCCACTTATGAGGTTCTGTACATCGGCTACTGCGGATCTGTAATCTGCTTCCACACCTATAGATTATCATAATATTGCTATTAAGCCAGTGTGTGAGAGTGACATGTTTTAGGTTATTTTTATGATCATGTATTTGTCTGATCACAAGAGCGTCCTGTAGTTTTTTATTGTAATTATTCGCACATCAGTCTGGCGTTAGTTTGTTGGCCTTCGAGTCTGTCGCTCTGAGCTCTGGGGGTCCCAATAATTTGAATGGAAGATCTCATTGTGTTTTTTCCCTATTCTGTCACTAGGGGGCACTATTTCGGATACTTCCTATAATTTTGGAAATTAGAACTTTCTAAGACATTTTTAAATATTCAACATTTTTTATATTGTTGCCTGACGGAATGTTATACATTCACTCATGAGCCACATATCTATTCATTTACAATAAATATAATTTTTTGCATAAGGCTTATGCGGTTTTTGTTTTTTTGCGATAACCGCATTCCTAGAGATTAGAACTGTTTAATATATTACTGCTCATTTCATAATCCGGGCGCAATATTATTTTACTTTGCTTTTATATTATAATATGAAGGCTGTCTGGACTGTACTTACACGACTGCCATCAATTTTTGGGTTGTGTGGTATGGCCTATGGTCAAGTCCATATGCGGCAAATCCAACCCCTTTTAAAATATAATCGCTGTTTCTATAACATATATGGGAATGATGTCCCCAGTGCCTATTATTATACCACTTCCAGTTTTTGGCCGGAGCTAATAGGGACAACGAATATGTTTTTATATATTTTTTTACTTTTCACGAATTATTTTAGTATCTTTGGAGTGTTTCTCCTCCGGTGTAACACATCCAATTTTACATTTGTTTTTGTTGTTGCTTTTTAATAATACAGCGGACTTGCTGAGCTCTCACATCAGTACTTGAATGGCTGGTGTATTGTGAGCCGCTGGTCTCGCGAGACTTCGGTCGGCACAACGAGACTCGCTCGGGATTGGGAGCTCAGAGCGAGGCTTGGTTTGGCCGGTGGTGTTACTTAAGGGAGGTGACGCAGTGCGCCGCCCGTGCCCCTGGACGACGCAACTCTATTGCGAAACCGGTAGGGCGGAGCGACGCGCTGACGTCACCTCGACTTTGAATATCGGATGTTTGGGAGGACGGGTCTGTGTTCTGGTGTGTCCGGCCGGCGCACCACACTTAAAGGCCTGAACTGCTTGTTTTAATGTAAGTGCAACCAGTTTTTTATTTGAATAAACACCTTGGTTTTTTACACTATGCGTGCCCCCCCTTTATTTCTTTCTATGTGCTGATTCAAATCCCTAACACCCTTTGGGAAGCTGAGCTGTGAATTGGGTCAATAGGCTGCTGGCATTCGTTACATCCCCAGGTGGATCCAAGGAGGGATATCTCCATACAGGCTCGTTTGTCACTCACTTCTGGTAAGAAGTAACTCTCAACTTTATCTTGGTGGTGGAGCACCTTTTGAACAGTTTGGAGGATCCAATCACTCACATTAATGGATTTATTTATTTATTTATTATTTCATTTTATTATAAAAAAAAAAAATTCTATTATTCACGGCACGGGTGAAAATCTTTTATGAAGATTCACTTCTCATGAGGACGTCATGGACTTGAAAAGTTTCCTTACTTATTGTTCACGTTTCATAATTTTTCTTTTTTCTTTTTTGTGCAACTTTCATGGGAGATTGTCGCATCTGATCGCATTTGATTGTTTTGAATATTTATTCACAAATTCGGCATTTATTAAAGGCATTTATATTTGTAGGTTTATTCCAACTATTTTTTTAGGGTCATTAAGTAGTTATGCACTGTATTATTGATGCACTATTGGTTTAGCGCTACTCATTTTTCTTTTCTCTTTATAAGAAAGAGCAGCCAATTCCGAAACCCTCCTTGCTGAGGCTATAGCTACCAAAAATACCAACTGCCTTGTCAGAAGGACTAGGGGAATATGTTGTATTGGTTCAAATGGCTGTTTTTGTAACACAGACAAAACTAAGTCCCAAGGGTTCAAGGGAGGTTTGACGGGCGGAATAAGCCATGTCACCCCTTGTATAAAACCCCGGACTAAAGAATGAGTAGCAAGTGGTCTTTGAAATAAGACCGATAAAGCTGAGACTTGGCCTTTAATAGTACTTAAGGCCAATTTCATTTGTACCCCTATTTGTAGAAAGGCAAGAATTCTGCCTATGATATATCTCCGAGGGTGCCAACCCTTGGATTCACACCAGGAAACATAAGCCCTCCAGACTCTAAAGTTCTGGAAGCTGGCTTCCTTGCACTAATCAGGGTAGAGATAACTGACCCGGAAAGCCCACGTTTCTTCAGAATGTGGGTTTCAATAGCCAAGCCGTTAAATTTAGAGACCGTAAGGAAGGATGGAATAACGGTCCCTGTGAGAGCAGATCTGGCCATAGTGGGAGGGACCATGGGCCCTCCATTGCCATCTTTACGATTTCTGCATACCTATGACCTTCTGAACCATGCTGGTGCCACCAGAATTACCGGATTTCTTTCCAGCTTGATCCTGCAAAAAAGTTGTGGCAGCAACTAAATAGGGGGAATGCATAGATCAGTGAGAACTGATCCCATGGGGTCACCAACGCATCCATTCCGCATGCGAATGGATCCCTTGTTCTGGCCACAAAGTTGACTAACTTCATGTTGAACCTGGACGCTAGAAGATCTACGTCCGGAGTCCCCCATCTTTGGCAAACAGCCCAAAATATGTCGGCTGAAGAGACCATTTCACTGGGAATAACTGCTGGCGACTCAAGTAGTCCGCCTGCCAATTCTCTACTCCCGGAATGAAGATTGCCGGTAGGCATGGAACATTCCTTTTTGCCCAAGTTAGAATATGGTTCACCTCTCTCTGCACTGAGAGACTTTCGGTGCCCCCTTGGTGATTGATATAGGCCACAGCTATGGCATTGTCGGATTGAATCCTGACAGGACAATCCCGTAACCTGAAAGTCCAGGCCTTTAGAGCTATTAGGATATTGATGGACAAGGTTCATTTCGGTTCTTGGTTCTTGTCTTTTCTAGTACTGCTCCCCAGCCTGAAAGGCTGGAATCCATCGTTACCACTTTATAGATGACTGGACTGAAGGATTTTCCTTTCAGCAGATTCTGGATTAGTAACCACCAAGTGAGGCTTTGGGACACTCTTGGGGACAGTTGCATTGGCTTGAATTGTTTTGTTCCAAGCAGACAGGATACTGTTTTGCAACAGTCTTGAATGAAACTGGGCATAGGGAACTGCTTCGAATTAAGCCACCATGGTTCTCAGCAACCTCATGCAAAGGCGACTGGAGGGATCGCCATTTGACCTGACCATCCACACCAACACTCTTATGGAGTTGATCTTTGCCTGAGGCAAGAACACCTTTTCCTGGGCTGTGTCTATGATCATACCCAAGTACTCCAGCCTTTTTAGCGGTATTAAGGAAGATTTCTCTAGGTTGAGAATCCAACCCAATTTTTCAGATAGTTGGTTGTAGTGCGTACGCTTTGTTCCAAATGAACCACCAACCGATCTATTAGTAATAGATCATATAGGTACACTACGACTGTTATGCCCTGTGCCCTTAACCTGGCTAGAGGTGGGGCCAGCACCTTTGTGAACACCTGGGGTGCTGTGGCTAGCCCGAAGGGCAGGGCTACAAACTGAAAATGCTGCTGTTCTAATTCGAACCGCAGAAACCTTTTGGTGAGTGGGAATATATAGGGACATGCAGTATGCATCCCCGATTGATGCCAGAAGTTCTCCTCCTAGAAGGATAAAAACTACTGACCTGATCGTCTCAATGCGAAAGGAGCAGATTTTCAGGAACTGATTTAGATGCTTTAGATCTAGAATGGGTCTGACATCTCCATTTGGTTTCCGTACCATAAAAAAGTTTGAATAAAACCCCAAACCTTGCTCTTTTGTGGGGATCTGTATGATCACCCCTTGAGATATTAATTGGTCTAGTGCCTGAAACAGAGATTGTCTTTTCTCTGGATCTTTGGGAACGCTTGACCTCAGGAAGCGAGACGTGGAAAGTCCCAAAATCCTGCTTGTACCCCAGCGTTACCGTGGAGAGGACCCATCTGTCCTGAATTTCTTCTTTCCAGACTTCTGAAAACTGCAGAAGTCTTCCCCCCTCATGATGAGGCTTTAAGATTCTGGCTTGCAGGTTTCTGACCCCAGGACTTTTGAGCCTGGGTCTGACTCTGAGATTTTCCTCTAGAGTCTGCCCTGCCTAGAGGCGGAAGCCCCTGGCGTAGGGGAAAGAGCCCGTTAAATTGAAGGGCGTTTATACTTTCTTTTGACTGGCAAAAGAGTACTTTTCCCAGTAGAAATTGTTTGGATATATTTGTCCAAGTCTTTTCCAAATAGTTGCTCCCCATGAAAAGGGAGCCCAATTAGGAGGTCTTTACTTCAGCTGACCAAATTTTTTAACCACAGGATTCTACGCATAAGCACAAGCTTAAGCGCAAGGCGGGGGGCCTGGTGAATAGAATCTTTAATAGCATCTATGCAAAGCATAATGCTTTTGGTAGTTCAGCCAAATCCCAAGCTTTTTGTGTAGGCAGCTCTCTAAGGGCCTGTTTAAATTGGTCCTTTAGGGATTGAAAGACGCTTATTGCAGCGACTGCAGTAATGGCACCTGCCATGGAAAAAGTAGATTTTAACAGGGATGCCAACTCTTTATCTGTTGGATCCTTAAGCATCTGTACATTGTCTACTGGACAAGTTAAGCCTTTATTCACATTGGAAATTGGAGCGTCAACTGCTGGTATTTTCCATCTTTTGGAGAAATTCTCCTCTAGGGGATAGAGAATTGAAAATCATTTAGGAGGGAGAAAATGCTTATCCAGGTGATCCCATTCAGTAAAAATAAGCTGTTCTATAATGCATGTGCAAGAAACGCATGCAAAGGTTGAGAGGGTTTTAAGGAACCCAAGTAAGAAACCGAATTTTCAGGAGACTCCGTTAGGGGTAGCATGAAAGTAAAACGACCCATCTCCGTAAGAGATTGTATCAGCAATTTCTCAGATTGAGAGGCTGAAAAGGGCTCATCTACCGTTGTTTCCTCCGCAGAGGAATCATCATCAGTTTGTTTTTACTCCTGATCGACTGAGGAGTTTGCTGGGACGCCCTGACATGAGAAGGTGTCCCTGACCACCTCATGGTCTGGCAGGCCATCTTGAGGCTACAAGCATCACGGAGGGCCCTGTGATAAGTATCTTTGATATTCTTGTATTATATGATTTGATTGTAAGCTTTGTGATATTGTAATGTCTTTTAATACTTTATGTTAGCGTTCCTGATTCTTGGGAAATAAATAAGATAGTGTATTACTAGCAGCAGTTTGTGTTTGGTTTCATAGCTAACCTCGTATTATTGTGATATTAACAGTAGCATGTGCTCAGAGTTTTAATATACCAACTAATCTATAGGGACTAGACAAATTAATACACAGATATAATTATTGTATCGCTTACATCATATGGCTCATCCTGTGCCCACTGTTCCCCTTGCAAAGGTTCTGAAGTGGGGGAGGGGGATCTAGCACGCTTCCTATCCATCTGAATGGAGGATGCGATTAAAGCCGCTAATCTTTCTTACAGACACTGCAGGGAGGAGGAAAGGACATCTTCAGTCACGTATACAGGGGCTGAGATTTGAGAAGCAGTTGAACCATCAATTTGTTCCAATGGCTCACCCTGGCTTGCCATAACTGGTAATTCAGGCAAGGAAATGTGACTCAGGCTCCTAGAGCCTGGGGGTGAAACCTTTACTTTTTTGTTTTTTGTGGTGTCTTTTTTGGTAGGCATAGTCATTAGTACAAAAAACGTGGGCACAATACAAATTGCACTTAATCGCTGAAAATAGTCATGACATTTAAAGCCGCTATAAAATTCAGCCTAGTGTTGGGAAAAAAGGTGTCCTTCCTGTATTAGGAATGCCAGTTTGCAACCCTCACGTGTCCCACAGCTTCTGTGTCCCTATGTTGCAGGCTGCTTGTTTTTTCCTTGTCAGTCGTGGAGAAACTGTCACAGCTGTTGTAATTGTTTTTAGCCTCGTGGATGTTCACGGCATCGCGATTAGGCACAGCCCCCCCCTGTAAAAACAATGTTTTGCCCCTTTTTACATTTAAAATGTTCCTGCTCTTGTGTGCTGCACTGACCCAACACGAGGGGGGGGGGGGAGCAGGGACCCATCCAGCAGCAGGCACAAACAACAGTGAAATCAGCCACAGTAAAACAATTAGCGGTATTAGCGGGACCTCCCTAGCGCTGCTGTCCCTTTAACCCTCTGGTCCCATCAGGGGGAGAAAGAAAACATTTTTGCAGATTTCTATTGCCCTGAAAAAAAATCCCCCTTCACACGCTGCTGCAACCAGAGACAGACTGAGCTTTACAGTGAAGACAGATTAAGGTATGTGCATAGACTCCCTCTAGTGGAGATTTAAGGCATGACTAATGGGAGAAATACATAGGTGTTTTTAATAGCCAAGTTTCTTCCCTTACCTTATCCCCGCCGCATGATTTGCTGAATTAGCAGACAATCCAGCCTTCACCCAGCACAGCGGGCTGCGTTTAGCTAACCTTCAAGGACCGGGTCAATAAAACGGGGTTCCAACTCCCTTGGACCTGTAAAAAGCACCCCATCGGGAAGTGTTAGGTAATGTAGCAAGACCTAAGCCCTGGGTTCCTGGGGTCCAGCCCTACAAAGAGAGGCGTTACAGGCAAAACCTCATGCTTCGGATACAAGGTACCATCCTTTTAGGCCTTAGTGGCACTTTGGATGGATCTTGTCTTTATGGGGGCTATTTAAATCCAGCATGGATCCCTCCAGAGCACATCTTCACTCGTGACCAACACTGGCACAAAAAATGATGTGCTCCTGGAAGGAGGAGGGCTTATATAGGGAGTGAACTTCTTGGATTGGGTATACCAGTGTCCATCACCTGAATGTGGCCTATAACCTATTAAGTAATTACTTAAGGCTCTGTGTCCCATGATGTACGATAAAGAAAGCATACAGATGAATTGAAAAATATGTGTGCAAAGTTACCTGCAAGTAAAAACAAATAATGATGATATGATTATTACAAAATGTAAAAAAAATATCAAATGTTTATACAATTAATAAACCTTTGTGATCATTTTCTTTTTAATCCAACAAAATTAAAGATATATTTTACACATAAATGAGCACATCTAACTTTTGGCTCAAATCACATATCCAAATCATATTATGAAAAATATACTTATGCTTGCACTTATAACCGCTTTGGTTGCAGAGCACCCTGAACATTCGGTGTCTCCTCAGGGTGCCTATTACCCACAGAGGTGAAAGGGTGAGTGACACAGGATGATCAGTGCCTCAACGGTCATGGGGGACACATGATGACCAGGGAACTCAGGAACCAAAGGGGACACAGGATGATCAGGGGCTCGGGGTTCACAGGATGATCAAGGAACTCAGGAGTCACAGGGGACACCACATGATTAGGGGCTCGGGGGTCACAGGATGATTAAGGGCACAGGATGATTAGGGGTCACGGGGGACACAGGATGATTGGGATTCAAGGATCACAGTTGACCGCGGATGATTAGGGAACTTTGGGGTCATAGGGGACACAGGATGATCAGGGGCTCTTGGATCACAGGGGACACCCTCTCTCTTTTTCTCTCTCACTCTCCTCTCTTTCTTCTTCTCGTGTTTATCTCCTTCCCTCTCTCTCTCCCTCTCCTTTATCTCTCTATTTCTCTCTCTTTCAGGCGCTGTAAATCTGAGGGGGACATGCAAGGAAAATAAAAAACAGCATTTTAGCTTTCACATAATTGGATGATAAAATCAGCAGAGCTTCCCCTCATTTCAGATCTACCCCTCAGATTTACAATCTGAGGGGTAGAAAATTTCCAGATCTGTCCTTTTGCCTGACAGTGTGCTCAGTGAGCTGCTGAGCCAGCTGCTCCCGCCCCCTCTCACAGCCCAGTGCTCCAGTGAGCGCTGGAGGGGCAGAGTACCAGCACTGTCAGTCACGGGTCTGTGCTCAGGGTGGACCCAAGAACTTAGAGATCGGCAGTCTTTGAACGCTCAGTTCTTGGTGTAGAGGCGGCAGGGGATTGGATCCATGCTGCATCTGCACAGGTGACTAATGTCCCATACACACAATTACAAAATGTTTTTTGCATGCTAGTCGCTTATCAAAAATGGAGAGTTTACTAAAGTTACAAAAATTCTCATACGACAGAATAAAAAAATCGGAAGGCATGTCATGTGTTGTAGTGTATTTGTATTGTGTTTTGGACAACAACTGTACTGGTTAAATGAAAATTGTACTGGTATCATATGAGAAAAATGTTCGTGCTTGTCCCATCGGATAATATAGGATGAACTGTCATGATTGGCCCTCGAAAGCTCTGTACTAACAATCCAATTATGGTACGAAAGCTGTATTTTTTGTCCGATTTTCGGATCGTGAATATCCATATGAATATAATTTTTTTAGAAATCCCATGCTTCTCTTTTAAAGTGGTTGTATAGTTGTATAAAATTGACTTTTACCTACAGGTAAGCCTATAATGAGGCTTACCTGTAGGTAAAATATCTCCTAAAAATATCTCCTAAACCTGTACGGTTTAGGAGATATTCCCCGTGCAATGCGCCGCTGACTGCAGCGGGGCATGCGCACGGGGGATTCTCGGCTGAAAGGCCGGCAGAATCCGAACCTTGCTGGGAAGAAGTTTTCCTGTGCGCATGCGCGGGAGTGACGACATCGCGACTCCAGCCACTCACAGCGCTGGAGTCGCGATACCCGGAAGACACACCGAGGCAACATGTCAGCTACCTCGGCATGGACCAGGTGAGTTACCGACGCCTCGTTCTAAGGTAAGTTTTTCATAATGAGCTAGTATAAGGTGCATACTAGCTCATTATGCCTTTTCCCTTACAGGTGTAAAAAAAAAAAAAAAAGTTTCAGCGGGTATACAACCGCTTTAACATCCTGTTTCACAAGTCCTTTATCTCCTGCCATGCCTGTGCAGTAGAGCCCCATAGAAGTTTCTAGAGCTTGTCTCCCTGTGTCTCCTGGGCAGAGATGGAGTTAGATGGGCCTCATAGACTCCTATGGGGCTCTACTGTGCAGGCATGGCCAGGGACAGAGGACTTGTGGTGCAGTATGTAAACAATTCCGGGGGGCCACAGCCACCATATTGAGAAAAGTATGCCTCTATGGAGGTAGGGGGAATGGGGTGGGTTCTTTTAGGTCAGCCTAAAGAGGCAAACAAGATGGGCACACTATATGTGAAAATGAAATTATCCTTTCAGGCTGGGTTCACATCTGTACAGACAAATGGCCACTGCCCCCACCTATAACTGTCTTTTGCAGCAAAGAGCACATGGAAGGGCGACGTATGTCAAACAAAACCAAAGAAAATTCCCAGCTCAACTTACCCACCAGCCTGCAACAAATTGAATTATCCTGTCTAACAGTATGTGTTAAAAACAGGGGTATAGTTTGCAAATACATGCATAAACTACAGAGCCCTATCAAGGCACTGTAATATTTTCTGTAGTCCTAACTCTAAATTTGAGAGCCTCCACAATAGAAGCACATGTATCTTAATGGATAGGCAAAGGACTAGAGAGCCTGGAGGGAGCCCACCCCTCTTTAAAGGCACAGGGGAGCACTTAAAGTGTTACTAAACCCAGGACCCTGCATTCAATAGAGTCCCTCCTTACACAAGGCAATCCCAGTAGAGTCCCTCCTTACATCCGATGTCCCCAGCGGAGTCCCCCCTTACACCAGGCAATCCCAGTAGAGTCCCTCCTTACACAAGGCAATCCCAGTAGAGTCCCTCCTTACATTAGGCATTCCTAGCGGAGTCCTTCTTACACCTGGCAATCCCAGTAGAGTTCCTCCTTACACCGAGCATTCCCAGCAGAGTCCCTCTTTACACCAGGCAATACCAGTGGAGTTCCTCCATATATCAGGTGTCCCCCAGTGGAGCCCCCCTCTCATCAGGTGTCCCCCAGTGGAGCCCCCCTCATCAGGTGTCCCCCAGTGAAGCCCCCCTCTAATTAGGTGTCCCCCAGCAGCAGAGACTCTCTCCGCTGCCATTACAGAAAAACAGATTGCACAGGCAGTCAGTAGAACAAAATAGGCGGGATGGCTGCCAATTGAAATTGAGCCGTGGCGCTGCCCGCCCCCGCCCCTTCCCACATCAGGTCACAGACAGACCGGCAGCGGGGTGGGAGGTGGGCGGTGCCGCAGCTCAATTTCTATTGGCAGCCACCGGCCTCTTGGAAAATGGCGGACCTATAGCGGCGGTGAAAATTCAGGAATACAAGAATTTCACGGGACTGTTGTGGGGACATTGGAGTGTGAGCTCTTCTGGTGCAGAGATTGATGTGATTGGCTCAGTGTTCCCTGTACAGCACTATGGAATATGTCAGAGCTATGTAATAGTATAATAATAATGATAGCGTGGGACTGTTGTGGGGACATTGGAGTGTAAGCTCTTCTGGCACAGAGACTGATGTGACAGGCTCGGGGGTTCCTTGTCTCCGCCCCCCTGACAACCTTCCCCTAACTCCTCCCCCACCTCAATTCACCTTGTGATGTTTTGCTCATCTCATATTTGCAGTGGAAGGAAGCTGGGCAACTCCCTAAGAGAAAACTCTGGAAAATTACAGAACAATCTGCACAAAACCTCCTGAAGCTACATTCAACTTTCTGATCATTTTTCCTAAAGGGGTGTCCGCCTGCTAGGTGCAGGAAAAGGATCTTGGTGGTGGTGGGGGGAGGGGAGGCCTTGTCCTGGTGATAGGTGTGTGTTGGATTCATTATAAGACACTTCTGGGGTCTCTGGGTATAAGAAGGGAAGCGATGATGCTGCGACAATTATCGAAGGATCGCGCATCAGCGACTCCTGGAAACAATTGTTCGCTAATGACAGGATGTGACACCCTGATGACACCACTGCCAATGGAGGCGACATTTGTATGGCTTTTTTACATCACCTTGCACTATTGTATGTGAATGGTGGGACAGACTGGCAATAATAGTGTAAGGCAAAGGTGTAATGCTCCTCAGGCTCACCAAAAACGTATGTGTGCAATGCACCTTGTAGTATCAGCCACTAAGAAAGATGCAATGCTCTGCAAAGCTCACTATTATTTAATCACATGCAAGGGTGCAATGCTCTACAAGCTCACTTTGATATAGCCCACATGCAAGGGTGCAATGCTCTGCGAAGCTCACTGTGCTATAGTCACACGCAAGGGTGTAATGCTCTGCGAAGCTCACTGTGCTATAGTCACAAGCAAGGGTGCAATGCTATGCAAAGCTCACTGTGATATAGTCACATGCAAGGGTGCAATGCTCTGCAATGTTCATTAATATATAGTCACAGGCAAGGGTGCAATGCTCTGCAAAGTTCACTGTTATAAAGTTACATGCAAGGGTACAATGCTCTGCAAAGTTCATTAATATATAGTCACAGGCAAGGGTGCAATGCTCTGCAAGCTCACTGTGATTTAGCCCACATGCAATGCTCTGCAAACCTCCTCACATCAGCATCCCCAGGCAGCGGCAATATCCTCCATTACAGCAGTAGCAGCTACAATTCCTTTCACGAGTGTTCAGTGGAGAGAGGCGGGCCGTGCAGCCAATAGGCTTCAGTGTACAAGAGAATTGTCCACTGTACACTGAAGAGAACAGCCGATTGGCTGCCCCTCCCCTCTCCACTGAACACAAGGCCTGCCGGCCGTTTTTTGCCTAAAACATTCCAGATTTTACAGGGACAAAAGCAAAATCCAGGGAAATTAATCGGGACGAGGGTCCCAAAATCGTGATTGTCCCGGGAAAATCGGGACTGTTGGCAAGTATGAAAATAATGAGGTGCCTTGACAGGGCTCTGTAGCTTATGCATGTATTTGCAAATATGTGAAAACTATACCCCTGTTTTTAACGCATATTGTTAGACAGGACAATTTGGTTGGCTAGCAGGCTGATCGGTATTTTGAGCTTGGAATTTCTTTGGTTTTGCTTTGCATGGGTTCACATATATGTAGTTTGTGATTGGTGGGTTCACAGTGCATTTTACTGTGCCTTTTTGTTGCACATGCGATCTTATCGCGATTATGCAGCAATTTGCATTTTTTTATGCTTTTTTTTTAGCCAATATGTTGTTGGGCAGATAAAAAAAGGCAAATCGTGGCAAAATCACTGTAAAATTGTTACAAAAATGTACTACATGCTTTTCTGCAGCTTCTCCATTGAAGTCTATGGAACCAAAAAAGCACCGTTTTGGGCTTAAAAAAGTCACTGGCCCTTTACAAAAACGCAGCGGCTGAAAAACACATACCATATATACTCGAGTATAAGCTGAGTATTGTAGCATATTTTTGCTGAAAGTGCCCCCCTTGGCTTATACTCGAATCACGGTGCCATCTCCCTACATGATCAGCCGTGTAATGTTCAGACGGCAGCCGACCAGTGTTCAAAAGCAAAAGCCACGCCTCCTCCTTATCCTCGTCCTCCGTGATAGTCGGAACACTCAGCCACATCATGCAGTAAGACGGCAGCTGACCAGTGTTCTAAAGCCACGCCTCCTCCTTGTCCTCGCCCGCGATAGGGGAACACGCAGTGAGTCAGTGTTCAGTGTTCTGCCTATCATGGACGACCTCTCATTCTCATCCCACGGACGAGAAGGAGAGGATGTTCGTGATAGGCGGAACACTGCACACTGACTGCTGGGAAACTGAGTATTCTGCCTATCACGGAGGACGAGGACAAGGAGGAGGCGCGACTTTTGAACACTGGATGGCCGCCGTCTTACTGCATGACACGGGCTGATCAGGTAGGCAGATTGGCACAGGGAAGGCATGGACACAGGGAAATGGACACAGGGAAGGCATGGACACAGGGAAATGGGCACAGGGAAGCAGGGCCGGACTGGCCATAGGGCACACGGTGGGCCGGGGCCGCCAGGATCAACCTCAGGGCCGCAGTCCAATACCTGTTGATGACCGGGCCACACAGCAGGAGGTGAGCGGTGACCGCGGCCTGGAGAGGGTTAACACAGGCCGCGGTCACCGCTCACCTCCCGCTGTGCGGCCGTGCCTGTGTCTCCTCTCCAGGCTCTCCTGCCCTGCCGACAATATCATCTATCAGCAGAGCAGGGGCTGGAGGAGCCGGAGACACTGAACAGCGTGAGTGCAGGGATCCATGGTTGCTAGGCAGCAGGTCGGATCCAATCAAAACAGCGGTTGCTGTCCGCGCACGTGTGATGCTGCCAGCAATAGCTAGGCAACGGGGACACTGCCAGGGCTGGGGCCGCTGATGTCATGGAAACGTATGACGTCTGGAGACCCCGCCCACCCAGGCAGATTACGTCCATTCAAAATACCAACAGGACGTGAGAAGAGTAAGTGCATAGAGAGAAGTGAAGCCATCAGATCGGGAGACAAGGAAAGGAGACAAGGAAGGAAAACAGGTAAACAAGAAAAGGAGTAATGGAGGACACAGGAAAGTGTAAATAGATAAAAATGAATGGCGGCAAAAAGGAGATAAGAAAAGGGGAAGAAGAAGGGAAGGAAGGAAGAAGAACAGATAGAAAAAAATGGGGGCATATATAAAGAGAAAGAGAAAAACAAGGAAAAAAGAAACAGAAAAAGGAGACAAAGCAGAGGAAAATAAGAGAAAAATAAAAAAGGATAAAGATGATAGAGAAAGGAAAATAGGAAGAAATGAGTGGGAAAAGGAGACAAATTAAGAGGATAAGGTGCAACTGAGAAAAATGTATGAAAATAAACTTAAAAAAGCAAGTAAAGTAAATTACCTAAGTAATAAAAAATAAATAAATAAAGTGTGAAAAAATAATAATAAATATAAAAATAATAAAACATAAACATAAAAATAAATATAAATAATAATAAAAAGAAAAAGGAGAAATAAAAAATAATAATAAATAAAGGATAAAAATGAAAGATCACGAAGAGTAAGAAATCGGAATAAGGAAAAAAGAAAAATGGAAAATGGGAAAACCTAAAATATTATACGTGAAAAAAGAAGAGAACAAAGCCTGGGTGCATAAGGACTGTAATCATTACAGTTTCATTTAGGCTGGTTTCACACTGGGGCGGTGGGGGCGGCGGCGTCGTTTTAGCCGCGGTATTTGGCCGCTAGCGGGGTGGTTTTAACCCCCGCTAGCGGGCAAAAAAGGGTTAAAACCCCCGCAAAGCGCCGCTGCAGCGGCGATTTGCCGACAGTATTACCGCGGTGTCCCATTGATTTCAATGGGTAGGAGCTTTCACACTGGAGTTAAAGGACCCGCTTTTTTCAGGCGCATTACAGGCGCTATTTATAGCGATGTAGCACCTGAAAAACGTTTAGGTGTGAAAGGGGCCTTACAGTGCAGTCCCCTTTATATCACAGTGCCCCCATTACATTACAGTGCGGAGGACTGACTCTGTGATTATCCCGTCACCAACCGCCTTCGCGAATGGGCGGTTGCTGGAAAATTGGCTGCTCAGTCTAAATTGCCCGGGCCTATTTTTTGGCCCAGTCCGGGGCTTGCAGGGAAGGCATGGACACAGGGAAGGCATGGACACAGGGCAATGGACAAAGGGAAGGCATGGACACAGGGAAGGCATGCAATGAACACAGGGAGGCATGCAGCTGCAAATGGGCATTGTCGACCATCTTTTTCCACTTACAGTAGCTGCTGCATTTCTCAACCTCGGGTTATGCTCGAGTCAATACTTTTTACCATATTTTTGTGGTAAAAGTAGGTGCCTCGGCATATATTCGGGTCGACTTATACTCAAGTATATACAGTATATGTAATTGTGTCCCATAGGAAACCATGCTAAATAGACTATAGTGCGTGTCTGCAAAAAAGCACCAAAAATGCATAGGTGTGAACCAGGCCTAAATGCTTATTTTTTACCAATCACACTACTGCAGGCTTTTTGTTGTAAAAAGCAATAAAAGTTCTTGTAAAAAAAGTTTATGAAAGCATGTTGTAATAGTGAACAGGAGGAATACATGTAAGGCTGGATTCACATCTATGCATTTTTAGTGCTTTTTCCATTTTGCAGATTTGTACTACCATTTAACATGGTTTCCTATGGAACACGTTCTGTAGTGCAAATCTGCAAAATGCAAAAAGCACTAAAAATGCATAGGTGTGAATCCAGCCTAAGAATAGTTTCTCCATAAAGAGACCCTTCTAGTGTACCTCACTGAGAACTCCTTCCCTGATGTCCCTTAGCAACTGTTAATGTAGTGAGGAAACGAAACTAACACAAGTAGGAGGAGAGGGTGGGAGGCTCCATGCTCACTGCTCAGCATCTGCTCTATAACTGCCAGCAGATTCTCCTCTAAGCCCTGAGACTGACTTCTCTGGACTCACAGCTCACAAGGTATGATGGTGCCGCGCCCGCTTCTGTCACCTTTCTGACACATTTGCTAAATGTATACATTCTGCAGTTTTCCATTATTGACTGCAAGAAATAGATTCTAAAAAATGCACGCCTATATAAAGTATGTATCTATAATTTTTCAGTGTTACTGCATTCACCGTAATTATAGACAATGCAGAAAGTAGTTCATGTCATTATACCTTATTTATTTCTAGCTAAACTTTTTCATATTAGAATCCTTTGGTGCACATTACATACCAAAAATAAAATAGCGCTAGCACCAGTATACATAAAATGCTGTTAGCCATAGAAGTAGAAACAATAATTGCAGCACTTCAATCATAAAATATAATGTTCAGTGTCAATATACAACATTACATGCATAAATCCTTAAATCAGGGTTTACTTCCTCTTTGTTTCCCTGCAAAGGTAAAGCATAATGGGCTACTATGCATCGCATAGTAGCCCATTATGTGTCCCTTACCTGACACAGGAGCCTGCAATGTCACCGCTGTCCCCTGGCACACGGAGTCTCCATCTTCTTTCCGGGTATCGTGGCTCCGGCGCTGTGACTGGCCGGAGCCACAATGACATCACTCCCGCGCATGCGCACGGGAGCCGCCACTAGCGGCATATCGCCATTAGCAGCGGCGTGCTCAGTGCGCCTGCGCGACGCTGTCTACGGTGCATGCTCCGTAGACAGCGGTGCCTGTCTTTTTGCAAATATCTCCTAAACCTACATGGTCCGTTCTTGAACCTACAGGTAAGCCCTAATCTGGGCTTTCCTGTAGGTCAAAGTGGTCTGTAAGGGTTTACAACCACTTTAATACAAAAATTCATAAAGTGCAAGTTCATATGCATCCCCATGCCATAAATATACCACATCACCATCAATACAAATACAGTGGGCATAGAAAAGAACCCCCCCCCCCCTTTAACCCTTTTGCTGCTAGGACCTGTGCTCCATTTTGTACTCAGGTGGCCAGATAATTTTTGCAATTTTTCCTTTGCTTTTTTATTTTTCACTTATAGCTTTCAGAATTTGAAAATACCCCTCAAACTAGACATTTTCTGAAAGCACATGACCTGTAGAATAAAAGTGCTACTGATTTTTTGGGTCCCGCAATAATTGCGTAAATGTTCATCATATCACTATTTTCACTAAAAATACACTAAAATCCTTAACCACTTGACCACTGGGCACTTAAACCCCCTTCCTAACCAGACCAATTTTCAGTTTTCTGTGCTCTCACATTTTGAATGACAATTACTCAGTCATGCAACACTGTACCTATATGAAATTATTATCCTTTTTTTAACACAAATAGAGCTTTCTTTTGATGGTATTTAATCATTGTTGGGTTTTTTATTTTTTGCGCTACAAAAGAAAAAAGACCGAAAATTCTGTAAAAAAAAAATGAATTTTTCTTCGTTTCTGTTATAAAATTTAGCAAATTAGTAATTTTTCTTCATAAATTTAAATAAAATAAATGTTTTGATCATTTGTATTCCTATTACAAGGAATGTAAACATCCCTTGTAATAGGAATATGGCATTGACAGGTCCCCTTTACAGTGAGATATGGGGTCTTTGACCCCACATCTCACCTCTAGGCTGGGAGGCTTCGATCGTATCGGTGAGTCGGTAGAAGCACCGGAGGGCAGCGGGAGGGGGGGATGTCCCCTCTTGCCTCCCGTAAGAACGATCAAGCAGCGGAACAGCCGCTATGATCATTCTTATGGTGTAGGGAATCGCTGGCTGAAAAAGCTGATATCTGAATGATGCCTGTAGCTACAGGGCACCGGTGAGGCTGCATAGATGGGCACCGGTGAGGCTGCATAGATGGGCACCGGTGAGGCTGCATTGATGGGCACTGATGCATTATTTTTGTTTAAACCTCCTTTGTTGCTATTAACATTAAATGATGTGTGTGTGTGTGTATATATATATATATATATATATATTTGTGTTTTATGGTTGGCCCCCTACTTTTGTCCTTGTACCCCCATGTGCCCCCCCCTAAATATGAAAGCTAGAGACGCCACTGCCGAGTATTGCAGAGTATGGCTGGATATCACCAAGTATTGCAGAGTATAGCTGGGAATTGCAGAGTATGGCTGGGTGTCACTGAGTATTGCAGAGTATGGCTGGGTATTGCAGAGTATGGCTGGGTATTGCAGAGTATGGCTGGGTATGGCAGAGTATGGCTGGGTATGGCAGAGTATGGCTGGGTATTGCAGAGTATGGCTGGGTATTGCAGAGTATGGCTGGGTATTGCAGAGTATGTCTGGGTATTGCAGAGTATGTCTGGGTATGGCAGAGTATGGCTGGGTATGGCTGGGTATGGCTGGGTATTGCAGAGTATGGCTGGGTATTGCAGGGTATGGCAGAGTATGGCAGGGTATGGCAGAGTATGGCAGGGTATGGCAGAGTATGGCAGGGTATTGCAGAGTATGGCTGAGTATTGCAGAGTATGGCTGGGTATGGCAGAGTATTGCAGAGTATGTCTGGGTATTGCAGAGTATGGCAGAGTATTGCAGGGTATGGCAGAGTATTGCAGGGTATGGCAGAGTATTGCAGGGTATGGTAGAGTATTGCAAGGTATGGTAGAGTATTGCAGAGTATGGCTGGGTATTGCAGAGTATTGCAGAGTATGGCTGGGTATTGCAGAGTATGGCTGGGTATTGCAGAGTATTGTCAGGGTATGGCAGAGTATTGCAGGGTATTGGCAGGATATGGCAGAGTATGGCAGGGTATTGGCAGGGTATGGCAGAGTATGGAGGGATGGCTGAGCATGGATGGATGGATGGATGTGACTGCAATTGTCACAGAGCAGCACTGTGGGCACTACAGATCCAGCCCACAGCGGCGCTGCCATCCGATCTCTCCCCTCCACGGTACAGATCAGTACACAGAAGGGAGAGAAGAACCGGCGTCATGACATGACGCCGGTTTGTTTACAAGTGATCGCTCCATCATTTGACTTCTGTGTTCGGCTTCGTGATTCGGCGGGTCCTGTGGACCCAGCGGTCATGGATGTTCTCAGGTGCGCGCCACAGGGGGCGCGTGAGAGCGGGATTCTGGGATTCCATGTACGCCCTCCTAGAGTTATCCAACCGCCCTGTAGCAGTCATTCGGCTATGGGCCGGTTGTTAAGTGGTTAATATTGCACATAAACACAACGTAACTTACAAAATTCCTGCAAAATTAGTACTAAAGCATCGTTCACATGGAGGGCCATGTTTACCCGCACAGGGATGCACAGGTGTTCCGTGCATCCCCGTACAGACAGTCCCATTTATGTCAATTGGGATGCAAAGGCTGCACAGGCATAGCTGCTACTTCCAATCTGACATCCATGTGGGTACATGACACCGAACACAGGCAGTGTGAGCTCAGGGACATGCATGCGGACCTACATGGATATAAAATTGGGAGCAACGGCTCTGTTCGTGCAGTAGCTGCATCCCAAATGATATCAATGGGACTGCCTGCACAGAGATGCACGGAACACTTGTGCATCCCTGTAATGGTATGCTGTGTATGCCCTGTGTGAACAAGACCTTGGGCCCCTTTCACACAAGCAGATCGATCGGGCCTGCCTGTCCGTTTTTCAGGCGGGCCCAATCGGACCACCCATTGTTTTCTATGGAGAGGCTGATGTAAATGGATATGTGTCCGTTTACATCCACATTTAGACATGTCACATTTAGGCTTCATGTACACAAAACGTTTTTACAACCTCTCCTGAATGATTTAACTTGACAGATAGTAACCTACGTTTAAAACATCCGTTTTGCCGCATTTACATGCCGCGTCTAGCGGCGTTTTGCTGTGTTTGCGTTTAGAAATGTTTTTAAAAAAAATAAATACAATCTTTTATTTTTTTTCAAAATAGCCGAAAAGGGAAAAACGCCTGTAAACAAAGAAGCGGTTGGCGCTTGAAATGGCTCTAAACACAGCTTCTGACCCCATTTTTTTGCATTCCAAAAAAGCCTCTAAACTCAACTGCCTAGAAACGACTAGAAACAACCCTGTGTACATGTACTGATCCGATAACATAGAGGAGAGTTCAGGAGCAGTTGAAAAAAATGCCCAACTGCTCCAAAACGTCCGTTTAGCAGCAGCAGTGTACATGAGGCCTTAAAAGGTCATAATTTACTGATCAGAGTTATAGAATTGTTCAGAAGAGTCTGCTGAACAATTCTGCTATAAGTTTATGGTCATTGAAGTGACCATGAGCTTATAGGAGAGGGAGAAAGAGGTCTGTATGGCGTACAGACTTGGCCACCTGCAGGCACTTCTGTAGGTCCGTACGGCGTATGGACTTGGCAGTGAGAGGGTTAGAGCGGAGTTCCGCTTAAAAAAAAAAAATACAAGCCAGCAGCTACAAATACTGCAGCTGCTGACTTTTAATAACTGCGGGGGAACGAAGCCCCGCTCGTCTCCCCCTGCTCTCTGCGGCGCCGGCATTGTCACTGTGGGTGCCCGGCTGTAGCTTCACGTGACACACGGTGAAAGGCCAGGCAATCATCTGGGACCTGTGACGTGTCCCAGATGATTGCCGAGAGGGAGGGAAGAGAGGTGAGCTGACTTCCGGAGCCGCGGAGCCCCAGGAGGAAGTTGGAGCTAAAACCCTCTAAAAAGAGGGTTTCTGCTCCCCCCCCAAAAAAATGACACGCCAACCTGAAAGGAAGACAGACTTTTTTATCCAGCTGTATTTACTAGTGCAACCTATAACAACCAAGTAAAAAGATATAACACCAACATGTCAGAAAAAAATTAAAAATTCAAAAACAGAATCATTGAGTTGGAAAAAGGATCACCCCCTTATGTCAGTATTTTGTTGGACCACAATTAGTTTTAATTACATCCTTTAGTCTGTTGGGATATGTCTCTACTATAGAGCTGCATGATTCTGGCTAAAATGAGAATCACGATTTTTTTGCTTAGAAGATAGATCATGATTCTCGCAATGTAACATCATCTTTCACATTAAAACAAAAAAAATTGTGCTAACTTTACTGTTTTTTTTTTTTTTTTATTTATTGAAGTGTATTTTTTTCCCCAAAAATTGCATTTGACAGACCGCTGGGCAAATACAGTTTGACATAAAATATTGCAGCAATTCCCTAGGGTGCCTGCAAAAAAAAATGTATATATATATATATATATATATGTGTGTGTGTGTGTGTTTGGGGGTTCCAAGCTATTTTCTAGCAAAAAACACTGATTTTAACTTTAGAAAGAAGTGTCAGAAAAAGATTTAGACTTTAAGTGGTTAAACTTCCTGCATTTACACGTGGTTGAAAGCTTGGCAGACTGCCCAGATTATTTGTTTCAAGTATTTGATCTAAGAAGTAAGCTTAGTTACAATGTTTCAAGTTCTAAAGTTGCTTCAGTTAAGACAGGAGATCTGACTTTGAGGCAACTTCCATTGAAATCAATGGGTACAAGTCGCCTAGAAGTCAGATTGAAGTAGTACAGGAACCTTTTCTGAAGTCTGAGCGACTTCAGCAGGGCTGCTGATTGAAATCATGGGGCCCCGTACAGCCTACCTGACGGGGCCCCCTTCAGCTCCACCCCTAGCCCCGCCCCTGACCCCTCCCCAGACCCCGCCTTAAAACAAAATAGCAGGTTTGTCTACAAGTGATAAGCATGGGCGGCACTGTCTGCAGCACATTACAGCATTGGCGTCACGGACGGCACTGTTTGCAGCACATTAAGGCATTGGCGGCACTGTCTGCAGCACATTATGGCATTAGCGGCACTGTCTGCAGCACATTACAATATTGGCGGAATGGGTGGCACTGTCTCTGTAGGCAGTACATGCGTTATGGGCCATAATGCATGTGCTACTGGCAGACAGTGCCACCCGTGCCACCAATGCCATATTCTGCTGCAGACAGTACCGCCAATGCTGTTATGTGCTGCAAACAGTGCCAGCCATGACACTAATGGCATAATGCATGTGTTACTTGCTGACAGTGCCACCCATGTCGCCAATACCATAATGTATATATGCTGCTGCATCAGTAGTAGATCTTGAATCCCCCCAAACCCCCCCCCCCCCCCCCAAGGAAGCACACACCTGTGTAATTTTTAGTTGGGCCCCACAAGGCACTTCTTCCCTGATCCTGCTGCTGCCTGGACTGGAGTGTCCACAAACTATTCCATTCTGACTGCAGCTACTTTTTTTTTTTTCCTTCTGCCACCGCCGCTTGCCTGAGTCACCTCACTGACACTTCTCTCAGGAGGAGGGGGAGGAATCACTCCGCAGCGCCAGGGGGACGGCGCGATGGAGGACGCACTGGCTGGGACTTGAGCCACAGCCAGCATGAGGAGCGGGTGCGGGAGAGGCATTCTTCTGTGCCCGAAATAGATTAAATAGTCCTTCCCCTGCCGCCACCTAGTCTGCAGATAGCTATCTGAAAAAAAAAAAAAAAACATAAAAAATAACCGGGGGTGGTGGGGACGGACTCTGAACGGCCATGGCTGGAGGATTTTTTTTATTTTTTACATTAATAATTTATCTGCTAAGCTTGCCCGGGCCCCCCTGCTGGCTGGGCCCGGTACAACTGGGCCAGCTGTACTGGCCTATCAGCGGCCCTGGACTTCAGTAGTGTGCATTAACCACTTCAGCCCCGGACCAATTGGCAGCCAAAGGACCAGGCCCCTTTTTGCGATTCGCCACTGCGTCGCTTTAAATGACAATTGCGCGGTCGTGCGACGTGGCTCCAAAACAAAATTGGTGTCCTTTTTTTCCCACAAATAGAGCTTTCTTTTGGTGGTATTTGATCGCCCCTGCAGTTTTTTTTTTTTGCGCTATAAACAAAATAACAATTTTGAAAACAATGCAATATTTTTTGCTTTTTGCTATAATAAATATCCCCAAAAAATATATAAAAAAACTTTTTTTTTCCTCAGTTTAGGCCGATACGTATTCTTCTACATATTTTTGGTAAAAAAAAAAAAATCGCAATTAGCGATTATTGATTGGTTTGCGCAAAAGTTATAGCGTTTACAAAATAGGGGATAGTTTTATAGCATTTTTATTAATATTTTTTTTTTACTAGTAATGGCGGCGATCAGCGATTTTTATTGTGACTGCGACATTATGGCGGACACATCGGACATTTTTGACACATTTTTGGGACCATTGTCATTTATACAGCAATCAATGCTATTTAAATGCATTGATTCCTGTATAAATGACAGTTGTAGTGAAAGAGTTAACTACTAGGGGGAGGGGAGGGGTTATGGGCTGTGACGTGTGTGTGTTTTTTTTACATTAGGGGCGGGGCTGACGTCTGACGTCATTGATCGGCTTTCCCGATGACCGGGAACAGCCAATCAATGACAGGCAGAGTAGGAAGCGCGGGGAGAGGTTTGTTTACACATACCTCTCCCCGTTCTTCAGCTCCGTGACCCGATCGCGGGACACCAGCGGCGATCGGGTCCGCTGGTCCCGCGGCCGGGGTCACGGAGCTCCCGACCAGGTCGCGAGCGCGCCGCTGATTTTGCCTGCCCGTGCCATTCTGCCGCAGTATATCTGCGTGAGGCGGTCGGTTAAGATGGGGACGGCTCTCATTCACTTGGGGCTGTGTGAATGGACTCTAAGCAGATAATCTCTTTACTTGTTTATGTGAAAGAATCGCCTACTATCAGCAGGAGAGATCGTCAGGGGGGTGAATCGAGATCCCGATTTTTTAACAATTAATCGTGCAGCTCTACTCTACTAACCTTGTGCATCTATATTTTGCAATATTTGCCCACTCTTCTTTGCAGAACTGCTCAAGTTCACTTAAATTTTATCGTCACTGTTTGCGGACTTCAGTCTTCAAATTATTCCACAGATTTTCAATGGTGTTTAAAGCGGAGTTCCACCCTAAAGTGGAACTTCCGCTCATCGGAACCCTCCCTCCTCCGGTGTCACATTTGGCACCTTTCAGGGGGAGGGGGGTGCAGATACCAGTCTAAGACAGGTATTTGCACCCACTTCTGGGCATAGACTCTCATTGGAGTCTATGCCTCTTCCTGTCCCGCCGTGCTGTCTGCTGGGACACACACGGGTCCCAGAGACAGCCGAGACCATTCCTATTGCATTGCGCAACTCGCGCATGCGCAGTAGGGAACCGGGAAGTGAAGCCGCAAGGCTTCATTTCCTGATTCCCATACCCAAGATGGCGGCGGCAGCATCCGAGCACCGAGGGGCGGTTCGGCCTCGGGTGCCGACATTGCTGGACCCTGTGACAGGTGAGTGACCTTATTTTAAAAGTCAGCAGCTGCAGTATTTTTGCCGGACTCCCTCTTTAAGTCTGGGCTCTGACTAGGCTAGGGCTTGACAAATTTGCTTAGAATCTAGGAGCCAGCTGAAAAAGTTAGGAGCCAGTTATTTACATCCTCTGCCCAGCACCCAGAACTGGCACTGACGGGCGGCACTAATTGGCACTGGCAGATGGCATTGGGTTGCACTGGCAGATGGCACTGGATGGCACTTATTGGCACTGGAAGATGGCACTAATTGGCATTGGCAGGTGGCACTAACTGGTGACACTGGCAGATGGCACTAATTGGCACTGGGTAGCACTGGCAGGTTACAATGGATGGCACTAACTGGCATTGGCAGGTGGCACTAACTGGCATTGGCAGGTGGCACTGGATTTAAGTCTGGGCTCTGACTAGGCCATGCAAGGACATAAACCTTTTTTTTCCTTCAACCACTGTGTGGTAATTTTTGCTGTGTGCTTTGGGTCATTGTCATGTTAGGAGGTAAACCTTCTTCCCGTTGATAACTTTCTGGCAGAGGGCAGCTGGTTTTCCTCAAGAATTTGATGGAATTTTGCCCCATGCATTTTTCTTCTATCCTGACAAGTGCTCCAGTCCCTGCTGCAGAGAAACACCCTCATAACAGGATATTACCACCCCCCTGCTTAAGGCCCCTTTCACGCTTGTGCGACCTGAAAGTCATGCAATTTTGTCACGACCTTGCTGTGATTTTGCTGCGACTTAAGCGCGACTTGAAGCAATGCCTGTGTTATCTTGAGGTCTATGGCACGTCGAGTCGCATCAAAGTCGGACCAGTAGTAGTAGTGCAAGGACTACTTTGAAGTTGCTGCAACTTGAAGTCACACAGATATGAATGGTACTCATTGGAAATCATGGAGTACGTCTTGTCATGCGACTTTGCAGGCCCAAGTCGCAGGACAAGTCGCACAAGGATGAAAGGAGCCTTACTGTATGAGTTGTGTTATTAGGATGGGGAGCTGTATTGGATTTCTGCCAGACATATTGTTTGGTGTTGAGGCCAAATAATTTAATTTTAGTCTCATCCCCCCGATCCTTTTTTCCAACTCAGTTAGATTTTTTTCTGACATGTTGATGTTATATCTTTCACTTGGATGTTATAAGTTGCACTGAGTAAATACAGCTGGATAAAACAAAACTTGTGCCTGTCTTCATTTCAGGCTGCAAAGCAACAAAATGTGATTATTTTAAAGGGGGTTGGAGATTCTTTTCTATACCCACTTTGTGCTGCCAGAATTATAAGCAACTCCAAGGCATCTCCACAGGAACAATCACCTCCACACTTCTCCTCCAATGGGGGTAGTAATATTCTGTATGTATGCTCACAAACCGGTCAGCACAGTCTCATACAGGCGGAGCGGCGCTCGGAAGTGGTAGAGAAGAAGCAGGCCAGCAGCAAGAGCAAGGAAGGCATTAAGGTAAAAAATGTTTAGGCTTTACAACCACTTTAAAGTGTTACTAAACCCAGCACCCTGCATTCACTATATCATCTGGTCTCCCACAGTACACAGAACATGGAAATACAATGATTTTAGTAAATATAAACTGCTAAATACCTTTTCTTATCAGCAGTATATAGCATCTTGTGACTTCTATCAGTCTCTGGTTAAAGCTTATAGGAGGAGTTTTCATTCTCCTATGACTGTCCAATGAGGCTGCATGACCCCTGAAACTCTGTCTGGACAGTGCTGATTGGCCCTGGGCTGATCACATGCACTCTCCCAAGAAAAAAAAAACTCTGTAGCAATACACACCAAACAGAGAAGCTTATCCCCAAGATTCTGTTCTATCAGGAGATGGATTGGGGATAGTGGACAAAGGGGAAGATCAGAGAAGATGGGATCGAACAACCTTTTTTACACAATGCAGAGGATTAGCCTCTTAGGTTCCACAGTGAGTATAACAAGCATGTCTTACTGTATATACAGGCTGATTAACCACTTGCCAACCGATGCATGTACGTTTACATCGGCAGAATGGCACGGCTGGGCAAATGGGCGTACAGGTACGTCCCTTTGAATTTGCCGCCATGTGGTCATGTGCGCGCCGACAGCAGTGCTCGTGCGACCCTGCCGGGAGCGCCGCGAGTCTGATCACGGGGGATTCCCGCGATCGTCTCATGGAGCTGAAGAATGGGGAGATGCTAATGAAAACAAGCATCTCCCCGTTATTCCTAGTGACATTGTCACTGATCATAGCTCCCTGTGATCGGGAGCTATGATCAGTGAAGTGTCGTTCGTAGCCCATCCCCCTAACAGTTAGAAACACAAAGTACACACTTAACCCCCCCCCCCCCTAGCCCCCTAGTGGTTAACCCCTTCACTGCCAGTGTAATTTTTACAGTAATCAATGCAATTTTATAGCACTGATCGCTGTAAAAATCACAATGGTCCCGAAAATGTGTCAAAATTGTCCGATGTGTCCGCCATAATGTCGCAGTCACGATAAAAAATCACAGATCGCCACCATTACTAGTAAAAAAAAATTATTAATAAAAATACCATAAAACAAACCCCTATTTTGTAGACGTTATAACTTTTGCGCAAACCAATAAATAAACACTTATTGCAATTTTTTTTTACCAAAAATATGTAAAAGAATACGTATCGGCCTAAACTGAGGGAAAAAATTGTTTTTTTATATATTTTTTGGGGATATTTATTAGAGCAAAAAGTAAAAAATAATGTGTTTTTTTCAAAATTGTCGCTCCTTTTATGTTTATAGCGCAAAAGATAAAAACCGCAGAGGTGATCAAATACCACCAAAAGAAAGCTCTATTTGTGGGGAAAAAAGGACGTCAATTTTGTTTGGAAGCCAATTGTCAGTTAAAGCGATGCAGTGCTGAATCGCAAAAAGTGCTCTGGTCTTTGGCCAGCCAAACCCTCCGGGGCTGAAGTGGTTAAACATTTTTTATTTTTTTTTCAATGGATCAAAAAACAGTGAGCCGCGTATTTGAGCGTTTGGTGTTTTTTGTGGTCAGTAAAACAACTCCTGAATGCGATTTTATGGCGTTCAAAAAACAGCCCATAAACTCCACTGCTGAGAAACATCCAAAAACGTCCATGTGTGGACACATAGGATAACATAGAGGGGAGTTTATGGGCTGTTAAAAAAAACGCAAAAACTCCCAAAAACTTCCGTTTATGAGCTTCAGTGTGCATGGAGCCTAGAGCTGAATGGCAAAGGAAGCGCCTAGTCTCTTCAGGCTGGCGGGCCTGCTTCTTCTCTACCACTTCCGAGTGCCGCGCCTGTACGAGACAGTGCTGGCCGGTTTGTGATCAAAAATACAGAATACTACTACCCCCATTGAAGAGGTGTGAAGGTGATTGTTCCTGCGGAGATGTTGTCCAATGCCTGCACAAATCTGTGGTGGATACCTGTGAGCTGCTCATAATCTGGCAGCGTATATTTGTTGTGAGTGCACATTCCATAAGTCTGGTTAATGGGAGTGGTGACATCTTTTATGGCATGGTGAGGCATATGGGCTTTTTACACTTCTGGATTATCACAACAACATTATGAACTTTTTATTGAGGATTTATGCATGTAATGTTATATAGTGGCCCATTACATATTAACCGTCTATATCCAGCCTTTAAGATGTCTCAAGGTCAAATCCATAATTTGAAAATATATCTTCAAACATCTTATTTTTTTATCAACACACGTTTTTGTGTGCACAATGTGCGTGTTAGGAACTTGTTTAAATCTGCAAGGTTAGATAAGCTGCATTAGCAAAAGCCTCCATCGAGATATGGATTCCTTTGAGCTGAACTTTGGACTTTGGATTTTAATTAGTAATGATTCTAGTACCATATCTTTTTAATAGGCGCATTGGTCTCCTTGTTAAACTTTTTTTTGTTGTTGCACTTTTACGAGTTCAACCTAGATGTCACATTTATTTCAGAAACATAAAAACTTAGAAGAGTGAAGGCAGAAAAAAGATCAAGTGGTCTGTAACGTAGCGTGGTATAAGACCCCTGCTCTTCTCACCAACTTGTGACAAAGGACTGGCCAATCTCACACCACGCCGTCATGTAACAATGCCAATCCCACCCTGTGCACCCTGCATAAAGATTTTCCATCTTGCGGGCCCACAATCTAGATGCCAGCAGCCTGAGAGTAATTGTCACTAGTTTTGTTAATTAAGCAATTAACTACTGCCACCATTGACTTTTACTGAAGAGTCGCAATACAATTATGATTTTAAAATAAATGTCTGTACACACACTGGGGGTTATTTACGAAAGGCAAATCCACTTTGCACTACAAGTGCAAATTGCACTTGAAATTGCACTTGGAAGTAAAGTCACTGTAGATCTGAGGGGGACATGCAAGGAAAATAAAAAAACAGCATTTTAGCTTGCACATGATTGGATAATAAAATCAGCAGAGCTTCCCCTCATTTCAGATCTACCCCTCAGATTTACAGCGACTGCACTTCTAAATGCACTTTCAGTGCAATTTCAAGTGCGCATTGCACTTGTAGTTTGCACTTGTAGTGCAAAGTGGATTTGCCTTTCGTAAATAACCCCCACTGTCACCAAAGACAAGTTTATTCAGAGATTAATCATATACAGCAGCACTCTACAAGAGACAGGGATTCTTTTAGTTTGCAGTTAAAGCTTTAGAGACAATTTCAATACTATTAAAAAATAGGGTTTAATATTGAAAAGGTCAAAGCGATGCAAATAAAATATTTACAGAAAAGGGGTGCTACAAAGAAATAAAGAGACAATAAGAGTCGGTTCACACAGGGGCAACACGAATTCCAACGCGACTTTTGGAGGCAACTTGGACACGACTTGAGTATGAATAACAGCGCGACTTGGAGCGACTTCAACATGACTTGAGGCGACTTACAACACGACTTTAAGTCGCCCCAGGCCAGGCGACTTTGGCCGTGGCCAATCAGAGAATAATCAGCTCTCGAGGGGGAACTCCACACCAAATTTTAAATAAAAAACCGGCATGGGTTCCCCCTCCAGGAGCATACCAGGCCCTTAGGTCTGTTATAGATTTTAAGGGGAACCCCCTACGCCGAAAAAACGGTGTGGGGGTCCCCCCAAGATCCATACCAGACCCTTATCCGAGCATGCAGCCTGACCGGTCAGGAAAGGGGGTGGGGACGAGCGAGCGCCCCCCCCCCCCCCCTGCACCTTACAAGGCCACATGCCCTCAAGATGGGGGTGGGTGCTTTGGGGAAGGGGGCGTATGATGTCACAGTCCCAGCATGCCTCGGGACCTGACATCATAAGGGGCGGGGCCACTGTGTGACATCAACCTGTGACCCCGCCCCATTACTATATAAGTCATATATAAGTCATAAGTCATATATAAGTCATTGCGCAGCGCTCACACGGCATTACAGCGGGAGAGAGCGTCGTGTCAACAACGAAAGAAGAAAGAAGAGAGAAGAGAGAAGGACAGAGGAGACCGGGCTCCTCCGCTAGTAAAAGAGCTGCAAGAAGATAGCGGAGGAGCCGGCAGAAGAGGGGGAGACGACGCCGGAGAGCGGGAGAAGAGGCCGGATACCGGGAGAAGAGGCCGAACAGAGCGGAGAAGTCGGAAGAAGACCCCCGAAGTGGGAAGAAGAACCCCGGAGCTGATTAATAAATTACTTTAAAAACCTATGTTGGGTTTTTTTTATTGACACTTTTTTCCCTAGGTGAATGGGTAGGGGTACGATGTACCCCATACTCATTCACATAGGGTGGGGGGGCCGGGATCTGGAGAGTGGAGGGGGCTCGATCCGTGCAGCCAATGAATTGGCTTCTCTCTTCACAATACTGAAGCTGGGGTTAGCTGCACAGATCGGCCTCTCCGCTGAACACATGGCGCCGGCCGCTCATTGAGTTTCTTCTACTCTCAGTGTAAAGGCGCCAAGGCAGCGATGTAACTCAGTTATGTCTTAGCTCCGGACACTGATAGAGACGTGGCAAACAGACAGGGGACAGTGACAGCTCACATCTGGACTGACAGCTATGAGAATCCTCTTCCTGGCCCTTCTGAGAGCACAAACCGAGAACTCCACCACTGCCCTCCAGATCAAGTAAGATCACCCACACTGTCCTCACCCTATACATCCTATATAGGGGACAATTCACTGTCCTCACCCCATACATCCTATATAGGGGACAGATCACCCCCATACATTCTATATAGGGGACAGATCACCCCCATACATCCTATATAGGTGACATATCACCCCCATACATCCTACATAGAGAAGACAGATCACCCCCATACATCCTATAGAGAAGACAGATCACCCCCATACATCCTATATAGGGGACAGATCACCCCCATACATCCTATATAGGGGACAGATCACCCCATACATCCTATATATATGTACAGGAGGGGGATTAACTATGTACAGGAGGGGGGTTAACTATGTACAGGAGGGGGGTTACTATGTACAGGAGCTGGGTAACTATGCACAGGGGGGGATACTATGTACAGGGGGGTAACTATGCACAGGGAGGTAACTATGTACAGGAGGTGAACTAGGGGGAGAGGGGTAACTATGTACAGGGGGAGAGGGGTAACTATGTACAGGGGGAGGGGGTAACTATGGCTCTGCCTGGGACACTGATGTAAGGACTGAGGCTGGGAACACTGGTGTAAGGACGGACTCTGCTGGGGACACCTGATGCAAGGACGGACTCTGCTGGGGGGACCTGATGCAAGGACGGACTCTGCTGGGGGCACCTGATGCAAGGACGGACTCTGCTGGTGGCAGGCGACGTGGCAGGTGACACGCTCAGGGATCCTACTGATTTGGCATTATGGTGAGTTGAATGATTTTATTCTATATTACAATGTAATAATAGAAATAATACACTTCAATCATCCTGACACCATAACAACCATGGTGCCGGGATGATTGAAGTGCTAACACCAGGTGTTTGGAATATCTTTATCTGCTGTTTGTTAAACTTTCTAGAATACACATTTCTATTGTTGTGTAGTGTTGTGTTATTGTTTTTCCCCCCGCCCATGCCCCCTTCATGACTTTTCCATCAAAATCAAGACTGCAACCATCAGTCCCTCCCCTCACGCCAGGGTACTCAGTGTAATCCTAGACTCTGACTTGTCATTTCAGCCTCAAGTCCAATCGTTGTCAAAAGTTTGTAGACTTCACCTCCGTAACATCTCTAAAATTTGCCCCTTTTTAACAAATGAAACCACCAAGCTCCTTATTCACTCCCTTGTTATCTCTCGCCTCGACTATTGCAACTCCCTTCTCATTGGCCTGCCTCTCCATAGGCTATCCCCTCTTCAGTCTATTATGAATGCTGCTGCCAGACTTATCCACGTTACCAACCGTTCAGTGTCTGCCAACCCTCTCCTCCAATCCCTACACTGGCTCGCGATCACCCAGCGAATTAGATTCAAATACTAACCACAACTTACAAAGCCATCCACAACTCTGCCCCGAGCTACATCACCAATCTTGTCTCCAAACATATCCCAAACCGTCCTCTCCGCTCTTCTCAAGACCTCCTACTGTCAAGCTCTCTCGTTTCCTCCTCCCATGCTCGTCTCCAGGATTTCTCCAGAGCTTCTCCCATCCTCTGGAACTCGCTACCTCAACCTGTCCGGCTATCCCCTACTCTAGCTACCTTCAGGCGGTCCCTGAAAACTCATCTCTTCAGGGAAGCCTATCACGTCTCCAACTAATCTTTCTCTCATTCCCCACATTTACAACCTTTTGTACCACCTCCCCCACCCTATTAGATTGTAAGCTCTTCTGAGCAGGGCCCTCTTGTTTTTTATTTTATTATAACGGTATTGTCTCCCTTTTATATTGTAAAGCGCTGTGTAAACTGTTGGAGCTAAATAAATCCTGTAATAATAACAATAATAATAATCCCTCATTCATCTCAGACTCTAACCACACCCATTTGAGCCACGCCCATTTAAACCACACCCACTACTTCACATAAACCATGCCCATTGTTCACGGCGGCGCACTCCGCATTTTTTTTTCCTCTATGTCACGCACACTATATGTCAGGATGCCTGTGGCCAATTATAGCTATGGGGGGTTTAGTACATGCTCCACACTATATAAGGCCGCCAGTGCAGCGGCCCTGTGTAGTGTTGTGCGGCGTTCATAGAGAGGATAGGCAGGGACAGTGTCAGCTGTGCTTTATACTTCTTTAGATAGCGCTGTTACAGTGAGTGTAGTGTTCAGGGAGAGAGCAGGATAGGCAGGGACAGTGTCAGCTTTGCTTTGCTTCCTAACCTAGCGCTGTTACAGTGGGTGTAGTGTGCCTCCTGCACAGCATACACCTGAATCTACCCCCTCATTGCTGGTGTTGTGTAGTTGATTTGTGCAACACAGGCATCTGCCTAATATTCAGTCAGTGTAGTGTGCCTCCTGCACAGCATACACCTAAATTTAAATAGCACTGATTGCTGTATAAATGACAATGGTCCCAAAAATGTGTCAAAAATGTCCGATGTGTCCGCCATAATGTCGCAGTCACAATAAAAATCGCTGCACGGTTTAGGAGATATTTGCACAGAACGTTTTACAACGTTATCTATGGCGCATGCACGCCGTAGACAACGGTGCATTTACAGGGTTAATCCCCATTCATAACTACGGCTCACCGCAGTTGAAGTGTCCCGCGCACATGCGCAGAGCGACGTCTTCGCTGCTCTGGCCAATCACAGCGCCGCAGCGCTGCACAGCTGGCGATACCAGGAAGAGAGATGGCTGCGGCTGGAGGGGGAGAAGAGGACGGCGTCGGGGGCCCCGATCAAAGGTAAGTGATGCATATAGAGCTAGTATGCTAGTCATACTAGCTCATTATGACTTTGTCTTGCAGGTAGTTTACCAAAAAAAAAATTTTAAAACGGGTATACAACCGCTTTAAGTTGTTAAATGGCCTTTTTTTCTTTTACAAATGTAATTTTGTGCAGGGACAGTTATAAACATGGGAAACACATGCCACTTCACAGGCATACTTTAGACACCCCCCAGGTACGATATTTAAAGGAATATTTCACTTTTTTTTTTCACTTTATGCATCATTAAAATGAGGGCTCCAGAAAAAACTTCAGTTTTTAAAACTTCTTTTTGCATTGATACCTGTCTCCTGGGGCAGGACCCGGGTCCCCAAACCCTTTTTAGGACAATAACATGCATATTGGCCGTTATAAATAGCACTTTATATTTCGAACGTTTGCGTCCTTTGAATTTAATAGGGTTCTAACGTTCGTGCAAACTTTTGGTCCGTTCGCAGGTTCTGGTGCGAACTGAACCCGGGGGTGTTCGGCTCATCCCTAGTGAGTACATACATCTTTTGTGTAAAACATTCTAATAGTGCTAAATTTGATTCTTTGCTAACAAGCGCTGCAACAATAACTGTACATAACTAGGATCTATGACTTTTTGATACTTTCTCAGTTATTTTATTTTATATTGTCATCAAGTTTTTGGAAAGGTGTTAAATTTTGTGTAATGATAGTAAATGATAGTAAAGTGGTTTCTCACCTATCTAACTCCCCCTTTGTGCAGGTTAATTGTCCACCCACCTGGTATCTATACCATCATGGTAATTAAAGGGTTATGGGTGTGTCTGCTAGATATAACAATGGTGTCTTTCTATGTACAATCCCTGGCAAAATGTATGGAATCACCACTCTTGGAAAATGTTCATGCAATAATTTAAATGTATAGAAAAAAAATAATTACAGACATGCCTCAAAACTTATTTCATTTAACATTCTAACCTTCTGGCTTTAAGAAACACTTAAAAAAAGAAAGAAAGTCCACCTTTATATCAGATGTCACCATCAGAGTCCCCCTTTACATTGGATGTCCCCATCAGAGTCCTCCTTTACATTAGATGTACCCCCCCCCCCCCCCCCGTACTCACAGCTCTCACAGCAAGTCGCCTTCCATCCACCTTCGGATCAGCCGGGATAAGTCAGAGAAACCGGAAGTGAAGGCACAGGACCCGCCAATCACACACCACAGCAGGGAACAATGCTATAGAGGATTTTCTAAAGGGCACAGAGCAGATCATGTGTTTGCAAACATATCATGCATCCCATAGCAGCTGTGTTTCCGGCGACCTGCACACACTTAAAAAGGCCATCATTTATGTTTTCATTTTTTTTCCCACAGTGATTGCAGCACATCATGCTTCCCATACACCTGTGTGTCTGACATCCCACACACACTTAAAGGGTCTGGACCTCAATCCAATTGAAAATCTATTGAAAATCTATGATGGAAATTAAAGAAAATGTTCCATGACAAGGCTCCAACCTGCAAAGCTGAGCTGGCAACTGTAATAAGAGAAAGTCGAAGCAGGATTGATGAAGAACACTGTTTGTCGCTAGATAAATCAATGCCTTTAGAGAAATTAAGCTGTTATAAAAGCCAGAGGTGGCACAACAAAGTACTAGTGGTGTACTGTAGTGTTTTTTTTTCATGATTTCATATTTTCCTTAGAAGTGAGTGATTCCATATTTTTCCTCTGCTTAATCAGCAAAAACAGTTGCAATTGACTACAGTTTTCTTTCTTTTTTGTGTTTGTGTTTCTTAAAGCCAGAAGGTTAGAATGTTAAATGAAAATAGTTTTGAGGCATGTCTGTTCTTATTTTTTTTTCTAAACAATTAAACAATTGAGTGAACATTTTACAAGAGTGATGATTCCAACTTTTTGTCAGGGGTTGTATCTTTACCCTATAAATAAGCTCCTGTGGGAATGAAACACGTTGGAGCTGTCAAAGCAGCAGGTTAATTGTTTGGCATGAATAAATTACAAGTTGGTTTTTATGGTGAGTGGCTTTTCCCTCCTTGTTTTGGATTATGCAAAGATTATATGTGCATTGGCTGACGACTGTGGAGAGCCAGCTCCTGCAGCCAGGAGACAAGAGATATAAATGTAGTCTAGAGCGGATTATTTTTTGCTTGAAGTATGCTGCAGTAGGGATGGGCGAACAGTTTGGCCTGAGCATGAGGCCGAACATTTGCCTGTACTGCCGCTCGCCGAACACCTGAATTTGCAGGGTGTTTGCCCTGACGAACAACCTCCAATGCACTGAGCACTGCACAGTGCATTCTTTGCCCTGATTGGCTAAAGCTTTGCCCAATCAGGGTGCATTGTAAGCTGGTTGTTAGGGAATGGGGACAGGAAGCCGGCGGCGGCTTCCTTAACAACTGATGAGTCATCAGCTGTCAATGGGTTTCACCGCTGACAGCTGAACAATTAAAAAAAAGTGCTGGTAACAAAAAAAGAAAGAAAAAAATGACATAGGGTCCCCTCCCCAGTCCATACCAGGCCCTTCGGGTCTGGTATGGATTTGGAGGGGAACCCCATGCCAAAATGTAAAAAAAAAAAATGGCGTGGAGTCCCCCACAAAATCCACACCAGACCCTTATCCGGGCATGCAGCCTGGCAGGTTAGAAAAGGGGGGGGGGGAACGAGCGCCCCCCCTCCTCAACCATACCAGGCCACATGCTCTCAACATTGGGGTGGGTGCTTTGAGGCAGGGAGGGCTCTGCCCCCCCACCCCAAAGCACCTTGTCCTCATATTGATAGGCACAAGGATCTCTTCCCGACAACCCTGGGCTGTGGATTTTGGGGTCTGCGGGCGGGGGGCTTATCGAATCTGGAAGCCCCCTATAACAAGGGGGCCCCAAGATCCCACCCCCCCCTATGTGAGTGGGAATTGGGTACATAGTATCCCTTCCCATTCACCAAACAAGTGTACAAAAGTAATAAACACAAGAGACAGTTTTTGACAAATCCTTTATTAAAAAATAAAAAAAATAGTGTCCCTAAATGTAAATCCATCGTCAATCACGCCACCCGCCGGACCAGAAAATAGAAAAAATGTAAAACGCTCTCGCCTCCTGGGAGGCATTCTGCCGTATGCCCGCTCTGCGCTTTGACATTTCTTATATAGGCAAGGGGCAGGGCCACCTGGCTATGTCACCTGATGGCACCGCCCCTTCTGACATCACATGGCCTAGTATGTCCCTCCCTTTCCTGACCTGCCAGGCTGGCTCGCTCATCCCCCTTCCCTGACCTACCAGTCTGTATGCCCGGATAAGTGTCCGGTATAGATTTTGGGTGGTTCCCATCCAAATCCACACCAGACCCCAGAGGGCCTGGTATGGACTGGGGAGGGGGACCCCACGCCATGTTTTCTTTATTTTTTCAATAGCCGGTTGTCGGAAATTGTAACCGCAATTCTTTTTAAATGGGTTTTTACTTTTTTTTTTTTTCTTCAAAAATGTCATTTTTGTTGTAGCATGTTTTATGCATGCAACAGATGTGCCACTTTACAGGAACATTAAGGAGATCCCCCAGGCACTATATTTAAAGTATTTTTTTTATTTTTATTGTTGCACTAAAGCATAAGCTTTAAGCTTAATTTTAAGCATAATTAAAATCACTGCTCCTGAAAAAAACTATAATTTTTTTATGTTTATTTTTTATTGATACATGTCCCCCAGGGCAGTACCCGGACCCCCATACCCCTTTTTTGGCCAATTTTTTGCTTATAAGCCTCTAAAATGGGCACTTTTGATTTTCTCTGTTCGGCTCCCATAGACTTCATAGACATAGGTTCGCTGTCCGGGTTTGAACATTTCCCCTGTTTGGGAGTTCTGCTGCAAATCGAACAGGGGGTGTTCGGCCCATCCCTAGTTATTACCAGTCTGGGTGTCTGTTTTTGTAAAACAAAGAGAAAAGTATAGTAACTACAGACTGCCCATCTGTATTTGTGACCAAAGTTTTCTTTAGGTGTACACTGTTCAAATGAATGCTCCAGAATCTGGAGGACAATTTAGTATTTTGTGTTCTTGTGTAACTGTCCATTTCATCAGTGGCGGCCCTTAATGCAGGGTGCAGGGGCGCTGCTCCCCTATCCAAGAGTCCGGCCCCCTAATCTACATGCAGGGCGCCGGACGCATGGATTGTAATGTTTTTTTTTAGCACATGATTAGAGCCAGAGGCTTTAATAGACTTAATTGTTTTCTCAGGCAAACCCCTCCCTCCCCCTCCCTCCCACAGAGCTGATTTTTGTTTGATTGGCCACTGAAAAGTCGCCTGTCCTGGAGGCGACTTGAAGTCGCCTTGTAAGTCACCCCAAGTCACGTTGTGGTGCACGCACAGGTCGTGTCCAGGTCGCCTCGAAAAGTCGCAGCCAGAGTCGTGTTGCCCCTGTGTGAACCGGCTATGATACAAGCTGTACACTCACTACTTTAAATTGTAGCAAAGTGTAATTTCTTCAGTGTTGTCACATGAAAAGACATAATAAAATATTTACAAAAATGTGAGGGGTGTACTCACTTTTGTGAGATACTGTAAAGGGAGACAGTACAATTACAATACATTTCAATACAGAAGGAATAAGTAGGGTCGTTGTCCCAGAAAAAAAGACGCTTCATGTTTTCTATTCAAACCTGTTTACCATCCCAAGAGTAAATACCAGAGAGCTTTTGCCCCCCCCCCCCCCCCCACACACACACACATACATCAAGGCTACCTGTATTTTACTATGGGCATGTAACAGTATCAATTTGTCACCTCCCGCCCTCCCCCACCCCCCTTTAGCCTGTCCACTGCACCTTGAACAAGTTTCCCCCCTTTTCTCACTCTACTTTGCTCTCAGGATATCCCTATCTAAGTGTGTCTGGATGACCTTCTTCTATGGGAACAGTTGACCAGCTGCCAATGTTCAATGGATAGTGCTGACCCTACAGATACAGTGGATATAAAAAGTCTACACTGATGTAAAAAAATGAGACCAAGATAAATCATTTCAGAAATTTTCCACCTTTAATGTGACCTATGAACTGTACAACTCAGTTGAACAACAAACTAAAATCTTTTAGGTGGAGGGAAATAAAAATAAAAAAATTAAATAATATGGTTGCATAAGTGTGCACACCCTTAAACTAATACTTTGTTGAAGCACCTTTTGATTTTATTACCGCACTCGGTATTTTTGGGTATGAGTCTATCAGCATGGTACATCTGAATGTGAACAAATGTCAGAAAAGACCTACTAGAACAGCTGAACCTTATTTGGGGTTAATCAAAGGCACTTTAAATGATGGCAGGTGTGTACTGACTCCTATTTAGGCCCCTTTCACACTTATACGACTTGTCCCATAATTTGGGACTGCAAAGTAGCATGACAAGTCGTTCCCCATGATTTCCAATGACAGCCATTCATATTAGTATTAGTTCAAGCCGTTCCGACTTCAAAGTACTCCATGCACTACTTTCGTCCGATTTTGATGCCACTTACACAGGCATTCCTTGAAATCGCGACAAAATCGCAGCAAAAATCGCGGCAAAATCGCAGTAAAATCGTGCGACTTTGAAGTCACACAAGTGTGAACGGGGCCTTAACATGAGTTTGAATGTGATTGCTTAATTCTGAACACAGCTACATCCCCAGTTATAAGAGGGTGTGCACACTTATGTAACCACTTTATTTTAGTTTTTTAGTTTTACTTCTGCCCCCTAAATGATTGCTTCACAGACATTAATCTTGCAAAAGACTTGCATATTCCTCTCAAACCGAAGGAGCAAAGACTCAATATAAACTTAGCAGATGGCACCACTCCAAGCTTGGGACCTGTTAGCCCGGAGACCATTCCTATCTTAGCAACCACAGATACAGGTCACGAGAACTCCTCCAGTTCAGGTCTCCAATATTCCCAGCCATCCTAGGAATACCCAGGTTGCGGGGCCACAACCCTCAAATTGACTGGTCCAAGGGAGAAATCACTTTCTCATCTAGCTACTGTCAACAACACTGTGGCATCCCCATGAATGATGATTCTCCCGTGTGTTTGTCCATCCAGTGTCAGAAACCATGAAATCAGACCGAGACAGAAGTACAGTTAAATCACACTTGTTTAATAATAAAAGTAAATAGAACAAACGTAGTTAAAACATACCAACATACAAACACAATACAAACCGAAATAGATAGTCAGATAAGCCAAATGCCAGGGAGCCGGAGATGAGCGTAGTAAAACAGCAAGCAGGATCTGGAGAAAGAAGGGATGTCAGCTAAGCAAGTCTTTAACAGGAATGCACGAGAGCGTCTCTGTGATGTTGACTAAGGCGAAGGCAGAGATCCTCTGGGCTGGATAGCTTAAGTAGGCAGGACTGACGAGTAGGATATCATCAACAGCTGAGTAACTGTGGAGAGATAGGAGATGGCAATTAGCCAACAGCTCTGCGGCCAGCTCAGAGAAGGAAGGGCTGAGCCCAGCCCTGACATCCAGCCCTCAACAGATACCAGTCTTGCCGTCCCACCAGTTAATCACGATTTCCTTGATGTACTTCGACAAAAGGAAAGCCGATACTCTGCCCCCGCATTGATCCTATGATTGTCAGATCAAATTACTTCCCAGAGCAGAGGTACCTTTTGGGTGCATCTTTCCACTGTCTGAGACTAAGCTTGAAGCCCTCCAACAGTACATTGATGAAAACTAGCTAAGGGATTCATCCGTCCCTCTTCCTCGCTGGCCTGAGCAGGTATCTTCTTCATTGAGAAAAAGGATCACTCTCTCAGACCATGTGTTGACTACAGGGAGCTTAACAAGATCACTATCAAGAATAGGTACCCACTTCCCATTGTTCCGGAATTATTTCAGAGGTTCCGAGCAGCCCGGGTATTTACAAAGTTGGACTTAAGGGGGGCCCACAACCTAGTCCACATAAGGGAAGGGGAGTAATGGAAGACCACCTTCCAAACGCGCTTCGGTCATTTGGTATACCTCGTGATGACCTTCGGGCTTTGTAATGCTCCTGCTACGTTCCAGCACTTCGTGAACAACATCTTCCGAGAGTACCTCAACCTTTTTCTCATTCTCTTGTAAAAAGAAAAAAGGGCAAATACTGTGCTGTGCAAATGAATATATGAGCAACCTAGCTGCCAACACTGCTATGGACAAAACAGCTTACAATAATAAACGGAAAAAAGTGTACCGCTTCAGTTGCAATAATCAAACAAGTGCATACCCAAAACATATATAAGTGTTGAAAATATAACTCAATATGTGAAGAAAGTGAGTTAAATGAATATAAATAAATAACAAATGAATGTGATCATCCAGAAACTGATTCAAAAACAGTCTTTTTAAAGTGATAAAATCCTTCACACTCTCCCAAGAGTGCGATGTGAGATGAAGTTCAAATATAAAGTTATATTTGTGTCAAGTGTCAAGCCTCTGGTATGACACTTAGAAGGACAGGAGAATGACACCACCAACGCAGTAAAAGGAGGAGGCTTACCAGACAGCAATGACCTGGCGGGGCTTACGCCTTCCAAGTCAAACGGGCCTGTTGGTTACAATGAACCCAATGAAGATCAGATGTTCCGTCCTCAGGAGGAAGGGACTTCAAACAATCTGTTCACTGGTAGTTGCCACCGGACATGCAAATAAAAAACTTGCATAGCGTGATACAGTTTAAAATATTTATTAAAAAATGTAAAGATAAAATTGAACACTCACATTTAGGTCAATCGTATATAGCATATAACAGTCAGTAGCGATGTCTGTAAAGGGGTCCACCCCTTTTCTCATCTTTTCTCTACCTGGACGACATACTGATTTTCTCAGCCTTACTCGAGCTCCATGGAGACCGTGTCAAAAAGGTGCTAAATACCCTAAGAACTCATGGGTTGTACGCTAAAGCAGAAAAAAAGCAAGTTTGAGAAACAATCCATTCAGTTCATAATCTCTACCAAGTGAATTTCTATGGATCCTCAGAAGGTCTCAGCAATTATGGAATGGCCCGCACCTTCGGACAGGAAGGGAGTCCAAAGATTCATAGGCTTCGCTAACATTTACCAGAAATTTATCAAGGGTTTCTCAATTATCATTGCCCCGATTACTCAGCTCACTCGCTCACATCCATGCTTTTTTTGTTATCAAGAATCCCATGCAGCCTTCAAACAGCTGAAAGCCCTATTTACCTCTACCCCTGTGTTACAACACCCAGACCCAGCACTCCCTTTTGTTCTCCAGGTAGACGCTTCCAAAGTAGCAACAGGAGCTCTCTCAACGTCAGGGCCCAAAGGCTTTGCTTCACCTGGTAGCTTTTTGTTCCAAGAGACTAAACCAGGCCTAAAGGAATTATGACGTGGGTGATTAGGAGCTCCTGGCAATTAAAGTAGCCTTCGAGGAGTGGGGGTACCTGCTGGAGGGCGCTAGTCACCCAATCATGATATTTACAGATCACAAGAACTTGGAGTACTTTAGATCCGCTAAACGCCTAAGACCTTGGCAGGCTAGATGGGCCTTGTTTTTCTCCAGGTTTAGTTTCCATTTGACCTACCGACCAGGATCCGAGAACGGGAAGGCAGATCCCTTATCCCGGATGTTTTTTTAACCTTCTGAACCTGCTACCCCGAGCACCATTCTTTCTGCCCAAAATTTTTTGATAATTCAGCCCAGTCTGGAATCATCCATCAGGCAGGCTTCCACATCATGTCCCGAATCCAAACAAGCCTCACAATAAAAGCAGGATGGATTGCTGTCGCACCAAAATAAGGTCTTCATACCTCTGGAGGCAAGGCCTCAGGTTCTCAAGACATTTCATGACCACCAGCTATCCAGACACTTTGGAGCTAGTAAAACTTGCAAGCTCATCCAACGGGCCTTCTGGTTGCCTAAACTTAGCCGGGACTGCACAGTGTGGCTATGCTGCAAGGCCATCAAGGCTAAAGCCTGGGGGTTATGGAGGCTCCTGCCCATCCCTAACCATCCCTGGGAGATTATCTACATGGATTTCATTGTTGACCTACCTACCTCTGAAGGATTTACCACAATTTTGGTAGTGGTAGATTGGCTGTCCAAGATGGCTCATTTCCTGCCCATGGTGGGTATTCCTTCTGCTATAGATATAGCTACATCTTTATCAAAGAGATCATTAGACTTCATGGCTTACCCAGTGACATTGTTTCAGATCGAGGGGTACAGTTTACCTCCAGGTTTTGGTCTGTAATGCACTGCGAGTGGAACTTTGCCTCTCATCCACCTACCATCCTTAAAGTAACGAGCAAACCAAACTCACAAATCAGACCCTGGAACAATATTTGCGCTGTTTCTCTGCTTTCTCTCAAGAAGACTGGGCATTCCTGCTCCCACTGGCAGAATTTGCCTACAACAACTCTTTACATTCAGAAACCAACCAGTCTCTATTGTGAGCCAATTATGAATTTCACCCTTCCGCTCTGCCAGAAACAATGTCTGAATCAACAGTACCTGCTGTGCAAGACAGGTTTACCTTTATACAAAACAACTACCCTTCAAACTGCATACAAATGGATTACAAGAGGTTCTTTGACAGTAAACAAAGGGGTAATCCTTCCCTTAAAGCTGGGGACAAGGTGTAGCTGTGAACCTGAAGCTGCTGTGCTCATCGAGCAAGATGGGGCCAAGATATATTGGTCCTTTCCAAATCAAAAGCAAGATAAACCCAGTGGCATTTGAGCTGTCCCTGCCTGACTCTTACAGGATCCACCCTGTCTTTTATGTTTCTCTTCTAAAGCCAGCCATTCCTGACCCATTCCCAGGAAACCACCTCCGCCACTGGTAACTGTTAGAGAAGAAACAGAGTATAAAGTGGAGTCAGTTCTGGATTGCAGGAAGCGAGGTAGGCAGATCCAATATCTGATTAAATGGAAGGGGTATCCACCCGAAGAAAGCTCCTGGGAACCCGAAGCCAATATACATGCCCCCAGACTTCTCAGAGAGCTCTGGGCCAAATACCCGGGGAAAATTGCCCATCCGGAGACTGTCTGTCGGGGGGGGGGGGGGGGCACTGTCAGGGCACCAATGGCAGGAGAAGGACTCTAGGACCTAGCATCTGTCAGGACACCAATGGCAGGAGAAAGGCTCTAGGACCCAGCATCTCTACCAGTACGTCACATGGGCCTTTATAAGTAAGTCTGTCAGTGGTTGAAGTTGCTGATAGATCTTCAGCTTGTACCATGTTCCTGTGATCCTTGTTCCAGAAAATTCTCTGCTACCGACCCAGGTTGTCCTTGACTATTCTCCTGCCTATCTCCTGACCTGACCTTGGCTTGTCCATGGATATTCACTTCTGTTCTCCTGTGTCTGACCTTGGCTTCCCCTCTGACCTTGCCTGCTCTTTTATCCTCTTGGCTCAGAACTCTGGCTTTAACTGACTTCCCATTGTCTCAGTGCTACTACAGACCTGCCACATCTCGCAGGCGCCACCTGTCTGCAGCCACTACTTAGCACATCAGAAACCCTTCTAAGTTCCTCTGCAAACAACATCACAGATGACCTGTGCTACTTTGAGCCTGACTCCTCCTGTTCTCCCTTTCAGGGGAGTCTGGAACTTAGCCGCAAGGGAAGACCTCTCTCCATTGGCTTCCAGCACCAGGTACGTGATACTTAGGCTCTGCTGTATAGGGGCTAACTGACCCTCCAATTTTGAACGAGGGTCATGGGCCTAATGGTGTCCTCCTTCAAGGCAGTTCTACAATCCCAATTTCACTCTAGACCATTGCAACCCAGTATTCTGCAGCATGGGACAAGCGTGTGCAGTCTTTGGATCATGCTATATGCCTGACCAGTAGGATTAGGATTGCTCTGGCATAGTGAGTCATTTATTCAGCAATGGATTCAGAAAAAAACTTCCTCCTAATGGTTTACAAAGTGATGAGTCATTTATTCAGCAATGGATTCAGAAAAAAACTTCCTCCTAATGGTTTACAAAGTGATTAGGGATGCCAGCCTACCGAACTGGGGAGGAGTCCTAAGGTACCCTCTCAGTACAAGGAAGTTGGTCGTCCTGGGAAGCTCATCTCCCAATCAGTGTTCTGGCACTCAGGGCACGTTGGTCATTCCTTCAGTGCTGGACCTCTCACCAGTTTTATTCCCGAAGGCCCACGAAGGACATTGTCTGCTTGTCGGTGCACTATTGCTAGGTGGATTCGACAACTCATCATTCAATCTTATGACCTCAAGGGCAAAGTCCCCCCTTTCCCTGTTTAAGTCCACTCCACTAAATCAGTTTGCATTTCATGGGCTTTTCAGCTTCAGGTATTTATTTTTAAAATTTGTAAGGCTGCCACCTGGTCTTCTGTTCACACATTTGTCAAGTTTTACTGGATGGATGTTCAGGCCTCAGCTGATACTGGCTTCAATCATAAGGTTCTCTCACATGGCTCTGTAGGCTCTGTTGAGCCACCCTCATTAATCAGTTTTTTTGTAGGCATTTTATCCTTTGTTTGCTATGTTACCAATCCTTAAGTAGTACTGCTGTCCGACATCCCAATGTACTTGAATACTCACCCTGTGTCTTGTAATGTACAATTAAGAAAATTGAAAATTGAAAAGAATATTTGAATTACTGTTAAATTATTTCTATCTATCTATCTATATCTATCTATATATATATATATATATATATTTTTTTTTTTTTAAATACAATACAGAACTCAGGTCCTCTAGCCTCTGAACCGCTCCTACTAACTTCTACTAACAACACTAAGGCATGTTGGGAGTAGGAGGGGTTTTACTGGGACAGTCTTCCAGGTTTGACAATGTCCAACCTACTGAAGGCAGCATAACCTGGTGTACCTGAATGCTTATCCTGTGTCTTATAATGTTCTTCAAGAAAAAGATTTCACAGTAAATCAAAAATCATGCTTTAGCACCCATGAGTTCCAAGGCTTTGCATTTGAAATCACTTTCAGTCTCTCCTATGGAGAGCCTTTGAAGGGGATATCTTGTCTATAATAACTTTGTGCAAAAGACCCCTATCTCTTTTCATCTTTACAGAGCATGTACTGGGTTTTACAAAGTGGACAGTTTGTGTCTTTACTAGTGCATGTATTACAACTTTTAAGCCAGACAGCTTAACACTGACAGGAACAAATTCTGGAACAGCATTTGAAGCCAGCTAATGGTAAAGAATACATATGGGGATGACATTTTCAGAAACAAATACTGCTGCAGCTACATTACAGGGCATTTTCTAGATGGCTACAGTTCCACTTTAATTAACTGTTTTCATTCCACAAATTAAATATTAGAATATTGTGCCTCACTTCCCTTAAGAATTGCTTTTTATATAATTTTACAATTTTACACATAGATCTACATCATGGCCACAGACAAACCCAGAAAAAAGAGAGGCAAAAATAAAAATAACCAATGCTCCACAGAAGAACAGTTTTCTGAGCCAAGTATACCGACTGCCAGCAATGATCATCCTTCTAGCCCTGGAAGAAGATTTGCAATTCAAATGTCAGGTAAAGCTATCCACCATTCACCTGCTTGTTTTAACATGTAATCCGCTTATCTCTAACAGCGGCCATAAACCATAACATAATCCCCACCCTACATCTCCCCCCGTAAAAAAACAAAAAACATGCAGTCTAATGTAATAGGCCGGCCGTCTACTGTTGGACAAATATAATAAGTTACAACATGCATACTAATACACAATTTTTTATCATGCAGAGCTGTCGGAGCATAACGATTTTCTTTTTGGAATGGCAAGCTTTCTCATGGAGCAGTTATCAAGAGCCAAGTAAGTAGAATATGCAGGTTTTAACTGACCTGAAGCATTTTTTTCAGTGCAGCACACCTCAATGAATGTTTACATCTGATGTGTCATTTAAAATGAATTTATGTGTGAAACGCACTGAGACTTGGTACTATCCCATATGAGGGACAAAGAAATGTAACGGACAAAACATATTTCCTTATTGTTTGCATACTGTATGTGTTCTGATTTATTGGAAACTAAACTTGTGCTACATATTTGGAGGATATACTGTATGCATCTTAAAAAATAAAATAAAAAATAATACTGTCATTTCTTTCAGGTTTGAAAGTTTGCTTAATGATTACATGGAATCTGAATTATTTGTGATTGATGGAGATTCTTTAATTATTACATGTGCTACCAATGAATCTCTGAGGAGAGGACAGAATTTGCATTTCTTTTTCTTGGTGGAACGTTTTCTACTCAATTTGACAAATAAGGGAGCAAAATACAGCATTGTATTTTTCAATGTAGGTGCTAATTTGTTTATATAGTTGATGATGTCTGCATGGAATACGTTAATATGTAATAACATGTACTTCCTTTGAATACAATAAATATTATGTTTTTTTTTTTTCTGAATTTCCCTTTTTTTAACATAAAAAAACAAATGAATCTGATTTTAGATTATGTTATAGTTTCCTTGTGATACTGTGAAGCAGATACTGTATGTAGTCACAGGTGACAGAATTTGGCTGGGTCTTTCATGTGTTTTTGGGAGTAGTTAAATAACTGTTGCGTCTTATCTGGAAAAAGTGGTGCAAATATAACAAAGGTGTAATATATTATGCCTCATTTGATATGGCAAAATATACCTGATTAAGTCTTACACTCAGAGTTGCTAAAAATAAATAACTAAATAACCCTTTAGGGATAGAAACCTAAGACAACCATTGTTTGTTTTTTTAAAGAGGCAGTACTCAGAGCTGTGACACTGGTTTGGGCTATATTACCTAGTAATACAGCCAGTAGTACAGCCATTCCAAGTACACAGATGAAAGGTGATTTTTCAGCTCCGGCAGGCAGGGGGTGTGGATCGAATGTCATACACTGCATAGCATAGAGCAGAGAGCTGAATGAAGTCTAATGCCCCATACACACGGTCGGATATTCCGATGGAAAAAGTCAGATCGGATTATGTTGTCGGAAAATCCGATTGTGTGTGGGCTCTAGCAGGCTTTTTGTGTCGGAATTTCCGACAGAATTTTTTTTAGAGCAGGATCTAAAATTTTCCGACAACAAAATCCGATCAGACTTTTTCTGATCGTGTGTACAGAATTTCCGACGCACAAAGTGCCACGCATGCTCAGAAGAAATTTGGAGACGAAAGCTATTGGCTACTGGCCTCTACGTAGTCCCGTCGTACGTGTTGTACATCACCTCGTTCGGAACAATCAGATTTTCCGACAAATTTGTCCGACCGTGTGTGTGCAACACAAGTTTCGGACAAAATCTGACGGATTTTGTGGTCGGAATGTCCGACCGTGTGTACAAGGCATAAGACCTGTGTGAAGGGAATAAACTCACTGCCCTCTCCTCAGTCTCATAGGAAAACATGCACATCTGAGGCTGTAAAATGCAGATAACAGAGGGAGGAGATAGCAGACAGAAATCAATCTAATTTTTTGAATTGAGATTATTACACACTATAGAGGGATATGGGTTCACCAGTTGGACCCTGAAGTGTGCAGTGCCTGCTGTGTGTTCTCCGCCTCTGCAAGTCTCCTTCCACTGGATGGAAACTGTGTTGTTCCAGTCAGAGGCAAAACAAAAGGCAGGGCACACATGTATGAGCGTAACTAGAAAACACAGAGCCCCATAGAAAAAATGTTCATGGGCACCCAAAAGAAAAAAGACACACTATTGTACAGGACCCTAATTGCCATAGCAAGTGACAAAGGACTAAAAAAGGAGGCTGCTGTGATAATGAGTCAGATCTGTGTACAGCTTTGCATACACAATGAGGCAGTGTAAAACAGTGAATGTATAGCATGCCACACAAAGTGAAATAAAAGATGATTTACAGCTCAACGTACAGAATAAGGTAGCACGGAATAAAAAATGTACAACAAAGCTTAAAGAATGAAGAATAGTGAATTTACAGCATGGCATATGGAATGAAGTAGTGTGAAATAGGGATAATACAGCATGGCATATGGAATGAAGCAGTGTGAAATAGGGATAATACAGCATGGCATATGGAATGAAGCAGTGTGAAATAGGGATAATACAGCCTGGCATATTGGATAAGGAGAAGAATAGGGAATATAGAGTATGGCATATGGAATGAGGGAGTTCAGAATATGGAAAATACAGCATGTTATATACAGTATAAGGATGTGTTGTGGAATAGGGAATACACAGCATGGGATATGGCTTGAGAGGTGGCATAGGGAATGCACAGCATACAGAATGAGGTGGTGAGGAAAAGGGATTGTACAGCATGGTGTACAGATTGAATGGCAGCATTCAATGGAAAGGGAGATGCGGGAATAGGGAATGTACAGCATTACACACAGCATGAGAATAGGGAATGTACAGCATATCATAGGGAATAAGGCATTGCGGAAAAGGAAAAGTACATTAGAATGAGACAACTGAGATCATTTTAATTATGGCAGACATCTGCTACTGCTAAGGATGGTCCTATCCACATCTGCATTAGCAAGAGTGGATGAGAAGTGTTGGGTGAAAGGTCTCCTGCTCTGCCAGTAACACTGGTCCACCCAACCCTATCTAGACCTCCATCAATGAGGGATAAATACAGGATTTGACAGCTCATCCTATTCCTTCTCTTATTTATAAACAAAGAAGCCAGCAGAGGAAATCTTCGACTACTTGCTTCCTCTGCTGCAATAGATGCCATCAGTTAGAGCTGCAGGGGAAAAGAGTAGTGGATAATTTACTCTTTTAGCTTCTGTGTTTACAAATGACACCAATGATGGGATATGCTGTTGAATCCTTTGGAGGTCTGGATGGGTTGGATGGCAGTTCTCAGGTCACTTACGCCTTACAGTTGGCCAGTAATTGTAGTCTCTTTGGCAGTGTTTTTTTAAAACCATGATTTCTATATTCTCACCAATGATATTCTAGGTAAGTGTGAACAGAAAGCAATATGCCACTGAGATTTTTAACCAATATATCATAAATGTCACTGATAAATGGGTACACATCAATTAAAATCAATCACAGTTGCATACAGAAAGCTAAGTCTCGGCCGCCACATCCTTAACAACCGAGTCAATAGCTGTCAATGGGTTTCCCTGCTGACAGCTGAATAAAAAGAAAAAGTGGCGGTAAAAAAATAAAGGGTGGGGGGGGGGGCATGCCGTTTTTTTCTTAATAGCCTGGTGCTGGAAACTGTAACCGCGAGTCATTTTAAATGGGATTTAAAAAAAAAAAAATTTCTTTAGAAATGTCAGTTTTACTGTAGCATGTTCTGTATATGCTACAAATGGCCACTTTATAGGCACATTAACCGGTTCCTGACCGGCGCACGACGATGTACATCGGCAGAATGGTGCGGACAGGCATAGGGGCATGCATACGTCCCTTTAAGAATGCCGCCGTGCCATCGCGTGCGTGCCGCTGGCTCTCTGAACAGACCCCTTGGTCAGAATTAATACAGTATGTTGTGGGGCTCCATACAACGGGCTGAATGTTTTCCAGAGTACCTGAGCAGCAGAGTTAGCTGACTGATCTCAAATTGGAATAACTGCTGCACATTTATAAAAAAAAAAAAAAAAGGATCAACCATGAGTAGCACAGTAGTGTCCCGTGCCCCCCTGCTGGCTAAAGCAGCTCCCATGCTCCCGCTCTCCATTCAGCATGGTTTTGCCTCTCACTTCGCTCTTCTATTAAAAGGAGAACGGCGTATGATGTGGAGAAGCATCGACACAGCCTTGTTCATGATCTACCCGTCGGCTTCCCGAGTTTGACAGGTAGATCGCGATCGACGGGTTGCCAGTCCTGGTTTTATTGAATACATAACTCATCTAATTGGTCATGTAATTATTTGAACAGCTTTTTCTAGGATTAACATCTTTCTTTTTATCCACAGGATATGGAACATTTGTATACTGGATGTCCTGACCTTATCTCTTTACGCGCCCAACTTATGTTGCATCTTGAAAATAATACAGACATAACTGTACATTACTTTTCCAACTTTTTATGTGAGCAATGGAGGGAGTTTATCAACCATCAGGGTCTTTATTTTGTGATGGCTTCTGATGAAGGACTAAACAATGAACAGACATGTTTTTTGAATCTCTTGATCCTTCATGCACTTGGAAACCAAATAAATGTTGTTCTCACAGCTGGACAGGACTCGGATAATCTCAGGGTTTTTGGCTATCATGTGAGTGCCACATTTCATCATAGACAATATCTGCAAAAGGTAAGCAATACTATCAATACATCACATATATCACAGGAGAAACATTTTGTATAGTTTTGAAATGATATATGAAAAGCCCACTTGCCTTTACCTATGTGTAGAGAAGAAAAAGGAGGGTGGGGGAGTGGGACAGTTGCTGAAGCTGACCACGCACTTACTCCCAACCTCAATGGTTGTGGTGGACTATCTCGGTACTGCTAAACAACAAAAAGATTGGTATATAAAAAAGTAGTAAAACTATTGTAAAACAATAACATACAGCATTCATTTTAAAAAACAGATTTGAGAAAATCAATAAACATATACTCAGGGTTCCCCCAAGAGATATCTGTTGATGAAGTGTATCTCAAGGATTGGTCTTTCCTCAAGTTTACCCATGTGTAGTTGGGGCCCCTGTATGTTTGCATTGATAGTCCAAGATAATTTTAATAGTTGGTAAAAAAAAAAGTCATGTAAAAACATCCATGTTTTCTGGACCTCTTCCTTCATGAGGGTTCAACACAGGTAATTATATTAAAACCAGTACACGCTATAAGAAAATTGGGTGAATGATCGCCTGGTTTTCCTCAATGTTTTACAGCAGGTCAAAACCAAGGATGGTACTAATTGTACGAAAATTCTCACACGACAAAGCCTTTTTTTTTTTATTGTTTCTGATCATGCGCAGTCTTTTGTATATGATTTTTCTTGTATGAAAACCATGCGCGTGCCCAGTGGCCGCGATGTCCGCTGGGCACCCGCGATTGCCCGGTAACACAGCGGGACCGTGGATCTGTGTGTGTAAACGGTCCTGTCAGAGGAGAGGAGCCGATGGTGTGTTCTCTGTACAGAGACACACCGATCGGTCTCCTCCCCGTGAGTCCCCTCCCCCCACAGTAAGAATCACTAACAGGGAACATAATTAACCCCTCCCCGCCCTCTAGTGGTTAACCCCTTCACTGCCAGTGTCATTTATACAGCAATCAATGCATTTAAATAGCATTGATTGCTGTATAAATGACAATGGTGCCAAAAATGTGTCAAAAATGTCCGATGTGTCCGACATAATGTCGCAGTCACAATAAAAAAAAATCGCTGATCGCCGCCATTACTAGTAAAAAAAAAAATATTAATAAAAATGCTATAAAACTATCCCCTATTTTGTAAATGCTATAACTTTTGCGCAAACTAATCAATAATCGCTAAAATATGTAGAATACGTTTCGGCCTAAACTGAGGAAAAAAAGTTTTTTTATATATTTTTTGGGGATATTTATTATAGCAAAAAGTAAAAAAATATATATATATTTTTTTAATTTGTCGCTCTTCTTTTGTTTATTGCGCAAAAAATAAAAAACGCAGAGGTGATCAAATACCACCAAAAGAAAGCTCTATTTGTGGGGAAAAAATGATAACAATTTCATTTGGGTACAGTGTCGTATGACCGCGCAATTGTCATTCCAAGTGCATCATGCCAAAAGCTGAAAATTGGTCTGGTCACGAGGGGGTTTAAGTGCAAAGTAATCAGGTGGTTAAACAAAAATCGTTAGTTCTGTTCATGTACAAGAAAGGTTCTGTTCCTTCAGAAAATTTTCATTTGACAGTTTTGACAGTAGCTGCTGAGCAGCAGTGGAGCTCCATTGCTGCTCTTTGCATACTACAAATTCCTTAGTCTATCTCAGAAGTAAGCAATAGAGGATACCTACATTTCAAAATTCAGTTGGACCACGAAGAACAAATGTAGCCACCCTTTAACAGAAAATCAGATCACAGCAAAAAATAAATAAAAAGAAACTTGGAACTTTGGAGGATGTTGAGAGTAATAGAAGGCACTTTTTTGAATTAAGAATATAGACTTTTCTGTCAGACAGCACAGCCATGAGGGTGACACTAAAATCTCTGTTATGCCGCAAACATGCGAGAGGACTTTGACAGCAAAGGTCCGACGGAACAAATCCGTCAGACAATTCGATCGTGTGTGGGTTCCATCGGACTTTTGCTGTCGAAAAATCCGACAGACTTTAGAAATAGAACATGTTTTACATTTTCCCGCCGGAACTCCGCTAGACCCAGTTCCTATGGAAAAATCCGCTCGTCTGTGTGCTAGTCCGACGGACAAACAACAACGCTAGGGCAGCTATTGGCTACTGGCTACGAACTTCCTTATTCTAGTCCGGTCGTACGTCATCACGTTCGATTCCGTCAAAATTTAGTGTGATTGTGTGTGGCCAAGTCCGTTCATTCGAAAAGTTTGTCAGAACTCCGTCGGAAAGACCGTCGGACCTAGTCCGTCGAAAAGTCTGCTCGTGTGTACGCGGGATTAGAGTCTAAGCATGCTCCTTAACAGCACACACGCATGCACTTGAGCCTGTTTGACTCCAGAACAGGATATAAGGTAAAATGAAAATTTGTTAAGTGTATTGATCATTTCTTTATTTCTTTAGAATGGTACAAAGATAAAGAAAGTTTTTCATAAGCTAATAACAAGTTTTCAAACACCCGAGAGAAGTGATTGTTTACCCTATGTGCAACATTTGGAAAAAGTAAAAAAACAGGTAAATGTCCCGCACAATAGTAGCATTGGTTACACTTACACACACTCTCTATCATATGTTTGTAACTGGTATGGTTGCTTAGATTGCTTTGTTGTGGTTTAAACAGGTACTGTATAGAGATTAAAGAGAGATAATGCACATTCTGCATTCTTTGCTTACTAATCCTGGTGATACACAGATGGCTGGCTGAGCAGAAAGGAATCATCCCCAACCGCGCCCCCCCTCCACACTGGGGGGGCACCTGTCGCTGTCAGAGAACACTGATCAGTGATTGCGGCTGACTGGCTGGGTAGGGCACATTTCGATCAGTGTCTGGCAAACTTTAGACTGACGTCAGGCAGGAGATTTGTGCTCCTAAATCAATCTCTCATTCTGAGAATAGGAGGATTAAGGCTGCACTGTGCAAAAGCATTGCACAGAGCAGGTAAGTATAACATATTTGTTTAAAAGAGCCTTTAATATCACTTTAAACTCTTGGCAGTTTTTTGTCCTTTGTCCAGGGGGATTTTACCTTTACTTCCTGTACTAAAAACACAACAGGGAGTCAAAAGAAATTTCTCCAAATTTAGAGGAAATCCCTTCTTCTGGTGATAACTATTACATTTTGGCTTTCCTATCAATTTCTTCTGCAGTGACAGTGGTCACCCAGACAACTAAAACAGGTAAATCACCCCAGGAGGAACACAGACAGTAGTAAAAACCTACAAGAGAAGAAATCCAGCACTCGAAATGACAGTTTTTATTACTGTAGTTCCATATGAGACCACACCAATGTTTTCTAAGACATGGAGGAACCCTTTATGAAGGGTCTGTCTGGTCACCTTGATGAAGGAGACCTCCACGTCTCTGAAACTTTTGCAGAATGCAGAATGTGCATTAGCACTAATACTTCTTACTCCATGTGAAAAGACTACAGATTTTAACATCAAGTACTGTAGCTCAGCTCGGAGATCCATAGCCAATACACCTTACAACCATGTACAGTGCCTTGCAAAAGTATTCACCCCCCTGGCTTTTTACCTATTTTACATTACAGCCTTTAGTTTAATGTTTTTTTAATCTGAATTATATGTGATGGATCAGAACACAATAGTCTAAGTTGGTGAAGTAAAATTAGAAAAATATATACATAAAACTATTTTTCAGAAATAAAAAACTGATAATTGGCATGTGCATATGTATTCACCCCCTTTGTTATGAAGCCCATAAAAAGCTCTGGTGCAACCAATTACCTTCATAAGTCACAGAATTAGTGAAATGATGTCCACCTTGTGTGCAAGTGTCACCTGATCTGTCATTATATACTGTGTACACACATTTTTGAAAGGCCCCAGAGGCTGCAACACCTAAGCAAGAGGCACCACTAACCAAACACTGCCATGAAGACCAAGGAACTCTCCAAACAAGTAAGAGACAATGTTGTTGAGAAGTACAAGTCAGGTTAGGTTATAAAAAAATATCCAGATCTTTGATGTCTCCCTAGGAGCACCATCAAATCTATCATAACAAAATAGAAAGAACATCACACAACAGCAAACCTGCCAAGAGACTGCCGCACACCAAAACTCACGGACCGTGCAAGGAGGGCATTAATCAGAGAGGCAGCACAGAGACCTAAGGTAACCCTGGAGGAGCTGCAGAGTTCCACAGCAGAGGCTGGAGTATCTGTACATAGGATGACAATAAGCCGTACGCTCCATAGAGTTGGGATTTATGGCAGAGTGGCCAGAAGAAAGCCATTACTTTCAGCAAAAAACAAAATGGCATGTTTTGAGTTTGTGAAAAAGGCACGTGGGAGAGACCCAAAATGTATGGAGGAAGGTGCAATGGTCTGATGAGACTAAAATTGAACTTTTTGGCCATCAAAGAAAACGCTTTGTCTGGCGCAAACTCAACACATTACATCACCCAAAGAACACCATCACCACAGTGAAACATGGTGGTGGCAGCATCATGCTGTGGGGATGTTTTTCAGCAGTCGGGACTGGGAAACTGGTCAGATTTGAAGGAAAGATGGATGGTGCTAAATACAGGGATATTCTTGAGAAAACCTGTACCACTCTGTGTGTGATTTGAGGCTAGAATGGAGGTTCACCTTCCAGCAGGATAATGACCCCAAATACACTGCTAAAGCAACACTTGAGTGGTTTAAGGGGAAACATGTAAATGTGCTGGAATGGCCTAGTCAAAGCCCAGACCTTAATCCAATAGAAACATCTGTGGTCAGACTTAAAGATTGCTGTTCAAGCGCAAACCATCCAACTTGAAGGAGCTGAAGCAGTTTTAGAAGGAGGAATGGGCAAAAATCCCAGTGGTAAGGTGTGGCAAGCTCATAGAGACTTATCCAAAGAGACTTGGAGCTGTGATAGCTGCAAAAGGTGGCTGTACAAAGTATTGACTTTAGGGGGGTTAGTACATTAACTTTTTCTGTTATTTTGTCCTATTGTTGTTTGCTTCACAATAAAAAAAAAAAAAACATCTTCAAAGTTGTGGGCATGTTCTGTAAATTAAATGATGCAAATCCTCAAACAATCCATGTTAATTCCAGGTTGTGAGGCAACAAAACACGAAAAATGCCAAGGGGGTGAATACTTTTACAAGGCACTGTATCTCTGGTTCATGCGCCAGATTCCAAAGCTGGCTGGAAACCTGAAAAGAGTGAACTACTGATCTGCCACTGACCAGTTCATGCAGTACCAGCTTGGCTTTCTGCAAATATCTGGCAGTAGGGTGATCACACTACTAAAATCACAATTGATTAATCAGTAGTAAGAGTAATAGATCACTATGCATATGTAACAATTGGCTACCTATGGAGTTAATCTTCTTTGGACATTTACTTTACCCTCATCTGTTTTGATGCTATTTTGCATCAGCTATGGCAATGCATTACGAATGCCAAGTGGGAAGTTCTGCATTGAAAGACAGTGCATGCTTAAGCCTAGTGTTGAAAGAAATATTGAGCACATATTTTACACAAATTTTCAGTGTAATAACCTTTTCTTATTACTACAGTAGCTGCACATCATTTCTCAGGAACGGTCTCTCGTTGACAATGACAGAACCCTAAGCATCGGCATAGGCATGACAATGCAGGAGCACAATTGGGAGATAGGGGCATAATGATTTGCCATAAAGGAACGTGTCTGAACAAGGACATTCTTTTAATGAAAGATGCAGATTTAAAAATATTGAAAATACACTTTGAAATTACATTAGCATGTTAATGGTTATTAGAGATTTTAGTATTTGTCTTTACATATATTATACTAACTGCAAAGCTCTACTGCATCAAGACTTGTGATTCATTTGCATTCAAGGAGATAGGTGGAATGCCACATTGCCACATACTGCAAGCTGCATGTAACTTGACCTCTCTGTACTGTTTACAATACTTTGAGATTTTGATTCTGGAAAATATTAATTTCAAAGTCTTTTTTTTATTATGGCACAACAGAAAAAGCATATTTAAAACAAAGAACATGAATAACAAGAATAGAATATGTTTGAGCTTACCAGTAGGGATGAGCCAAATGTACCTGGGTTCGTTTAAAGCAGGGTTGGTGAATGTCACAGAAGTTTGGGTGCCGAATCCAGGAAAGAGATGGGCAAACAAATGACATAGAGAGCTGGACACTGTCTTGGGAACATGTATGAGAGTAAAAACATTTTTGAAAAATGTCAGTGATTTTAATAATGTTCAAAGAGAAACATTAACAATGCAATACTCTATTAAATCATATGCCTGGGAAAGTCCTTAATCTGCCTTCAAGTGGCATATCTGTATAATTTCTACAACCTAATACAACAAAACTGACATTTAAAAATAAAAAAATGCTTTGCAAAAATTATTGATATATGATAACTTGAGCTGCTTTGCTTTAGTTTGTAAGCGAATGGTTGAGGAGCCCTTTATCTATACTAGAACCTTTTGCAAGATTAGGGTCTTGGGTTGATGTTAATTGGGGATCCCATGCTAAACAAAAATGGCATAGGGTTTCTCCCATAATTAATACCAGGCCCTTTAGGTAGGGATTTTAACGGGGGACCCTACAAAAAAAAAAAAAAAAAAAAAGCATGGGGTTCCCCTTAGAAGTTCACACTTTTCCAAACATGTAGAAAAGGATGGGGAGAGACATGTGGCTCACACGGAATGATATCATGGGAAAGTCAGTGAGATCATCCAGGAGACCCTGCCCATTTATTTATATTCAGTTGACTTTTGCTGGAGCTGTCATTCACAGGTGAGCTGTCATTGTGATTGAATTTTGTTGGCGGCCGGCAATCGGCACTTCCTTAGCAACCCTGAGCAGGAGAAAAACATGGTACTATATATGATGTCCGGCCCCTGCCAAACCGACTGACAGTTCGGGTCTCGGAGGAAGGCCCAAACAAGCAAAGTTGCAACATCTAACAGGAAGCTAATGCCTGCTTACCAGTCCTTATATTAGGTTACTGCCTTTTATTTTTTCAGGAAATTTTTTCCATTATTTTCATTGTCACTGTAGGAATGAAGTGTTAAGGACTACAGAGCACCTCCTTTTCTCATCATCTCCATAACATAGGGAGTAGTAGTCTGTAGTCCACAGAGAGAACAGTGATAATTGTGAGCCTTGGCAGAGAGCACAAAAAGTTATCAGCCCATAAAATTTCTGAAAGGATCAATGGATATTTTCTTGCAATTATCAATTAGCTATAACAAATCATTTTCAACTCTATATTCACCAAAAGGGAGAAAATTATACATTTCATGTTGGGGACTACATACACTTTAGTCTGAATTCCCTATGCAGAAAAACATGTAAATTGCTAAGAATGTACCTAAAGGTCATTTTTTTTTAATAATAATAAAAAAAATTCAAGTATGGCAGTAAATGTTGAAATCTGAAGTTGTAGTATTCAGCTGGGTTTTCCTTATAAGTACTAGTTTATAAGTGTACTGAGAACATTGCAGTTTACACGGTTTGGGTTTGTGCTAAATGCTGTGCTTAACTGACCCATATCAAGTTTACTTATTGCTTTTATAGGTTTATCATGAGATTTCTCTTCTTAGAACGCATTTAAGTGATGGATCAGACATACGCATACTCATATGTGCAATTTCATGTTCTATGACATTAAGAATATTTAATGAGGCGCAAAGGACACCGCAGGTATGTTTTCAATATAAAAATTGTGCATTATGAGATTCCAGGTCATGCTCAAAGTTTTATTTATTTCATTCATCACATTTTGTTGAAGTATGTGTCAGAAAATAAACCATGAATCAGACCAAGGCAGATATACAGTTAAATCACACTTGTTTAATAATAAAAGTAAATAGAACAAATGTAGTTAAAACATTGCCAAAGTTCGGTAACTGGAACGGATAGTCAGACTAGCCAGAAAGTCAGGAAGCCAGAGATCAGCATAGTGGAGCAACAAGCAGGATCTGGAGCCAGAAGGAATGTCAGCCAAGCAAATCTTTAACAGGAATGCAGGAGATAGTCTCTGATGTTGACCAAGGCAAAGGCAGAGATCATCTGGGCTGGATGGCTTAAGTAGGCAGGACTGACGAGCAGGATATCGTCAACAGGTGAGTCACTGTGGAGAGATAGGAGCTGGCAATTAGCCGACAACTGATCAGCCAGCTCAGAGGAAGGAAGGGCTGAGACCAGCCCTGACAGTACCCCCTCCTCAACGAACCCTCCCCCTCAGAGGACTACCAGGCTTGAGGGTAAAACATCTATGGAAATCACGGAGGAGGACAGGGGCATGTATGTCCGAGGATGAGACCCAAGAGCATTCCTCCGGACCATACCCTTTTCAATGCACCAGGTACTGTATGCTCCCACGGAACCTACGGGAGTCAACAATGGACTGTACTTCATACTGCTTGTGGTTCTCAACCTGTACAGGGTGAGGACATGGCACAGAGGAAGTAAAGTGGTTGCAGACCAAAGGTTTTAAAAAGGAGACATTACATAGTTACATAGACATTAGAGATATGCATATCAGAAGGAAGGTCTAATGCGTAAGCCACTGGGTTAATCCTGCGAAGAATACGGAAAGGCCCAATAAACCGAGTTGCGAACTTCAGAGAGGGGACAAGAAGTCAGAGATTGCGAGATGACAGCCAGACCCTGTCCCCAACCTTTGAGATTTGAGCTGGTTTATTAGGCCTACTACTTTCTGGAGAGTTGCTACAGCTGTCATCAGTGCCTTCTGTCATCAGTGACACGTATTAGTGCCATCTGTCATCAGTGCCACATATTAGTGCCATCTGTCATCAGTGTCACGTGTCATCAGTGCCACATATTAGTGCCATCTGTCAGTGCCACATCATTGTCACGTGCCATCAGTGCCATGTATCAGTGCCATCTGTCATCAGTGCCACATCAGTGTCACGTGTCATTGTCCTGGTGCTCCAGGGCCTTCAAAAGTGTAATTTATGCTCCTAGAACACCTGATGGTGCTCCCTGCATGTTGGGTCTCTGTATGTAGCCAGGCAGTGAAAAAGTCCCACACATGTGGTATCGTAAGTAGCAGAATGTATTTTGGGGGGGTCATTTGTGGTATACACATGCCATGTGAGAGAAATAACCTATTACAGGTGCCTTTGCCAGCCTTCTTTTGAAAATGCTAGCCTGCTTGCATGGTTACAGTATTTTTGAGTCATAGACACAGAACATATATTCTGTAAACAGTTGAGAAAAAGTGTCAAAATTCCTTATCGCTAAAATTATTCAAGGTCAAAGACTAATGCCGCGTACACACAATCGGACTTTCCGAATGAGCGGACTTGCCCACACGACTTTTGCGGAGGACTAGATTTGGTGGACAATCCGCTGGACTTTTGGCGGAGGTCCGCCGGACTTTTGAAATGAACGGACTTGCCCACACACGGAGTAAAGTCCGTTCATTTTGAACGTGACTCCAGGTAGACGGGACTAGCGAAGGAAGTCAATGTCGCCACCTCCATCGGCGAAAGTGACACCTTGCTAGCCCCTTCGCATGGTATGGATTTAAAGGGGAAGCCCTACGCCGAAAAAACGGCTTGGGGGTCCCCCCCAAAGTCCATACCAGACCCTTATCTGAGCACGCAGCCCGGCAGGTCGGGAAAGGGGGTGGGGATGAGCGAGCGCCCCCCCTCCTGAGCCGTACCAGGCCGTGTGCCCTCAACATGGGGGGGTGCTTTGGGGAAGGGGGGTCCTGCGGCCCCCCCACCCCAAAGCACCTTGTCCCCATATTGATGAGGACAAGGGCCTCTTCCCGACAACCCTGTCCATTGGTTGTCGGGGTCTGGGGGCGTGGGGCTTATCGGAATCCGCTAGCCCCCTTTAATAAGGGGGCCCCCAGATCCCGGCCCCCCACCCTATGTGAATGAGTATGGGGTACATGGTACTCCTACCCATTCACCTGAGGGAAAAAGTGTTAATAAAAAACACACAACACAGGTTTTTAAAGTTGTTTATTAGAAAGCTCCGGGGGTCTTCTTCTTCCGACTTCGGGGGTCTTCTCGCCGGCCTCCTCCGCTATCTTCTGCTCTTTTACCGCTCTTTTACTAGCGGAGGAGCCCGGCTTTCTCCTTCGTTGCTGCTCTCCAGTCGCAATGGCCAGGACGCTTTGCGCGGCGACTTATATAGGGACAAGGGACGGGGTCACCGGGTGATGACACAATGTGACCCCGCCCCTTATGATGTCACAGTCCCACACTCCTAAACAGAGAAGCCAGCAATGGCAGCCTACATCCTTTAAAGTGGTTGTAAACCCTCTTTTACAACTTTAGGTTACAGGTAAGCCTATATTAAGGCTTACCTGTAGCTAACAAGGGTATCTCCTAAACCTGCACGGTTTAGGAGATATACCTGTATTTGCATGTGCCAACATCATGCGGCACATGCGCACTTGCGACAACTGAAGCAACGGCGCTATATGCCGATGCTTCAGTTGTACTGTGCCGCTCTTGTGCGCATGCGTGGAGTGACGGCATTGCGGCTCTGGCAAATCACAGCGCTGAACATGTCGGCGGTCGGAGGGGGAGAAGAGGACCGATGCCGGGGCTTCGATCTCAGGTAAATGATACATAATTAGCTAGTATGCTATGCATACTAGCTAATTATGCCTTTGTCTTGCAGGTTTTTTTTTTTTTTTTACGTTTTTTTTTTAAGAGGGTTTACTTCCTCTTTAACATAAGTAGGAAAGTGTTGTTTGGTAAACAGATTTGAAAGAATCTGAAAAATGTTTGCATGCTCACATACATAACATTCCTAATGGCAATCACTACTTCCTCCTACGGGAATGACCCTGTGGTTTGGTTAGGTTGGATTTTTCCATCTGATGTCTATAGTCTAAGGCAAAACCTTCATTGGGGGAAATACATGTTTCTACATATTTATTATATCCTAATTTAAAACTGATCAGATACGGTATAGTGCCATGGAGATTTGATTAATTTAAATAAAGAGTAAAAAGATTAGATTTTATTTTAGTTATTATAGTAGTTTATCAAAACTAATTGTTTGGTATTTATCATTTTTGCAGGGTGATGTTTCATTCTTGGCAATAGATGAAGTGGCTGACCTATGTAGAATGATGTGTCTCAGTGAGGCTTTAATGATTGTTCTGCCTCTTTCTCAAAGGGCAAAATCTAGGCTCATAAATGCTAACTGGAACATGGAAGCTGCCTTCATTTTAAATATGGTAAGTACTAACATATATATATTTTTTTTTTTCGCCAGCCAATCAGGCCAATGAAGACTGACTGGCTGGCGAAACGCACTGAGCGAGACTATACAGTGACATCACTTCTGGACTGTGGAACGTTTCCTAGTTTTACTGCATGTTTTTATCCTTATCCACTTCAGCCACTTTAAACTGACAATTGCGCGGTCGTGCGACCCTGTACCTAGATTAGAAGCAAACTCCAGCAGGAGCTACAGAGTATAAAAAAGAAGAGAAGCCCCTCTAAGTGTAGCAATATTGTTATATATAATGAAAGTACAACATTTAGCAACTCACATGGTTTATGATTAAATGAGGCACATGTAAGTATGTAGGCAACCAGGGTAAAGCTGTCCACATAGACCATCCCCCGAACCGCCATCTCTCACCGGTGTCAGTCTGCAATTGACTATCCTGCAGTAGAGCGATTTGAAAGCGAGGCTTGAACCGCTCATGGAGTGCAGCATGGAAGGGACAATGTCAATGGTGGTGAGGAGGACGGTCTATGTGGACAGCTTTACCACAGATTTCTGCATACTTAGATGTGCCTGTTTTAATCATCAACCATGTGAGTTGCTAAATGTTGCTAAACCTTCATTAAATGTAATCATATTGCTACACTTAGAGGCGCCTCTCTTCTCTTTTATACTCAGTTGTGACATGACGCTAATTGTATATCAAGATATCGCTTGTATATCAAGTCAAAATGTATTTAAAAATGTTGCTTGTCTTGCAAAATGCTCTCAAACCAAGTTACTCTCAAACCAAGGTTTTACTGTATATACAGTATCTCACAAAAGTGAGTACACCTTTCACATTTTTGTAAATATTTTATCATATCTTTTCATGTGACAACACTGAAGAAATTACACTTTGCTACAATGTAAAGTAGTGAGTGTACAGCTTGTATAACAGTGTAAATTTGCTGTCCCCTCAAAATAACTCAACACCGCTGGCAACAAAAATGAGTACACCCCTAAGTGAAAATGTCCAAATTGGGCCAAAAGTGCCAATATTTTGTGTGGCCACTATTATTTTCCAGCACTGCCTTAACCCTCTTGGGCATGGAGTTCGCCAAAGCTTCACAGGCTGCCACTGGAGTCCTCTTCCACTCCTACATGACGACATCATGGAGCTGGTGGATGTTAGAGACCTTGCCCTCCTCAGCCTTCCGTTTGAGGATTCCCCACAGATGCTCAATAGGGTTTAGGTCTGGAGACATGCTTGGCCAGTCCATCACCTTTAGCCTCAGCTTCTTTAGCAAGGTAGTGGTCGTCTTGGAGGTCTGTTTGAGGTCGTTATCATGTTGGAATACTGCCCTGCGGCCCAGTCTCCAAAGGGATGAGATCATGCTCTGCTTTAGAATGTCACATTACATGTTGGCATTCATGGTTCCCTCAATGAACTGTAGCTCCCCAGTGCATGACACTTCCACCACTATGCTTGACTGTAGGCAAGACACACTTGTCTTTGTACTCCTCACCTGGTTGCCGCCACATACGCTTGACACCATCTGAACCCAATAAGTTTATCTTGGTCTCATCAGAACACAGGACAGGGTTCCAGTAATCCATGCCCTTTGTCTGCTTGTCTTCAGCAAACTGTTTCTGGGCTTTCTAGTGCATCATCCCAGCCATGACACTACCTGCCTGGAGTTTGCATGTTCTCCCTGTGCCTGCATGGGTTTCCTCCGGGTACTCCGGTTTCCTCCCACAATCCAAAGACATGCAGGTAGGTTAATTGGCTTCTGTCCAAAAATTGGCCCTAGTATATGAATGGGGACCTTGGATTGTGGGCTCCTTGAGGGTAGGGACCAATGTGAGTGAGCAATGTACAGGGATAGGGACAATTGTAGACACTCACTCAGGTTGAACTGGATGGACTGGTGTCTTTATTCAACCTTACTAACTATAAAACTATCTTTAGAAGTTCCTTCTGGGATGACAGCCATACACAACAATTTGATGCAGTGTGTGGCGTATGGTCCTGAGCACTGACAGGCTGACCCCCCACCCCTTCAACCTCTGCAGCAATGCTGGCAGCACTCATATGTCTATTTCCCAAAAACAACCTCTGGATACGACAATGAGCACGTGCACTCAACTTCTTTGGTTGACCATGGCGAGGCCTGTTCTGAGTGGAACCTGTCCTGGTAAACCGCTGTATGGTCTTGGCCACCGTGCTGCAGCTCAGTTTCAGGGTCTTCACAATCTTCTTATAGCCTAGGCCATCTTTATGTAGAGCAACAATTCTTTTTTTCAGATCCTCAGAGAGTTCTTTGTCATGTGGTGCCATGTTGAACTTCCAGTGACCAGTATGAGAGAGTGAGAGGGATAACACCAAATTTAACACACCTGCTCCCTGTTCACACCTGTGACCTTGTAACACTAATGAGTCACATGACACCGGGGAAGGGAAAATGGCTATTTTGGCCCAAATTGGAAATTTTTACTTAGGGATGTACTCACTTTTGTTGCCATCGGTTTAGACATTAATGACTGTGTGTTGAGTTATTTGAGGGGACAGCAAATTTACACTGTTATACAAGCTGTACACTCACTACTTTACATTGTAGCAAAGTATTATTTTTTCTGTGTTGTCACATGAAAAGGTATAATAAAATATTTGCAAAAATGCGAGGGGTGTACTCACTTTTGTGAGATACTGTGTGTGTATATATATATATATATATATATATATATATATATATATATATGTACTGTCTGTGCCAGGACTATCAAATACTGCCCACAGACCTGGAATGAGGCCAGGTTACTTTGATATACTAAAAGTTATGCAGCGGCAGGTTGGCTCTCCTGCGAAAATCGCCGTAGCTGACTCAATGTCCGCCAGCGACCTGCGATTGCCTAGTACAGAGGCAGAGCAGGAATCTGCCTTTGTAAACAAGGTGAATCCCCATTCTGACGGGACGTGACAGAGATCTACTGTTCCCAGTCATTGGGAACAGTGATCTCTGTCATGTCCCTGGCAGCCCAACAACCCCCACAGTTAGAACACACCCAGTGAACACAGTTAACCCCTTGATCCCCCCCTAGTGTTAACCCCTTCCCTGCCAGTGTAATTTGTTTACATTGATCAGTGCATTTTTATAGCACTGATCAATGTAATAATGTCACTGGTCCGCAAAAAAATGCCCTTTGGGGTCAGAAGTGTCCGCCGCAATGTCACAGTCATGCTAAAAATCGCAGATCGCCACCATTACTAGTAAAACAAAAAAATTTATAAACGTTCCTAAATCTATCCCATAGTTTGTAGACACGATAACTTTTGCGCAAACCAATCAATATACGCCTGTTGGGATTTGTTTTCCCCAAAAATATGTAGAAGAATAAATATTGACCTGAACTGATGAATAAATTTGTTTTTTTTATATATTTTGTTTGGATATGTATTATAGCAAAAAGTAAAAAAAATTATTTTTTTTCAAAATTGTCGCTCTTTGTTTATAGCGCAAAAAATAAAAACCGCAGAGGTTTTCAAATACCACCAAAAGAAAGCTTTATTTGTGGGGAAAAAAAGAACATCAATTTTGTTTGGATATGCAATTGTCAGTTAAAGCGACGCAGTGCCGTATTGCAAACAATGGCCTGGTCATTAAGGGGGCAAATCCTTCTGGGGCTGAAGTGGTTAAGCCAATTTTCAGGCTATACAATTTGTAATGCATTCATATAGTCAAAGAGACCATTCATCACTTGTAGCATGTGCAGACATTATTCAGAAGGCAGTTACAGTGCCTTGAAAAAGTATTCATACCCCTTGAAATTTTCCACATTTTGTCAGGTTACAACCAAAAACATTAAATGTATGTTATGTGATAGACCAACACAAAGTGGCACATAATTGTGAAGTGGAAGAAAAATGATAAATGTTTTTCAGAATTTTTTACAAATAATTATGTGAAAAGTGTTGCATGCATTTGTATTCAGCCCCCCTGAGTCAATACTTTGTAGAACCACTTTTCACTGCAATTACAGCTGCAAGTCTTTTTGGGGGTGTTTCTACCAGCTTTGCACATCTAAATATTTGCCCATTCTTCTTTGCAAAATAGCTCAAGCTTTGTCAGATTGTATGGAGAGTGTCTGTGAACAGCACTTTTCAAGCCTTGCCACATATTCTCAATTGGATTTAGGTCTGGACTTTGACTGGGCCATTCTAATACATGAATATGCTTTGATCGAAACCATTCCATTGTAGCAATTTAGGGTCTTTGTCCTGCTGACTCTAACAAGTTTTCTTCAAAGATTGCCCTGTATTTGGCTCTATCCATCATCCCATCAACCCTGACCAGCTTCCCTATCCCTGCTGAAGAAAACGCATCCCCACAACATGATACTGCCACCACCATGTTTAACGGTGGGCATGGTGTTCTCAGAGTGATGTGCGGTGTTAATTTTCCACCACACAAAGGGTTTTGCTTTTAGGCCAAAAAGTTAAATTTTGGTCTCATCCGACCAGAGCCCCTTCTTCCACATGTTTGCTATGTCCTCAACATGGCTTCTCGTATAATGCAAATGGGACTTCTTATTGCTTTCTTTCAACAATGGCTTTCTTCTTGCCACTCTTCCACAAAGGCCAGATTTGCGGAGTGCATGACTAAAGCCCCATACACACGGTCGGACAATCCGCGGACCAGGTCGGTCGGATCCTGTCCGTCATACTTTGTCTGATGTTGGTTTTGCGTACACACGGTCGGACAAAGTTGTCGGAAAATCCGATCATTCTGAACGTGGTGACGTTTGTTGCCTACGACGGGACTACGTAGAGGCTAGTAGCCAATAGCTTTGGTCTTGTAATGTGATCTGAGCATGCGTAGCACTTTGTCCGGTCGGACAACCGTACACACGATCGGATTTGGTGTGATCGGACCGTGTTGTCGGCAAATCTTTCCAACAGGAGATAAGACTTTGTCCGTCGGACAATCCGACGTACACTGTCCGATGGTGCATACACACGGTCTGATTTTTCAACAACATTGTCCGATCGGACAGAATCCATGAAAAAGTCCGACCGTGTGTATGGGGCTTTATAGTTGTCCTGTGGACAGATTCTCCCTGAGCTGTGGATCTCTGCAGCTCCTCCAGAGTTACCATGGGCCTCTTGGCTGCTTCTCTGATTAATGCTCTCCTTGCCCGGCCTGTCAGTTTAGGTGGAGGGCCATGTCTTGGTAGGTTTGCAGTTGTGCCATACTCTATCCATTTTTGGATGATGGATTGAACAGTGCTCTGTGAGATGTTCAAAGCTTAGGATATTTTTTTATAACCTAACCCTGCTTTAAACTTGGCCTTCATGATGCTCATTGTTCACTAAGGTTCTCTAACAAATCTCTGAGGGCTTCACAGAACAGCTGTATTTATAGTGAGATTAAATTACACACAGGTGGACTCTATTTACTAATTAGGTGACTTCTGAAGGCAATAGGTTCCACTAGATTTTATAACAACAAAACCTGGGGAATGCCCAGGAAAAAACCAAGCCTACTTACCACCAGCTCGCAGACAACCAAATTGACCTGTCTAACAGTATGCGTTAAAAACAGGGGTTTAGTCCGCACGCATTTGCAAACGCATGCGTAAGCCACAGAGCCTCGTCAAGGCACCCTGATATCTGTGGTCCTAACACTAAACTAAGAGTGTCCCCACAGTGGAGGCACATGCATTCTAATGGGTAGATGAGGGCAGGTGGACTGAAGGGGAGCCACCCCTTCTTAAAGGTACAGGAGCACACCAAACGCCCAGCAGATTGCACAATGGCTGCAAAGGTGTTGGTGCGTTGCTGGACCAATACAAACACTATGTGTTAACAAAAACGTGTCCACCGCCCCCATCTACAGCTGGCTATCGCAGTAAGAGGCATTGGAAGGCTAAAGCAGATAACAACAAAACCTGGGGAATGCCCAGGAAAAAACCAAGCCTACTTACCACCAGCTCGCAGACAACCAAATTGACCTGTCTAACAGTATGCGTTAAAAACAGGGGTTTAGTCCGCACGCATTTGCAAACGCATGCGTAAGCCACAGAGCCACTAGATTTTAGTTAGGGGTATCATAGGAAAGGGGGCTGAATACAAATGCACGCCACACTTTTCAGATATTTATTTGTAAAAAAAATTGAAAACCTTTCCACTTAATTAATTATGTGCCACTTTGCCACAATAACTTGTGCAAACCAATCAATAAACATTTATTGCGATATTTTTTTACCAAAAATATGTAGAAGAATACGTATCGGCCTAACATTTTTTATATATTTTTTGGGGATATTTATTATAGCAAAAAGTAAAAAATATTACGTTTTTTTTCAAAACTGTCACTATTCTTTTGTTTATAGCACAAAAAAAAACGCAGAGGTGATCAAATACCACCAAAAGAAAGCTCTATTTGTGGGTAAAAAAGGAGGTAAATTTTGTCTGGGAGCGCAATTGTCAGTTAAAGCGACGCAGTGCCGAATCGCAAAAAGTGCTCTGGTCTTTGGCCAGCCAAATGGTCCGGGGCTTAACCACTTCACGACCGCTCACTGTATATATACGTCATTTTTTTGAAGAGGGATATCTCGTAACGGCAGCAGCTGCTGCCACAACCGAGGTATCCCTCTTCACAGTGAGCGGTCCCCTTTCCGATAATGGTGGTCATCGCGGCGGATTCGTCCCCCCCCTCCCGCCGCTCTCCCGTGCCTTCCGCCGCTTACCGGAACCGTCGGCAGCGGCGGAGGCGATCGGGTCCATTCCCTGCCTGTGCATAGAGATGAGTGACGCTACGATGGCCGCCACTCATCTCTATACCATAGGAGGGGGGAAGCGACGTCAAAAACGTCACTTCTGCCCATGCGTCTTAAAGGGGAATTTACAAATGTCATTTTTTTAAATTACATTACATTTTTTTTTTTTTTTTTCATTGAAGTCCAAATATGAGATCTGAGGACTTTCTGACCCCAGATCTCATATTTAAGAGGACCTGTCATGCTTTTTTCTATTACAAGGGATGTTTACATTCCTTGTAATAGGAATAAAAGTGATCAATTTTTTTTTTTTTTTAAACAGTGTAAAAAATAATACAATTAAGTAAAATAAATAAGAAAAAACAAAAATTTTTTTTTTTAAAACATCCCGTCCCGACGAGCTCGTGCGCAGAAGTGAACGCATACGTGAGCAGCGCCCGCATATGACAACGGTAGTCAAACCACACATGTGATGTATCACCGCAATCGGTAGAGCGAGAGCAATAATTCTAGCCATAGACCTCCTCTGTAACTCAAAAAATGCAACCTGTAGAATTTTATGGAGATTTTTGAGGGTAAAAGTTTGACGCCATTCCACGAGTGGCCGCAATTTTGAAGCGTGACATGTTGGGTATCAATTTACTCGGCGTAACATTATATTTCACAATCCAAAAAAAAATTGGGCTAATTTTACTGTTGTCTTATTTTTTTATTCAAAAAAGTGACTTTTTTCCAAAAAAAGTGCGCTTGTAAGACCGCTGCGCAAATACGGTGTGAAAAAAAGTATTGCAACGACTGCCATTTTATTCTCTAGGGTGTTAGAAAAAAAACAATATATAATGTTTGGGGGTTCTAAGTCATTTTCTAGCAAAAAAAACTGTAAACACCTAAAATCCAAAACGAGGCTGGTCTGGAAGTGGTTAAGTGGATAATGTACCATCTTATAAGGTGTAGATTATCTAGATCATTTACATCAAGTAATCTTATTCAAAGCAGCTGTAAGGATATAGATAGTACAAATACTGAATTGCAAACCTGTGGGGTTTATAAAGGATAGGATAAAACAGGAATATGAAGCAGAACAGCTTGGACAGCGAATCATTACATTCTTACATTTGGAATACAATGCATTAACCGCTCCCCACCCTCCCAACGTCATATGACATCGTCAGGTTTGAGTGGTGATATCTGAATGATGCCTGCATTTACAGGCATTATTCAGATATCGACTTTTTGAGCCAGACATTCCCTTATCCATAAGAACAATCATAGCGGCTGTTCAGCTACTTAATTGTTCTTATAGGCGGCGGGAGGGGACATCCCCCGCCACCCTCCAGTGCCACAATCTCCTGGCTCACCCCTGCCATCGGCGAACCGGAGAAGGAACCGACCGGCGGTGGATGTTGACCATAGAGATATCTGGCGGGCCAGATGGTCCACAGAGTCTCTATGATCGTTTGGAGAATAGGCGCGATGTTATGATGTCACGTCCGGCCATTGCATTTGGGAAGCCATGATCTCCTTTTTTTTTTTTTTTTCAGGCTTCCCAGCCTAGAGGTGAGATCTGGAGACTTATTGATCCCAGATCCCACTGTAAAGAGGACCTGTCATGCACTATTCCGATTACAAGATTGGATGCATACATTCTTTGTAATAGGAATAAAAGGGATCCAAAAAAAAAATTTAAATAGAAAGCATCTAACTAGAAAAATAAAAGTAAACTTAACAATAAAAAATAAAAATAAAATTTAAAGCGCCCCTGTCCCTTCGTGCTCGCTCCCAGAAGCGAACGCATACATAAGTCACCCACATATGTAAACGTCGTTCAAACCACACATGTGAGGTATCGTCGCAAATGTTAGAGCGAGAGCAATAATTCTAGCACTAGAACTCTGTAACTCAAAACATTTAACCTGTAAAAAATGTTAAAGCTCTGCCTATGGGGATTTTTAAGTACCGAAGTTTGGCCCATTCCACGAGCGTGTGCAGTTTTGAAGCGTGACATGTTAGGTATCTATTTACTGAGCATAACATCATCTTTCACATTATGCAAAAAAATTGGGCTAACTTTACTGGTTTTTTTTTATGTTTTTTTTTTTTTTAAATAAAACGCATTTAAAAAATTGCTGTGCAAATACCACGCAAGATAAAAAGTTGCAACGACCACCATCTTATTCTCTGCTACAAAATCATGTATAATGTTTGTGGGTTCTGCGTAATTTTCTAGAAAAAAAATTATGATTTTTACATGTAGGAGCGAAATGTCAGAATTAGCCTGGTAGGCAAGTGGTTAAACTTATCTTTAATCATGACTGTATGAACATTTTTTTAGCTAAAAAGATGTGAAGCTTTTGCCTTAAACCTTCTAAGAACTCAATGTAAAAAACTGGCTGACTCAATAAACTGGACTTATATATCCAACTTCAGTGATGATTTACTGCTAAAAAACATTGCCTATTACTGTGAAAAAGAGATGTCCACCGGTAAGTGTTTTACTAAGTATTGAACACAATCTGATCTTTATGTATGTATTTGCGGTAGTTATCTACAAAAGCATGTTGACACCCTCCTACATTTTTTAGTTCTGATGCTTTCAGTGAAATAATAGTACCTATTATTGCTATAGCATACAAGGACATTGCAGACATTTCTGCTTTTCCAACATTGTTGTAACAGGCTGAGGAGGGCCCTTTTTTCTTTCCAGCATGATTGTGTGTCTGTGCACAATGGACCATAAAGTCAGGGCTCCGCAAAGAACCTAAGTGGCCTGCACAGAGCCCAGATCTCAACATTATTGCACACCTTTAGGATATGTTGGATTTTGAGTCAGGTCTTTTTGTAGTATCTCGTAGAGATGGGCTGAACACTCTCTGGTTCGTTTCGCGCCAGAACCCTCGAACGATGCGAAAGTTCGGAGCCAAATAATGAAGTCTATTAAACCCAAACTGGAAAAATGCCCATTTTGAGGGCTTAGGTGCAAGTTATTGGACATGTATAAATAAAAAAAGGTATGTAAAAAACATAATTTTTAAATGAGCAGTGATTTACTGCTGCTTTAAGTGAAACAATAAAAATGAAAAATTACTTTCAAAATAGTGCCTGGGAGGTCCCCTTAGTCGGCCTGTAATGTGGCGCATCTGTACCATGTATAAAACATGCTGCAGCAAAAGTGACATTTATAAAGGCAATAAAATTACATTTTCCCGGCAAGCTTTGTTTATTTTATAAACAAAGGCTTGGAGAGCCAGTCTGTATGATGAGGCCACAAATTTGTGCATTGGACACAAGATTAGAGATTTTGTGGGATAAATTCTGGTGTCTGTTTCGCAGACTTTGGATAACAGGTGTGGAAAAATTGGGCTTTGGGTGTTGGTGGTGCCTTCACACCATATACCTATTGATGTACTCTTGATGAAAGCAAGAATTGGCCTAGCTTTAAAAAATTTAAATGCTATGCACCTGTCAAACAGGTGTGGAAAAATTGATCCTTGGGTGTTAATTATGCCCATGAAACCTAAACCAAAAAAAATTCTTCCAGATAAAATCAACACCCACAAAGCTAGGAAGCATGGACAGTCTTGCAGAGATTCCAGATCCAGAAAACACTTTATCGGCAACATTGATATCAGTGGCATGATAGTTGCTGCTAATCCAGGGCTGATTCATTTTGATAAATGTCAGCCGGTCAACAGAGTCTGTGGACAAACGTGCTCTTTTTTCTGTCACAAAACCTCAAGCAGCACTGAATACCCGTTTGGAAAGCACGCTGGATGCAGGGCAGGCTAGCAGCTCAATTGCATACTGCGCAAGTTCTGGCCAGTGGTCTATTCTCATGATCCAGTAACCCAGTGGATCGTCAACTGGAAAACTTGCCATGTCTGTTTTTACCCCTATATAATCTCCCACCATATGATGCAGACACTGCCAATTGGATGTAGAAGCTAACAGCCCTGGGCACTGAGGACTAAAAAAAATGTGAAATGCATCACTGAGGCGGCCCCCTTCTCCATCGCTCCTCTCTTGACCAACATAAGCCACAAAACTAGCCTTTCCATGGGACTGCAACCTAACAGAGTCTGGAAAAGCATTACATAAACTCCTCTTAAAGGTGTCCTCAATAAATGTTATCCCCTGTGAGGGTGGGAATGTGAGTTCTCAGACTGTCCCCTTGTAATGGTGGTCAAGGAGGGTTGCCAACCAATAGTGATCCTTCTCCTTGATGCCACAAATTCTCGGGTCCTATCATGGGCTTTAAAGAATGAAGGGGCCCATGCACCGCAAGTTTGGGGAGGCATGAGAAGAAACCCACATCCAATTCACACTAGTGTGAACCCAGCCTCAAATTGGCTTTGTCTGCTTTCAGTTTTACTTCTGCCTTAAAAACACCATGTTTACAGCAGTCACACAAATAAAACTAGCATATGTTCAAAAAAAGAAAAAAAAAGAAAAACATTCATATATCATTTAGGTGCATATTGTAATAAGGAATAAGGAAAGAATATAAACAACAGAATTGTAACTAACAAAGCCAGACAGCATTGAAAATGTTTTTCTTTAAGCTTTTTCTACAGTGCTAGACAATATCACCTCTACCCTGGGTGATCCCAATATAGACACGCAGCAGAGGAGGACTGCGTGATTTCACCATTGCAATATTGAAGTATGTGGAATAGGTGGTAAAACTGGTTTATTTATATTCTGGGATTAGTTTCTACAATCTCAGTAGGTATCTCAGCACAGTTTAATTGATTTTGAATCAGGTATTAAAGAACAATTGCAGGGAACAAGTGAAACAATGCTATTCAGCAAACACAGTAAAATGCTAAAGTTAAAAAGTCCTCTCAGTTTACCTTATACACACGCTCGGACTTTCCGGCGGGATTGTCCGCCGGACCTGGTCCAGCGGAACAAACCGCCGGACTTTCCAGCAGAGGTCCGCGGGACTTTTGAAATGAACGGACTTGCCGACACACGATCGGAAAGTCCGTTCATTTAGAACGTGACTGTAGGTAGACGGGACTAGCGAAGGCAGAGAATGTCACCGCGCCAGCCCCGTCACCTAGCATGGATTTAAAGGGGAATCCCTACGCCGGCGTGAGGGTCCCCCCCCAAATCCATCTCAGACCCTTATCCGAGCACGCAGCCCGGACGGTCCGGAAAGGGGTGGGGACGAGCGAGCGCCCCCCCCCCCCTCCTGAGCCGTACCAGGCCGTGTGCCCTCAACATGGGGGGGTGCATGTTGAAAAGAAGAACGGACCCCCGAAGGCGGAACGAGACCCCCAGACGACGACAGCGGCGACGAAGAAGAAAGCCAAGCTCCTCCGCTCGTGAAAGAGCTAGGTAAAAGAGACGAAGAGAGCGGAGGAGTCCGGCGAGAAGACCCCCCAAGACGGAAGAAGACCCCCGGAGCAGTGCAATAAAATATTTTAAAAAATTGTGTGTTTTTTATTTTATTTACACTTTTACACCTTAGGTGAATGGGTAGGGGTACATCGTACCCCATACTCATTCACATAGGGCGAGGGGCCGGATTCCCATAAGCCCCCCGCCCGCAGACCCCGACAACCAATGGCCAGGGTTGTCGGGAAGAGGCCCTTGTCCTCATCAACATGGGGACAAGGTGCTTTGGGGTGGGGGGGCGCAGGGCCCCCCTTTCCCCAGGGCACCCCCCATGTTGAGGGCACGCGGCCTGGTACGGCTCAGGAGGGGGGGCGCTCACTCGTCCCCACCCCCTTTCCTGGCCGGCCGGGCTGCGTGCTCGTATAAGGGTCTGAGATGGATTTGGGGGGTACCCCCACGCGTTTTTTTCCGCCGTTCGTCCGGACTAGCATACAGACGAGCGGATTTCTCAATAGGAACTGGCGGAGTTCTGGTGTAAAAATTTGAAACATGTTCTATTTCTAAAGTCTGTCTGATTTTTGGACAGCAAAAGTCCGATGAAGCCCATATACAATCGAATTATCCGGCAGATTTGTTCCGTCGGACCTTTGCTGTCGGAAAGTCAGGTCGTGTGTACATAAGGCTCCATGCACACTGAAGCTCATAAACGTCAGTTTTTGGGAGTTTTGGCGTTTTTTTTAACAGCCCATAAACTCCCCTCTATGTAATCCTATGTGTCCATGCACACATTGAGGTTTTTGGAAGTTTATCAGCAGGGGAGTTTATGAGCTGTTGCTTGAATGCCCTAAAATCGCATTCAAGAGCAGTCCTAAAAATGCCAGACACTGGTAAAAGCTGTTAAACGTGGTTTAATGCTGTAAACAGAGCCTCTATTAAAAATCAGTGGTACCCTATGGGAGCCCATTGATTTAAATAGAAGTCGCACCAGAAGTCGGAGCATGATGATCCGACTTGCGGTGCGAATTGTGTTTTGAGGATGAAGGGGAACCTCCGCCAAAATGGAGAAAAACAAAATTGGCGTGGGGTTCCCCCCTGGCTCGGATAAAGGTTTGGTATGGATTTTAGGGGGAACCCGCGCTATTTTTTTTGGCATGGGGGTTCCTCTTAACTGGTATCGTCCGAGGGGGGGAACCCCACGCCCATTTTTTTTTTCAATTTGGCGGGGGTTCCCCTATCCTCAGCACACAAGTCGCATCATCATGATCTGACTTCTGGTGTGACTTCTATTCAAATCAATGGGCTCCCATAGGGAAGAGAAATGCGGCTAAAAGCTAGCGCGGTTAAACGCGCATTGATGCTAATGCAAAACACTGATAAAATTGTGTTTTTAAAGCAGCATTTTCCTGCCAGCAATCTGACATCCAGAACTTTTGAGAATCCTGTGTGCATGGAGCCTAAGTTTTGTGTAATTCACTGCAGCAAGAATGGAATGAAACAGTTTTGAATCTGATTAATAGTTGTAAAAAAAAACTTAGGCCCCTTTCACACTGGGGCGGGGAGCCGCGGTGACGGTAAAGCAGCGCTATATTTAGCGCTGCTTTACCGTCGTTTTAGCCGCAGTTTTCGGCCGATTGCGGTGCGGTTTTACCCCCCGCGAGCGGCCGAAAAAAGGTTAAAGACCCCCGCAGAGCGCCGCCGTAGCGGCGCTTTGCGGCGGTATTGGCGCGGTATTACCGCGGTTTCCCATTCAATCAATGAGAAGGAGCGGTATAGGAGCGGTGAATACACCGCTCCTATACCGCTCCAAAGATGCTGCTAGCAGGACTTTTTTGACCGTCCTGCTAGCGCACCGCTCCAGTGTGAAAGCCCGCCGGCTTTCACACTGGAGTTAAAGGGGTCGGATTTTTTAAGGCGGTGTCCAGGCGCTATTTTTAGCGCTGTACCGCCTGAAAAACGCCCCAGTGTGAAAGGGGCCTTAGTCTTTGCATAAGGCTTTCCATTTGTGAGCAACATCGAGGAACAGTGGGTGTGTTTTGGAATAGCTATCTTGCGTCACTATCATCATTGTTCCTAAAACAACAGATTACTAACAAAATGACCAGGCGGACTAGTGTACTGCAGCAATGCCTGGGTAAAAAAAAAAAAACTGCAGTATTTAGCAGCTAGCCTATGTTTCCTGTTTGCATTTAAAGGTCTAATTTTCAATGGTATGGGCATTTATTAGTGCATCTGCAATGCATTTTCCCTAACAGATTTTGTCTATTGAGATATATTTTATATGTGAGGTAGAATGACTTTTTTCTTTTCGCCTTGGAGATTGTGTTCCAGATATACATTTGGAAACCGGGGAGGAGATTGAGCAGGTGTTTAGACATATCTGGGATATAACACTTCAGCTAAGTCAGTGTGGAAACCAATTACAATCAAATCATCTTCGAACAACAACAAGACCCTTCCTTTCAGAGGATGCTTCAGTTAATGGTAAATAAATAAAACATTAAAAAAGTGTACTTTAATATATATATATATATAGATATATCTATATATATATATATATATATATATATATATAGTGAGTACACCCCTCACATTTTTGTAAAATATTTTATTATATCTTTTCACGTGACAACACTTTGCTACAATGTAAAGTATTGAGTGTACAGCTAGTATAATGCCCCGTACACACGATCGGAATTTCAGACAACAAATGTTCGATGGGAGCTTGTTGTCGGAAATTCTGACCGTCTGTAGGCACCATCGGACATTTTTTGTCGGAATTTCCGAGAACAAAAATTTGAGAGCTGGTTCTCAAATTTTCCAAAAACAAAATCCGTTGTCGGAAATTCCGATCGTGTGTACACAATTCTGACACACAAAATTCCACGCATGCTCGGAATCAAGCTGAAGAGCCGCACTGGCTATTGAACTTCATTCTCCACTCGTTGTACGTCACCGCGTTTTTGACGTTTGAAATTTCCGACAACATTTGTGTGACCGTGTATATGCAAGACAAGTTTGAGCCAACATCCATCGGAAATAAATCCAGGATTTTGTTGTCGGAATGTCCAATCGTGTGTACGCAGCATTACAGTGTAAATTTGCTGTCCCCTCAAAATAACTCAACACACAGCCATTAATGTCTAAACTGCTGGCAACAAAAGTGAGTACACCCCATAAGTGAAAATGTCCAAATTGGGCCAAATTAGCCATTTTCCCTCCTCGGTGTCATGTGACGTGTTAGTGTTACAGGGTCTCAGGTGTGAATGGGAAGCAGATGTGTTAAATTTGGTGTTATGTCTCTCACTCTCTTATACTGGACACTGGAAGTTCAACATGGCACCTCATGGCAAAGAACTCACTGAGGATCTGAAAAAAATAATTGTTGCTCTACATAAAGATGCCCTTGGCTATAAGCAGATTGCCAAGACCCTGAAAACTGAGCTGCAACATGGTGGCCAAGATCATACAGCAGTTTACCAGGACAGGGTCCACTCAGAACATGCCTCGCCATGGTCAACCAAAGAAGTTGAGTGCACGTGTTCAGCGTCATATCCAAAGATTGTCTATAGGAAATAGACGTATGAGTGCTGCCAGTATTGCTGCAGAGCTTGAAGGGGTGGGGGGTCAGCCTGTCAGTACTCTACTATAGACTATACGCTGCACACTGCATCAAATTGGTCTGCATGGCTGTTGTCCCAGAAGGAAGCCTCTTCTAAAGATGATACACAAGAAAGCTGAAGACAAGCAGACTAAGGACATGGATTACTAGAACCATGTCCTGTGGTCTGATGAGACCAAGATAAATGTATTTGGTTCAGATGGTGTCAAGCATGTGTGGCGGCAACCAGGTGAAGAGTACAAAGACAAATGTGTCTTGCCTACAGTCAAGCATAGTGGTGGGAGTGTCTGGGGCTGCATGAGTGCTACTGGCCCAAGGTAACTACAGTTCATTGAGGGAACCATGAATGCCAACATGTACTGTGACATACTGAAGCAGAGCATGCCTTCAGAGACTAGGCCGCAGGGCAGTATTTCAACATGATAATGACCCCAAACACATCTCCAAGGCAACCACTGGCTTGCTAAAGAATCTGTGGGTAAAGGTGATGGACTGGCTAAGCATGTCTCCAGACCTAAACCCTATTGAGCATCTGTGGGGCATCCTCAAATGGAAGGTGGAGGAGCGCAAGGTCTCTACCATGCACCAGCTCAGTGATGTCGTCATGGAGAATTAGAAGAGGACTCCAGTGGGAACCTGTGAAGTTCTGGTGAACTCCATGCCCAAGAGGGTTAAGGCAGAAGAGGGAAAATAGTGGTGGCCACACAAAATATTGGCTGTGTGTTGAGTTATTTTGAGGGGACAGCAAATTGACACTGTTATACAAGCTGTACATTTGATCTGATTGATTGATATGGGATTTGTATTGCACCGAATGCGCTCCATTGACTACTTTACGTTGTAGCAAAGTGTAATTTCTTCAGTGTTGTCACATGAAAAGATATAGTAAAATATTTACAAAAATGTTAGGGGTGTACTCACTTTTGTGAGATACTGTATATATCATTTATATCCAATATTGGAGTGGAGGCTCTTGTGAGATGATCTCTTAGCTTTAAGCATTTACATCTCCACATTGTAGTAGTACCTGGGTAATGAGATCTTGAGCCACCAATAAGTGAAAGTATAACAGCAACAGTCCTGAAGTTGACCTCCTCCTAATAGGGTCTTGCAGATACAAGAGGACTCCATAGGACAATCCTCACATTCAGGATAGATCACACTTACTTGCCCTTGAAGCAATTTTCAGTACTTTGCTTGAACTTGGTACGTAGGACAGGAAGGCAAAGGTGGTGGATTACCTAGAACCTTCACAGGACTCCTGGCTATTAGTTGTTGGTTTCTGGGGGTTTCACCATTCAGAAGCAACACATAGAACTGGTGCACATCATCCACAAAACAAGAAGTTAAAGTGTAATTCTGTTCCAGTGATGACTCTAGCAAAAAATGTCTTAGGCCCAAGTGATCTGCCTTTTGAAACAGAGGAGTGATACCCTATAGACCTGGTTTCCAGCTCTGGGGCTGAAAATCAGCCACCTTTTCCCCAAAGGGAGGGCAGACAAAAAGATTTCCTCTCTTCAGCAATGAGGAGGGAAAATAGACCCTTCTTACCAGAAAGGGAGACCTATGGCCTAGTCACTTAGGCAATGTATTTGTCTGCTGCATAGTATTGTTTGCCCCCAAACACCCCCTAAAATATGCACAAATGTTTGCTGTGTGGTTTACTTCATGTGTAGAGCCCCTTTTTAATTTGTTTTTGGTGGGGGGGGGGGGGCAAACTCATTATGAACCCCCTCCCCCAACTGCTCTGTCAGATGGTACCAATCTCTATCTGCTGCCTTTCCCAAGGTGTCAATACACACTATATACCTACTCTTTATAGTGGGCATCTTTACGGATGAATTCTGCAAAGCATGTAGTGCAAGGGGCTGCCTCCATACTTTCCATTTCCTCTTTTTTTGTCTTCTTTCCCTCCTATTAGCTTGCTTGTTAATTTCATAATGTCACAATGTGCTTGCTTTTTTTGTGGGTGGGGGGGGGGGGGGGGTTAATGTTATTTTATCTTTCCTGGGGGCTGCGAATAGGTTGCAATAGTGTTAAGTACAGAGGGTCTGGCCAAAACTAGCACACATTATTGAGCCATTTGCCAATCAATGAAGTGCAGAGGGTTACCTGTAAACCCCCCCCCCCCAAAACCCTAGTTATTGCCAATGGCCCATCAGAAGTGGGGGGATTGATGGGGGGTGAGTCATCTGTGAAGGGGAGCTTCTACTTTTCTGTGCAAATACTTTCCAGCCTCCAATTTTATACAATGCTCTTGTTCCAAGATGTTGATTGTCTAATCTGCTTGCAATGTTTAAGTGCAAAGTGACTAATTTTTTTTTCTTGTTTCACTCCACAGTTCCCTTCCACGCCACAGGAATGGCAGACTGTGGCCTCCCACTTTGCCAGCCGTTGGGACTTTCCTAAACTGCGGAGGGGCAATTGATGGGAAACACGTCCGCATCGTCCCACCGCCCAACTCGGGGTCCTACTATTATAATTATAAAGGGTTTAATAGTGTAGTGATGTTGGCGGTGGTGTCGGCAACATACGAGTTTATGTATGTGGATGTGGGGATGAACGGCCGGATATCGGATGTTGGTGCCATTACGCACACGGAGTTCTACTGGCGTCTCCAAAGTGGCAGTCTGTGCTTGCCACCTCCAGAGGAGAATGCGAAGGACTCCCCTTCGTCTTTGTCGCAGATGAAGCGTTTGCGTTGACTCCCCATGTGATGAGGCCGTTCCCGATGAGGACCCTCACCCCGGACCAGAGGGTCTTCAACTACAGGCTGTCCAGAGCCAGAAGAGTGGTGGAGAACACTTTTGGCATCCTGGCCAGCCGCTTCCGCCTGTTCCTGACGGCATTTAACTTGGCGGAATACAAACTGAACCACATAGTTCTTGCCTGTTGCATATTGCACAACTTCCTCAAAAGAATAACAGGAACTATGTGGTGCCGTTGGCCCAGATGTGGAGGGCCCTCCAAATGCAGACCTCACAGCCCTTCAAGTGGCACGTCCAGGTTTGCCCCCTCTAAATGCCCGCGTGGTCCGCGAGCAATATATGGAGTACTTTGTGGGTAGGGGGGCCATTGCTCTGCCTGCCGATGTGTGAGAGGCATTTTTTAATAAATCTGATATTTTTAACCAACCTCTGATTTCTTGTCATTTCAGTCTTCTTTTTAGCTTATTTTACTTTGACATTTTTTCCCTTTGCCTCCGACAGTGGGAATGCACTTTCTGGGCAAAAGGAGGTAACAGTCTCTTCTTCCCAAAAAGATTATTCTCATGTTGTGTGTTTGCTACCTAATCTTTGGTCTAGAGAAGGTTTGTCCTGCATAACTGACAGCCAAAATACTCCTTTTCATCCACAACATTGCATTTCTGTTCTGTCAAAGCTAGGTCCAGCCTATTGATGGAATGCTCACCAAGGGTTGTCAGGCTGTCAGGCTGACAAAAAAGACAGGACTCATTCATCTACCCCTAAGAGAACTCTGGAGCTCCTCAACAAAGTACCTGCCAAAAAATGTCATACAGATCATCCTTGGGCGCAATGGTTAGCAAGACAAATGAACAAACTTGATGTGTGAAAGGAATTAATAATAGTCCTGTCAGTACTGAGTTCCTTATTACAAATTTGTAAATGCTTATGAAAGGCTCTTGTTATACCTAACAATTTCTATAGATGCTATTGCTTCCTCGAGTTAATTCACAGTTGGCCTGCAGGAGGAAGGAGAAAGCTTATACATTTGAAAGAATATATATTTCTGCAATAATGTTGTGTTTATACTATAAATATTGCACTTTTAGAAGATGGTGTGCTCATTATTTAGAAAAATTGACAGGCAACATGGGGAATCTGAGCATGGTGGTTTTGTTGGTGTTGCTGTTCTTAAACCCTGTTCACACTCGAGTGATTAGGAATCATGGGCAGAATCAGCGCAATTCTGCCAGCCATTTTAAAATCCTGAACGGCACCCTAAACGCTGTGCAATTTTACTGCAATTGTCACATGACATGCACAAGGATCACAGTGAAATGCATGTGTAAAATCGCCCCTGGTTCAGAGACAAAATTTGGTCCCTGAGCTTCTTTTCCTCGACAAACGCAAATAGAGCAGTCTATTCAAGTGAATGGGCTGCTCTATGCATGACAAGTGGAATTGAGGAGGAGGACTGCTGCACCATTAGACCCTCTCCTACCTCATTCTGCCACAAGCCATTTCTACACTCATCCTGTCCTTCTCCAGTGTTGTATTTGTTCTCTTCCCAATTACTTGCTTGTAGGTCTTCCTGTCATTCCTGTCATTCCATTTACCATGCAACGGTCATGCCAGAGAAGCCTTTGACTAGCTCTGGGATAATCTTACACTTTTAGCTCGTTATGAGGATTTCCAAGATGTCTTCCCTAAGCACAACACAGATTACCTATCATTACACCATCCCTGCAATTGCACCATTGACCTTATTTTGGGCTACACATTCTATAGTGGTCAGGTATATCCTCTTAGTGTCCCATTCAGGGCTCAAGTCCTGCGGGAACGCATGGGAACGGAGTTCCTGTATGTTTTCCACAACAGGAACTCAGTTCCCGTTAGCAGCTGTGTCTTGCAAGACTTTGAAGTATGCGAGCTGTGGCAGGTGCTACACCAGTAGCCGCCAAAACAGCTCGCAATAGTAAGTGATGCACACCAGGGGTGGACTGACCATTCAGACATTGCCAGTAGGGGGCCCCATGACAGCTTCTACTTAGATTTACCTGTCAATCACAGCTAGCTGACGGGTAGATCAGGTCCCTGCTGCTAAGAGATTGTGTTTAGTCAGACCTCTCGTGATGCGCTCCTCCCTGCCGGCCCCTCCTGATTTTCTGTCTCCTCACCCCCCCCCCCCCCCCCCAGTATCCTGCATACTTGCTTTGTGTGTCCCGCTGAATCCCCCCCCCCCCCCTCCTCTATCTTAAGTGCCATATGATGAGAGAACCCAGAGGAGGAGCACAGCTATTCTGCTCACAGGACATGCAGGGAGAGAGGTAAGCTGAGGGAGGAACATCAGTTTGGGGTGGTAAGCTGAGCACAATACCTGGCAAAGTTTAATTCCAGGAGGGAAATTTATGTGGAAATATGTGAAGGGTTGGAATTGCAGCGAGTGTGTGTTGGAGCCCTGCATAGTTTGCAGCCCCCCAAGCTAACATACATCTCCTAAGCAGGAACACATCACTATCTCCCCAAGAATTCTGTCCAGATAATGTGCAGTTCATTTATGACCTTTCTGTTTAACCTTGTGTTATCCAAACTCTGTTCAATGAAAAGTGTAAACTCACCACATAAACACTATATACAAAATAAAGTTCCCCAATAAAAATCAGAACATGATGTTCACATTTGCATGGAAGCACAATTGAATGAATGCTGATTATTCTGAGAATTACCGTATTTATGTTTATTGAGGATTGTTTTTTTTTTATGTACCAATAGTTAAGCTTCATACACACAATACGAAAATTGGATGAAAAATACCACTTTTGAAGCATTCGTGCATATGAGCGTATCATTACATTTTTTTGGTGGGGGAGTGCATATTGGGTGGGAGTTCCCACACTTTTTTCCCCAGGACTTGACCCCTGGTCCCATGAATCTCTAAAAAGGCACATCTTGTTACACTGCTAGGATGGGAGTCTTCTTCGCAAAAAAAGATTGGTACTCTCTTCTCCTGTATTAATAACCATGGGCTTAATGCCATCACTGTCAAAAAGTGATACCTGTTGCCCCTTATTACAGAGCTTATCAATTGCCTCTGTACAGCTCAAGTACTGATGAGGAGCAAACAACTTGATTAGCATTAAAGAGAGAGACCAATGGAAGACTGAATTTAATACTAGGCTCGGTCATTATGAGTACCTAGTAAAGCCCCCTGCACCTTCATGTCTAAAAAGTTCCTCCCAGCAGGGAAGAATTATTCCGCTCTAGATGTGCTTGCTGTAAAATTGGAACTCGAGGAGTGCCAATATCTCCTAGAAGGATTGCCTCATCAAATCACCACACAGAACCTAAAAAACTCCAGTTGCCTAAATCCCAGGCAAACCCAAGCAAACTCAATGGTCCTTGTTCTTATCTCAGTTTGAGTTTGTAATATTTTTCAAGCCCTGGACTGTCAATTCCAGAGTGGATGCACTCTCAAGCTCATTTGACTCCCAAGATCCCAGCTAAGCCAGAATTCCTTATTACAACCATTTGCACCCTAGCGCTAACCTCCATCCAGGAATCCACTATTTATCCAGGTAAAACTCTAGTGTCTCTGGAACTAGAACTAAGCCTCTACATTTGGCCCACAACCCCCTGCTCTCTGGAAATCCCTATGTCCAAAGAACTATTATGCTTCTTTCCCATCTGTGCTGGTGGCCAAATATCCAAAAGGATGTAGAGGACAACACAAGAGCTTGCATAATTGGTGCCCTACCCATCCACTACCAATGCACCTTCACTTCAGGTCCTCATGTCCCGATACTCATTCCTAGAGAACCTTAGCACTACCTCTCTATGGACTTACCTCCTCTATCTATTAGCTGTATGGTTATTTTGGGTAGTTTTAGACCGCTTTTCAAAAATGGCACTCTTTACTCTTTCCCTTGCTGCCCTTGGCAGCAGCCCTTATTACTGTATTCATCCAGGAAATCTCCTAGGGTTCATAGAATACCAACCCACATTGGTTTGGACTGCAGTGTCCAGTTCACCTTCCATTTCTGGAAGGTATGCAAATAATCAGTGAAGCGCAACCATTAATACTTAATACAAATCAAATCAACAATGTTATAACAACTCAAATGGTAAGTGCAATGTGAAACAGTGTTACAAAAGTCCCAACTGTCGATATCTGCTCCACTGCTGTGAAAACTCAACATGATAGTTCAAAATGATATAATCCAGTGTGTTCAGTGACCACCACCTCTAGATAGATTGCCTGCTCACCTCCAGACTATGACCCCATTACAGAGTCACAATCGCCTGATAAGGAATCTCTCAGGGTGATGCTGGAACACTCCTGCAAGAAACGTCCCTGAACCACGCTATTCCACTTCTGAAGTCTTGATTAGCCAAATGGGACCAAAGAATAAAAATGAAAAACCATAGTGCTCTCTGCTTCAATTGATTTATTATAAAAACTAAACAAAGGGATTAAAAACACTCACATAGATATGTGAATAACATGCATATAATCAGCTCACCATGCAGATACACAAGCAAAAACGTCTGTGATAATGGCTCCTCCCACCTGTACACGTTACGCCCTCCTTGTTGGGCTTCTCCTGCTCAAGAAGCTCAGCCAGGAGGGCGTGATGCATACTATGGGGGCACCCGAGCCAAGCTTCTGCTCTTTTTGTGTCCACTCAGATATGGTGCTGCGGCTTGGCCCATCCCCTCTCTCTCCTCATTGGCTCACTGACTTTAAATGACAATATCACCCACTGGTCTCTCAGCCAATGAGGAGGGAGAGTCACCAGAGAGCCGAGGCTCTCATGCAACATCGCAGGATCGAGATGGGGCTCAGGTAAGTTTAAGGGGGGCTAAGGAGGCTGCTGCAAGCAGAAGGTTTTTTTTTTTATGTTAATGCATCGAATGCATTAAAATAAAAAACCTTCTGTCTTTAGAATCCCTTTTAATACCCATATTAATGCCATCACCAAGGAATTCCCATTCTTCATTGTCTATGACAAGCATCCATGTCTTTCCTTGTTGATACCTTGCTCTCTGGAGACTCCTGCACTTTGTACCATGCAGAAGAACTTTAAAAAAAATATGGTTGTGGCTTCTAAACCAACACCAGCACTCTCCCCCTAACACAATAAATGTTCATATCGGTACCATTGAGGAACTCTACCTCACCAACCCTGGGGAAAACGTTTGGCTTGCCATCAAAAACATTCACCTTAAGGTTGCCGCTATAAGGGTTGCCATGCATTTTTTTAGGAAAATGACAGTACCTAACTCACTGGAAGGGCTTCAGCCTTGAAGAAAGATCTTGGATCCTGCATCTAATGTCTTTTTTCCACTTGGTAAACATATTCCTTACCTGCTTTCCAATCAAAAAAAACAAGGAATTCAACGGATAGGGAAAAGAAGGGAGGTAATGTCACATTTACCTACCTCATTCAGTATCAAGTGCCGATCACTTTTTTAAGGATGCAGCCATGGGAACTTCCATGTTTCCTCTCTTGTTTGGTGCAGTGCTTCAGCTACACCCCTTTGGTGTAAGGACAAAATACCCTATATGGAAGTCTATATTTCAAAAAGTCTCTATTACTAATATGAATGTTCCTCACCTATTGAGAACCCTTACCAACTCAGGGGTAGGCAGCCTTAAAGAGGTAAAGATCTACCTGAACAATATAGGAGAAGTCAAAGACCACTGGGCACAGTGTCGCTTCCTCACACTCAAGCAGGTGGCGAGAAAGCAACACAATGCTGCCTGCTTTAACCCCTTGTTTGCTGTACTCACAAGATTGCAGGGCACTTGCAGAGGGGTCTCATTCACTTAAATGAGTCATGCTTGGCAGTGATACAACCACCAAACAATGACAGGGCATATAACAGCTGCAGCTGTGACATGTGTACACCCCTGGCCATTGTAGCTAAAGGGGGGTATTAGCAGATGGGGTTTTACCACCCCCCAAACTGCAAATCTAAATTAACCCTTACTGTTCTAAACCCCCTATAAGGCTGCTTTCACACTGATGTGCTGCGGTTTACCTGCACCGTGGTTGCAACTTTCCTGAGTAAGCTTTGCTTTGCCATAGACTTCTATTATATGCTGCAGGTGTGGTGCACTTTCTGAAAGTGCACCAAACCCATAGGATATAATAGAACTCTATGGTTAAGTGCAGCAGATCCACAAGAAAGCTGCAGGTACACTGCACTGCACCTGCGATTTTGGTAAACTGCAGAACATCAGTGTGAAAGCAGGCCCATAAAATTATGCCCAGTGTATTTCTTTACACTAACCTGAAGATCTCTTCTTTCCTGCTGCTGGCACCACTCTGGAGACTGTTAGCTGGGATATGAGGTGGAGGGCAGTTGGTATCACGCTGCATTGGACAGAAGCCAGTACTACAATGGAAGCATAGGCTTATGTGGCTCTTGTTCCCTACTACAGCTCCAACTTCACAAGTAGTCCCTTTGCATTGCGCTCTGTTTGATGCTATGGAATGGCGGGTCAGCAAGCCCAGAGCGTGATCTGCCAGTCACCTGTCTGCGATCTACTGGTTGCTGACCCCCACTCTAGATGTTATCATTTAGGTTTGACACATATGGGTAGAATTAGCTTAACCACTTCTGCCCCAGAAGATTTGGCTGCTCAATGACTGGGCCATTTTTTGCGATACGGCACTGCGTTGCTTTAATTGACAATTGAGCGGTCGTGCGACGTTATACCCAAACAAAATTGACGTCCTTTTTTCCCACAAATAGAGCTTTCTTTTGGTGGTATTTGATCATATCTGCGGTTTTTATTTTTTGCACTATAAACACAAAAAGAGCGACAATTTTGAAAAAAACACAATATCTTTTACTTTTTGCTATAATAAATATCCCAAATAAAAAATAAAAAAAAATAATAATTTTTTCCTCAGTTTAGGCCAATATGTATTCTTCTACATATTTTTGGTAATAAAAATCACAGTAAGCATATATTGATTGGTTTGCGCAAAAGTTATAGCATCTACAAAATAGGGGAAATATTTATGGCATTTTTATTATTATTATTTTTTTTTACTAGTAATGGCGATACCAATTTTTGGGACCATTGACAACTATACAGCGATCAGTGCTATAAAAATGCACTGATTACTGTATAAATGTCACTGGCAGGGAAGGGGTTAACACTAGGGGGCGATCAAGGGGTTAACTGTGTTCCCTCACTGTATTCTAACTGTAGGGGGATGGGACTGTCTAGGAGGAGAGAGAGATTGTTGTTCATACTTAGTATGAACATATGATCTGTCTCTACTCCCCTGAAAGAGAAAAAGGTGCTTGCTCTGTCACGAGCGCTCGCGGGTATCTGGCATCAGCTCCGGGCACACCTGGTGGCCAAAAGGAAAAGCGACGTAAGGTAACGTCGATTTGCCCCACCGAGCCAACCTGCCGCAGTAAAGCTGCAGTAAAGCTGCAGTGGCTGGTCCGGAACTGGTTAATAACTCTATTTGAATAGTTTGAGTTGGTGGCTGGCCGCAGCTGGACATTCTTCTTGTAATTATTTTACACAAATCTGCTCCATTGTCTTACTTTTACATCTACTTTACATTGATAGTATTGGATTGCATTCTATGCAATAATTATTCATCCTCAATAAAATAAAAAAATAGATAAGAAAAGAAAAAATCATAAAACCAATATTTCAGCATTTTTCATTTTGGTACTTACATTTAATTTGTTTAAATGTTGTTAATATCATTAAAGATATATAACTTTTTAAGTTACATTTTAATTTATATTTACTTCTGTCATTTATTTTTTCAATTAAGTGGACATGGAATGAATACAGAGTTTGGGACTAATACCAGTGAGTTCTGATATAATTGATGACTATGCTGGGGACATTGTGAATGATTTAGCAGTGTTAACCAGGTATGAAACAATTTGTATTTAAATGAAGTGTACACAAGTGTTTGGTATTCCTTATTAACTGTTATCCCGTGTGGAACATAGTTAAATGATATCTAAAAACATGAAATAGTTGTTATGTTTTATTATTTATTTACCTATTAAAGCAGTATTTAACCCAACAGCAAACATTTATTATATTGCAGTCTACAAATTCTTAGATGTGATGGCTGTATTAGTTTCTCTTTTTAGGCTTTCCTTCTTATATTTTCATCTGGTGATCCTGCCAGCAAGTCTACTTTCATTTACAAGCTCAAGCTCTCCAGCAGAATGTATCATTCCTCCCAAGTTGTGTCTCACTAATACAGAAAGTGTGTTACTGGTCAGATCATCAAGTGAAAACAGGGAAAAAAGTCAAAGAAAACTGATTCATCCACTGCATCTAATAAATGCATAAAAATAAAACCAGTGCTTATATCAGTGGCGGTCCATAATACAGGGCGCGGGGGCACTGCCCCTCTATCCATGCATCTGACCCCCTAATCTACATCGGTGGTGTTGGATGCATGGATTCCAATGGGGTTTTTTCGTGATTAGAGTCAGAGGCTCTAATAGGCTTCAAAAAAGGGTGGGCTCTGGGCGCATTGTTTGCCGCCCCCCAAAAAAATATACCACCACCCGCCACTGGCTTATATAGCTAATTAGCACAATCTTGATACTTGCAGATGTATAGTACAAAGCTTCTTATAACAATTTAAAATCCTGGTATGATCCAGCATGTGTAAGGGTCAAATAAAGTTCATATATCCCAAACAGGTGCATGGTGTCTTCTTCTCAAATAACGTAAAATACAATACTCCTAACGCACACGTTCCTGCACAAATGGCTGTATTTCAAATTGGGTGCTGAAATGACCATTGGCTGGACCCGAATGCAATCTCCAAAAATCAGTCCAAAAACTTGATACACATAGTGTAAAAAAAAAAGGCAAAAGCGAAGTTTCGGAGCCACGCAGGACCCCTTCTTCAAGCATGTGACGATGCTTGATGTCACATGCTTGAAGAAGGGGTCCTGCATGGCTCCGAAACTTCACTTTTGTCTTTTTTTGACACTATGTGATTAACCGGTTCCCGACCGGCGCATGACGATATACGTCGGCATAATGGCACGTACAGGCAGGGGGGCGTATATATAAGTCCCTCCTTAATGGCTGCCGTGCCATCGGGAGCGCTCCGGGAGCAGTGCTCCCGCGCTGGTCGGGACCCCTGTGAGTCCGGTCGCGGGTCCCGCGGACTCGATCGCCGCGGGGACACCCGCGATCGTCTCATGGGAAGGCTGAACGGGGAGATGCGGAAGTACACAGTATCTCCCCGTTCTGCCTAGCAACTAGTGACGCCGATCTCTGCTCCCTGTAATTGGAGCAGAGATTAGCATTCACTAGCTGACAGCCACGCCCCCCCACAGTAAGAAACACACCCCTAGGCATACTTAACCCCTACACTGCCCCCTTGTGGTTAACCCCTTCACTGCCAGTGTCATTTATACAGGAATCAATGCATTTAAATAGCATTGATTGCTGTATAAATGACAATGGTCCCAAAAATGTGTCAAAAATGTCCAATGTGTCCGCCATAATGTTGCAGTCACAATAAAAATTGCTGACCGCCGCCATTACTAATAAAAAAAATTAATAAAAATGCTATAAAACTATCCCCTATCTTGTAAACGCTATAACTTCTGCGCAAACCGATCAATAATCGCTTATTGCGATTTTTTTTACCAAAAATATGTAGACGAATACGTATAGGCCTAAACTGAGGAAAAAAAAAGTTTTTTTATTTTTGGGGGATATTTATTATAGCAAAAAATAAAAAAGAATGCGTTTTTTTCAAAATTGTCGCTCTTTTTTGTTTATAGCGCAAAAAATAAAAACCGCAGGGGCGATCAAATACCACCAAAAGAAAGCTCTATTTGTTGGAAAAAAAGGATGTCAATTTTGTTTGGGAGCCACGTCGCACGACCGCGCAATTGTCAGTTAAAGCGACGCAGTGCCGAATCGCAAAAAGGGACCTGGTCCTTTGGCTGCAAATTGGTCCGGTCTGAAAGTGGTTAAAGTTTTTGGACCCATTTTTGGAGATCTTGGTGTGCTGGTGACATTTTATATTTCTTCTCAAATAATCCCCCTCTAAACTCCAGATTAGTGTCACCAAAAATAAATAAAAAAACTATATAGTGTAGTATATCCATACACACCATATGTTCAATACCTCTTATAATTTTGTGCTCACACATAAAGCGGGTAAAATAAGTATTGAACACATCACCATTTTTCTAGGTAAATATATTTATAAAGGTGCTACTGACATGAAATTTTCACCACATGTCTGTAACAACCCATGCAATCCATTGATACATAAACCAAAACAAATACGTTCAGAAATGAAGTTATGTGTAATAAAATGGAATGACACAGGGAAAAAGTATTGAACATGCTAACTGAAATTTAGTTCATTCTTGATACAAAATCCTTTGTTAGTAATGACTTCAAGATGCCTCCTGTATGGAAAAACTACGGTAGTCACATGAATTGCTCAGGTGTGATTTTGGCCCATTCTTCCACACAAACAGTCTCCAAATCATGAAGGTTCCGTGGGCCTTTTCTATGAACTCTGATCTTTATTTCTTTCCATGGATTTAAGTCAGGTGATTGGCTGGGCCATTGTAGACGCTTTATTTTCTTTCTTTGACACCAATTGAGCGTTTCCTTGGCTTTGTGCTTGGGATCATTGTCTTGCTGAAATGTCCACCCTTGTTTCATCTTCATCATGCTAGTAGATGGCAGCAGATTTTTATCAAGAATGTTTTGGTACATTTTTCCATTCATCCTTCCTGCAATTATATGAAGTTTGCTGAAAAAGAGCGCCACACCATGATGTTCCCACCTCCAAACTTTACTGTTGGTATTGGGGTGTTTTTGGGGTGATGTGCTGTGCCATTTGACCTCCAAACATGGTGTGTATTATGGCATCCAAAGAGTTAAATTTTGATCTCATCTGACCGGACTATATCCTCCCAGTATTTCACAGGCTTGTCTAAATGTTGTGCAGCAAACTTTAAACAAGCTTCAACATGCTTTTTCTTCAGTAATGGAGTCTTGCGTGGTGGGCATGCATACAGGCCATGGCGGTTGAGGGCATTACTTATTGTTTTCTTTGAAACAATTGTACCTGCTAATTCCTGGTCTTTCTGAAACCTCCCACAAGTGGTCCTTGGCTTTTCACTCCTTTGTCAGAAATCTTGCGAGAAGCACCCGTTGTGTCGGGTTTATGGTGAAATTATGTTCTTTCCACTTCTGGATTATGGCCCCAACAGTGCTCACTGGAACATTCAGAGGTTTTGAAATACTTCTGTAAGCAATGCCATCAGTATATTTTGCAACAATAAGGTTGCAAAGGTCTTGAGAGAGCTCTTTGCTTTTACCCATCATGAGATGTTTATTGTGACAACTTGGTAATGAGACACCTTTTTATGGGCCATCAGTTGGTACTGAACCAGCTGATATTAATTAGCACTGACAAGGGTCAGGATTGCTTTCTATTTACTGATAGATTTCAGCCGGTGTCTTGGTTCTCCATGCCTTTTTGAACCTAAAAATGTATAGGTGTGAATCGGGCCTTACAGCAAACATTTTTTTTCCCCCTTTAGGATAAAAGTTTTACATGCAAGTTGACCATTGCAAGATCAACCCTATAACTGCTAGTTGTCTGGACAGCTTGGTTTGTTAAATAGCATAAGCGCACATTTATGTGTGCTCATGCGTGTTTAGGAGCGTTTATGCGTATTTGCATGTAAAAACAAGGAAAACTGCTTCTTCAGGAACGCATGACGGACATTTTTTTTCACCCCCGAATGCTGATGCTGAGCAGAAAAATGTGCTAACATGCCTGCATGTACATGGGCGCATTAGCATGCAGATGTGTTCAGAGGTGTGAAAAAAAAAATCAAAAGCCCCTGAAAACAGATTTGTTTTGTGTCAGTGTGCATGAAACTTAACTGGCACTTTAGCTGAACAGTTAGGTCTGTTAAAAGAATTTGAAATAAAACAGACTTACTGGGAAAGGCACAAGGTCACAATAAAAAGAAAACAAATGCAAATCACTTAATTTAAGAATTGGTAAACTGCAATATGTTACAATTTTGTTTTGGGGTTTAATACCACTTTAAGCCTCTCCTGTTAACTTAGAATTGGTTATGCGAGGGGGCGTGTCCTGACATGAACGGAGGCAGACATGTTTACTGAGAGCTCCAGACACCCTTGGAGTAATCCATCGCCATCCGCACATCCACGATTCCAAAAAGGGCATATAAAACACAGAACTCACACCAGCTCAGCCCACTGCTGCACCCTGGGCTGTTTTTTTGGAAAAAAGTGGTCTGTGGACACCCGAGATTCACAGCCTCTGGACACTCGCGGCCGCCGCCATCTTGCCTCCCTAAGGTCTCCTGGAGAACCTTTAAAAAGACTGTTTTAAGAGGTAAGGGACCTCCATCCGACCCCTCCCGCCACCCACCCACCTGTCTGGGGCATTTCGGGGGTAGTGCTGAGTCTCCGAGACGCCTGTGGAGGCCACGGCCGGGCCCGGCCCGGTGCGGCCTAGCGAGACCTGAGGATCCCCGGTCTTTCCTACAGCCCCGTGCCCACGGGAGCGCTCCACGGCCGTTCCGGTCTCCCACCGGGAACGCAGATCTCCTAAAGGACCTCCATCCGTCCTCCCCCGCCACCCTCCCACCTGTCTAGGTCATCTTGGGGGTTGCTCTTGGCCTCTGTGACGCCGGTGGAGGCTGCGGCCTGGTGCGGCCTAGTGGGGCCTGAAGATCCCCGGTCTTTCCTGAAGCCACTGCCTGCGGGAGTGCTCCACGGCCGCTTCGGCCCACCATCTGGGCAGCAGACTTTCCCTTTCCACCTGGTGGGGCACACATATTCAAGAACCTGTCACAGCGGTGGGTACCGCTGGGTACTGCCCTACTGATCTGTGCCACCCAGGGCCTGGAGTCTCCAATCTGCCACCCCTGACTCACTGCCCCGGGCCTCCCCTGTATTGACACCGCCTGCCCCCTATCATTCCCACTGTGCCCCAGCCTGTGTGCCCACTATACAGGGGGTGACTATTGGTTCACATTATCTGCCTAACTGCCCTGTGGGGGCCAGTGACCTGCGACCCACAGCCCTCTTGGATCTCATCTGGACCAACAACCCTTATATCACTACAGCTGCGGTCTGACTGTAGTTACTGTGCCCAGAGTCTATTTTGGCACACCTCATCTAACATTCGGGACTGCCACCCCCCTTGGAACCCTGTTCAGACCCAGCCACTTTACCGGAGCCCCCCGTTGGGGCAGTACGGCACTCCAACTTTAAGGGGGGTCTCCTCCCCATATGTGGAGCGAATAGCAGCTGCAGTCCGGACCCCAAAACCTCACAGGTCAATTTATCCTTCCTGACTCCTCCATACCTGCCCCTAGCCCCGTCTGAGAGCCACAATTCTCAAACCAGTCACTTTATTTCCACACACCAGAGCGGCGGCATGGACACCGCTTACTCTGTGGGGGATTCATCAGGATAAACTAAGATCTCATTCCTAACTAAAAGGGGGCGGATACTGGGCGAGATGCAGACCAGCTACAATATGTAGGAGCTCAATCGGAATAGCGAAGATTTTAAGCACACTGCAAGGGGATTAAAAAAAAAAAAAAAAAAAAAAACAACAAATCATCACTATTTCAATTACTCCCCCTGCAGGTCTATTCAGTGCATGCCGTCAGGCAAGAAGGCGCCCCGTCGCCAACAACACTCTTTGACCACATATCTTCTGCGCAACAAGGAGCAGAAGAAAATGGCCCAAAAAGGTGCCGGTACCCCAAAGAATATACAGTCTCCTGTAACGACGGGTGCCCCTCCACAGGAGATTGCTTTCACCCATAATAACAGTGTTAACCCCGCTCAGATTACAAAAGCCGATTTAGATGCCAGCCTAACTAAGATCTATGAAAAACTTGTGGATAAGATACAATGTGAGCTCCAAAAAACAACAAGCACACTTACTCAAGAAATAGCCACCCTCGGGGGTCGCACAGACGTGCTTGAAACCAAACATGACGAGCTATCACTCGCACACAACGATCTTAGGAAAGACTTTGAACTTTAAGCGGAAAACCACTCATATCTGCATTCACAAGTAGAAGATCTGGATAATCGAAACCGTAGGAATAACCTCAGGATTCGCGGTATCCTAGAATCGGTTTCCGACCTAATGCCTGCTGTATCCAAATTATTCCACAATCTCCTCCCAGAGTTACCACCGTCTTCATTTGCTTGTGACAGAATCCATAGGGCCCTGAGTCCCAAACCACCACCAGACAAAACCCCCCACGAGATATCATTCTGTGCATGAAAGACTTCATCACAAAGGAGAACATATTAAGAGCTTCCAGAAACATGCACAACATTGAATTAGATGGCACAAGAATCCAAATATTTTCTTGACATTTCACAGGCCACCCTAGAAAGAAGACGCAAGATGAAGGAAATAACTTCTGTGTTACAATCGGCTCACATAAGATACAGATGGGGATTTCCCTTTAAATTAACAGTGCCCCACAATGGCACTACCTACACCGTCTTTAATGTCTCGGAAGGTAAAGACCTCCTGGTGAAGTTGGGACTCTTAGATGCTGCTGCGGAGGCAAGACCTACTACTCCACATGCTTAACCCATCTGGGCTACCCCTGCAACACGTCGGGATCAAAGAAGATGGCGACAATCCTTCAGGAATATGGATGCCTGAAGAAGCTGTCTCATTCACTCGTCTAACCTGCCTTCCTATCCTTTAATACACAACATCAAAGAAAAGACAGGAACTAAAATGAGATGAAGAACAAAGTTTTCCACTTACTCCATCAAGTTAAAAGAAAAGTTATTGAAATTTTGGAAGGTTGCAAGTTAACATAGCAGCTCAAAGTAAACAGTTGATATAACCCTCTGGAGGGTCACTTGTTGGTATTTTATATTACCTTTCATATAAAATTATATATTTTTTTGTTTTTCACTTTTTCAATATATGATACACTGCATGCACATGCCTTTTCTGTTCTACAGAATCTTCGCTGAGGCTGATCTGTTCCGTCTCAGTTAGTTTGTCCCCCTACTCACAATGGGTTCCCAAAATATGGTTCAGTCCGTATCGATTCTTACGCAACTGATCATGTTATTTGTTATTTTTACAGACAGGGCTCCCGTTGTGAGTTTTGGACAATTATGTCCACACCGAAATGTTTTTTTATCAAGTGGTGTCCCTCACCCTGACTCCCTACTTTATAGAAAATGTTCTTACAAGTTATCTTGCTTAAGAAGGTCATCCATAGTAAATATACAGTTAAGATTGTTATATATAATAACGTTCTAGACAAGTGACAAATTACACTATATCAAAGAAAATAATAGTTTGATTTCTTTCACAGGTTCTACAAAAATCCTAATGCTGACAGGGATGATGACAATAGTAAGTCTGTATTTTTATGCATGTGTACTGTGCCCTGGGCCTCGTGAGCTACTTCTATCACCCTATAACTTCCACAGTTACCCACCACCTGTTCAATGGGGCTTAGGGTGATATCTCACAATGCCCAGGGCATTAACTCTTCTCAAAAGAGGAAAAAAGCTTTCCGTCACTACAAGAGATTAGGGGCTGACATTCTTCTGTTGCAGGAAACTCATTTTGCAACAGATAAACATCCTAAATTTTTTGACAAGGGTTACAGTCAATTCTATTGCACGACTTATAACACTAAATCTAGGGGCGCAGCAATCTTTATAAGGAACTCAGTGGTATTTGAGACCCAAAGTGTCTTCAAAGACCCTGACAGTCGATATTTGATCTTGAAAGGCTCAATTAAAGGACACTCGGTCACCATTGCCTCAATATATGCTCCAAATGACGCACAAACAAGCTTTTTTTCAAAATTCTTTGAAACCATAGATAGATTTCATTCCACACACTTAATAGTAGGGGGTCATTTCAACCTAGCTGCACATTCAGCACTAGATAGAAGTAGAGTACTTCCATCCTCTAAATCATTCCCCAAATCACTAAATCGATCATTATACAACCACCAACTGGTAGATACATGGAGAGCCCACAATGTAGGTATCAAGGCCTACACATTCTACTCTCACCCACATGATAGTTATGCACGGCTGGATTATATTTTTTGTACCCCAGTGTTACTAGCCAACTCCTCAAAAGCAGAGATCCACCCATGTCCCTGGTCAGACCATCATATAGTTTCCTTTAACACCCCACATATAGGCCTAGCTACTACAACACACAAATGGCGAATAAATGATTCCCTGCTAACTGACCCAACAATCTCTCAGGAAATCTTATCTCACCTTGAACAATATTTTGCACTCAACGTGGCACCAGATGTACCACCCACAACTTTATGGATGGCGCATAAGGCGGTCATGCGAGGCCATTTGATAAATATTGCCTCAACCAAAAACAAGACTAAGCTCGCTGATATAAGATCTCTTACTAGAGATCTAGATCTCTTATACCATAGGAACAATCAAAACCCCTCTAGCGATCTCTTTAAGCAAATTCAAGAGAAACGCACAGCATTAGACTCTCTACTTACATCAGATACAGAAAAAGCCCTTAGATGGTCTAAAGCCAGATTTTTGCTTAACAGCAATTCATACTCTACCATGTTCGCCAGGAAACTAAACCAAACAACAAAACCTCCTCACACCTATAAATTAAGAAACTCATCAGGCAACTTAGTATCCCACCCCAAAGAAGTTATGAACGTATTTTTAGACTTCTATAAAAAAGCTTCTCTCTACTCCCCCGTCCTTACCCAAACAATCTTCCTTGAACTGGCTCAATGATATAACACTACCCATTCTATCTGACCAACAAATAGAGTTGCTTAACGCTCCCTGTACTGACATAGAAATTAATAGAATTATAAGCTCATTAAAAACCTCTACAGACCCAGGCCCCGATGTATACTCCTCATCGTATTATAAAAAATTTGCCTCCACATTATCTCCACACCTTACAAAACTATACAATCACATCCTACAAGGAAACCAATTCCCACCAGAGATGCTCCTGGCAAACATGTCCCTTCTTCCCAAACCAAATAAAGATCATTCCATCCCACAAAACTATCGCCCAATTTCAGTCAGTGATAATGATCTTAAAATATTTGGTCGAATGCTTGCTGACAGAGTAGCCACAGTTATTTCCCCACTAATAAATCCAGACCAAACAGGATTTATCCCGAACAGACATATAACAGACAACATAAGACTGACTACAAACATCATTCAAGACTCCAACCTACACTCTAAATCTACACTCCTACTCAGCCTTGATATCCACAAAGCCTTTGACAGCATCAGCTGGTCATACTTAGACATACTACTCCCCAGATACGGCATAAACAGAGAATTCTTACATGGTTTCAAAGCCCTCTACCATAACCCACAAACACGCATCAAACTTCCCGGCAACAATTCTGACTTTTTCCCTCTGAGCAAGGGTACCAGGCAGGGATGCCCACTTTCCCCGCTCCTCTTCGCCCTAGCAATAGAGCCCCTCGCCTGTGCGATTAGAAATAACACAGATATAAAAGGATACACTAAAGGGTCCAATGAATTCAAACTAAGCCTCTATGCCGACGACGTTCTTCTCTTCCTAACAGATCCCCTCATCTCCCTACCGAATCTGACCAAAACACTGGACATTTTTCACGACCTGACTGGCTTAAGTGTAAACTTATCTAAATGCTCAGCCCTACCCATTAATATCCCACCAGCCTTAATAACGACACTCAAAGACAAATTACCATTCAATTGGTGCACTGACTCGTTTAGATACCTAGGAATTCATATTACACCCTCTTACAAAACACTATATCACGCAAATTACCCACCAATATTTAATAACATCAAAAATATAATGAAAATGTGGTCATCATACCAAATATCATTCTCGGGAAGAATAGTGGCGACAAAAATGGTTATACTACCCAAACTTTTATTCTTTTTCAGAGCCCTTCCCCTGACATTGCCCAAAAACATGTTAGATTCTCTCCAAAGAGAAATCAACAAATTAATTTGGCAAAACAAAAAACCAAGGTTTAGTTATTCCTTAATGTTCAGACCCCAACTAAAAGGAGGTCTAAATATCCCAAATTTATGGATATATTATCTGTCAGACAGATTCACCCAACTAGCACAATGGTATGCCCCAGCCTCTCAAATCCCCTGGCTCCTGTTCGAAGAACAATCAGTCCTCCCATACAACCTACAAGGACTACTCTGGTCCAAGTCTATTTTACCACAGAAAATAAGACCGCTAAATTTAATTGTTACACATACACTACAACTGTGGAACAGACAAAATACCAAATTTAACATGTCCTCCGACACTCCTCCCTTGGCATCCTTTCTAGGAGACCCTCACTTTACTTCCTCAGATAACAACCAAAACTCATTAACAATATGGAAAGGACACTAACAAATTTAAAAGCACTTACCTATAACAATACATTTTACACTTTCACAGAACTACAAATGAAATATGACCTTGCACCTACAGAACATGAAAATTATATGAAGATAAAACACTTCTACCAAAAATACTATTCACTCAATCTACATACCCCCTTCTCACAATTCGAACAGATTTGTATTTCCTCCCCACGAGACAAATGATTAGTTTCCAAAATTTATAAAAACCTAAACTAATTCAATATGCCTGAAAAATCACACCCCATGCTACAATGGGAATCAGATCTGAACGTTTCATTCTCCCCCGAACAATGGGATACCATTTTTGAAAACCTACATAAATGCACCAAAACTACCACCATCAGGGAATCTGCAACCAAACTGCTCTATAGGTGGTATCTTACCCCTGCCAAACTCAACTCATTCTACCCATCAACATCTCCACTCTGTTTCAGGGGCTGCCCTACACATGGGACACTATTACATATATTTTGGGATTGCCCCCACCTTAAAAACATCTGGCACAATGCTAATCTCATGATTAACCGAATCTCAGGTAGAAAGATCCCACTAACACCCCAAATGTGCCTTTTATTCTCCCCCATACAAGATATACCAATAGCCAGTTCTAGACTAATCCACACCCTATTTAGCTCTATCCATTGGACCATAGCTTTCAACTGGCGTTCACCCAACATACCATGGCCTCAAGTTCTCAACTGTATGGCAAATATCAAACTATCAGAAAGAATACACCACACGTTATATGATACCATGCATATATATTAAAAAAAAATGGACTCTATGGGATTCCTCACTACTGGTGTAATGTTCACTAATGTTATTTTACCTAAGTAGATCCATGGATCCATCCACGCAAATGTTACATAGACTTATAATCAAATGAGTGTATCCTGTCATGTGATATGTCTTTTCTCAGTTATAATGTATTATCTAAATGAATCCTTCACTTGTACATTTTCCACCACTGTCAAAATCTTGTACTATGACCTTACTCATAATAAAAACCGTTTGTAAACAAAAAAGAATTGGTTATGCGATACTGATTTTCTTGTTTTAAATGTGTGTTTATTTCCTGCATTTGTTAGTGACGATCCGGCATTGGCATCACTCGTCCGAGCTAAACCATTTGATGAACTCACACACTGGCATTCCAGACGACCGCTCTCGGATGACTATGACAGAACAAAATGGGGTATGATTACAGCTTGGACTTGAAACTGGCACCATTTTATTGTTTTTCCCTCAAATCTGAGAAAAAACTTTGCATTATAGTATTGCTTACTTTAAGGCTAAAATGTGTTATTTCAGTTTTAAATAGGCTGGATAGAGGTTAAAACCTTTTTCCAATTTTTTTATTGCTATCTGTGTTCCTGTTTGGGAGGTTTTCTTCTCCGCCCCGTCTATCTTACATATGTCAGACAGAACATGAAATAAGGAGTAATCTCAGTAGCTGGGATACAGAAATCAATAAAAAAAATTATTGAGTTGATCTTTAAAGCTAACCTGTGTTTTATCAATGCAGTGCACCAAGTTTGCTTTATTACCACCTCCCCTAATTGCTCCATTCAGCTGCCAGAAGTAATTAAAAAAAAGCCCTATGTACACTCCACGCTGCTCTAGTTGGAGTTTATAGGGATGAGAATTCTCTTCCTTCACCCAATGTGACAGTGCTAGGCCAATAACAAAGCATCAGTGCTGCCATCTTACTTGGAAGTACTGCGTAATGTTCATGTACCACCAGGAAGAAGGGCATTAACCACTTGCCCTCTGGAAGATCAGCGGGTGCCAGCGGTCAATCATTGGCCGGCACCCCCTGATCGGCTTTTCCTGTGACGAATCACCCTCTCCTACCCAGAAGTTCTGGATTACGTACTAGGATCATGATCCAGCACAGGAGAGCCACTCTGCCACGTGCTTATACCTGAGGCATTCAGCAAGTGGTTTTAAAGCAAACCTAATATTTTTTCCTGCATGGGCAAAGCACAGTTCTGCTTTAAAGTAGATTTTTTTGTTTTAAATATCACCACATAGGAAACACCAAAAAGATAACACTAATGCCGCATAAATACGAGCGGACTTTTCGATGGACTAGGTCCGACGGTCTTCCCGACGGACTTTCGGCGGAGTTCCGACGTACTTTCCGAATGGACTTGGCCACACACAAGCACACCAAAGTCTGACGGATTAGAACGTGATGACGTATGACCGGACTAGAATAAGGCAGTTCATAGCCAGTAGCCAATTGCTGCCCTAGCATCGGTTTTTGTCCATTGGCTAGCACACAGACGAACGTATTTTTCTACCGGACTCGAGTCAGTTGAAACATGTTTTATTTCTAGGTCTGTCTGACTTTTGGAAAAAAAAAAGTCCGCTGGAGCCCACACACGATCGGATTGTCCGACGGATTCCGGTCAGCCGGACCAAGTTTGCTGGAAATTCCGATCGTGTGTACGCGGCATTACCCCTTCTGCATTGTACAGCAAGGTTGGGCACAGTCTCTACAGAGTTAACAGTTTTCTCTTATGCCGCATACACACGGTCGGAATTTCCGATAGAAACAGTCCGATGGGAGCTTTTCATCGGATTTTCCGACCGTGTGTATGCCCATCGGCCTTTTTCTGTCTGAATTTCAGACGGACTTTGGATTGAGAACCTAACATCGATTGTGTTAGTACAGTGATCTGTCAGGTTTCTTTTGTTTCAGCCTAGTGCAGTGATGGCAAACCAGATGTTTTGGAACTACATTTCCCATGCTGCTTATGCACTCTGCAGCATAGTTGAGCATCATGGCAAATGTAGTTCCAAAACATCTGGGGTGCCAAGGTTTGCCATCACTGGCCTAGTATGTAGCAGGCTTAATACAAAATAGCATACCTCATTTTTATTTATTTTAACAGCGCCAATCAAGGATGCTTATGCCCTTAGAAGCTATCAGAAATTCCAGACTTTTCAACGATTTTATGGAAAATCCTTAGGCATGAGTATGTCTAAACAGATTGTATTGAAAGATTTCACCAAAATCAATCAGAAAAGTCACAAGGCTCATGGACAGAAAAAAGAAACAAAGGTAATTAAGTTTGCCTCTTTTATGTGGTTACAGGTAGGTATCATAGTGCATCTCTACTTTTCAAAGAGTAAAAATTTGTAAAAAGAGGTAGGAAACTGTGAGCACTGTGGTCCTAATATTTACCTATCACTGCTGCAGCACTTTTAGATGGACCTATGAAAGGGCTAAGCTGGCCATTGATTGTATAAGAAAGTTGGATGTTCAGGCATCATTTAAAGAGGAAGTAAACTCTACTTCTGCCTTTTACCTATAGGTAAGCCTATAATAAGGCTTACCTATAGGTAGTGTGAATATCTCCTAAATGTGCATATATTTACTGTACAAGCAGCCAGTGACATCAATGACACATGCACTCTGAAGGAGTGGCCGCTCGTGGCATTTCTTCAGAGCCCTGTGTCTTGTTGCATCCTAGCTCATTATGCCCTTGTCTTACAGTTTTTTTTTTTTTTTTTTTGGTTCTCCTTTTTTCCAAGAGTTTACAACCTCTTTAACCACCTGTAACACCCTCCTAGATAGGTTGCTAGGATGTCAGGGAAATTTCGTTTTTTGGGCTCCTCTGTAATCTTTGGAGCAGCTTTTGATTTCTTTTGGCTGTTCTGGATTTCACAAGCTGCAGGTTTGATTGCTCTCTCTCCTGCCTTTCAGAGGTTTCTAGAACATAGGAGGTTGGGCAAGTCCAATGGACAGCATTAATATTTTTTGCACCACAGCCAATCCCTTGGGAGGTGGGCCCGGTAGGTGGCTGATGGGCACATAAATAGTGATGTTTTAGAACAGAACTGCCACAAGACACCTGGAAAGTGCATAGCTGTCCTGTGGCATGGGTGTATTAATCTCTCTCCCACTGAAGAGTGTCTGGTGGATGCTGTGAAGTATACAGCTATCCTGTGACATTGTGAGTACTGAGACCTGAGCTCAAAAGCCTAGTGCTGTTTTTCTTTGAGTGAAAGTGTCAGTGGTAGCTCTAACTGAGACAGCTCTTACAGGGTCTCAGTTCTGGTCATCCTCTCTGCTCTTGGCATAAAGACTGATCAGAGTCTAGCCTAGTGAATTGTGCTATCCTGTTATTATTTAGTGTTCCTGAAGTATTCCATGCCACCCCTATCTTCTCCTACTGTTTCAAGTTCCTACAAGCAATAAATACAAAAAAAGACATCCCCTAGACTGTTTAATGATTCGGAGTAAATGGATTGTTGCTGTGTGCTTGGCTGTTTCTGCACTAGTTTTAGAAAGAAAGAGTTAAATTACAGCAGCTCATTCAGGGATAGCGCTACACACCTTCAGGAAACGGTGCCAACTACTATGCCTATAGACTATCCTATAGTGCACAGGAAAAACAAGATTAGCCTAGGTTTTCTAACATGATTACTATTCTTCCCAGTGAGTGTCCAGCTGTGTCAAAGGAGATCATAGAAATAAGCTGGATGGGGTTTTCTAATGTCTATGAGTATTTTAACCACTTGCTGAACGGGCCATAGCCGAATGACGGCTACAGCACGGTTGGCTAATTCTGGAAGGGCGTACAGAGAGGTCCTCTTGAACTCATGCTTCGCTCGCACCCACTTGTGTGCGCACCAGGAAGCGTCCGGCTTCTCCGGACCCAGCGCATCATGGATCGGGGTAAAGGGCCGATGACAGCATCCTTTTACCACATGATCGGTCCGTCCAATTACGGAGCAATCACTTGTCAACAAATCGGCGCATGTCTGGTTGAGCTATCTCTTCTCTCCTCACATGCAATCGGTACAGCGTGTGAGGAGATGAGGGAGCTGGTGGCTGGATCTGAAGTGCCCACAGCGCTGATCTGTGCCCATTCATGCCTCATCCGTGCCTTTTACATGCCCATCCGTGTCTCATACATGCCCATCCGTGTCTCAAATGTGCCTCATACATGCCCATCTGTGCCCTAATATATGCCCACCCATGCCACATATATGCCCATTCATGCCTCATACATGCCCATCTGTGCCTCATACATGCCCATCCGTGCCTCATACATGTCAATCCATGCCTTATCCATGCCTCATCCATGCCACATCAGTGCTCATCAATGCAGCATCAGTACTCATCCATTCTTCATCAGTGCTCATCTATGCCATATCAGTGCTCATCCATGTCACATCCATGCCACATCACTGCTCATCCATGCCTCATCTATGCCAGTTCAGTGCTCATCCTGATGGTGCTCTCTGTATGTTGGGCCTCTGTATGTAGCCAGGCTGTGGAAAAGTCTCACACATGTGGAATGTCCACCATTCATGCCTCATACATGCCCAGACATGCCCATCTGTGCCTCATACATGCCCATCCGTGCCTCATACATGTCAATCCATGCCTTATCCATGCCTCATCCATGCCACATCAGTGCTCATCAATGCAACATCAGTACTCATCCATGCTTCATCAGTGCTCATCTATGCCATAGCAGCAGGGCCGGACTGGGAATAAAATTCAGCCCTGGAAAAAAAATTTCATACCAGCCCCACAGCGTTATTATACCAGCGCAACAGCATAACGTCATTATTTTCTGGTTCATGAAAGGGAAAACCAGCACATTTGAGTGTATTATATACAGAAAAGACAGATATGAAATCACATAGGGCTTATATATATATATATATATATATATATATATATATATATATATATATATATATATATATATATACATACACACAGTGGGGGGTGGAGAGCACTGGGGTGGGGGCTGGAGACTGATGGGGAGAGCTGGAGAGCACCGGGGCAGAAAGAACAGGGGTGGGGAGCATGGGGGGGTGAAGAGCACTGTGGGGGGGTGGAGAGCACTAAGGTGGGGGCTGGAGACTGATGGGGAGAGCTGGAGAGCACCGGGGGCAGAAAGAGCGGGTGGGGAGCACGGGGGGCTGAACAGCACTGTGGGGGGGCTGGAGAGCACCGGGGGCAGAAAGAACAGGGGTGGAGAGCACGAGGGGCTGGGGAGCTTGGGGGCTGAAGAGCACTGTGGGGGGTGGAGAGCACTGGGGTGGGGGCTGGAGACTGATGGGGAGAGCTGGAGAGCACCGGGGGCAGAAAGAACGGGTGGGGAGCACGGGGGGGGCTGAACAGCACTGTGGGGGGGCTGGAGAGCACCGGGGGCAGAAAGAACAGGGGTGGAGAGCACGGGGGCTGGGGAGCATAGGGGGCTGAAGAGCACTGTGGGGGGTGGAGAGCACTGGGGTGGGGGCTGGAGACTGATGGGGAGAGCTGGAGAGCACCGGGGGCAGAAAGAACAGGGGTGGGGAGCACGGGGGGCTGGACAGCACTGTGGGGGTGGGGAGCACGGGGGGCGAGCTGGAGAGCACCGGGGGCAGAAAGAACAGGGGTGGCGAGCACGGGGGGCTGGACAGCACTATGGGGGTGGGGAGCATGGGGGGGCTGGACAGCACTGTGGGGTGGGGAGCATGGGGGGGGGGGGCTGGACAGAACTGTGGGGGGTGGGGAGCACGGGGGGGGGCGGAGAGCACTGGGGTGGGGGCTAGAGAAGGATGGGGAGAGCTGGAGAGCAGGGGGGCAGAAAGAACATGGTTTGAGAGAACTGGGGGGGGGGGCTGGAGAGTGTGGTGGGGGAGGAGAGCACTGGGGGGAGCACAAGGAGAACTGGAGGGGGGGCTGGAGAGTCTGGTGGGGGAGCAGAGCACTGGGGGGGGGCAGTAATAGAGTTTGGATAGGGGGATCAGCAGGGGATGGCATATAGAGGAAATGAGCTTTCTATATTCCTCCATGCAGCCGCTGAATGCTTGATTCTCCTCCCCCTCCTCCTCCAAGCATTCAGCGGCTGCATGGAGGAATATAGAAAGCTAATCTCCTCTATATGCCGCCCCCCTGCTGATCCCCCTATCCAGGCACACAGTTAGGGCTGTACTGAGTACTCACAGGCATCTCTCCTCCTCCTGTGATCACGGAGCTGGCCGGGTCCGTGTTCTGCGTCCGTGCACCGCGCTGTAACGCGGCCCCGCCCCCCTAGACCGGCTCGTGTGATAGGTGGATCTACTATCACACGAGCCGGTCTAGGGGGGCGGGACCATGTTACAGCGCGGTGCGCAGCTGCAGAACACAGACCCGGCCAGCTCCGTGATCACAGGAGCAGGAGAGAGGGGACTCAGGGGAGCACTGCAGCCGCAAAACGGCCCCAGGGCAGGCAGCCTACCGGGAAATATCCCGGTATCCCGGTAGGCCAGTCCGGCCCTGCATAGCAGTGCTCATCCGTGTCACATCCATGCCACATCACTGCTCATCCATGCCTCATCTATGCCAGTTCAGTGCTCATCCTGATGGTGCTCTCTGTATGTTGGGCCTCTGTATGTAGCCAGGCAGTGGAAAAGTCTCACACGTGTGGAATGTCTACTTTCCAAAAAAAAAAGGATAATTTGGGGGGTAATTGTACTTTCCTGGCATGTTAGTGTCTCAAGAAATGGAACACTAACAAGTACAGTACAGTACATCAGGTGTGATCAATTTTCAGGGATTGGCACCATAGCTTGTAGACTCTATAACTTTCACACAGAGCAAATAATATACACTGAGTTTGGTTTGTTTACCAAAGATATGTAGCAGTATAAAAATTTCTGGTCTTTTTTTCATTTATAAAAAAAAAAAAAAAACCAGTGGTGAATAACCACTTCAGCCCCAGAAGGATTTACCCACTTCCTGACCAGGCCATTTTTTTTGCGATATGGCATTGCGTCTCTTTAACTGACAATTGTGCGGTTTGTGCAACACTGTACCCAAACAAAATTTAGTTCCTTTTTTTCCACAAATAGAGCTTTCTTTGGATAGTATTTGATCACCTCTGCTTCTTTTATTTTTTGCTCTATAGACAAAAAAACTGCGACAATTTTGAATAAAATATATTTTTTTTACTTTCTGCTATAATAAATATCCCATATAGTTTTTTTAAAAACAAACTTCTTAATCGGTTTAGACCGATATGTATTCTTCTACATGTGTTTGGTAAAAAAAATTTCAATAAGCGTATATTGATTGGTTTGCGCAAAAGCAAACTACAAAATAGGGGATAGGTTTATGGCATTTTTATTATTTTATTTTTTGTACTAGCAATGACGGCGATCTGCGATTTTTAGTGGGACTGCGACATTGGGGTGGACAGATCCGACACATTTAACACTTTTTTGGGATCATTGATAAAAATAGCTTCTAATTACTGTATAAATGTCACTGGCAGGGAAGGGGTTAACACTAGGGGGTGATAAAAGGGTTAACTGTGTTCCCTATGTGTGTTTCTAACTGTGGGGGGAATGGGACTGACTAGAGGAGGAGACCGATCGCTGTTCTTAATTACTAGGAACAGACGATCTCTCTCTACTTGCCTGACAGAACGGAGATCTGTATGTTCACATTGATAGATCACCGTTCTGTCTCTCTCAGGAGCGTTCGTGGGTGCCCGGCATATGAATGAATGAATGACTTGTATAGCGCAACCTATGCGAACTGAATCGCCTCAGGGCGTACATCGTGGTTGCCGTGTACGTGCATCAGCTCCTACGTCACGTGAAATTGGCCTGGTTAAGAAGGGGGTATAAGTGCCCAGTGGGCAAATGGTTAATGTATTCATTCACAGGCAAAAATTAGCATATAGAAAAAGACAAGATTAAAACTCACGCTTAGTGTATGGGATTGCAGCACTCACAAATGTTTGAATATAGGCCTTAAAAAAGAAATAAAACTAAAATAAGTGCCGGTTTCCCCTTTAAATGCAATTACAAAGTAAAACAAAACCAAAAAAATATAAACATGAATAATAAGAGCAAAGTATAAATACATATGTGCCAAAATGTCAAAAAATTACATAAAAAGTCCACCAGCGACTCAAGGTGCTTTAAGTGACATTCAAATGAATATACAGTGGTGTGAAAAAGTGTTTGCCCCCTTCCTCATTTCCTGTTCCTTTGCATGTTTGTCACACTTAAGTGTTTCGGAACATCAAACCAATTTAAACAATAGTCAAGGACAACACAAGTAAACACAAAATGCAATTTGTAAATGAAGGTGTTTATTATTAAAGGTGAAAAAAAATCCAAACCATCATGGCCCTGTGTGAAAAAGTGATTGCCCCCCTTGTTAAAACATACTATAACTGTGGTTGTCCACACCTGAGTTCAATTTCTCTAGCCACACCCAGGCCTGATTATTGCCACACCTGTTCACAATCAAGGCATCACTTTAATAGGAGCTGCTTGACACAGTAAGGTCCACCAGAAGATCCTTAAAAGCTACACATCATGCTGAGACCCAAAGAAATTCAGGAACAATTGAGAAAGAAAGTAATTGAGATCTATCAGTCTGGAAAGGGTTATAAAGCCATTTCCAAAGCTTTGGGAATCCAGCGAACCACAGTGAGAGCCATTATCCACAAATGGCGAAGACATGGAACAGTGGTGAACCTTCCCAGGAGTGGCCGGCCGCCCAAAATTACCCCAAGAGCGCAGCGACGACTCATCCAAGAGGTCACAAAAGACCCCACAACAACGTCCAAGGAACTGCAGGGCTCACTTGCCTCAGTTAAGGTCAGCGTTCATGCCTCCACCATCAGGAAAAGACTGGGCAAAAATGGCCTGCATGGCAGAGTTCCAAGGAGAAAACCACTGCTGAGCATCAAAGCTCGTCTCAATTTCTCCACAACACATCTTGATGATCCCCAAGACTTTTGGGACAACATTCTGTGGACCGATGAGACAAAAGTGGAACTCTTTGGAAGGTGTGTGTCCAAGTATATCTGGCGTAGAAGGAACACTGCATTTCAGAAAAAGAACATTATACCAACAGTAAAATATGGTGGTGGTAGTGTGATGGTCTGGGGCTGTTTTGCTGCTTCAGGACCTGGAAGACTTGCCGTGATAAAAGGAACTATGAATTCTGCTGTCTACCAAGAGATCCTGAAGGAGAATGTCTGAACATCTGTTCGTGTACTCAAGCTGAAACGAACTTGGGTTCTGCAGCAGGACAATGATCCTAAACACACCAGCAAGTCCACCACCGAATGGCTGAAGAAAAACAAAATGAAGACTTTGGAGTGGCCTAGCCAAAGTCCAGACCTGAATCCTATTGAGATGTTGTGGTATGACCTTAAAAAGGCCGTTCATGCTCGAAAACCCTCTAATGTAACTGAATTAGGACAATTCTGCAAAGATGAGTGGGCCAAAATTCCTCCAGGACGCTGTAAAAGCCTCATTGCACGTTATCGCAAACGCTTGGTTGCAGTTGTTGCTGCTAAGGGTGGCCCAACCAGTTATTAGGTTTAGGGGGCAATCACTTTTTCACACAGGGCCATGATGGTTTGGATTTTTTTTCACCTTTAATAATAAACACCTTCATTTACAAATTGCATTTTGTGTTTACTTGTGTTGTCCTTGACTATTGTTTAAATTGGTTTGATGTTCCGAAACACTTAAGTGTGACAAACATGCAAAGGAACAGGAAATGAGGAAGGGGGCAAACACTTTTTCACACCACTGTAAAGCCCCATACACACGGTCGGACTTTTTCATGGATTCTGTCCGATCGGACAATGTTGTTGAAAAATCAGACCGTGTGTATGCACCATCGGACAGTGTTCGTCGGTTTGTCCGTCGGACAAAGTCTTATCTCCTGCTGGAAAGATTTCCCGTCAACCCGGTCCGATCACACCAAATCCGAGCGTGTGTACGCTTGTCCGACGGACAAAGTGCTACGCATGCTCAGAAGAAATTCTGTGACGGAAGCGCTCGGTCAGGTAAAACTACCTTTCCTAATCGACACAGCACATTCGTCACGCTGCAATGTTAAAATGTCTTTAATGCAGCGCATTCTCTTTTTCTTTACAATGCAACAAGAATGACATCTTTTAGCTGCTCCTATTCACCCGCACTTCTCACAAACTTACTTCTTTATTACTTTGCAGCATTTATACACTACATGTTTATTTTTACTCAGATCGTAAGACAATCTTTCTTATTTTTTGACCCAGATTTTTTTTTTTTGGGGGAATACATATTTGAAGGAGGTTTTTTTTTTTTTTTTTGGAGGGGGTTTGTATGTCTCAACTTAGCAAAACCACATTATTAACATTTGTATTTCTTGCTTACATTTACTAGGAGTTTGTTGGTTGTTGGTGCCCCTTGTTAATTCTAGGATTAGTGAAATGTACCTGCCTACTCAAAGAAAAACTGTCATTGTAGAAAAGTAAAACACAATAGTCAATGATTATTTCAAAGCAAAAAAACCTTTATTTAGGTCTCAGCAACAGACCAAAGAGGAACGCAGCCATGGTGAAACTTGGGGAATTTGCAAAGCCTTGGACACCCATGGCAACCATCATTTTACAGACTTAAACAATTGGGGGCATGAAGACTACCTATCTAAATAATAAGGGAGCGCAATCTGGTCCTGAAGTCCAAAACATCCGGAACTGCAGCAGATGCCATCTAGGTCCCCAGGCTCTGGTACTACGAGAGGCTCCATCTTCTCTCAGACCAGACTGAGTCCAGGTTGTCACTCTCTTGTCTTCCTTGTACGCTTCCTTCCACGCCGTGGTGCTGGTGCTGGTGGGGTGGCAGAAGGAGGAGGAGGAGGCGGAGCAAGGTCACTCTCGCAAACATGTGTGAGGGGAGTCATCTCCCCAGCCATCCCCTCATTTAGGATTTTGAGGATGACCTCCTCACACATGCTGCGTTGCCCCGCCTCCATACCCGTAAATTTACTTGTAACCAAGGAGGCAAAGGCCTCCTCGTAGGTGGGTGTGGCATAGAGGGAGGCTGAGGCATCTTTTATCAGCTGGAGCGCTGACTCTCCCACCTCCCCCATGTTTTTCGCCCTTCTGTAGGGAAGGCGGAGGGGAGAGACTTGGGAGACAGTCAGGCTCCTACGCCTACCCCCCTCTTGGCTGCCACTACCCCCTGCCTCCTCCTGACTGCCACCTTCCACAGCCACCTCCTGGCTGAGGTCTTCCTGTGTCTGAAAAAGGGACATAGTTTCAGTTATTTGTTCATCAAACACACACAATTCTCATCTAGTGACTGTTGCAAAATGTTTTCAAATACAAAACCATACAATTCTCAGCCCTGCAGTTTAGATTCTTCCCAAAAATGTCTCCCACACCACTGTCTGTTGATATGTCAATCACGTTAGGAAATAAGCAATTGGGGATCCTGAATTAACTGAACATCATTCATTATTCAACAAACTGGTTCCAAAACTACTATACCTGGAACAAGCTGGGCACCTGCACATATTCCTGACTGGAAGGCCCAGGTTGGTCCTCGGAAGCCTCATCAGGGGTGGCGTGCGTGGAAGGACGCGTGCAAGGAAGAGTCGAGAGTGACTTCCTGACAGTAGCCTGGTCTTTGAGAAAGTGGAGCCTGTCATAGTACCAGAGCGTGGGGACATGGACATCAGCTGCTGCAGCTCCAGATGCTTGTGACTTCAGGACCTTATTGCGCTCCCGGAAATAGGTAGTCTTCATGTTGTTTATCTTCACTTTTAAGTTTGCGACGGTTGCCATGGGCAGGGTAGGCTTTACAAATGCCACCAGTTTCAGCAGGGCTGCGTACCTCTTTGGTCTGTTGCTATAATCCCTGTGTTTTGCCTGCCATAAGAGGGGGAATTGCCGGTATTTATCAATGAAGTGTGGGAGAAAGCTCACGTTGTAGAACGCCTCCATCACCTCTGCAAGACACAACGCCACACAAAACAATATAAATAATGTCAGCCTAAACACTCCTAATCTTCTCCATCAAGAAGCCTCAAGTTCTAATCAGTCTAGGCTAGTTATGTACCAACGTCAAATTGTACCTTCGTTTGTAGCGATCGTCTCGTGCGTGAGCTTTCTCTCCCCTCGTCTCCCAGATCGTGGCTACGACACAGGCGTGTGACGTTTTATATACAGTGCGCATGCGTCAAACTCCGCCCGCCCCTGACGATCTTTCTCGTCTATTCCCCACCCCTTCTCTTTACGGCGCAGTGGGGAGAGCACATGGCGGGGACACAGCAGGTGCGCCCCAAATATCCCCCCAACGAGGAGGAGGACGAGGAAAGGCCGGAGGCAGAAACGTCCCGATCCCGGAGCCTGAAATTCAAGGCCTCCAATATGTCATTTGGAGAAATGTTGGAGATGGTGGACATATTAAAGAGGAGCGACTATGATGGGAAGTATGGGCCTTACCTCAACCCCAATGTCCGCAAGGCCAAGATCATGTCTAAAGTTGTGAGGAGGCTGTACAATCATTTTGGGGTACAACGATCCAAGGAGCAACTGAGGAAACGCTGGTCAGACCTGAAACTGAGGGAGGCCGATCAGTACAGAAAGATCAAGAGAATTCTTCAAAAAAGTAAGTAGTTGTGTTTTGTGTTTGATTTCTTGCTTGCATACTGCTCCATGTGGTTTGATTTTTACAAAGTTGTACATTCCAAAATGGCCACTTTCATGTTCGTCTGTGCATTCGATCGTACTCAGCCTCGATCTTTCTGCCACTGTCATGGTCGTGTGTGTCCATTCGATCGTACGCAACCTCGATCGTGCGGCCACTTATAATACGATGTTTGGTGTTTTTTTGGGGGAAAGGAAGTTTGTTCTCCCTAGAAATGTCATCCAGAATGTAAAGGCAATTTATTCAATGTAAAGGAGAGGTCACCCAGTAGGTGTTTACCCATCTGGACTCGAGAGCACTAGTGCTGGGACACCCAAACCCCCTTTTTATTAGCCTTTTCCACACATGTGCTCCAGTGGATACTAGAGGGGGGTCTCCATCACACAAACTTCTACCAAAAAGCTAGTCAGTTTAGCACCTTTACAAAGTGACTACATTCATGTAGTTGACATTTGTAACTGGCCAAACTAAAATAGTGTCCGTCACTTTCAAGCAATGTTTGTCATTTCCTATTTCTGCCCTCAATAGTTTGTGTTGCTAAATCTTCCTTTTGGACATTCTCATAGGGGAGCGAAAACTTGGGCCGTCTGAGGAAACCCCCAAACCAACACCTCCCAAAAAAGGGGAAAGAGCAGAAGCAGAGGAGGAGGAGGAGGAAGGAGAGATCATCGAACTTGGAGAAATTGTCACCACAACAGGTGAGTGTGGGAGAACACAGCTACTGGTAAGCTAATCCATGTATGGCTGCCTCATTTCCAACACCCCATTTTTTTTGTTTGTGGTTTTTAGGTGACGTGGATGTTGTGGAAGAAAAATCGCACTTTACCACAGAGAGTGCCCACGTACTCATCGGAGAGATAATGGTCTGCAATCGAGATCTAGATTACATAAAGCAAAACATCAATGATGTTCAACAAAAATTGAAGAACATCATTGATGTTTTAGGAAAAATATGAAAAAGCACCAAGTAATTTACACACATTTGTGCCAGCTTCTGAACACATTTGCAACTTAAAAACTGTGTGAAATTTGGAACATGCACACATTGTGTCCACATGTGCTAGCTCCCATCATGGTGGATGAATGGCAACGTTTTTTTTGGGGGTGCAAACACTTTACGAACTACGAAAGTGGTTGTGGTGAAGGGGTTGCACCCCCAAAAAACGTCCATTCATCCCCATGATGGAAAATGGCACTTTTGAAGCTTCTAGGCATGTGTTTTACCATCTAATGACCATTTTCAGAACCAAATTGTGTGCATGTTCCAAATTTCCACTTTTCGGGGGTGCCCCCCCCATGTGATGAAGGCAAGATCAAACACACTTTGAACATATAGTCATGTCTGATCTTGTCTTCACTTTACAAAGTTGAACTTTCCTACTTCATAGGTTCTGCTTAGCTCCATGCCTGGTTTTACAAATTGCGTAATCTTTGTAAATAATGTTGTAAATAACCAAGATGTTGTCAGTTTTGGCGTGAAGATTGTAAACGCACTTGTGAATGTTTTCCAAGTAAACTTTTTTAATTTTCCAAATGTGTGGCTTCCTTATTTAAATAAAACAATGCATTATGTATGTAAAATGTAAAGGATATGGGGGGCAATGGGTGTTATTTACTAAAGGCAAATCCACTTTGCACTGCAATTTCCTTTCCCAGGGAACTTTTTCAATGCACTTGTAGAGCATAGCGGATTTGACTTATGTAAATGACACCCACAGTGCTTTGTACGAAAACACGGAGCACAGCATTTTGGAGAATACACACATGTCACACCTGGTGCTGAAAAGGAGTATTTTGGGTGTCAGTTATGCAGGACAAACCTTCTCTAGACCAAAGATTAGGTAGCAAACACACATGAGAATAATCTTTTTGGGAAGAAGAGACTGTTACCTCCTTTTGCCCAGAAAGTGCATTACCACTGTCGAAGGCAAAGGGAAAAAATGTCAAAGTAAAATAAGCTAAAAAGAAGACTGAAATGACAAGAAATCAGAGGTTGGTTAAAATATCAGATTTAATAAAAAATGCCTCTCACACATCGTCAGGCAGAGCAATGGCCCCCCTACCCACAAAGTATTCCATATATTGGTCCCGGACCACGCGGGCATTGAGAGGGGGCAAGCCTGGACGTGCCACTCGAAGGGCTGTGAGGTCCGCATTTGGAGGGCCCTCCACATCTGGGCCAACGGGCACCACATAGTTCCTGTTATGTCTTTTGAGGAAGTTGTGCAATATGCAACAGGCAAGAACTATGTGGTTCAGTTTGTATTCCGCCAAGTTAAATGCCGTCAGGAACAGGCGGAAGCGGCTGGCCAGGATGCCAAAAGCGTTCTCCACCACTCTTCTGGCTCTGGACAGCCTGTAGTTGAAGACCCTCTGGTCCGGGGTGAGGGTCCTCATCGGGAACGGCCTCATCACATGGGGAGTCAGCGCAAACGCTTCATCTGCGACAAAGACGAAGGGGAGTCCTTCGGCATTCTCCTCTGGAGGTGGCAAGCACAGACTGCCACTTTGGAGACGCCAGTAGAACTCCGTGTGCGTAATGGCCCCACCATCCGATATCCGGCCGTTCATCCCCACGTCCACATACATAAACTCGTATGTTGCCGACACCACCGCCAACATCACTACACTATTAAACCCTTTATAATTATAATAGTAGGACCCCGAGTTGGGCGGTGGGACGATGCGGACGTGTTTCCCATCAATTGCCCCTCCGCAGTTAGGAAAGTCCCAACGGCTGGCAAAGTGGGAGGCCACAGTCTGCCATTCCTGTGGCGTGGAAGGGAACTGTGGAGTGAAACAAGAAAAAAAAATTAGTCACTTTGCACCTAAACATTGCAAGCAGATTAGACAATCAACATCTTGGAACAAGAGCATTGTATAAAATTGGAGGCTGGAAAGTATTTACACAGAAAAGTAGAGGCTCCCCTTCACAGATTACTCACCCCCCCATCAATCCCCCCACTTCTGATGGGACATTGGCAATAACTATGGTTTTGGGGGGGGGGGGGGGGGTGGTGGACAGGTAACCCTCTGCACTTCATTGATTGGCAAATGGCTCAATAATGTGGCCTAGTTTGGCCAGACCCTCTGTACTTAACACTATTGGCAGGCCACAGGAAAGATCAAATAACATTCCCCCCCCCCCCCCCCCCAAAAAAGGCAGGCACAGTGTGACATTATTAAATTACCAAGCAAGCTAATAGGAGGGAAAGAAGACAAAAAAATAGGAAATGGAATGTATGGAGGCAGTCCCTTGCACTACATGCTTTGCTGAATTCATCCCTAAAGATGCGCACTATAAAGAGGTAGGTATATAGTGTGTATGGACCTTGGGAAAGCCAGCAGATAAAGGATTGGTACCATCTGACAGAGCAGTTGGGGGAGGGGGTTCCTAATGAGTTTGCCCCCCCCCCCCACCAAAAGAACAAAAAAAGGGGCTCTACATGAAGTAAACCACACAGCAAACATTTGTGCATATTTTAGGGGGTGTTTTGGGGCAAACAATACTATGCAGCAGACAAAAGACATTGCTTAAGTGAGTAGGCCATAGGTGTCTATTGGGGCAGAAGAGCATGCTGGTGAGGTAAGTGAAGGGAAAAATGCATGAAGGAGAAAAGGGGCACAGCATATTAGAACATATTGCAATCATGGTAATTAGGGAAGGAGGTCAAAAATACAAGTCATTAGCAAACAGAGCATACATAGAAGGGAATAGTAAAGTATAAATGTTACCTTAATATAGTCCTCCTGCAGGACCTGAATGATGGCAGAACAGGTCTCTGGAATAATGATTCCCAGGGCCTGGGGAGAGATACCTGAAGAGAACTTCAAATCCTGAAGACTTCTCCCTGTCGCCAAGTACCTCAACGTGGCAACAAGCCTCTGCTCCGGAGTAATGGCTTGTCTCATGCAGGTATCCTGCCGGCTGATAAAGGGGGTCAGCAAAGCCAAAAGACGGTGAAAATCGGGGTCCGTCATCCTGAGAAAGTTCCTGAAATCATCAGGATTATTCTCCCGGATCTCACGAAGCAAAGGCATGTGCGAGAACTGGTCACGCTGAAGCAACCAATTCTTGGTCCACATACTCCTCATCACTCTGTTCATGGACGGGTCTTGGGTCAAAGCTAAAAGCCCGACACCAATTCCGCGTACAGCACGAACTCGGCGACGAGTACGCACGGGAAACATCGCTCAGAAGGTCACAAAAGGTCGGCTGGTCAGAACGGACAAACAGAAAGCACCGATAAACAGCAAGGCCTGAAAGAACGAAGTGAATACCAGCAACGAGCAGACAATAAGCAGTGCAAATCAAAGCGTCCTATATCAAGATATAGGCCGCAATGACCAACAAATGCGAACTGACTACACGCACTAATAAACAGATACGCACGACAAGCACAAACTGAAGAGCAGTAACGATCTGAGTCAGAAAACTGAGAAGCGCGAATCTTAAGTCACCAAACTTCCACTAACTCTCGATAAACACGGGATCAGCAGAAGGAGCCCAACGGGTGCCTGACGTGGTGCTGAACTTCCCTTTTGTAATCTCGTGGACGACGACTTACGTCACGACGTTCTTCCGGACCGGATATTCCGACAACGTAGTCCGACCGTGTGTACGCAACGCCAACATCGGACAAAGTACGTCGGACAAAGTCCGACCGACCTGGTCCGCGGATTGTCCGAGCGTGTGTATGGGGCTTAAGTGCTTCTAGTGTTCAGGTAGCTCTCCCCATGCACAGCCTTTTACCAGAGAAATTATCACTGAGCACTTGTAATAATACGAGGGTCCCGGCAATCAGCTCCAGTATAACACTAGAGGATATCTGTCTCCTTAGCTCACACTCAAATCCACAGATAATGGCCAAATTAAACTAAGGAGAAGTCCCATGCAGTACAGCTTAAAACATAAATTTATTTAAAAAGTATTGCACTTACATGTTCAGTAGGAACAAACAAATGGTAAAGAGTATACACAACACCACCGTAGGACCTACCGTTGAGTTGACGTCAAAGAACAGCTCCACACAACACGTGTTCCCCCAACAGGTGTCCTCAGAAAATGAATGACATATTTGTTTGAATGTCACTTAAAGCACCTTGAGTCACCAGTGGACTTTTAGGGACATATGTATGTAGCACCCTCTGGAGTTTGATAGAGGTAGAGTAGGCAATCTGTAATTGGTCAGGGTTATTGGAGTTCAGGGCTGAATGACTCATCATGGTAGTTCTCTGGTGCCTCCCCCTGATGTCTGGAAGGTTGTAGAACCTTCTAGAATTAGTGGGCGAGGATTAGGAGGAGCTGCCATGCATATTTATGAGGCCTCAGCCAATCCCCAGTAGTGGACTGGCAGGGGACTGAGATAACCTCATGAACAGACATTAGCCATGCCAGCAGGGGCAGTCGGGTGGAAGATGGAGATGCAGTGTTGAGGGAGACAGCTTTCCTGGAGGCACAGGAGCAAGAGAGGCCAGAGTGAGTAATTCAGCACTAGTGGAAACTAACAAAGGGGGAGATTTTCACATGTAGCCAGTCTCCCTTGAAGACAGCTTGGGCTTTAAGTCTTCTGCCTTTCCCCTGAGAGATCCCCAGAGTCAGCTGGGTGGGCTGGTGAAGAGTCAGTCGGGCAGACAGGTAGGATAGCATTGCCCGAGGAAGTGACGCTGGGACCAGTGTCTACCGAGGAAAACTGAAGGAGAAGCTAAACACTGTTTCACTCAACAAGTGCTATTTCTAGGGACTGTGAGTTCCTGTCTGTAAAGGGCTGTTACTGAATTGACAAGGAGTCTGTCAGTTCCAACAGGAGTGGAGCAGCAGAAGTGTGTGCAGGAGAAAAGCTAAAAGCTAAAAAGAGGAGTTGTCCCTGAAGTTGTTGTTGCCGTCAAGTGGGCATCCCATAAACTCCCTATCCCCATACAAGTTGCTAACCTCCTAATAAACAAAAAAAAACAAAGCTACGGACTGTTTTCAGACTTTGAGTGTCTGTGAAGATTCCGTTTGCCTGGCTCTGCAGGAGTTGGGGATCCCTGTTCATTTGCAGCTCCTATGTGGGGTGTGCTACATGTATTTATGCTTTGCTCTTATTATTCATGTTTATGTTTTTTGGTTTTGTTTAACTTTGTAATTGCATTTAAAGGGGCCATGCACACTTTTTCTTTTGTTTTAATTAAAAAAATAGCATATAATCTGAAAAATATCATGTAGATTTATAGCTTTTTTTTAGGGAA